>CAWUFW010002839.1:0-1200000 GCA_963921515.1 Calotriton arnoldi
CAGCCATTGCGGAGGAGCCGCCCCTGCCTGTAGGCATGTTCCTCAAGTGTCTTTGAGGTGAAAGATTTTAGGGGTGTACCGAGCCCACAAGGACATGGCAAAAAGGGAAGGTGGGAGGGCAAGCATTGGGAAATCTGAAAGATTTCTGCTAGGGTCATACTTCAATCCATTCTAATTGGCCTTTTAAAACCTTTGCTCAATCCATTTGCTCTTTATAAACATCTTGTAACTAGAAAATGCAGGGAAGCTCCATTGCACATCGAAGAACACCTACCTACTGCCTGTTGGATGAACACTGAAAGGAGTGCTACTCTCTCTAACTTGAATCTCTAGGCAACAGTGTCAGATCCAGAAACCGCTTACAAAAGCTTATATCTGCATTAGATGGTGTACTTTACCTACTGAGGAAGATTTTGCTGCTTGAAGTTGTGTGTTTTGAGAATGTTCTGTGTGCCATAGGGAGTGGTTGAACCTTGGAGAGCTCTCTGTTTATTACTAAATCTACTGGGGATACTAAGAGGAATTGTGCAATTTGTGTGACGAGCCTTGGCTTGCTCTTTACTGTTGAATGTCCAGCTTTTTAGAGTTGAGAGGGAAAGCCTGATTCTCATTTGTGGGAATGTGAGGTAACTAGACAACAAAGAGGTTCTTTAAAGCACTGCATAAGGACATTGCAAACCTGGAGTCCAGTTTAGAAGTGAATATCAGACACAGCTGCTTAAAGACACCAGCAAATGCTGAGATGCCATCCTGTACATCAAAACTCCTGTAAAACCCCACAGAGAGTCAGCCTCGGCATTCACATAACTGAGGAAACCTTTTGGTTGGGATTCCTAGTGTGTTATTTATTACTCTCTAGTGGATACTTGCGATAGGAGACATCTTGAATTGTTATCATGGTTATGGACTGAGTATGACCCCCACCCCTAAACACCCATGGGGGTTACATGATTCATGATCACGACTTTGATCTCTTGAGGCCATTATCCTAATTTTTGTTTCAATTTATTCTGTCATTTAATGCCTTTTTATATGGTTTTGGTTCATATATTCTTTACTACTTTGGTGATAGTTGTTTTTTTGTGAGTTGTTACATACTACACCAATATGCATTTCCTTGAGTAGTGCCTTGTTATGCAGGACAAGCTGCCAAAGGTGAACCAAAGTTACATGCATGAAAAACTTTTTGACTCTGAAGAGTGCTGTGTTACTTAATGTGAAAGCTCAGGCTCACCTAGCATCAAAACTGATGCCTCTCTCTTCCAGAACTCGTCTTTAGTATTTTCTCACTTCTAATGGACATTTTCAGTGAGATGCTAATATAGCATGCTTGAAACTGGCAGCTGGGTGGTTAATAGGCTTCTAAAAAATGGCCTGTAATGCTAGCACCACTGGCAACTAAATTTCGCAAAAAAGGATTGGGGAGAACCTGTAAATTCTTTCATAAAGTGGTTCTTGAATCCCATCAGTTTCAGACAAATGTTACTTGCCCTCTGTGATTTCACTTCTGAAATCCTTCTCTCTACCTTGTGGGGTGCCTCAGGGTTCTTTGTCATCCCCCACGCTTTTCAACATCTATGTCACCCTCCACCCCCTCGCAAAACACTTGGGGGCATATTCACAAGGAAGTGGTGAAGTGAGGCATTTCTCCTCGCTTCGCCAGGTTAAGACCAGGTTTTCCCTGGTCTTAATTCTGGCGCTGCCTCCTATTTACGCTGCTCTTGTGAATAGGAGGCAGCGACAGAAGCAATGAGTGTTGCGGTGGAACGCCCACAGCAACACCCATTGCCCTCCCTTTCACGCTAAGTATAGCGTGAAAGGGTGCCTTATTCACAAGGCTGCCTTGTGAATAAGTAGAAGCCTCCTATCGCCACAGGAACGTTGAAAAAGTGACGTTCCTGTGGCGATAGGGGCTTGTGAATATGCCCCTTGGTCTTATGGCTTTTCTGCAGTCTCTTATGCAGACGACACACAAATAGTGGTGTCTATTTCATCTGATGTTGACAAGGTCGCCAGTAAATTTAAAAACTGTCTGGCAAATATTGTTACTTTGATGCAAGAAAACTGTCTCAAATTAATTTCTGAGAAGATGGAGGTAATCTTTTTGGGCACCAATATTTCTTTCTGGAATACTCTTGGTGGCCCCAAATCCTGGCCCCCTTCCTTGTGCTGAACAGAAAGTGAAAAATCTGGGGACCATATTCGACAGCTTTGCTTCTCCAATCAAATCAACCATGTCACTTCTTCACGTTTTCATCTTCTCAGGGTACTACGAAAAGTATTTCTATTTATTCCGCTAGACCTGCAGAAAATAGTCATTGTGGCTCTTGTCTTATCTAGGGTAGATTATTGCAATGTGTTATACCTAGGAATCCACAAACCAGTGCTTAATTTGTAAATATGAAGTCCAGGTGCTCAAATGTTTGTCGGAGGCCACACCCACTTTGCCCGGCTCCACCCACTTTTTCACTAGCTCCACCCACTTACTCTATTGACCCCACCTACATCTTCAACTGGCACTGCTGAAAGTCAGATGTATACCCAATCTGAATTTCAGCAAGGGAGCCTTTCGACTCTGAAGCAAATAAGTGAATAACATCTGCGCCTAGACAATTCACCTCATATAGTGTTATTATATGACTGGTTTAAATATTAGAACCATAAAACATGATAACTTGTCTTTATAGTGCTTGCTAACTGTGGGCTTTGTCACTGCATTGTCTGAAATCTGGAGGAAGTAACATAACAAGAGAGATGTCCTCCGACACACACACAGATACCTCTCACAAAATAGATGAGGGGTTAAACAACAGACTGTATTGAGACCTCTTTTCCTTGACAAATTCAGATGAAATATATAAAAGACAGCCAGCTGTGTAGTGACAACCCCACTATGGCAGCTAACAAGTGGAGAACCTATCAGTTGCATTACAATACTGTAAAGGTCACCAGTGCAAGTATGACAAATGGGCCTGTCACTAGCCCCTTCACCCCGGGTCCAGGTGCCACTGCAGCCTGGAGCGTATTTCTGCCACTGACACTCTCTGAGTCAGTAATGATCAGGTGCATATCAAAACCCTATATGATTGTTAAACTCAATGCAGATACACCACAGATGTGTACCTTTTAAATGTGTGCTTGTTGCAGGTATTGGGGCATTCCAAACCTCTCAAGTGAATGTGACATGCACACCTTGTGAAGAGAAGACGCAACCTAGAGCAAACTTTAAAGGGTTGCTTTAAATGTTTGCTGCAAACGTTTCTGCTGCCTATTTTGTATTTTACATGCTGTAGAAAATGAGCATTTGTCAGAGCAATCTAAACATGAGACACAGGTAAGATAAGGATTCTAGAAATTGTGTACATATATTCATAATTTTAACAGCAAAACACATAACCCTTCAATTTAATTGATTTTAAGAAAAAGCACCACGTGGAATATTCTGAAGGCAGCCAACATGTGTTTGCAAGCTAACTATGCTAATCTGTTAAATATGCTCAACAGTCCCTAAGGAATTTCACAGTATTTGGAGCTCATCGGTTTAGGGTGTTGCTAACCAAATGTGCCATCAATAATTTAAAAAAGGTATACTTGGTTTGTTACAGTGTAAGGTTATGCTTATCCTTGTTATCTGGTTGAAAGCTCATAGTAATCAAATCATATCTCAAGAGATCAGTGCCACACATGGAGTCACAACACGGCCAGACTCAAAAATTAAGAAATGCAAAACAAAAGAAACAAGAGGAAAACCACCTCATTTTTTAAGCCCAGAAACTGAAACATCATGATCCCACATATCAAACAATCCACATCAGTCCTGCAGTTGATAATGAAAGAAGCACACAATCACCGATAAAGACCCGCCTTAATACTCGAGCCTTTATACCCAATGACTAAATAGCTCTTCCTCCCACCTTGATATCTTCCCCTATCCATGACCTCTCCAGCACAACAGGGCTTTAAGTGGGATGGGTCTTGCCGATGCTTAGCACAGGCAGTTCTAAACTCCAGGTGTCTAGACGGGTCCATATCGGGCTCTCCATTTTTACCCTAATCCTCGGGGTGAAACTATTTATTTTTAACTCAGCAGCAGTACCACCCTTCACTGCCTTTGATGTGAAATCAAAGAGACTCGTTATAGATTATTTCACAGTCTCATAATTGCACAACTGAAGCATTTTCTAATATTATATACAAGAAGCCATAGTAGTTGCTTATTTAGCATATGCAACTAACAGTCATTGACAAAGTCAGTAGTCCTGGTTTATTGTAGGTGTAATATTACTTGTTCTATTATATATCTGGGTGCACTGGCAGAAGCAGCAAAATACCAGTCGGGCGGCACACTATGCCAAGGATAGATTTTTAGCTTGCGTGTTTTTAAGCATTGGTCTTAATTACATCGGCCATGCCCCTAAGAGAGACCCCTGGGTTATTTCATCCCACTTAAAGCCCTGCTGCACAACACTCAGAATGAGTCCCTTCCCTACTATTGCGCATGCGTTCTATTGCCTACTTCTAACTTGATTTGCTCTCTACAGGTTAACAGTATATCTGAAAGTCTAAAGTAGAGTTGCAAAGGGTGCCACCTTTAAATCTAAAATATACATAGATTCTAGCGATGGTACTTTTAAACCTGGTCAATTTTACTGGACACATAACAGAAACCGGATTTTGTTTTCTTGATTCACATTATTATTATGTATATTTTGTTGCGTATAGCAGCAACATTCATACTTGTGAATGCTTCAAAGAGCTTGTTAGAGGCACTGTAAAAACACAGGCATGCTAAAAAAAGAATTCAGAGAACAGAAACGAAACCGTCACAATCCTTGAACACACAAATATTTATGCTGCATATATATTCAAACTCATAAGGCCCGGGTGGAAAGAATAGTAGAATAAGGTCCTTGAATGAATATTTCAACGTAAACCCTAGCTCGAAATGGCAAGCTAACTTGGTTGCCATATTTAAAATACAATAAAATTATGCGCGCGCTGCCTGCCGCACGCCACAAACCACTACAACATTCTGCTTTTCATGGCATTTAGCCACTCTTAAGCAGTAAACTGTTTAGGGGAGGATACTTCAGGGCAGGGGCCGGGCAGGGCCTTTAACTTAACCTGGCCCTAAATTATAATGTGTGCGCCGGCGGCCGCTGGCTGCTACTAGGCCAGGCGGGCACTGCAGTGCATCCATGGAATCTTGTGGTGCCGGAGCTACTACCACGGTGACCGGTGTCACGCCACCATGCTCAAAAATGAAAAAGCAGCGTTGGTATGGCAATGGCAAACTTACGGTTTACTCATGTGGTGGATGTAGTATAGCTGGCCTGTGCCTCTGCTCTTCAACGCCGTCAGGCTAACTTTGACTCATCGGTGGGGCACGGCTGCGCGGGCATGCTGGGTTGTCACGTGGCAAACTGAAAAAAATCTGCGCATGCTGCCTGGCGCACACAGCCCCACAGAACCAAATCTATCAAGATTCCAGCTCAATCAGTGTCCCTACTCCCGCCTACCGGCAACACTAAACCAAGGGGCCGCGGCCGGCATTATATAATATGAATCTTGGCTTAGGCAGCTCTCACAGCCGCAACACTCTTCACCAGGACTCTGTCAGGAGATAAGTCACGAGAACACCACTCTGCGCAATAAAGCAGCCATGCCGAGACTTATCATTAATGCCATATGAGATGTGCAGACGCCGCCGCGTGTAGACCCGGCCCTGATAAGTAAGAGCCGGTGCTAAGCACCGGAAAGCACCGGCACAAATTAAGCACTGCCACAAACACTTGCAATTGAAACTACAGTCACTTCAACATGCGGCAGCTCGTCAGCTCTTAAAAATACCTAAATTCAGTTCTATCTCGAAGAGCATTTGAGATCTTTACTGGCTACCTGTTAGTGAGAGAGTCACATTTAAGGCCCTGTGTATGGTCCACAAGGCTGTACACAGAACGGGTCCTACCTATTTCCAGAAGATTGTTTTCTGGCATGCTTCTAATCGTAACCTGAGATCAAGCACTGCCAAATTAGTGGCAGTTCGAAAAAAATAAAGAAAGCCAGATGGAGAGGTTGAGCTTTCTCCTTCCTAGCATGTAAGCTCTGGAATACCATGCCTTTTTCTTTGAGACTACAATCAAATAGGGCAGGACAACGCTAAAAGCCTGGCTCTTTACTACCTATACTAAGTAGGTATTTTGACCTACTCATTGGGATGCTAGCGCTAAGACACGCGTCAGCATTCGTGTGCTGTATCAAACTTACTTACTTTAAAATGCACATTTTTGCTGAATCCAAAACACATTCATGTTTAGGGACAGAGGAAAGAAGTACTCCAATTCTCATGTAAAGTTGTTCTGATAATCCGTCAATGTCTGAAAATTGTTATTGGTTCAGTTCAATGTGCCCTAAAATGTTGCATATGTTTTGAAATTGTCCCAAATAGCTTGTGGTGAACTCCCAAAATAATTGGTAGCCATGCTACAAGAAAAGGTCTCAATCAGTGGTAATAATAACTCAAAGAAATACTTGGTGCCTGATGGTAGCATTGCCAATTTGATTTCCTCTGTGGCACAATGTATCAAATAGATTTTCACCCAGTGTACCTGCCGAGCACTTAGCAAACTGATGGGCAACTAAGTGTATTTTCGGCTGCTCTAATGCATTTTAATCTAATGTGTTTGGTACTTTCCACAGCAAACTGCGCTACTTGAGCAACAAACCACACAAAACAGCGTTGAAATAACAGACATGCTCATTGTGTTGTTACTCATTGATTCGTAAACGAATTTCAACACTTCTCTTTTTTATGGTTTCAGTAAGCACCTGCCAATAAAAATCAGGGTCAGGGAAAAAGGACTTCCTTCAGAGCTTTCTTTCAAATTCACGAGCGGCCTGAGAGAAAAAAAACAATCCCCATGATTTGCCAGAAATTAATTTGGAGCAATATGGTTCCTTCCAGTATTCCATTGCAGAGTTGTCTTTTGCAAATATACTGGAATTGATGTGTGCTTTCAAACAAGTATGTTTCCCTTCAGCCACTTCTCTCACTGTCCTTCACAGAGCAAATCCCTGATTTCAGCTTTGTGTATCAAATTAGCACGCACTGTGTGATCTCCCAAAGGGGACTGTTTGTTTCCCCAGAGTGACAGTTTGTCAATTCAGGCACATCCAAGGTCACATGAAAACCACTTGCTCCAGTTGTTTTCAATGGGACTATACGTGGGCTTTCTTCAAATCCAGGGAATGTAATCACATTTTCCCTGAAGCAATGGATAATTGAGTTTGCTTTCTACATTTAGCAGTTTACAACCCTGTTTGCTCTCATATTCTATTCACGTGCATATGTGTTCTTATATAGTTTATTTATTCTCCGTTTGTTTTCTAAATTCTATGCATAAATTTTTCTATGCTAATTCCATTTATAAAGCTAATTTTTTTCCCAACAGGACAGCACCATATCTACTAGGATGGGGGAATGTTTCTTTCGCTCCGTGCACCTACACTGTTTGAGCCTTCCTTGCACCACTCACATGCACATACACCCATCCGACGCACACACACACACACACACATATATATGCACACACACTCTTGCACCATAGTACAAGGTTGTGTGCATACCGTCTGGCATAGCTTTAAATAATACGCTTAGATATAGGTCAAATCATCTCCCACCTTGGATATGTGCTGTACATTTTCTCTTTTTAATGTCTTTCTCAAAGTGCTGCTATGTTTTTGGACCAAAGTCCTGTCTACCATTTTTAGTATATAAGGCTTTGCATCAAAACCCTTGTGAGATAGCATGGAGACGCCTGTGTACCACTCAGGGGCACCCCTTTAGGCAAAGCAATGCAAAACAGCGCTAGTGCTACTTTGCAAATGTTTTGGGTACTCTACTTTTCAGTGCATATGAAGTTTTGTGCTGGAAAGTAAATCCCAAAGCAACAATTTGCATCTGTTTGCACCACTTTTATGACACAAAGAGCAAATTGTTTGTAAATCCACCATTATGTTTCTGGATAACTGTCTCCCATGCTTGACTTCAAAATCACACCCATGGTTACTAAATCAGTCCCTCTAACTCCTTGAAATAGCATTAAAAAATGTTGTACCATAAACAGTCCTAAAAACGATTCGATGCAATGCGCCCCTTCCTCCTAATCAGCATCTTCTCTTACGTAGTGAAAGTGTGTGTCCTCTTTGAGGTCTGGCGTTTGCAAAGACCTTTTGGTTTTGTTTAATATCTATATATCTATATATATATATATCTATATAGATATATTATCTACTGGCGGTCGCCAGTAGATAGTTATAGTTAAAACCTATTATCCATAGGAAATCCGCGACATTCTATTTGAAATAACGTTGACGCCGGTTGACGAATCTTCGCGAAAGTTTCCAACTTGTTGGGGCGCTCCGGTCCGCTCCTATCCTGAAAGTCTCGAGGTGATACTTCAAGCGGGGGCCGAGAAAAGGGGGTCCTAAACGCGTTTTCCCCATTCATTTTTCCATAGGAACCTTTAGTCGCAGCTACAGCCCGAACTGCTGAACGGAATTACACCAAATTTGGCAAAGAGGTAGCCCTTGGTTCAGTGTCGTGCCTTTTGCTTAAATGGTGTAAATCCGTTCAGTTGTTCCTGAGAAAATCAAAAGTAAAGTCACATATATATCTGGGCGGAGCCTAACCACACATGTCATCGTGAGATCTGATTGGCTGTCAGCACTTCATCCTGGAATTGCTGGCAGCCATCTTGGGACCAATATAAATGATAGTACCTCATTGAAATGCATTGTAGTGAATAGAAGATTTTGAGGGTCACCAAAAGGAGAACTATAAAGGGTGATAACAGGCTTTAGTTACATTAGAATTTATTTGTTGATGGTACCATACTAATTTTAGGAATTGTGGTGTATTCTAAGGTGATTTTACCATGTGAAAAACCTTCTGCTGGGATATCATGAATCATGTTTGAGAGAACACTATTTTCTCATGCTTGTCCCATGGAGGTTTGGAAGGTGCTCCAGAAGCTAAAATGAGAGCATATTTTCTGTAAATTCACATTATCTTTCTCACTCATGTGAGAATGAAGTCTGACATTCTCAGTAAAACATGTACATCCAACAAGGGCAGAGACTGTCAGTTGATTCCTTTGTGTTCTACTGCAGCTTCCCAGAGTGTTCTAAAGAACAACTAGAGTGCTAACAGCCTTACTTATGACAAAAGTATGGCACACCTGAAGCCATCTTGATTGGAATAAACTGGTAACACTTAAACAATTTAATTTAAAAGGAACAAAATGATGGGGTTCATTTTGTCATAGAAATTATGGTTAGTGCTGTAGAAAGAAAAATTAGGACATGTTTCAAGTGTGATCTCAAATATCTTCCTGTTATATTTCAACAGGAGCAGCCTGCCAGTTGATGCCTTTGTGTTCTACTGCAGCTTCCCAGAGTGTTCTAAAAACAACTAGAGTGCTAACAGCCTTACTTATGACAAAAGTATGGCACACCTGAAGCCATCTTGATTGGAATAAACTGGTAACACTTAAAACATTTAATTTAAAAGGAACAAAATGATGGGGTTCATTTTGTCATAGAAATTATGGTTAGTGCTGTAGAAAGAAAAATTAGGACATATTTCAAGTGTGATCTCAAATATCTTCCTGTTATATTTCAACAGGAGCAGCCTGCCATTTGATGCCTTTGTGTTCTACTGCAGCTTCCCAGAGTGTTCTAAAGAACAACTAGAGCGCTAACAGCCTTACTTATGACAAAAGTATGGCACACCTGAAGCCATCTTGATTGGAATAAACCGGTAACACTTAAAACATTTAATTTAAAAAGGAACAAAATGAGGGGTTCTTTTGAAATAGAAATTATGGTTAGTGCTGCAGAAAGAAAAATTAGGGCATGTTTTAAGTGAGATCTCAAATCCTCTTCAATTTCATTAGAAAATTCTGACATGCAGACTGAAACAATCACTTTCAATACCAGCAGCAGACTACCAGTTAACTCCCTGGTGAGCAGTAGCTTTACTCCAGTGATCTAATGAGCAACTAGAGTGCTAACATTCTGAATTTATGGCAGATGTGAGACACATCTGAATGCCTTCTTGATGGAATCAAAGTAAAAACTGAAAGCATTTCCTACTGAGGAGACTGCAGTAAATGAAGAAATTAGGAAACTTCATAACAAAGAAGTCTTCCAAGATGGCCACCAGTGAAAAAAAGAGCCCAAATGTAGCACAAATATTACCCAGATGTAGCCCACATATAGCCCAATGACAAAAGTGTGCAAAACACTTTTTATTTTTAGTTTTTGCAGTTTTATGTAGTGCAGACTGGTCAGGTATTGGAGCATTGCATCTTAAAACATGACCCCTACACTACAAAAACACCACTGCACTACCTTAAACCCTAAAACACTACCCCAGCACGACCCCCTACACTACACAAGCACCACTGCACTATCCTAAACCCTAAAACACTATCCCCAGCACGACCCCTACACTACCCAAACACCACTGCACTAACCTAAAACCTAAAACACTACCACCAGCACGACCCCCTACACTACCCAAACACCACTGCACTACCCTAAAACATGACCCCTACACTACACAAACACCACTGCACTACCCCTAAACCCTAAAACACTACCCCAGCACGACCCCCTAAACTACACAAGCACCACTGCACTACCCTAAACCCTAAAACACTACCCCCAGCACGACCCCTACACTACACAAACACCACTGCACTACCCTAAACCCTAAAACACTACCCCCAGCACGACCCCCTACACTACCCAAACACCACTGCACTACCCTAAAACATGACCCCTACACTACACAAACACCACTGCACTACCCTAAACCCTAAAACACTACCCCCAGCACGACCCCCTACACTACACAAGCACCACTGCACTACCCTAAACCCTAAAACACTACCCCCAGCACGACCCCTACACTGCCCAAACACCACTGCACTGCCCTAAACCCTGCAACACCAGCCCCTGCATGACCCCCTACACTGCCCGAACACCACTGCACTGCCCTAAACCCTGAAACACCACCCCTAGCACGACCCCTACACTGCCCGAACACCACTGCACTGCCCTAAACCCTGAAACACCACCCCTTCACGACCCCCTACACTGCCCGAACACCACTGCACTGCCCTAAACCCTGAAACACCACCCCAGCATGACCCCCTACACTGCCCGAACACCACTGCACTGCCCTAAACCCTGAAACACTACCCCCAGCAAGACCCCTATACTGCCCGAACACCACTGCACTGCCCTAAACCCTGAAACATCACCCCAGCAAGACCCCTACACTGCCCGAACACCACTGACCTAAACCCTGAAACACCACCCCCAGCACGACCCCCTACACTGCCCGAACACCACTGCACTGCCCTAAACCCTGAAACACTACCCCCAGCATGACCCCCTACACTGCCCGAACACCACTGCTCTGCCGAAAACCCTGAAACACCAGCCCCAGCACGACCCCCTACACTGCCCGAACACCACTGCACTGCTCCTAAACCTTGAAACACCAGCCCCTGCACGACCCCCTACACTGCCCGAACACCACTGCACTACCCTAAACCCTGAAACATCACCCCAGCACGACCCCCTACACTGCCCGAGCACCACTGCACTGCCCTAAACCCTGAAACACCAGCCCCAGCACGACCCCCTACACTGCCCGAACACCACTGCACTGCCCTAAACCCTGAAACACCAGCCCCAGCACGACCCCTACACTGCACGAACACCACTGCACTGCCCTAAACCGTGAAACACCAGCCTCAGCACGACCCCTACACTGCCTGAACACCACTGCACTGCCCTGAACCCTGAAACACCAGCCCCAGCACAACACCCTACACTGCCCGAACACCACTGCACTGCCCTAAACCCTGAAACACCACCCCGTGCATGACCCCTACACTGCCCGAACACCACTGCACTGCCCTAAACCCTGAAACACCACCCCCAGCGCGACCCCTACACTGCCCGAACACCACTGCACTGCCCTAAACCCTGAAACACCACCCCTGCACAACCCCTATACTGCACGAACACCACTGCACTGCCCTAAACCCTGAAACACTACCCCCAGCAAGACCCCCACACTGCCCGAACACCACTGCACTGCCCTAAACCCTGAAACATCACCCCCAGCAAGACCCCTACACTGCCCGAACACCACTGCCCTAAACCCTGAAACACCACCCCCAGCAAGACCCCTACACTGCCCAAACACCACTGCACTGCCCTTAAACCCTGAAACACCAGCCCCAGCACGACCCCTACACTGCCCGAACACCACTGCACTGCCCTAAACCCTGAAACACCACCCCTGCACGACCCCCTACACTGCCCGAACACCACTGTACTGCCCTAAACCCTGAAACCCCACCCCCAGCATAACCCCCTACACTGCCAGAACACCACTGCACTGCCCTAAACCCTGAAACACCACCCCTGCCGACCCCTACACTGCCCGAACACTACTGCACTGCCCTAAACCCTGAAACACCACCCCCAGCACGACCCCCTACACTGCACGAACACCACTGCACCGCCCTAAACCCTGAAACACTACCCCAGCAAGACCCCTACACTGCCCGAACACCACTGCACTGCCCTAAACCCTGAAACATCACCCCCAGCAAGACCCCTACACTGCCCGAACACCACTGCCCTAAACCCTGAAACACCACCCCCAGCAAGACCCCTACACTGCCCGAACACCACTGCACTGCCCTAAACCCTGAAACACCACCCCCAGCAAGACCCCCTACACTGCCCGAACACCACTGCACTGCCCTAAACCCTGAAACACCACCCCCAGCATGACCCCCTACACTTCCCGAACACCACTGCTCTGCCCAAAACCCTGAAACACCAGCCCCAGCACGACCCCTACACTGCCCGAACACCACTGCACTGCCCTAAACCCTGAAACACCAGCCCCAGCACGACCCCCTACACTGCCCGAACACCACTGACCTAAACCCTAAAACACCACCCCCAGCACGACCCCCTACACTTCCCAAACACCACTGCACTGCCCTAAACCCTGAAACACCAGCCCCAGCACAACCCCGTACACTGCCCGCACACCACTGCACTGCCCTAAACCCTGAAACACCAGCCCCAGCACGACCCCCGTACACTGCCCGAAGACCACTGCACTGCCCTAAACCCTGAAACACCAGCCCCAGCACGACCGCCTGCACTGCCCGAAACTACTGCACTGCCCTAAACCCTGAAACACCACCCCCAGCAAGACTACCTACACTGGCCGAACACCACTGCACTGCCCTAAACCCTGAAACACCACCCCTGCATGACCCCTACACTGCCCAAACACTACTGCACTGCCCTAAACCCTGAAACACCACCCTCAGCACGACACCCTACACTGCCCGAACACCACTGCACTGCCCTAAACCCTGAAACACCAACCCAGCACGACCCCCTACACTGCCCGAACACCACTGCACTAAACCCTGAAACACCACCCCTGCACGACCCCTACACTGCCGGAACACCACTGCACTGCCCTAAACCCTGAAACACCACCCCCAGCACGACCCCCTACACTGCCCTAACACCACTGCACTGCCCTAAACCTTGAAACATCACCCCCAGCACAACTCCCTACACTGCCTGAGCACCATTGCTCTGCCCTAAACCCTGAAACACTAGCCCCAGCACGACCCACTACACTGCCCGAACACCACTGCACTGCCCTAAACCCTGAAACACCACCCCCAGCACGACCCCCTACATTGCCCGAACACCACTGCACTGCCCTAAACCCTGAAACACCAGCCCCAGCAAGACCCCCTACACTGCCCGAACACCACTGCATTGACCTAGACTCTGAAACACCAGCCCCAGCAAGACCCCCTACACTGCCCGAACACCACTGCATTGCCCTAGACTCTGAAACACCAGCCCCAGCAAGACCCCCTACACTGCCCGAACACCACTGCACTGCCCTAAACCCTGAAACACCACCCCCTACACTGCCCAAACACCACTGCACTGCCCTAAACCCTGAAACACCACCCCCTGCACCGCCCTACACTGCCCGAACACCACTGCACTGCCCTAAACCCTGAAACACCACCCCCAGCATGACCCCTTTACTGCTCGAACACCACTGCACTGCCCCAATTCATGAAACACCACCCCCAGCATGACCCCCTACACTGCCCGAACACCACTGCCCTATACCCTGAAACACCACCCCTGCACGACCCCCTACACTGCCCGAACACCACTGCACTGCCCTAAACCCTGAAACACCACCCCTGCACGACCCCCTACACTGCCCGAACACCACTGCACTGCTCTAAACCCTGAAACTCCACCCCCAGCACGACCCCTACACTGCCCGAACACCACTGCACTGCCCTAAACCCTAAAACACCACCCCCAGCACGACCCCTACACTGCCCGAACACCACTGCACTGCCCTGAACCCTAGAACACTACCCCCAGCATGACCCCCTGCACTACCTGAACACCACTGCACCACCCTAAACCCTAAAATACTCCCCCCAGCACGACCCCTACACTACCCGAACACGACTGCACTGCCCTAAACCCTAAAACACTCCCCCAGCATGACCCCTACACTACCCGAACACCACTGCACTGCCCTAAACCCTAAAACACTCCCCAGCACGACCCCCTACACTACCTAAACACCACTGCACTGCCCTAAACCCTAAAACACTACCCCCGCATGACCCCCTACACTACCCAAATACCAATGCACTACCCTAATCCCTAAAACACTACCACCCGCACAACCCCTACACTACGCAAAGACCACTGCACTACCCTAAACTCTAAAACAATACCCCCGCACTACTCCTACACTACCCAAAGACCACTGCACTACCCTAAACCCTAAAACACGACCTCCTACACTACACAAACACCACTGCACTACCCTGAACCCTAAAATACTACCCCCAGCACGAACCCCTACACTACCCAAACACCACTGCACTACCCTAAACCATAAAACACTACCCCCAGCAGTACCCCCTACGCTACCCAAACACCACTGCACTACCCTAAACCCTAAAACACTACCCCCAGCAGTACCCCTACACTACCCAAACACCATTGCACTACCCTAAACCCTAAAACACTACCCCCAGCAGTATCCCCTACACTACCCAAACACCACTGCACTACCCTAAACCCTAAAACCCTAAAACACTCAACCCCAGCACGACCCCCTACACTACCCAAACACCACTGTACTACCCTAAACCCTAAAACACTCCCCCAGCATGACTCCTACACTACCCAAACACCACTGCACTACCCTAAACCCTAAATCTACCCCAGCATGACCCCCTACACTACACAAACACCACTGCACTACCCTAAACCCTAAAACACTACCCCCAGCACGACCCCTCTTCACTACCTAAACACAACTGCACAATTTGTTACAGGCGTTGCAACGCAGGCCTGTGGTGCTTACTGGAAGTACCTGGTGGGCTAGTTGGGCCCCAGGGACTCTCAGGATTCAAGGTGACCTAATCCCCTAACTTAAAACGCCATTGGGCGCGCTTGCACAGTGGTGAAGGGAGGGCGGGGCTCAGGTGACATGTGTGCAAACACGCCCTGTGGTGCGTTTTAAGTTGGGGAGTTAATTCCTTTGAATCCTGGGGCCAACTAGCCCACCAGGTACCTTCAGTAAGCACAACAGAGTTGCGTTGCAGAGAGGTGAAAAAGGTGCGTGGCCTCGAACGCCTCTCTGCAACTCAGCTCTGTGGTCCTAACTGTAGGTACCTGGGGGCTAGTTGGGCCCCAGGGACCCTCAGGATTCAAGGGAACTTAATCCCGCAACTTAAAACGCGCCACGGGGCGCGCTTGCACACATGTCACCTCAGGCCCCCCTCCCTTCACCACTGTGCAAACTCACGCACTGGCTCTGGTTGAGTCAGAGTCAGTTACCACCAGTACCCGTCTGAAAAAGTTGTGGGCACAGGATGATTTTGCAACAAGGCCTCTTTCTGCTCCTCTGTTGGTTCTTTCTGCACATCTTTTGCTTCTTTCTGTGCGTTTTTTTCTTCTTTCTTCACATGTCCTACCTCTGTTGGCATAGTTAGAAACTAGCATTTAAAACCTTTGAAATTCACTGAAAAAACCATAGGTTTCAGGCACGTTATAGTTAGAAATTAGCATTTAAAAACCTTTGAAATTCACTGAAAAACCATAGGTTTCAGACACGTTATAGTTAGAAATTAGCATTTAAAAAACCTTTGAAATTCACTGAAAAAACCATAGGTTTTAGGGACAGTTATAGTTAGTTGGACATTGCACTCGTGACAAAACCCGTGAAATTCCCCTGTTATAGTTAGTTCAGCTAACTATAACTCGCGCCTCTCGCAATGCACTGCTGATGACGTCACATATTACATCACTCATGACATGGTCAGTGACATCACTGATGACATCACTGATGACATCTCAAATGACATCACTGATGACATCATCCATGTGATAATTTCATGCATCTTCTCACACCCTAATATAACTTTTGATACACCCACTCTAAATTACAGACTGCCATTCTCAAAACCATAGACACTCCAACACCAAAACTACATACCCACTCACTGATTCTTAGGTCTACACACACATCCACTCACTCACCTGTACAGTCACTCATACTTACAGTCACTCAGTACAGGACTATCATATGCACTCATACACCTATATAAACACTCACACACCGCCACTCATCCATAGAGGTACTCACACACCTAGTCAGTCATGCAAAAATTAATCACACACCCATTTACTCACCTATACAGTTATACACACACCAGCTCACTTACTCATACAAATACTAGCACATTCTTACGCTCTTATACAATAACTGATACAAGCACACACGCATCCATACAGCCACTCTCACAATAACACACTCTCACTTATAGCCATTTAAATACTCTAACACACATATATACTGCCTTTTACATATGTAGTTACTCGCACATGTACCACTGAGATATACATTCACTCACTAACACACCGATACACACACTCACCCACCCAAGCAGTCCATCACAGATGCACTCTTGAAATCATGCACCCAGTGAATCACCCACTCACACATCTATGTATAGAGTCAAACACACCCCACCCACACAAACACTCAGGCAGCCATACAGATACTCAGAGAACCAATCAATAACCCATATAGACACTCATGTAGCTATTCGCAAATCCATGCATCCACTTACACACCAACAAACAGACGGATACAGACATTCACACAGTTTAGTCACTAACCCATGCATTCAGTAAGATACGTTTAATCACTCACTTGTAGAGTCAGTCACTCACGTACTAAATCATCCATTCAGACACTTATACACCCACTCATTCTTCAATACGCCTTTCCTATATATATTAAACATATTTAAACTTTACAGAAACACACAGTCACTGGATGATGTCATCAGTGATGTCATCAGTGATGTCATCAGTGATGTCACTGACCATGTCATGAGTGATGTAATATGTGACGCCATCAGCAGTGCATTGCGGGGCGAGAGTTATAGTTAGCTGAACTAACTATAACAGGGGAATTTCAATGGGTTTTGTACGAGTGCAATGTCCAACTAACTATAACTGTCCCTAAAACCTATGGTTTTTCAGTGATATATATATATATATATTATCTACTGGCGGTCGCCAGTAGATAGTTATAGTTAGGACCTATTTTCCATAGGAAATCCGCGACATTCTATTTGAAATAACTCTTGCGTCGGTTGACGAATCTTCGCGAAATTTTCAAACTTTATGGCCCGCTCCGGTCCGCTCCTACCCTGAAAGTCTCAGGGTGATTCGTCAAGCGGGGGCCGAGAAAAAGGGGGTCCCAAAACGTGTTTTCCCCATTCATTTTCCCATAGGAAACTTTATGCAAGGCTACAGCCCGAACTGCTGAACGGAATTACACCAAATTTGGCAAAGAGGTAGTTCTTGGTTCAAAAAGAACCCTTTTTGTTAAATGGTGTAAATCCGTTCAGTAGTTGCTGAGAAAATCAAAAGTAAAAACACATATATATCTGGGCGGAGCCTAACCACACATGTCATCGTGAGATCTGATTGGCTGTCAGCACTTCATCCTGGAATTGCTGGCAGCCATCTTGGGACCAATATAAATGATAGTACCCCTTTGAAATGCATTGTAGTGAATCGAAGATTTTGAGGGTTACCAAAAGGAGAACTATAAAGGGTGATAACAGACTTTAGTTACATTAGAATTCATTTGTTGATGGTACCATATTAATTTCAGGAATTGTGGTGTGTTCTAAGGTGATTTTACCCTGTGAAAAACCTTCTGCTGGGATATCAAGAATCATGTTTGAGAGAAAACTATTTTCACATGCTTGTCCCATACAGTTTTGGAAGGTGCCCCAGAAGCTAAAATGAGAGCATATTTTCTGTAAATTCACATTATCTTTCTCAGTCATGTGAGAATGAAGTCTGACATTCTCAGTAAAACATGTACATCCAACAAGGGCAGAGACTGTCAGTTGATTCCTTTGTGTTCTACTGCAGCTTCCCAGAGTGTTCTAAAGAACAACTAGAGTGCTAACAGCCTTACTTATGACAAAAGTATGGCACACCTGAAGCCATCTTGATTGGAATAAACTGGTAACACTTAAAACATTTAATTTAAAAGGAACAAAATGATGGGGTTCATCTTGTCATAGAAATTATGGTTAGTGCTCTGGAAAGAAAAAATTAGGACATGTTTCAAGTGTGATCTCAAATATCTTCCTGTTATATTTCAACAGGAGCAGCCTGTCAGTTGATGCCTTTGTGTTCTACTGCAGCTTCCCAGAGTGTTCTAAAGAACAACTAGAGCGCTAACAGTCTTACTTATGACACAAGTATGGCACACCTGAAGCCATCTTGATTGGAATAAACTGGTAACACTTAAAACATTTAATTTAAAAAGGAACAAAATGAGGGGTTCATTTTGCCATAGAAATTATGGTTAGTGCTGTAGAAAGAAAAATTAGGACATGTTTCAAGTGAGATCTCAAATATCTTCCTGTTATATTTCAACAGGAGCAGCCTGTCAGTTGATGCCTTTGGTGTTCTACTGCAGCTTCCCAGAGTGTTCTAAAGAACAACTAGAGTGCTAACAGCCTTACTTATGACAAAAGTATGGCACACCTGAAGCCATCTTGATTGGAATAAACTGGTAACACTTAAAACATTTAATTTAAAAAGGAACAAAATGAGGGGTTCATTTTGCCATAGAAATTATGGTTAGTGCTGCAAAAGAAAATTTAGTGCATGTTTTAAGTGAGATCTCAAATCCTCTTCTATTTCATTAGAAAATTCTGACATGCAGACTGAAACAATCACTTTCAATACCAGCAGTAGACTTCCAGTTAACTCCTTGATGAGCAGTAGCTTTACTACAGTGATCTAATGAACAACTAGAGTAATAACATTCTGAATTTATGGCAAATGTGTGACACATCTGAATGCCTTCTTGATGGAATCAAAGTAAAAAACTGAAAGCATTTCCTACTGAGGAGACTGCAGTAAATGAGGAAATTAGGAAACTTCATAACAAAGAAGTCTTCCAAGATGGCCACCAGTGAAAAAAGAGCCCAAATGTAGCACAAATATTACCGAGATGTAGCCCACATATAGCCCAATGACAAAAGTGTGCAAAACACTTTTTATTTTTAGTTTTTTTGCAGTTTTATGTAGTGCAGACTGGTCAGGTATTGGAGCGTTGCATCTTAAAACATGACCCCCTACACTACAAAAACACCACTGCACTACCCTAACCCCTAAAACACTACCCCAGCACGACTCCCTACACTACACAAGCACCACTGCACTATCCTAAACCCTAAAACACTACCCCCAGCATGACCCCCTACACTACACAAACACCACTGCACTACCCTAAACCCTAAAACACTACCCCAACACCACTGCACTAACCTAAATCCTAAAACACTACCCCCAGCACGACCCCCTACACTACCCAAACACCACTGCACTACCCTAAAACATGACCCCTACACTACACAAACACCACTGCACTACCCTAAACCACTACCCCCCAGCACGACCCCCTACACTACACAAGCACCACTGCACTACCCTAAACCCTAAAACACTACCCCCAGCACGACCCCCTACACTACACAAACACCACTGCACTACCTTAAACCCTAAAACACTACCCCCAGCACGACCCCCTACACTACCCAAACACCACTGCACTAACCTAAATCCTAAAACACTACCCCCAGCACGACCCCCTACACTACCCAAACACCACTGCACTACCCTAAAACATGACCCACTACACAAACACCACTGCACTACCCTTAAACTCTAAAACACTACCCCCAGCACGACCCCCTACACTACACAAGCACCACTGCACTACCCTAAACCCTAAAACACTACCCCCAGCACGACCCCCTACACTGCCCGAACACCACTGCACTGCCCTAAACCCTGAAACACCAGCCCTGCACGACCCCCTACACTGCCTGAACACCACTGCACTGCCCTAAACCCTGAAACACATACCCTAGCACGACCCCTACACTGCCCGAACACCACTGCACTGCCCTAAACCCTGAAACACCACCCCTTCACGACCCCCTACACTGCCCGAACACCACTGCACTGCCCTAAACCCTGAAACACCACCCCAGCATGACCCCTACACTGCCCGAACACCACTGCACTGCCCTAAACCCTGAAACACTACCCCCAGCAAGACCTCCTACACTGCCCGAACACCACTGCACTGCCCTAAACCCTGAAACATCACCCCCAGCAAGACCCCCTACACTGCCCGAACACCACTGCCCTAAACCCTGAAACACCACCCCCAGCACGACCCCCTACACTGCCCGAACACCACTGCACTGCCCTAAACCCTGAAACACCACCCCCAGCACGACCCCCTACACTGCCCGAACACCACTGCACTGCCCTAAACCCTGAAACACCACCCCCTGCACGACCCCCTACACTGCCCGAACACTACTGCACTGCCCTAAACCCTGAAACACCATCCCCAGCACGACCCCCTACACTGCACGAACACCACTGCACTGCCCTAAACCCTGAAACACTACCCCCAGCAAGACCCCCTACACTGCCCGAACACCACTGCACTGCCCTAAACCCTGAAACACCACCCCCAGCAAGACCCCCTACACTGCCCGAACACCACTGCCCTAAACCCTGAAACACCACCCCCAGCAAGACCCCCTACACTGCCCGAACACCACTGCCCTAAACCCTGAAACACCACCCCCAGCAAGACCCCCTACACTGCCCGAACACCACTGCACTGCCCTAAACCCCTGAAACACCAGCCCCAGCACGACCCCTACACTGCCCGAACACCACTGCACTGCCCTAAACCCTAAAACACCACCCCTGCACGACCCCCTTCTCTGCCCGAACACCACTGCACTGCCCTAAACCCTGAAACACCACCCCCAGCACGACCCCCTACACTGCCCGAACACCACTGCACTGCCCTAAACCCTGAAACACCACCCCTGCACGATCCCCTACACTGCCCGAACACTACTGCACTGCCCTAAACCCTGAAACACCACCTCCAGCACGACCCCCTACACTGCACGAACACCACTGCACTGCCCTAAACCCCGAAACACTACCCCAGCAAGACCCCCTACACTGCCCGAACACCACTGCCCTAAACCCTGAAACACCACCCCCAGCAAGACCCCTAAACTGCCCGTACACCACTGCACTGCCCTAAACCCTGAAACACCACCCCAGCATGACCCCCTACACTGCCCGAACACCACTGCACTGCCCTAAACCATGAAACACAAGCCCCAGCACGACCCCCTACACTGCCCGAACACCACTGCACTGCCCTAAACCCTGAAACACCACCCCCAGCACGACCCCCTACACTGCCCGAACACCACTGCACTGCCCTAAACCCTGAAACACCAGCCCCAGCACAACCCCGTACACTGCCCGAACACCACTGCACTGCCCTAAACCCTGAAACACCAGCCCCAGCACGACCGCCTACTCTGCACGAAAACCACTGCACTGCCCTAAACCCTGAAGCCCCAGCACGACCCCCTACACTGCCCGAACACCACTGCACTACCCTAAACCCTCAAACACCAGCCCCAGCACGACCCCTACACTGCCCGAACACCACTGCACCCTAAACCCTGAAACACCAGCCCCAGCAAGACCCCCTACACTGCCCGAACACCACTGCACTGCCCTAAACCCTGAAACACCACCCCCAGCAAGACCCCTACACTGCCCGAACACCACTGCACTAAAGCCTAAAACACCACCCCCAGCAAGACCACCTACACTGGCCGAACACCATTGCACTGCCCTAAACCCTGAAACACCACCCCCTGCACGACCCCCTACACTGCCCAAACACCACTGCACTGCCTAAACCCTGAAACACCACCCCCTGCACGACCCCCTACACTGCCCGAACACCACTGCACTGCCCTAAACCCTGAAACACCACCCTCAGCACGACACCCTACACTGCCCGAACACCACTGCATTGCCCTAAACCCTGAAACACCACCCCCAGCATGACCCCCTACACTGCCCGAACACCACTGCACTGCCCTAAACCCTGAAACACCACCCCTGCACGACCTCCTACACTGCCGGAACACCACTGCATTGCCCTAAACCCTGAAACACCACCCCCAGCACGACCCCCTACACTGCCCGAACACCACTGCACTGCCCTAAACCCTGAAACATCAACCCCAGCAAGACCCCTACACTGCCTGAACACCACTGCCCTAAACCCTGAAACACCACCCCCTACACTGCACGAACACCACTGCACTGCCCTAAACCCTGAAACACCACCTCCAGCAAAACCCCCTACACTGCCTGAACACCATTTCTCTGCCCTAAATCCTGAAACACTAGCCCCAGCATGACCCCCTACACTGCCCAAACACCACTGCACTGCCCTAAACGCTGAAACACTACCCCCAGCACGACCCCTATTCTCCCCGAACACCACTGCACTGCCCTAAACCCTGAAACACCAGCCCCAGCAAGACCCCCTACACTGCCCGAACACCACTGCACTGCCCTAAACCCTGAAACACCAGCCCCAGCATGACCCCTACACTGCCCGAACACCACTGCACTGCCCTAAACCCTGAAACACCAGCCCCAGCACGACCACCTACACTGCCCGAACACCACTGCACTGCCCTAAACCCTGAAACACCAGCCCCAGCACGACCCCCTACACTGCCCGAACACCACTGCACTGCCCTAAACCCTGAAACACCAGCCCCAGCACGACCCCCTACACTGCCCGAACACCACTATACTGCCCTAAACCCTGAAACACCACCCCCAGCACGACCCCCTACACTGCCCGAACACCACTGCACTGCCCTAAACCCTGAAACACCAGCCCCAGCACGACCTCCTACACTGCCCGAACACCACTGCATTGCCCTAAACCCTGAAACACCACCCCCAGCACGACCCCTACACTGCCCGAACACCACTGCACTACCCTAAACCCTCAAACACCAGCCCCAGCACGACCCCCTACACTGCCCGAACACCACTGCACTGCCCTAAACCCTGAAACACCAGCCCCAGCAAGACCCCCTACACTGCCCGAACACCACTGCACTGCCCTAAACCCTGAAACACCACCCCCAGCAAGACCCCCTACACTGCCCGAACACCACTGCACTAAAGCCTGAAACACCACCCCCAGCAAGACCACCTACACTGGCCGAACACCATTGCACTGCCCTAAACCCTGAAACACCACCCCCTGCACGACCCCCTACACTGCCCAAACACCACTGCACTGCCCTAAACCCTGAAACACCACCCCTGCACGACCCCCTACACTGCCCGAACACCACTGCACTGCCCTAAACCCTGAAACACCACCCTCAGCACGACACCCTACACTGCCCGAACACCACTGCACTGCCCTAAACCCTGAAACACCACCCCCAGCATGACCCCCTACACTGCCCGAACACCACTGCACTGCCCTAAACCCTGAAACACCACCCCTGCACGACCTCCTACACTGCCGGAACACCACTGCACTGCCCTAAACCCTGAAACACCACCCCCAGCACGACCCCCTACACTGCCCGAACACCACTGCACTGCCCTAAACCCTGAAACATCAACCCCAGCAAGACCCCCTACACTGCCTGAACACCACTGCCCTAAACCCTGAAACACCACCCCCTACACTGCACGAACACCACTGCACTGCCCTAAACCCTGAAACACCACCTCCAGCAAAACCCCTACACTGCCTGAACACCATTGCTCTGCCCTAAATCCTGAAACACTAGCCCCAGCATGACCCCCTACACTGCCCAAACACCACTGCACTGCCCTAAACGCTGAAACACCACCCCCAGCACGACCCCTACACTGCCCGAACACCACTGCACTGCCCTAAACCCTGAAACACCAGCCCCAGCAAGACCCCCTACACTGCCCGAACACCACTGCACTGCCCTAAACCCTGAACCACCAGCCCCAGCATGACCCCCTACACTGCCCGAACACCACTGCACTGCCCTAAACCCTGAAACACCAGCCCCAGCACGACCACCTACACTGCCCGAACACCACTGCACTGCCCTAAACCCTGAAACACCAGCCCCAGCACGACCCCCTACACTGCCCGAACACCACTGCACTGCCCTAAACCCTGAAACACCAGCCCCAGCACGACCCCCTACACTGCCCGAACACCACTATACTGCCCTAAACCCTGAAACACCAGCCCCAGCACGACCCCCTACACTGCCCGAACACCACTGCACTGCCCTAAACCCTGAAACACCACCCCCTGCATGACCCCCTACACTGCCCGAACACCACTGCACTGCCCTAAACCCTGAAACACCACCCCTGCAGCACCCCCTACACTGCCCGAACACCACTGCACTGCCCTAAACCCTGAAACACCACCCCCAGCACAACCCCCTTTACTGCTCGAACACCACTGCACTGCCCCAAACCCTGAAACACCACCCCCAGCACGACCCCCTACACTGCCCGAACACCACTGCCCTAAACCCTGAAACACCACCCCTGCACGACCCCCTACACTGCCTGAACACCACTGCACTGCCCTAAACCCTGAAACACCACCCCCTACACTGCCCGAACACCACTGCACTGCCCTAAACCCTGAAACACCACCCCCAGCACGACCCCCTACACTGCCCGAACACCACTGCACTGCCCTAAACCCTAAAACACCACCCCCAGCATTACCCCCTACACTGCCCAAACACCACTGCACTGCCCTAAACCCTAAAATACTACCCCCAGCACAACCCCTACACTACCCGAACACGACTGCACTGCCCTAAACCCTCAAACACTACCCCCAGCACGACCCCCTACACTACCCGAACACCACTGCACTGCCCTAAACCCTAAAACACTCCCCCAGCACGACCCCTACACTACCCGAACACCACTGCACTGCCCTAAACCCTAAAACACTCCCCCAGCACGACCCCTACACTACCCAAACACCACTGCACTGCCCTAAACCCTAAAACACTCCCCCAGCACGACCCCCTACACTACCCAAACACCACTGCACTGCCCTAAACCCTAAAACACTACCCCCGCATGACCCCTACACTACCCAAACACCAATGCACTACCCTAATCCCTAAAACACTACCCCCCGCATGACCCCTACACTACCCTAAACCCTAAAACACTACCCCCGCACGACTCCCTACACTACCCAAAGACCACTGCACTACCCTAAACCCTAAAACACTACCCCTTACACTACACAACCACCACTGCACTACCCTAAACCCTAAAACACTACCCCCAGCAGTACCCCTACACTACCCAAACACCACTGCACTCACCTAAACCCTAAAACACTACCCCCAGCAGTACCCCCTACACTATCCAAACACCACTGCACTACCCTAAACCCTAAAACACTACCCCCAGCACGACCCCCTACACTACCCAAACACCACTGCACTACCCTAAACCCTAAAACACTACCCCCAGCACGACCCCCTACACTACCCAAACACCACTGCACTACCCTAAACCCTAAAACACTCCCCCAGCACGACTCCCTACACTACCCAAACACCACTGCACTACCCTAAACCCTAAATCTACCCCCAGCATGACCCCCTACACTACACAAACACCACTGCACTACCCTAAACCCTAAAACACTACCCCCAGCACGACCCTCTTCACTAACTAAACACAACTGCACAATTTGTTACAGGCGTTGCAACGCAGGCCTGTGGTGCTTACTGGAAGTACCTAGTGGGCTAGTTGGGCCCCAGGGACCCTCAGGATTCAAGGTGACCTAATCCCCAACTTAAAACGCACCACGGGGCGCGTTTGCACAGTGGTGAAGGGAGGGGCGGGGCCTCAGGTGACATGTGCGCAAACACGCCCTGTGGTGCGTTTTAAGTTGGGGAATTAATTCCTTTGAATCCTGAGGGACCCTGGGGCCAACTAGCCCACCAGGTACCTTCAGTAAGCACAACAGAGTTGCTTTGCAGAGAGGTGAAAAAGGTGCGTGGCCTCGGAACGCCTCTCTGCAACTCAGCTCTGTGGTCCTAACTGTAGGTACCTGGGGGCTAGTTGGGCCCCAGGGACCCTCAGAATTCAAGGGGACTTAATCCCGCAACTTAAAACGCGCCACAGGGTGCGTTTGCACACATGTCACCTCAGGCCCCCTCCCTTCACCACTGTGCAAACGCGCCCTGTAGCGCGTTTTAAGAGGTAGTTTTAATCCCCTGCCCTATTATGTACTAGGGACTTGCAGAGGAGGTCATGCTAATCACAGGGGTACCCCAACGCATAGTGTTCCCTAGTGTATGTAGGTGTTTTCACTGTATTCTAAGTGTCTTTTAGCATAGCACTGGCTCTGGTTAGTCAGAGTCAGTTACCACCAGTACCCGTCTGAAAAAGTTGTGGGCACAGGATGATTTTGCAACAAGGCCTCTTTCTGCTCCTCTGTTGGTTCTTTCTGCACATCTTTTGCTTCTTTCTGTGCGTTTTTTCTTCTTTCTTCACATGTCCTACCTCTGTAGGCATAGTTAGAAACTAGCATTTAAAAACCTTTGAAATTCACTTTAAAAATCATAGGTTTCAGGCACGTTATAGTTAGAAATTAGCATTTAAAAAACCTTTGAAATTCACTGAAAAACCATAGGTTTCAGACACGTTATAGTTAGAAATTAGCATTTAAAAACCTTTGAAATTCACTGAAAAACCATAGGTTTTAGGGACAGTTATAGTTAGTTGGACATTTCACTCGTACAAAACCATAGAAATTCCCCAGTTATAGTTAGTTCAGCTAACTATAACTCGCGCCCGCAATGCACTGCTGATGACGTCACATATTACATCACTCATGACATGGTCACTGATGACATCACTGATGACATCTCAAATGACATCACTGATGACATCATCCATGTGATAATTTCATGCATCTTCTCACACCCTAATATAACTTTTGATACACCCACTCTAAATTACAGACTGCCATTCTCAAAACCATAGACACTCCAACACCAAAAACTACATACCCACTCACTGATTCTTAGGTCTACACACACATCCACTCACTCACCCGTACAGTCACTCATACTTAGTCACTCAGTACAGGACTATCATATGCACTCATACACCTATATAAACACTCACACACCGCCACTCATCCATAGAGGTACTCACACACCTAGTCAGTCATGCAAAAACTTAATCACACACCCATTTACTCACCTATACAGTTATACACACACCAGCTCACTTACTCATACAAATACTAGCACATTCTTACGCTCTTATACAATCACTGATACAAGTACACACTCATCCATACAGCCACTCTCACAATCAATCACACACTCTCACTTATAGCCATTTATATACTCCAACACACATATATACTGCCTTTCACATATGTAGTTACTCACACATGTACCACTGAGATATACATTCAATCACTAACACACCCATACACACACTCACCCACCCATACAGTCCATCACAGATGCACTCTTGAAACCATGCACCCAGTGAATCACCAACTCACATCTATGCACAGAGTCACACACACCCCACCCACACAAACACTCAGGCACCCATACAGATACTCAGACAATCAATCAATAACCCATGTAGACACTCATGTAGCTATTCAGAAAGCCCATGCAGCCGCTACAAACCAACAGACAGACGGATACAGACATTCACACAGTTTAGTCACTAACCCATGCATTCAGTAAGATACATTTAATCACTCACTTGTAGAGTCAGTCACTCACGTACTAAATCATCCATTCAGACACTTATACACCCACTCATTCTTCAATACACCTTTCCCTATATATATTAAACATATTTAAACTTTACAGAAACACACAGTCACTGGATGATGTCATCAGTGATGTCATTTGAGATGTCATCAGTGATGTCATCAGTGATGTCACTGACCATGTCATGAGTGATGTAATATGTGACGTCATCAGCAGTGCATTGCGGAGGCGCGAGTTATAGTTAGCTGAACTAACTATAACGGGGGAATTTCTATGGTTTTGTACGAGTGAAATGTCCAACTAACTATAACTGTCCCTAAAACCTATGGTTTTTTCAGTGAATATATATATATATATATATATATAGAGAGAGATATATAAATATATATACATATATATATATATATTTTTTCACTGAAAAAAATAAAGGTTAAAGTAGCATTATAGTTAGGTGAAAATGTCAGTGACAACATAAGGTTTTAAATGTACAAAACCACTGAATTTCACCAGTTATAGATATCTCACGTAACTATTAGATGCGCCCTGCCATGCACAGTTTTCTCATCAATATTTTCATTGCTAATTTTGCACTGATATTATCAATAATGTAGCAGTGCATGGCAAGGGCGCGAGTTATAATTGTCTAAGGTTGGGGCTAAGTTAGAATACTTTCCAACTGTAAATGAAGAAACTTAAATTCAAAAATGCCCAAATACCTTTCAAGGAGGATCAGCTCTGGAATTACCAGCCCCCTCATTTCATGTTCTCTTCATTTGCATATTGGTTTTTGGTTCACCTCTGTTTCACATTTGATGACATGATCAGTGCCAGCTATAATGGTCGTCTTACCTAGATGGCCAGAACCTTGGATGTTTTTCTGTGACAAAGCCAAATCTTCCAAATCAAATTCAGATTCCTTTGTGTCCCACTTGCATGCATTTGCTTCATCGCTCCAGCAGTTGTACAGTGAAATTGCTAAGTTTATAACGACTGCAGTGCTGAGATTCGGTCGACCAATCAGAATGCTTAAAATGGTAGCTCTAATTACTGCTGCTTTATTGCATTCTGGGTTCAATGAGAGAGTAACACAGTGAAATTAGGGCTGGGACAATTGGTCAACATGTTTAACTATGTTGGATGAGATTAGCATTGGATGCACGCTTTCGGGTGCTAACAGCTGTCAGTTACCCTTCCGCTCATTTTTTGCCCTCAACATAATTGTGGGGGAGCAATTGCCAACATGTAATGTCCTTTGCAGGGGATATAACTGCTAACCCTATGAGCAGTAGGAAATAAGAATTAAATACAGAGGTACTGCCCATTCTGTTTAGCAGATCATGAATATACTGCAAATATTACTAAATCTTTTCGACTGGCGGTAGCATCTGGGGATCAATTTAAATCGAGCTTATGGTGTAGCAAGCACATTTATATCTTCATTGATAATGTGCATTAGCATCTCAGTCATCCAAATGGAAAATTGTGCATTACGTTGTGGATAAATTGATACGAAGGTACTTTAACTTGCTTACATATATCCTCATTCAGCTATTAACTATTTATAGTCAGGCTCCGAAGCAGAGTCCGACATTGTTTTATTATCATTTATTTAAGGAGCCCTGATCTCAGCTGACCGATAAAACTCCAAAAGGATACTGGTGGGTTGTGTCTGTCTGTGTCTGTCTGTGATGATCAGTGTCTTGTTTGTAATGGGTTTTAGTGTCAAGTATAAGCATTGATGCCTGACAAGGTACGTCCCTAAAATCTTACATCCCACTTCTCATGGCTTGTGAGACCTGAAGTCGAGTGACTCTAATTCTGCCACCCTTCAGAGAACATCAAAAGCCTCTTCATACTGTGACATTCTTTTAAACGTAAAATATTGCTGATAAGGGAATTGATGAACAAAAGCACTTAGGTCTCTCTTTGAAAAGTTCTTATTTGTTCTAAGGGTGAGTGATATGAAGATAATTATGTCCATTTTCTTTTCATTCATTTGGACCCAGCTAGAAAGTATTCATCCTGTCAATCATTCCCTAATACTGATGTGGAATGCCACTGAACTGGAAGACAAAGGTGCAGGCCATCACCATATGACTCAAGCAACATCATATGTCTGATGATGATGGCGGTGGATATCATATAAATATTTTTTAAAACAGCCAGTACGAGAGTACAGGGAACAACCAAGTACACTTGGATGATGGAACTAGATGATTACCAAGTCTGACCTGCAATATGTAACACTTACCCACTCAAGGAGGACTGAAGTCAGAAGAAAGACTCTGCTGCTACACCACCTACAGATGTAAGTGTAGACAGATGCACCACCTGATCCAGCATGTAAAGGAGGAGCTAAGCAGAGGGTGCAGCAGCATGGCCATCCCTCTGTCGTCAGCTGAACAAAGCAGATTATTGCACACAGGGGCAAGTAGGTATTTGGTTCCTTGGCGCGGCTTGTTGTCTAGCCAATTAGTAGTTGATGTTATTAAAAGGGCACCTGTATCTGTGGCATCACGTTCTCTGTTACCTTGCCCTTTTCCTGGTACTCATCGGTAATCCTGTCGGTGGCTCGGTCCTTTTGAGCCAGCATGGGCTTCACGATCAGTGTCTTAACTGCTGTTTTTAAAGTTTTATTGATCATTTTTAAAACAGCATGGAACAAAAAAACTGAATATTGTACTACTATACTGTAAGCTAGTGTTGTCTGATACAGGGAGCAGAGGGAAGTATAGATCACTCAGGTCTGCAGACAGGGTTAGTTCATGCCAAGCCAAACCAATGACAGAATCAGTGTGTACTGTGCAATAGATCACCTCTGTTTTCAAGCAGAGTGCTGTTCACAAAATACTCCTTTCTAGCAATCTAGACTCATTTAGTGTGTGCTTATACACTGCCGAGTGCGCATACTAGATAATACAGTATGAGATCTGGTCCTGCAAAGCCTCCAACTTCCACGAGTCGGGCCAGGAAATTGCATCCAATCCTTTTTATTTGTCTGTCCATACTAGTCGTATGAGAATCGATTTCAGTTTACCAAAAAATAATTTAAGCAATATAATAGGGAGATTCATAAAAGATAAAGAAGTGTAGGTAGCACTATTATGTTGAGAATGAAGAGCCTGTCAGTTGAGGTGGCTTCACCTATCTAGTCACCATTTTTTCCGGCTTATTTTATGCCTTGCGATAGTTCTCTTTCACCACTGTTATCAATACTTGTGCCAATGTGTATTCCCAAGACTCTCACTGAATCTGTATGTCATTTTAATGGGTATTCTGGATGGCGGGTGGTGGGGGTTATATTAGTGATCTCAGATGTATACAAGTTAGTTTTGGGGTCAGAAGGCCTCCAAATTGAATCGTTTCATCATTTCATTTATGGTCAGGCCTAAATGATCCTGTTGATGCTGAATGTATAACAGCACTTCATCTCCATAAAGAGCTGCATTAAGTGGGAGTCTACGATAGTACCTCTGCTGACACGGTGCTCCTGGAGTATATGCGTGAGCGGCTCCATTCCCAGTGAAAATAACAGCGGTGATAGAGAACAGTCCTGGCTTGTACCCCCCAGATGCTGTCAGGGTCCCATATACTAGTCAGTTTACATTTACTAGGGACCCCATCCCACTACATCTAAACACTTAAAACACGGAATTCCACTATACGAAACCAATTTCTTCTTCAGTATCTAAAAAAGTGCCACTGCCAAAAGTGAGGGGTCAACAAGATACATATATTTGTAAAGTATGTTGTATCTTCAATTATTTGTCACCACAATGGTTATTGACTGCATATCATTCTTTCTCAACTAAATAACTTGCACTTCCCCACCTCCCAGCCTCTACCATAACTCAAAAACTGAGCAGTAATATATGGCGCAGAATGGTGCCCACCACCTGCTGCCTGCTAAATTAAAAGCATATGTGAATCCAGTTGTCCGCAAAGACATAGCATTTTTTACAATCTACAGCAAAGCTTTCTTTTGTCATTCTTCTCTTTCACTGTCTTCGATGGATCAGGCGTCAGAACTATCTCTCTGTGATTATTCAAGTTCCTCTATCTTTAGGAGTGCTTTTATTTGAGAAGTTTAGATACTTCTGCTTAGGTGGCAAACAGATCTTGTTGGCCATCAAAAGTCACTTTCAATCCGGCTGTATAAGAAATTGGCTGACTGGTTGACTGGGGTGTAATCCCTGGTCAAGCAGTAGCCTTAATCCTTGTCAGAGTAAGGCACAAGCAAACCCCAAATTAACCTATGTTCATCCCCTTACTAGCTTAGCACAGAGCAGTCAGGCTTAGCTCAGAGGCAATGTGTGAAGTATTTGTGGAACACTTCAAACAGTAAAACAGTGAAAAAACCACACAAAAAGATCCCACACCAGGGTAGAAAAATAGAGCCTAATTTAATAACTAGAACAAGACCAAAACAACCAAAAATCCAATTAGTAGAACCAGAGATATTCAATTTTTCAGGTTTCAGTAAAAATAGCAACAAAAAGCACAAAACCCCAACTGTAGGTATCTGATCTCGCCAAACCAGGACAAAGTCACAAGTTCAGGCCAACAGCAATGGAAAATGGACCGGCTACAAGGCCCACTGAACAAAGTACTTTAAATCCTGGTTGCGAAGTGTTATGAGCATCCGTTACAAAGATGCGCCACGTAGCCAAAGCAACACGTCAGTTCAGAGATGCGCCAAGGATGCATTGGGCAGTGGTAGTTCCAGGCAAGAGGGCAGCAGGCAGTAGTTCAGCAGAGCAAACCAGGAGTCCAGCAGAGTGGCAGTCCTTGGGTAGTACAGCAGACCTTCTTCCTGGCAGAGTATCCTTGGGTCCAGAAGTGTACTGAAGTGGCGGTGTCTGAGGTCGAGTATTTATACCCAGTTGTGTCTTTGAAGTGGGGGAGAAGCTTCTAGAGGTTTCCCTTTGAGGTCTCCCGTCATCCTGCATTCCTTGTCTTGGCTCCAGACTAACTAAAGGGGATATGCAGCCCTTTGTGTGGAAGCAGGACACAGCCTATTCAGGTGTAAGCAAGGCTGTGCCCATCACCTCTCAAACACCCTGGCAATGATGGAGATTCCAGGCACACCTAAGCTTCCTATTGTGTGTGGCTGTCTACAAGGAATACACAAAGCCCAACTGTCAACTACACCCACCCATGTACCAAAGACATGATACAGGCACTAAATGGATAAGGCAGAAAAATACCAACTTTCCAAAAGAGGCATTTTCAGAATGGCAATTTAAAATCTGACTTCACCATAAGATAGGATTTAAATTGTGTTTCCAGAGACACCAAACATAAACTGCTTATCTCTTCCCATTTGGAAATTACATTTATAAAATAAGACAACTCCAATATTATCCTATGGAAGAGATATGTTTGCAGTAGTGAAAAAACGAATTGAGGAGTTTTTCACACCCAGGACATGTACATCAAAAGGTTTATTTTTCCCAGTCGAAATTGCAGTTTAAACTGCACATGCAGGCTCTGCAATGGCAGGCCTGAGACCTCTTTAAAGGGCTTCTTAAGTGGGTGGCACAATCAGTGCTGCAGGTCCACTAGTTGCATTTATTTTACAGGCCCTGAGTACATATAGTACCACTTTACTAGGGTCTTATAAGAAAATTAAATATGCCAACTGGGTATAAGCCAATATTACCATGTTTAGAGGAGAGTGTGTGTGCACTTTAGCACTGGTTAGCAGTGGTAAAGTGCTCAGAGTCCTACGGCTAGCAAAAACGAGGTCAGGCAAAATGGAGGAGGGAGGCTACAAGTTTGTGGATAACCCTGCAGGAAGGGCCGGTTCCAACAGGTTCGGTACAACATGACTTAGGGAATTCCACATTCTCACAGTTTTTTAAAATGCCACAAATGCCTCTTGCAGTGTCTCTTTGAAGTCGGGATAGAAAAACAACTTGATATCTTGGTGTTCGACCTCTCCCTTTGCTAGTCTCAATAATGTATTGCAGTTTATATTATTCAACAACTAAGCTCTCATTAGGTGGGAGATATATTTCCACTAGCTGGCCAATGGGCAAGCAGCCAGTGCACTCTCTCCGCTGTGAGCCAAGGGGAGACGTTATCTCTTCTGAACAGCTCAAGCAACTCCTCTATAAATGTGTCATGCTTTAGCATCTTCGAGGACTCAAACATTTCTATAATGCAGATGTTCTTCTGGTATAATTTTGCCTCCAAAGTTTTATTTTTGTTGTGGCTATAAAGCAGCTACTCATTAGAAGCTGAGATATCATATCCTGTATCTAACATATGACATTCAGACAATTGTGATTATTGTTACTTGTTTGTCTAGACGCTATTCCATGTGATCAAGGCGGATAGTAAGTGTGCCTATCTTTAAATCAATTTGTTTCAAAATGGACTTCATTTCAAGCAGAGGTATGTGGGCATCATCCTCAGCCTGCAAAGGAGGCACACAATGTAGTATTTTCTGCTGTCTGAGGGGAATCCAGAAGTTGAAATGGAATTTACTTCTTTTAAGGTGCCCTCACTCCAAGTCCAGGCCTTTTGTCACCTCAGTCCTCACTAGAGCGCAGCAAGAAGAATCAGGCCAACACTGCTAGTAGCAATGAGTTCAGTCAGGGGTTGCTTATTGATGTAAGTATGGTGTAAAACGAATCCCAGCCAGCACAGGTCTATCTCAGACAGTGACTTCCTGCACTGTGAGTTTGCTTGCTGTGCAAAGGTCAATGTACTTTACACCTTAATGTTACCTTAATGTTACCAATCCTCATGCGGCAGTGCGAGTAGGCGGGTGGCTCCTAAGGCTTCACTGCTCTTCGTGTTAGTTTCTTATTCTGAATTAGGGCATCAGCCATTAACCGTATATTTACATCAGTACTTACAATTCGCTGTAGGATTGGGGAGGGATAATTTTACAAATCTCCTCCTCTGTTTCACATATCTATGTGGTCTTCAGAGCAGTACTATCGCTTCTCTTGGTTTCACACTGCTGTGCGGGCCAGCACTTCCTACGATGGGCCTCTACACTTTCTGTAGTGCCAACAAATGCTTCAATGCATCTATGCCTGTGTAATCCCGAGCCCGACCGCCCGCACCAGCGTTCATTCATATTGATCATCAGCACTATGCTCGTGTCAGCATTCCTCTTGTCAGCAACTGCATTTTCTATAGCCCACTCCTTATAACCTCTGCTTCGCAGCTTTGGCCTCCTCCGATTACACAGCCTGGGCAGTTCAAATAAATGTACAATGCACACATGCCAGCAGTCTCTGGCCCAGCTTAGCCTCCAAAGCTGCAACACGCACCTGCTATTGGATGTAGGCTCCTTGGTGAAAGGTAACTAATCCACCAACATCCAATTAAAGGATCACCCTTCACCAATCTGACTGTTCTTTACCTGGTGAGGTGGGGATCCAGTGCAATCGAAGGACCATTGAAGTTTGGCAGGCTTGCAGGTCTCAGTGTACTACGCTTAAACTGCCATGAGTGTTTGGCTGCAACACATGCCCCGGCTTAACTGTTGCAAGATCCTTCTACTAGGAATTTGCTCATCCTTTCTGTAGTAGCTGGTTCAAATGTGCTGTGGACTGATTCTGAAAGTAGCCAGCTGCTGCATCTGCTAAACAAACTGTGTGATTAAGTCTCCTAAATGTGGCATCAATTTATTAACGGAATACTTTATGAAACAAAAATAAAAATAAAGAGAGAGGAATTAGGTGAAATATTTGGGATACTACTATGATTAACAATCTCTTGATGTGGCCTCTAACATTAGAAATCTTTTTGTGGATGTTGTGGCTTATTCAAGGCATTGTTCATCTGGAATATCATAGGTGGTTAGAAAAGATAACGTCTTAAGACTTCTCTGGTAGTATTCTTTACTTTGACTATTTTCTCTACCCGAGTTGGGTTTTTCTGTTGTGTATCACTTTGTGATTTATCTTACCATAAACTGTATATACTTGTTTTTCACCCTTGCTTTGATATTTAGGCCAATTTAAATGTAATTTTTATACATTTATATTTTCATGTTTTTAAACTTGAGGGTATATTACTTTACCAAGTAGGTTTTCACACTGCATATGGTTTCTCTTATGTTTGTTTATGACAGGAAGCTTTAAATGTTCTGCTAAAGCGAACAAAGGGGTAATTATCTTACTAGAAATTCAAAATGTTTTACAAGTGGAGACAATGAGTCTTCTGTAATTTTGTGGAAAATCTTCCTAATGTGTTGTTTGAAACTGACAACTGTGTAGCATTACAAAGCTGCAAAGATAGTTAACTTTCCACATCTTAATTTCCAGGTTAAATTTCCTCACACAGTGGTTGCTAGAGATCAGTCCCGAAAAGCCTCTTTTCTAAGAGAATTTCCTATAACAAGTAGTTGTTTTTCTGGTCAACACCTTTTTAACTTTTACAACTTTGTGAAGTAATTGAAGTTGCTGAAATTTTAAATCAACGTTCCCTAATTAAAATGTTTACCTATTATTTGATATGACATGAAAAGAAAATTACAGAAGGCCAAACCAATGAACTACCAGAACAACATTATCTTTGGACAGACTGTGTTTGATGTCAAATAATAAGGAGTCGATCACATAAGAATTATTTGTAACTGTAATGACTCTTGGTTCTGTCCGAACGTTTGCCCTGGACAAAACCAGAAGACATTGCGGTGACCATGCCATTTTAAAAAGAAACGAGACTGAAAAAGCAGAACACTGTTTCAACCATATAATTGTTGCAATACATTAATTAATAGCTCTAACCTGATATAGCGTCTTTGTGAGCCTAATAGATGTGAACCGATTAAATTAATGGCTAATGCTGTCTAAGTTGTAACCTGTAATAACATTAGTGTTGAAAAGTTAATTTACTGGCCCTGAGGAAGAGACCTTGATGTCGTGAAACACCTGGGGATCAAGGTCAAGACTGATTTGCATATGGAGCCTGGCAGTTCGGGCTGGTCTGTTCCCATGGGGAGCAGGGTCAAGACTGATGTGCCTATGGCTGGGTCCAAACTGGGGTGGCACAGTGAGCAAAAAAAACAATGAATTTAACCCAGATCTGTGACTGGGGGTGAAGGTTTGACAATGTTAAGCATTCTGTCCATCGTCTTTTTGTGAAGCATGTGTTGGCCAGCCTGTTCTAAGGAAAAGATGATCGTCAGCCTGTTATAAGCAAAAGAATAAAAGATTCAAAACACATTAATTCTTACATGATCGACTGCCTTTTCTTTTGACCTTGAACACAGTCTGCCGTTGTATACTTATGCGGTGGTGAACGGGGAAGTCCTGCTCTCTTTATTGACGTCCTTATTGTCTGATTTTGAGAGCCTCTTAGTTCCCCTCCTGTCAACATTATCTTTTGTTTACCTATCTTTTATGTACATATTTATGTGGTATTTCTACAGCCCAAACCTACCCACAAGGCAGTGGAGCACTGTACAGGGTCAAAGACAAGCATAAAGTCAATGAGCGGCAGGAGAGGTAGCTGGTTTGTGGACTGTTGATGCATTTTGATAGTGGTATTTAAAGAGATGCATCATCAGCTCTTTTCTAAATTGGAGCAGCATAGAGGCGGTCCTGATGGATACAGGGATGTTGTGCCAGATCCTGGGTGCATAGATGGAAATGGCCTGGTGCCTTGTTTTCGAAAACTAGATCACATGTATTTCCAGATAGGTGGATTTTGCTGGTCAGATGCAAACTTCTTGTAATATAAGGCAGACAAGCAGAAGGATTAATGGTACCAGTGTGAGAGATCATAGCAATGTCTCTCTCTAACTTTTCTGGATGTTCTGAAGGCAACATGATGTAATGTGTGGGCAGAAGCATAGAAAAACATGTTTGGTTGCAAGGATAAATCAAGTTTTTGTGATAAATGCAACGCTGCATTTTGATGTACCTTTGGATCCGTTTTTTTTCGCACATTACTTAACTACTGATCTGAAACATTTAAGCACATTTTAAATATCAGAGGATTTCCTGGTCTTTGCAGTAGTAGTTTAGTAACACTGTGGTCCATCGGGTTAACACAAGATATTGAGGTTTGCAGATAAGTTCAACATTAGACAAGTGAAATTGTTTATGTTTTTTGTATACAAAGGCTGTCATGTAGAGGGTGAGTTAGCTAAACATCATTTATAGTTTGTCCTTCGTGGTGATCTAGAACAGGCACAATACTCTGGATTGGTCCTTGAAGTTGGTAGCATTTATGGATGGTTAGTGTCAATTGCTTCATTCTGTCCATATAGCAAAAGCTGCATTTTTGCACACCTAATCCCTTCCTTTTTAAAGTGTGTGCAGAGGCTCTGATTCCATCTGAGGGAGTCGTCATTGCTCCCTGCTGCCTCTGCCTCTAGGAACTAATTTAACTGTGCCCACCGGGGCTAGGTATAACAGTGTACACCATCCCTGCCAACTCACACGGTGCCACAGTGTGACACAAGATATCGGCTCCCATCACATGGTCTCCCGGTGAGGAGCCGATATCACACTGTGGTGGGGAAAACGAGCTGAAAACCACTGTAAATAGTGGTTTTCTAGCTCATTTTCCTATGCTGCGAATTGCCGACTTCCAATAAGGAGTGTGTAAACACCCCATGACATCGGCACCAGCCTCAGCAAGCTTTTTTTTGTTTTAGAGGAGGGGGCTTGGGTGCGGGGTGAAGTACAAAAGTGCCTCATAGGTACTTCTCGCCATGAGGTCCCGCCCCCTTCAAGGCCCTGTCCCCTCCTCACACAGTGAGATTGTTCTTCAAGTTGGCAGGTATGGTACACTGTATGAGGACCTGGGGCAAATGGGTAGTTTATCAAAAGGAACACGGCCCTTAATAGAAACAAGACCAGTCCATCCCCAGATTAGGGAGTGTGTAGACTCTGTGATGTGTCCCACACTGTTGGGTAGATTACAGAATATATTTGCATTTCAAAAAGATTTTGCCCACTTGTTTGATTACTTGGTGTAAGGACTAATGTATTTTCTTATTTCTTTGAAACATAGTCGACCAATGCTTCTTGCATATTTGGCTAGCCTCCCTCAGTAAGGCTGCTGAAAGTTCGCAAGTCTTCTGACAATTGCAAGGAAGTTAATTTTAAGAAAACAAGTAAGTGCAGAGCATGAAGAGGCAACATACAGGATCCTCAAGTGAAATTCTTTTCCTTATGGTTGAAGTATCACGAGCTATTCCCAAAGAGCAAGGTAGTGTGTGCCTGAGGGAACTACAGTTTTTTGCCAGATGATAGTTCAAGAAAAGCTGTATGAACAAAATTAGGAAAGACGTATAATGTTATTTTAAAAGTGAAACATTAGATTTTTTATGACTTTTTAAAAGCGAAGGAAAACCCTCCAGGGTAGGTGTTAAGGATTTGTGATGCACTTATCAGTTTGTGGAAGGGGCCAGGGGCATGTGGAAATTCCTTAACCGGAAGCAGTGTTGTGCAGTATTTTGTTTTTAGTAATCTTGTGATCCAACTGGATTTCACAGAACAGTTTAGACAGCAAACATCAACACCATTTATGGTCTTCAATACAGTTTGAAAATATACTTACTGGTGGCTCATTTATTAAAACTGTTGCATCGCTGCGTGAAAACAGGGATGCAACATTTTTCACTGTGCCCTCCTTGCGACACGATGGATGCGCCGTATTTAATGTACAGTGCTCCATGTCACAATGAGTTACAGATACGTCAGTATTTCTGACGTATCTGTAGGCGCAGTAATGCATTGCTTGAGTGTGTCGAAACTCCAGCAATGGGTCATTACACATGGGCAAGTCCCAGGTTAAATGTGCCTGCGTCAGTCTTACGCCTGCTGTGAGGCAGGCATAAGATTTTGACACAGTGGTGTCCTAGAAGTGGCACAGATAAATCTGATAAATTTCACTGTGCCACTTCTACGATGCTTTTTGCAGGGGAATGCCCACCCTGCATTTATTATACCTGACGCAGGTATAATGTAGCTCAGGGCTTTACAAAGTGACGCATCTGCCTAGATGCGTCACTTTGTAAATAGGGCGCAACATGGCACATTTTTTATGCCACCTGTGCGTCACAAAAAGTGACGCAACAGCAGCGCAAAAGTCTCACAAGGACTCATAATCAAGGCCCTGGGTTTGGGACCAAGACTTAACGTGGTATTAAATCCATTTTTTGGGCTTGCCTTTTCGATGGTTTTGGAAAAGTTTTTGAAGGAAGCATCACAGTTTGAAATAGTGTTTTAATGGAAAAAAACAAAGAGCATGATTGATGTCCCCAAAAACGTCTATTGGTTATTAAGGTGACAAAAACGACCATCACATTACTGAATAATGCCACACCTCCTTCTCCTGAAAATACAGTCATACATTATCATAACGCCCTTACAAATACACTGAGACATCACCACAAGTCTGCAAGGCAAGTAGAAAGTAGAAGCTGGAGAGGCAGAAAAGTCTTGCCTAGACACTAATCACAAATTTGAAGCCAGTTTGGGCTTGTTGAGGTTTGGGAACAGTATGCAGCAACCTACACTGATAACCTTGTTGCAGGGAGTGTACCATCCTTGAGCTACTGTCACCACCAACAGGAGATTTGAGAATTATTGGGCCCATATGATTATCTATAGAGACACAAGTCTCACTACTGATGTCAGTGGGCAGTTTTCGCTTTGCAGTAGTCAGCCCACACTCTCTGAGCACCAACATCTATGCCCATTTATTCTGGGATAGGATTGTAGGTTGAATTTTTGACTTTTCGTAAAGATATGGCTACATAAAAAGTAGCACTACATGCTTGAACAACACAATTCCTGAAGACTTGACCTGTTAAATCACCAAAAGTAAAAATGAAGCCTGACCCATATCGATATATATAAAATAGAAATGACTAATAGACATATACTGAACTTTAATTCCAACGCTAAACCTATCTGTCTATATATAATTTTTTTCATGGGAAGGCTGTGCTTCCGTCTTATCGATCTCTCTGTGTCGACCAATCAATTTCTGCAAAATTTCACTCAGATTCTGTTCACAGGAGGCCTTTACTGTCTGAGAGGGATATTAACCTTCAGCAGACAAAACAGTGGTTCAGAAAAGTATTGATTTACTTACGCCCATGGCATTCAGGCCTTAATATTCTCTGATTCCCAGAACCAGGGATGCTGTTAAGACTTAACCCCTACCCAAGGTGGTTACTCTCTGGATGACCTGGTTGTATCACACTTTACATTTTTATATCTAATTAACAGAGGTTCAAGCTTTATGGTTGACAACTCAGCAATAATATGTATAAAATTATCATTTAAAATATACTGGCATCAAAAGTACGACTGCTTCAAAGAGACCCGCATAGATTAATGTTGCTTTTGTTCAACTTAAATGTAATTATTGAGATATGGAAATCTAACCTAGATAAGGATAAGAAAGTTGCAAAAAAGTCATTGCTTTTCTGCCTTCTGTTTAATATCATCCTTTAATGTCCAATGGATTCGCTTCATTCTATGAAGTTGTTATTCCAAACGGGTGAGTTTATCTGCTTCTATGGAGCACCCAGGACAGGTTTGCAGGAAAACCACTGAATAAGTTTCTAATCAGCATTCCTGGTCAAACAACGGAATTCTCTGTGAGACCCACTTAGAAAAATGAACTCTTAATAGTGACGTCGAATGGCTAATTTGTAAAACAATATGTGCCAGGGCCCTTGTCAGGAGTACACGGCACCGTGCACCATCCATTGCCCCTGCCAGCACTGCCAGTTACAGTACCAACACAACTACTAACTATCACAGTCCTACAACTGTGGCAATTCATACTATTCAAGGTCCCTAAAGCTATAAGAATGGCTTGATTGGCACGTATTAGTGACTGTTACTCTATATTAAATTGATAAACAGTTGTTGTGCTCATACCCAAATTTGTCAGACAGCGCAACCATGTGGCAGACTGTCACAAACGCTGGTGCTATGAATTAAGTGCCGGAGCCGAGTCCTGGAAACCACCGGCTCAAATTAAGCACTGGTGACGTCCTTGTCAAACTAGAAGAACAATGGGGGGGCACAAACACACTACTAAACCTTCCCTCCACCAAGCAACCTAAGCTCTATAGCCAGTGCTTAATTTGTAAAAGAATAAGTGGTGCGGCTACTATTTTTGCTCATAAACCTGGGGCCAGCACTATAGAATGTCAGGGTGCCAAAAACAAAGGCTTAATCATCTCAATTCCACCTCATGCCGCTTTAACCCCCACAAAACACTTCCTGCCCTTTATCTTACTGTTACTTACTGTTACTGGTTCTTTTTCATCCTTCGTTTCTCCCTTTGTCATTGTTTTCTGTCTTTCTCACCCTCCTTTTGTCTCTCTTTGTGCTTTTCTCTCTCTTGCTCTGCATCAAAGTCTGTTGGGGAAAAATAAAGGCCAGTCCCCATAAATGAGTGCCATTTGCCTGCTTGCAACCACTGGGCCAAATGAAGCACTTGCTCTTGTTTGTTGAATGGGCCTGTGTTTCAAACCAAATAAAGAGTTGACAAATGTTGCTTCTTCAAAAAAAGAGAATTAAATAACATAAACCACTGGCATGGATGGTGGAAAACATTCATCGTATGTCCTAAGGTGCTTCATACTTTTTACCATGTCCATCCTCTAAGGCCAAAGGTTCTTGTGTTCTACACTCACACACATCAGCCATTGCGCTTCGAGGCACCAAGGTGATGCTTGAGCAAGAGGGAGACTCCCCCGTCCTCAGAAAGACCAGGTATAAAGCTACACAAAGTTTTACAGAGCACTTCCACTGCAAGGGGAGCTCAACTGTATTTTATTCTCTTCTTCCTGAACAGACAGGTGAATACTGCTCAAGAATGGATGAGTTTGCCTTGCTATAGGAATAAATGTCTACTTCAATGGGCAGTTTCTGTCAATCCCAAATTGACCTGTAGCCCATTGGAAATCTAAATAGGAAGTCAATGTGCAATAATGCTCAGAGTGTTCATCATGAAGACATTTCACCAAAGGAACACATTTCATTTCAACAAAACTGTACTTCAAAGTGAAAGTGAAAATGGTCAAAACATCGAGTTGCACCACAGTGGTAGAGCTAATAGTAAGATGCTGAAGAGAGCAATTGTTCCTTAAAGAAACCCGAAAAGAGTGCAGTCTGGTAGCAGGTGGTCAGGGAGAAGCTGGTCTCTCCAAGGTTTGAAGGAACAAAAGAGAAAGCACACTGTTAGTCTAATAGGGCACATAGGACTATATGTTAACTACTCAGATCCTGGTACCAGATTGAAGATTCCAAGCATAAGTGTACACAGGAAGAGCTAGACTATGAATACCTTTAAATACAATACAGACAAATTAAAACAGAAGGGAAGAAGTAAAAAAGAGCCAGTTGAGAGAGAGGCAAGATTAGGGCTAATGCAAGCTCAAGAATTAAGCTTGAAGAAAAGATGGGCAGCTGAGTTAAAGACAGTGGTCAGAACATAGATAGGGAGACCGACAAGAAGGGAAATTAAGTAGATTTCTAGAGTAAGCAGTACATCCTCTATTGGAGGAAGATTCTGCTGTGAAATTTTCTCCAAAATAGTATCACTATGGTTCACATAACTTCGCCAGATTGTTCTTCATACACATAAAAATACTGTGAATACTGTAGTGACATCCTAAGTCATCTTCCACCTGAAGTTAAATTGTCCAACAGATGACAGAGAGAGCAAAGAGATCTTAGGTTCATACGCACTAAAGCATTTTCTCATAGACACAGAATGAGTAAAACTCTTTGATACATCTGGCCCTTAGTTACTTCGAAAGTCAAAAAAGTTTGAGTTTTGCACTTGTGCTATAACTCACACCTACTGGTGCATACCTTTGAACTTTGTTTAGAGAAAGGGAGAGTGATGTAAAACTTTACACACAGAATGAAACCCGAGGAAGATAATGGAAGAATAAAGGTGGCAGCATGTTTCAATCACTGTAGCACAGTGAGCGAAGATATGAAGAATGAAGGAATAATAATTTAGGGGCATATTATCAAGGGCTTTATCGCCGCTTTAGCGGCACTTTTTGCCGCTAAAGCGGCGATAATTTTATCGCCCTATCAGCAAGCTGTCGCTAACAGGCGTTAGCGACAGCTTTCAGGCGTTAGCGGCCGCGTTTTCCATCGCCTTGCATGTCAGCGATAATTATCGCTCATGACATGCAAGGAAGGCGTTCCCTACTAAAAGCGACTGAAAACAGTCGCTAACACCACTACCCCTATTAGCAAGGCAGGCGAAGCAATAAAATAATTGCGCTAAGCGCGTTTATCGCTAGATTTTATCACCTGCTAGTGAGGATGACTTACCTGTTTGAAGTATAGGAGGTGGATTCTAATGCTGAATCCACCTTAGCGTTAATGCGAGAATATCACTGGTTTCCCAGCGATATTCTCGCATTTTGTCGCTATTGCTGGAAATATTATCGCTATGGAGATAAACCTTACTAATAGGGTGTTATCTCAGCGATAATTTCCAGCGATAGGCGGCGTTAAAAGAAAACGCGCTAAGTGCGGTTAGCGATAAATATCACACTTCCTTGATAATATGCCCCTAAGTTTCATTGGAATTGAAATGGAAGGTCCAGGACTAGATTTCAAATGGGCAAGTTGAAAGTGCATTTTGTAGATACGTATTTAAAGGAAGAAAAGGAAACAGAATTCTGGGTATCGTCAGTCTAGAGGTGGCCAGAAAGACAAATAACCTTTAACAGCATCCTATGGAAGAATCAAAAATGGCCCTTCCTACAGTATGATCTGGAAAAAAGAGTTTGAGGTAAAAATGTAATTCAACCTTTTACAAACCTTTTACACTCATCGGAACAAACCTTTATTTCACATTTAATAATTATTAAACAATTGTTAAACAATTAAGCTGGTATATGATGGCAAGTGTTACTTTCACTTGTAACTTTAAAATCAAATATACCGAGAAAATAAAGAAAATTGCTGGAATTTCTATATGTGGCTATGCAGGGCCAAATATTCGTCAGTTTGGAGAGCAGTAAGGGGAGATTTATCCTCATTCAAATGTTTCCACTTAGGGATTTATTTGGTGTTTCTTAGAGTTTGTTACGTTTTAAGAGGGAAGGGTGAGATGGTGGTTGTAATAGATTAAAAATGCGAACTGCTCGGGCATGTGCATAATATTTTTGTGTAAGTTTCTCTACCCCTTCTCAAAGAGAACAACTTCTGAAACTTCCAACTGTGGAATGAATAATAGCTAGAAGGCCATTAGGACAAAGCCACAAATGAGCACATGAAATAAAAGTGAAGACATCAATTTGCTCTCAAACACTTGAGAAATTGAATAAAGCAGTAGAATCCATCAGTTGTCAGTCATCTTCATCTTCCTCATTTGACTGCACTTCCCCATCAGGGTTAGCCTCCTTTTCTCTTTCATTAACACCACTCTCATTGTATTTTTTCACTTAACCTTCTTTCTCTTCATTATCTACATCCTCTTCTCTTTCACCATCCAGGGTCCATCCACTCATATGTCCGAGTGATCAGGAAAGGATGTAGAGAACATCTCTGGTCCCTCATGGTGATCGTCTTGCTCTGTGAGTGATGAGCATTTTGGTCCATGCCTTATCTGCATTTGATCTTTGTGGATTTTAAAGATAGGCCTCAGATCTCATTCAGTCATGTGATATTGAGATGACTGGGTTTGTAAAATGAGGATTTTCTTTGTAATAAATTCATTCTGTAACCTGACTTGACGTTAAACTCCAAAATGTCCATCTCAGTGATATGCAATTCTTTATCTTTGTTCCTTAAAATTTCCATTGCTTGAGCGGGATTGACAAATGTCATCACTCAATAATTTGGAGTTTGTTGATCTGTTCCGATATCTTCTTGAAAATGGATGACATAGTTTGTTTTTCCTATTCTACTTGCAAATATTTTCTCATTTGCATTTTGATGTGTGTGTTTATTTAGATCTGTACTTCTGCAATCTGTTTGATTGATCCCTGATGTTCGATTTAATTGTAGTTGGAGTTTTGATCTTTCTTGGTTGCACTGGCAGAAAGTGTCTATTGCTTGTGGTCGAGTGGCTCCCGGCCATGGCATTAGCTGATTCCATTTGGATGTGCCTTGGTAGTAGGCCTGGGCGGTGAACTCCGCTCTGTTCACAGAGTTTGCGGAGTTTTCTGCACTCCGCGCTCAGCGGAGCACGCAGAGTTCCGAAAAATGCAGAGCTGAGTTTTTTCCTCGCTCACTTTTACCAATATCAAATTGGCGAGCACGAGTAAGGAAAATCCACCTCCTGGCGAGATTTCTCAATGCTGGCGGTCAGATTTCTCAAATAGTCACGACCGCTTGTGTTGAGAAACCTTCCGTTCGCATTGAGAACGCTGCCGCTTTGGTTGAAAATCTATTCGAGTGGCAAAAAAAGAAGCAGCGCCCTCGTGCTCTGCGCATGGTGCAGTTCGCAGACAACAACTGGTGTTGAAAATCAACTCGAACGGCATGACCAAACGCATTCTGCAGCTTGCGGAACTCCGGTAGTGCTGCAGAGTTTTTTGGTCATTATGCGAAGTTCCGCATAGCGGAACTCCGCGAACTCTGCCCAGGCCTACCCGGTAGTGGTGGTGGGTGTAGGTTAGGATTCCCTGGTGATAGAGCAGTGTTGGGCTGCTCTATGAAGGGAATGGGGCTCTAACACCTCCTCAGATGGTGATTGGGCATGAGCCTTGTATTGCCAGATGAGAGGAAGAAATGGAAGTCGTGGAACACTTGATGACCATCCACCTACATCTTCCCGAGGTCCTTCTTCCATCAGCCCACATCGGCAAAATGTTCTGGTGCGATGTCCAGCATTGATGAACTGGAAACAAACAGCTTTCCTTGATACGTTTGCCATTAGTTAGTCAGTCTTATCATCTACAAACCTGTAACTATGCAGCATACTGGTGTAGCTTAGCAACACGTTGCAGTTAAGCAACAGGTTACTAAGCAACATGTTTTCTATGCTACATGCTCACATAGCCTAGCAACAGTTTGCAAAAGGTTGGAAATAAGATTTCATACTGCAGCAACAGCTTACCATTTGTTTATTGTAATGAAACATAACAAATCTCATAATTCTAAGGTTAGTGGCCAGTTACTAAAGTTACGTTGATATAATCTAACAGCAGGATTATTAAGTAGCCACTTAATATATCCTATCAACTGTTGACTATGAGAAAATAGCATGTTACTAGGTAGCACATCACTATAATTAAAGAACGTGTCACTAACCTAGCAGCAGGTTGCCAAGCAACATGCTTAAACTGCCTGGCAACAAGTTTTACTTCTAGCAACAGGTTACAGTAGTGGTTACTACAAATTAACACAAAATATTATAATCTAACAATAGATTAATTTAGAATGACTATATCTTGTGAAATACCCCTGAACAAGGTTACTGGATTATAGCTTTACCAATGCTGCATCAAAACTGAAGCAAACCCAGCAGTCGCTTCTTCTGAATAGCTTTGTGACCAGATAATGAAAATCTGTAAGGCCACCTCCAGAAGCTCACCTATGTCATGTGCTATCTCTCCAAAATACATACTTTCCCTGACATTATTTACCCTATATTTATAACTATTAAGGGGCTCATTACGATGGTGGGCGGAGTTTCCTCCGCCCGACATCGTCTCGGTCAAGGGACTGACCGACTCCCGGTCAGCGGTCCCGACCGATTAATAATGATGCGACCGAACACTGTTCGGTCGCATGCCTATACTTTACAATGAAAACATATATTCTGGCTGGAATACATGCTCCCATTGTAAAATAGGAGGTGCAGTTCATCCCTGCATCCTGTTGCAGGCACCTCAAGGTGCCCGCCACGGGGTGCAAGGATCAACAGAGGGGCACCATAGGTGACGCCTCAGCCTCCAACTGGAGGCCGTGCACCCATGGGGGCCCAGCTGGGGCCTCCCAAAGTCGAGTTCCGACAGCCTTTCTGTGTCGGAAAGGCCGGTACAGAAAGGCTGTCAGAATCAGACATCGTAATACCTCGGACCAAAAGACCCGCCCTTGGAATTACTGACAGCATTCCGACTGGCATACGGGCTCTCCCAGAGCCCGTTGGAATGACCAGTTGGATTCCTTTCCGTCCGCCTCTATTGTAATGAGGAGGGCGGAAAGGAATCTGACCGGCACATTACAATGCTGTCCAAAAAGCTTCGACCAACGGTCGGAGCCTTTTCTGACAGCATCATAAACGGGCCCTTAAGTGTATGCATGACAGTAGCAGGAGTCACCATCAAATGTGGATGCAAGCAAGTATACCTAAAGACATAAAACTAAAAACGTGGGGCACCACAAAAAAATAACCTTTTTATGTACTGTTTATTTTGTGCCGGAGCTCAGCACTGACACTTATTTTTTAGCACTGGCACATTTTTATAATATTCCACCACATGGCGGCACCGTCTTTCCAATTTTAAACAAAGCATATCAGCAGATCCTTCAACGTTTCAATATATGGTAAAACAATATAATAATAAAACCAGTATGCCAAGACTATTTACAGCTTTAGGTAACCTGGAATAGTCCAACTTGTCACATTCGTAGGAGTTTGATGGTGTGCATGTAGCATTAGTACAGGCACTTTGCAGCTCGGGCATGGACAGTGGATGGTGCAAGCTGTAGTGGCCTTCTGGGAAACATCTGTGTGGTGTCCTACTGTTTGACATGCTATTTCCATGTTCTGGCTGGGTTGCTAAGATGGCATACTCCATTCCATAACGTGTCTGTCCTTGGAATGTTGATGCTTGAATATTGTCAGTTACAGCTTGGACCTTGAGGATGAGGTCTCTATGGATGTATCCTACATTAAAGCTTCTGTCTACCGCATCAAACGTGTGCTGCAGTTCTTGCTAAAGAGTGCCACTTACCTCATCCTGTCACTCATTTTTTATAATTAAGTAGTGTATTCCTCACAACCACACTTAAAACCAAATCTGAACTGGTACTTCTTAATTAACTTAACCTACATTTTTCTACTCATCCCTTACCCCATTCGTCAAGAACTCTATTTCTGCCACCCAACTGCAAATAGCAGCACATGCTCTAATCATTTCCCCTTTGAACTTCATAATCACACTTCTAGCTGGCATCACTCAGCCTTGTCTCACCCCTATGAAAGCCATCTTGCCTTCCACAGCCAGACTCATTGCTCCCAACAGAAACGTTGGCCATATTTTCCCGATCCTGAGAGACTTACAATGTTATCTTTGGAAGCATGAATACAATTTTAAATCTATTGGCTACCACGCAAAGCCTGCATCTGAAAAAGAACACAAAATTTGGCCAAACTACTCACTATCTCAGGAGGGAAAGTGAGTTTGTAGAGCAAAGACTCACTGCATCTTGAAGCTTCTAAACCCCTAAACATCCCAAAACCTGAAGCAGTCCTTTTCTGGAGTGACAACCATGTTATGGAACTCTCTTCCTACACTCCTGAGACACCAACTCAAGGGCTTATTTACAAGCCCCTTGCGCCACCGGTGCGTCAATTTTAACATGGGAAAAAGTGACGTACCGGTGGCGCAAGGGGCTTGTAAATAAGCCCCTCAGTCGTCTCTTTTTGTCCGAACTACTATAAACACATCATGGCATATTTGCAGGCCCCTATCACCACAGGAAACACAAGGAGATGAAGGACGGAGCGCTGAAACTTTTCAGACACTCACCCCAAGTCACAGATCTGGGTTGAATCCATCATTGTTCTTTAGCTCACTTCGCCACCCCAGTTCAGACACAGCTATATGCAAATAAGTCTTGACCCTGTGCCTCATGGGAAAAGTCCAGCCCGAACTGCCAAGCCATGTCTTCCCTGGACCGGAAACAAGCATCCTGGGACCGGTTTCGGGCTAACAGGGAGGACCTGGCCTGGCAGTTCGGGCTGGACTGTTCCCATTGGACACAGGGTCAAGACTTATTTTCATATGGCTGGGTTCAAACTGGAACGGCATGGTGAGCAAAAAAACAATGGATTTAGGCCCAGATCTCTGTACTGGGGTGAATGTATGACATTGTTCTGCATTCTGTCTATCAATTGTTGTTTTTGCATTTGTCACCCCGAGTGGGACGGGTATGCCCAGACGTGGGTCCCGTGCTCTCCATGCCACTGGAGTCAAGCTATCCTGGCTGATGAGGGGTGAAACCCCGAAACTGGTCCTAGGATGCTTGTTTCCAGTCCAGGGAGGAACTGGCCTGGCAGTTCGGGCTGGACTGTTACCATTGGGCACAGGGTCAAGACTGATTTGCACATGGCTGGGTTCAAACTGGAACGGCATGGTGAGCAAAAAGCAATGGATTTAGGCCCAGATCTCTGCACTGGGGTGAATGTATGACATTGTTCTGCATTCTGTCCATCAATTGTTGTTTTTGCACCTATCACCACAGGAGCGTCACTTTTAACAAGGTTCCTTTAGCTATAGGGCCTTCGCCTTATTTGCAAGGCACCCTTTCACGCTATACTTAGCGTGAAAGGGGTGGGCAATGGGTGTTGCGGTGGGCGTTCCGCCGCAACATGCATTGATTTTGACACTGCCCCCTATTTACAAGGATGGCGTAAATAGGATGCAGTGCCAAAATTAAGACCAGGAAAGACCTGGTCTTAACATGCCGAAACGAGGAGAAATGCTTTATTTCTTCTCGTTTTTGCTGTTTCAATGTGTGCTGCTTTGTGCACCACACATAGAAACAGCAAAATGCCATGAATGATTGTTTATGTGCAGGAAGGTGTCCCTTCCTGCACATAAACTATCATTCCAAAAATGATGATTTGCAACTTCTATGTGTGCTGCACAATGCAGCACACTTAAAAGTTACAAATCGCCATTTGTGATTGTTTATGTGCTGGAAGGGACACTTTCCTGCACATAAACAATCATTGAGTCAACGCAGGCACCGTGCAACAGTGCCTGCGTTGGCGCAAGGCAGCTTACTTTAGCGCTAGGGAAAACGCAGGGATGTGCCGTACCATTGAAAATGTAGCGCATCCCTGCGTTTTTGGAATGGCGGTGCGTGGCGTTAGCATTTTGTGCTTAACGCCATGCTCCGCCATTCCCTTGTAAATATGCCCCATTTTTTCCTATGGGCATTGTCTGACTTACCCCTCTGAAGTTTCCCTTGCAGCTGTGAACTCAGCCCATGTTCTTATCCTTTAGAAATCTAAAACATATACATCCTTCTTGTAGGCATCTAGACTCTCTCTTATGGCAGTGTATATGGCAGGTACACCAAAAAAGACCCTACACGAAGCCTTATATTCTGTTTTCTCTGTATATTAAAATGTTGGTGTTGAACTCGGCGATGTCCTCCAATCCCTCTTTTGTTTCATAGTGTGACTGACAGGGCCCTGTTGTTTGCCCTGCATTGCCTCTGTCTGTGTGCTAATCTTTCCCAGGCAGGATTCCGTTTTATGCTGTCTGTTATCTCTCTCTGTATGATAGTGTGCATTGCTGTGGCCTGTTTGACACTACATTACATCTCTCTGTCATATTAGCCTGCCCGGCAGGACCCTGTTTTATGCCAGCCCTCGTCGCCTCATGTTGTATGATAGGACCGCTGTTTGATGCCTACATTGTACCAGGCTGCATAATGGTATAATCTGCAGGAATGTGTTTAATGTCATACATTTTCTCTTCCAGAACAAGAGAGCGCTTGTCAGGAGTCTATTTCATGTTCTCAGATCACTCTAGTGTGCCATGAAGGAATCCGTTTGATGCCCTGCCTTGCATTTTGTCATGCAGGGAATAAAGCCTCTGAAAAACAAGCATTGGCAAAGTTACATAATTAGCCCTAGTGTATAAGGAAGCTGGTTGTGTTGCCGTAGAAATGCCTTAGTTTGGGCACATACACCCTTTCGAGGCAGTGACATTGATGGCATGAGCTCACACTATGTCTAAGTTGTGAGAGTCTGCTAATATTTACATGCTGGTCCACCTTGAAATTTTTTAAATAAAACGTGCTGGCTGGTCGAATTTCATATTTACTAAGGAAGTTCTCACTTGTTAAAGACAAAATGTGGGTAAAACCTTGTAAAGCCCTAAATGAGGGTCTTATGACCGCTGTAAGTAAAGGAGTGTCCGCACGCTCTATTTCACTCTACGACACCACTGTCGGATCCTGTTGCTGCCCCATGGCTGGTGGGTGGTAGTTTCTGGACAGAGAAGGTCTCAGACAGCAACCTCTGTGATTAGTGGAAGAAAGGTTCCCGTGAGAAAGAGGATGGTGGGTAGGGTAGGAAAAGAAATGGAAAGATAAGGAGAAAAGCAGGGGAGGGAGGAAGAAAGCATGTGGTAGAGTGATGTCAGAGGGAGAAGGAAGACAGAGGAAGAAGGTGTCCTTGAGGAACCTCAAAAGAGGATGAGCAGGACAGGAGAGTGTAGATGGCGTTGGGAACGAAATAGAGAATGAATGGGAGAGCGTGAGATACAGGAAGAGATGGTGAGCAGGATAGAACGAGTGAGGAGAATAACATTCGAGAGCACAGAGAGAGAGGAAAAGAAAGAGAAGTGAGAAAAGGGGCAGTGGAGTCTAGAGAGGGAGCCCCGACAGAGGATGAAAGGGAAACAAGAGAGTGAAAGAGAGAAGAAAGAGGGGAGGAGTCAAAGACAGAAGAGGGGGAGGAGTGTGAAGGATAGGGGCCGAGAGGAATCGAAACTGACAGAGGTTGAATCTAATTTCTGAGCAAAATCCTCAGCCCATGGCAGCCGCACAAAAATTCACTGAGACGCAAATAATCAGGCGGACAGAACATGAAAAACGTATCAGTGGAAGGTGTATTAATATTATATTCATTGCCTGTGGAGGGACCATACCTCACTAGAGCCCATTACTTTAACGCACTGCCCACTGGTGCAAGATTTGTTGATTGCTCCATAAGGGATTGGGTCAGTATAACATTTAAACATGAAACGATGCATCACTTCTCAAAACAGCAGGTCCCCGTATAAGCCACATTTTTAGGTTTCTATTGGGTGTTTGGGACTGTGAGCCCCCACTTAGAGAATAATGCAAGTCTTCACATTGATCATGTTACCATGTGATATTATTTTATATGTTTTTAGTTCAGTATATGGAATTATTTATTTCTGTTAGAAGTAAAAAAATGATTCTTACCACTCTTTAGATGCTGAAGCTCACCCTGCATTTATACAAAACACCCCTGTGGCATTTCATGAATTTACAGCGTCATAATGTGCCTACAATACAATCATCAAACGACCAGAAATACAGAAAAACTAAGAAGAGGAGGAGAAATCATGTAATGTTCATTGGCTATCTTAAAACCAACACATTCCTCACCTTCTGACCACATACCTTCATGCTGAAAGGGAGACATAAAAATTAGAAACCATGCCTAGACAGCTGCTAGATTTTACGGGAGGGGGAGGTTTAAGTTAGTTTTCTTTTTATGCTTCTAATTTTACATTGACACAAGGAATTTACATATTGTTTTTTTTTTCCTAAGTGCTTGGGAGTACGATTGACAATTATATATTCTACGTTTTATGAAAAACATTTATAATGTAAGAATTTGAGAGCTAAACTATAAGTATTTGCATAAAACTTCTTCAGCACATCATGCTTACACAAAAATACATTTTTCATGATGCATGGTGGGACATTTCTTCAGCAGAGACAGATAAAGTTAAAGGTAATGACCCCATGAACCATTCCTATTTCACTAATTCCAGTAAACTAGTTTTCACAACACTAAAGGCTTAGGAGCTCATTACGATAGCAGTGAATCCGCCACCGGCAGCCTGCCGGTGGCGGATTCACCGCCATCGTGCGGCCATTCTCCGCCCGCTGGATAAGGATGGTGGGCGGATTGCTGGTGGACGGGAAGTCCGTCCGCCAAGGGTCCGACACAGGCAATCATTACGATTGCCTGTTGGACCCACCCCGCATCCACAAAATGGTGGCGGTGCCTAGCAGGCACCGTCCGCCAGATTAGGATGCTGCATCCCCGCCAGCCTGTGTATGGCGGTTCAACCGCCATTCACAGGCTGGCGGGGATGCACTTTGGGGGCCCGTTGCGGGCCCCCCTCAACCAGGGGCACTTTGGTTTTGCACTTGAAGGGCACCTTTGGTGCCCCCCAACATTTCCCTGCACCATGTGGAAGGCACCGCTAGGTGCCTGCCGCGTAGTGCAGGGAAATGCAAAACTTGCATTTTTACCACTGCGGCGGGTGCTGCAGCCAGCAGCACCCGCCGCAATCGTAAACATGCCTTTTGCGACCGCCACAGTGGCGGTCGCATTGTAATTTGCTGTGCGGGACCGCCGCCATTTGGCCGGGCGGTCTTGATTCCCGCGACGATGGCGGACGGACATAAGTCCATCCGCCATCTTAATGAGCCCCTAAGTTACTTGGTCATTTCCAAGTGTAAATTAAACTGGCCCTTCACTATCTTGATATACACTCAAAGTAATAACATATCATGAATACCCATAGGATGGTCCATTACACCGATGCAGTTGTATAGTGGTTACCCAGGGAAAAAGCGATATCCTTCCTCGTACATATGCGTCCAACGGATCTTGCTGCTCTTAAAGATGGGGAGACACGTATGAAAGGTTTTTGCATTTGCAAATGGTGCAATTCGGTAAAATCGGCCATTTGCGAATGCAAAATAGCCTTTCATGATGTATGAAAAGCTTTGTAGTCGCAATTTTAGGTAATCGCAAAAATTGAGATTACCTAAAATTGCGACTTCAATAGGGAATCGCAAATTTCGATTCCCTTAGCACATGCATGAAGCATTTTCCAAATGCAAACTGTGCATTTAGGAAAATGCAATTTCCATCGACTTCAAGCTAATGGTAACCATGTGCAAACTTTGAAAAATGTACAAAACTGCATTTTTCAAAGTGCCATGTAGCACACACATGCCCTGAGGGCATGTGTGTGCTTTACATGTGCACATTTATTTCTGGGGGTGCTTCAGGGGGGCCTTAGGGCCCCAGGAACCCTTGGCTGTGCATTACCTAATTTGCGATTACCAATTAGGTAATCGCAAATTAGCTAATGCAAAACCTTTCGCAGCTATGAGCCTTTCAGTCCATAGGAACGAATGGAGTAATATTACCTAATAGCAATTTACTATTTACAGAATCACTATTAGATAATATTGAGGAATCGCTAAATCTTTGGCGATTCCTTACATACTTGGGGGCAGATTTACAAGAACTGACGCATCTCTGCATATTAGCAGAGATGTGTCAGTCAATTTGCGTCACGCAAAAAACCCTTGCGCCACCATGGATGTGTCGCATTTACAATGCAGCGCACCGTGGCACAAGGATTGACAGATCCGTGACGCATCTGTTGGCGTAAAGGCAACGCATTGCTGGAGTCGTGTCGCAAGCATGATGCAACTCCAGCAATGCTTCGGAATGCCTATTTCTATTATGCTGCGTCACTCCGACGCCTGCTTCAAGCAGTGGCATCGTAGAAGTGACGCAGTGAAATCTTGTAGATTTCACTGCGTCACTTTTACGAGGCTTTCTTACGTCGGAACGCCCACCCTGCATACATTATACCTGACGCAGGTATAATGTAGCGCAGGGCTTTACAACGTGATGCATCTCCCTAGATGCGTCACGTTGTAAATGTGTCGCAACGTGGCGCATTGTTTACGACGCCGCTGCGTCACAAAAGTGACGCAACGGCAGCGTAAAAGTGTCGCAAGGGGTGTGTAAATCTGCCCCATAGCATTTTGCGATTACCAAATAGCGATTCAGTAAAAATTGCTATTTGGTCATCACAAAATGCTTTTTTGAAAGCTGTGGCCCGTGGTGTCCACCTGCAGAGGATTGCTTCACTGATTATGATGTCATGATCTTGTTATCCTCCCCTGTCACACATTTCTATTGCCTTCATGACTGTATGTCTAACTATGGTGACCTTGCTTTTTGATGCCTTCGTTGTTTCCTACTTTCATGATATTTTTTTAAATAATTTAATATTACCCAATACTTCTAATTAGAAAATACTCCAGTGCCCTTAACAAACTGTTAAACAGAAAGCAGCACAAAGTATTTAAATACATCTCACACTTCAACAGCGTTGACTGTCTGGATGTCTTCTACTTCATACTATGATAACAATTACACCTATTTGTAGGAAGCCATGAAGTAGTCTCATGCCATTCTTCACAGCAGAAGTGTAAGACTATGAACCACATATAGGGAATTCATATCACGTTCTCCTTGCCTAGTGGAAGGGTGCCAAGAAAATTACCAGAGTAATGCAAAGGAAATGTTTTGGTGTCACATACATCATATGTTTCTTGATCAACTGCCTAAAAAGCATATTGATGTGGTTAGAAAGCAATTTCTTTATGTAATTGGACACAGCAAATGATAAATTTGTCACGCTGTTACAAATGCAGGTACCGCACATCTTCTAAAGGCAGGCTACACAGTCCAATGCTTCAGGTTTATGAACCAGTGAAGGAATTCATTGCAGTCACCGTGAAGTTTGAAGGTAAAAGTCATTCACTTGCACTCAAAAAATGGAGGTGGGAGCTGGAACCGGCTGCTTTTAACACAGAACACAAGGCAATATCTGAGACAACTAGCAGTTATGAATATTACCTGACAGAATGGCCATCTGGGCACTTTCTCAGTAGGGTGTGGGCTGAAAGGTACTTTCTGGGCTGGATGACTGTGATGACCTAGACTTGAAGACCTACATGTATTAATTTAGCCTCATGCTCCCGTCGCCTCCATCTGGTTAAGTGGCCTTCTTGTGTTCACCTTCTGAAAGCGGCACCTATTTACAGATAACTTGTTTTGTTTCTCTTGCCTGGAAAAAACATCTAACTCCAGGAACGGCCCTTGCTGGTAAGAGTGGTGGGCGGGGAGGGCTGGAAGTCGACAGATGACGACGAGGGAAAATGAAATTAAAAAAAAGAAAACCACTTACCACTCGCTCGGCAATGTGGTGAGCGCAAGGTAAGTGGTTTCCTTTAATTTAATTTCCCCTTGTCATCGTCTGTCGACTCCTTTCCCACCCCGCCTCACCGCTCTTAGCTGCACAAGCCGCTCCTGGCTAACTCTTTATTAGTACAGCCAGTGCTTAATTTAAGCCTGTGGTTGCTGGTGGCGTCCACTGGCACTCTTTTGTGGGGGCTGGCACTTATGTTTTCTCATCAGATATTTACAGAGAGCAAGACAGGGAAAAACACACAAAGGGGAAAGAAGGAGAGGGGGAAAGATGGAAAAACTTCAAAAAGGTATAAAACAGGAACCTGCAAGACTGAGATAAAGTGGCAGGGAGTGTCTGGCAGTGGATTAAAAAAGGCATGACATGGAATAAAGACTACACAGTATTCGTATCTGGCACGCTGTCATTTAATAGCGCTGGCCGGTGGCATCTGAGCAGAGCTTTGGGGGGCACGGCACTTATTATTTTACAAATTAAGCACTGGGCACAGGAGTGCATGCGCATACACATGCGTGTTGATAATTTAATTTAATCTAGTGGTAACCATACCTGGAGGTTGTGACCTGGAAATTGGGCTCTACAACACTGCAGAAGTGAAGACAGAAATACCAGATAGGAAGAAGGAAGCACTGGCTTCCATTTGTCTTTGAAGGATGTTATTAAGCGGCTAGAAGACAGGCATCACTCTCCTGGAGCTCTAGGTACGATTAACCCTAGCTCATCAGTCTCTAGTAGCTGTTGCAGCCAAGGCCCCATTGAGTAGGTGGGGGAGGGATGGAAGGGGATAGGATTGTGAGATAACTGTGGGTCTCTATAGGACTTGGCATTATGGGTCCTTTTATGATTATAAATTAACCACATCAGTGTGGATCGCTGGCATGGAATCGTGGCATGGAATCGTGGTTTCTGGCATAACAGTGCCATTTGCGATGCAGCGCGTGCAATGTAATTCGTTTTATTTATTTATTTAGTTACTTAAATCTGTTCGGCCGTACGCCGTAGTTTACTACCCCCCACCCTGCCCCTCCCCGCCCCACCGCCCGCAACACTCCCTCCAGGAGCCGCCACTGATTAGACACAAATAAATACATTCTGGTATGTGGGGCAGCGTATTTACATAGATGGCGGTAGACGTAGGCTTTCTTTAATATTTAATAGTGGGATGATCTTCAGGCTGCTCAGTGGCAGAAAAAAGATATAAAGAACTGAAATACACAGAAGGGTAAGGAGTTAGGAGGGGGAGTTTGATGAAGGATCTTTTGTGTAAATTACCAAAATAGGATGCTGATGTATGCAAGGAATTGGAGTAAAAAACATTCTAATTGCCATTGTAGATGCATTTACGTATGAAATATATTCTATGGGGCGTCATGATCTTACATCGCTATTGTAATAACAATATTTCATTAAATTACATATTAAAGTTAAAACATAATGCTGCAACCAATGATGCCAATCATGTTTAAAAAGGGGAAATCAGGTATGTTCTTGTTCCCAGACATGAATTTAACACCCTGGGTACTAGAATTCACAATTTTGCTTGTTTTTCACTGTGTTATGTGTAGGCGCCCTATCTCTTAGATAATTTGCATGACAGTGGTGTGCCCAGTCTGCGAGGGTCAGCGACGGTGTTAAACCTAAAGTCTGTGAGGTGATACGTCCCTTGAAACAAGGTTCAAACAGCATTTCAAAAGCACAGTCAATAAAAAAGGACTGACTTAAAAATGGAGTTCCAGATCAGAAATTTAGAGACAACCATGAAGGTTTATTACAATTCAAGGTGTGGCACAAAAACTAGGAAAATGCAAATGTAGCAGTAATCTCATTGAAATACATAGGGGCCGATTCCGATCTTGGCCGGTAGGGCTCCGAATCGGATTCGGATTTACCGGATCCGATTCGGAGCCCTGTTTCCCGACCGAATCGTACGCGGGTCCGGCCGAGCGAGTACGATGCATGCTCCCGCGAAATCGCCGACCGACTCGTACGCAGCTTCAACACGCTCCGACCGACTCGCACGGACACGACTCGCACCGCGCTATGGAGACGTTTCCCGGCCGGGTAAGTACGATGCGCGCCGCAAGCAGTCCGACCGACTCGCGCCGTCCGGCTCGAAAGAGCTGTCGGAGCCGGACTTTGGGAGTCCGCGTCGGACCCCTGAATGCGTAGGTGCGTGAGTCGCACACAGGGGGACCCATGGGTCCCCCTACCTGTGCATGTACGCCGCGATGCGCATGGACGCGTACCCACTGTAGGGGGCGCCCTTGTTCGCCTCGCACCCATTGAGTCAATGGGAGCCCGCGTACGCGCTCGTACGACCGGCTCCCATTGACTTCAATGGGAGTCCGACCGAATCGAGTCCGATAGCATGCGAATGCATCAGTACTCGTCCGGTCGGACTGCTAGGGTCCGATTCGGTCAGAATTCTCTCCGGGCCCGGCTCGGTCGGAGAGATTTCCGGCCCGAATCGGAATCGGCCCCATAGTAGTTATCTGCCATGAAGATGATAAAATATTGAATAATGCAATATTGAGCAAAAATCAAGAGACTGGCTAAGTCTCAATTGTGCAGTAAATCAATAGAACATCGGGCAGTATCCCAAAAGCTCTGGCCCATCTCCGAATTCAGGGGTATTTACAGCCATTTTCAGAATAGGAAACTGCACAGTCAGCATGGTGTGAGCATTGTTATAGCAAATAATATTTCCTATTTCTAAAGTGTCATATAACCATGCCATTTTAACACTAAGCCACCACATGACTATTGAACCACCCGATTGAATGCAATACAGTGTGCTCGCAGGAAGAGCCTTGGAGAGGAGCAAAAAGCTTCCTCCAGCAGGTTCTTTCTGAACAATAGGTCATGCAAAATAAGAAGTGCACATCTTGCTGCTTGCTTTGTCACACAAGAAAATATAAACAAAAAATGAGCATCATGATTCAGCAGCCATTTGAACAACGATAGACAGAAGGCCTAACTGAGGCCTACTTAGTGTGAAACAGAAAAACACACTAAAACAAATCCTAATGATTTTGTTTCAATTGCAGTTGCTCCTGTTACAACTCTGGTGAAGAATTCGTAATCTCTTTAAGATCAATTGTAGATATTTTGCATATGTTCCCAAAATGATAAAGGTTATCTGCCACTCAAGTCTGCATCACGCTTCACATTTTTGAAAGCAACAAGGTAGAATATGGATCTAGCATAAAACCATCTATCTTTTATAAGCATTTCAAAAGAGGGCGTTACAACGCATGCTATTACTCCGCAAGTCGGAACAACAACTTGCTCTAGGGGGCAGAAGGTGTTGGATTTAAAATCCAACACCTTCCCTACTGGAGTTGGAATAGTAAATTATACTATTCCAACACCCAGCGCCCCCCCCCCAGAGCAAGTCGTTGTTCCGACTTGCGGAGTAATGGCATGCATTGTTACAACGCGGTCGTTGTAATGACCGCGTTGTAATGGCATGCGTAAAAAAAGCATGCGGGGTAACGAGCATATTCAGGTTTATGTATAACAGGAGGTTTATGTGTAACAGGCATTTATGAGTGGGGCACCCTCCAAAAATAGGAAAGTGTGTGGGCATTCACATATCTGTTAAAGGTAGTTTCCCTCCTTGGAAAGGCACGAACACTTTGTCTTGTGAAAAGGCAGTAAGTAAGTGTGTTTCCACGGGAGAGGATTGGGAAGGGACACAACCATCCTTCATGAGGCTGAGGTTAAAGAGGTTGCTCAATGCAGAAAATGTATTATCCTTTACCAAAACCAAATTGAAAAGTTGCACATGCTAAACATTTGAAGCACATTTAGGCAAACAGATCATTTTCACTTTGAAAACAAACAGCTTTAGTAATTTTATGCTTTGGAATGGTCCAAGAAATGTATGACTGTCATAGATTGCTTGGAATCCTCTGAGAACTCCTGGAAATTCAGAAATTGAATCCAAATATAATGGTGATCATACGTGAGTGCAGTGCCATCTTTCATTGTTAGGACTCTGCAAACTGGGCACTGTGTAAGGAACTAGAAGGGGAGGAAGATGAATTGGATTATTCAGAAGTGATGAAAGCAGGATATATTTCTTAATATTTCATCTAATGTTTTTTGCTTGAGACCAATTCTCCAGATGAAGAGGTGGCATTGAGCAGGAACTTGACTGCATTTATGTATTTGCTTATTGATGGAGTATTTTCACTTCAGGACTCTTTACTGTGCAGTTTTTTTACAACACTGTTTTCAAAACATCAGAGGGTTGCAGCAGATGTTTCAGGGTCAAGGGCATATGGATTTTAATAAGTAATTTGAAAGTAGTAAATGTTGGAGCAATAAAGTGCCCTGTGAGTAGAAGTTGATTGCAGCACAGCGTGCCACAGTAGAAAGAGGATAAAATATATGTGGGGAAACAAGTTGACAATTATAAAAGTACATTATGAGGAGTATGGAGGTGTCATGGTGTTTATTTGCGAGATTGGAACCAGGCGAGCTTCCTATATTTTCAGCTTTTCAACTTGACCAGTTGTATCTTCGCAATAATTAAGCTTGTTGTAGTAAAACTGGATATTCCCAGTCATGTTATTGAAATGGACAAAATGATGGAAAATATTGAAGACTGAGGCTGAGGATTTTTAGACCAATATTGATACAATGGCTCAGTGAATATGTCATCAGCACTTGACATATTACGAGTAGAAGTCTTTGAAGGATGCTCTGTATGGACTGGTTAGGTGGAGGTCCATATATCTATCAGGGAAAACTGAACTAATCTTGTAATACTGCCCACCAATCTCAGGGCTACTTAGGACAAGCCTCGTCCACAGCTCTTTGCATATCCTTGGATGACTTATGCTCTGTTATAGTTGATAGTCCATAAAGAATTGCTCACATTTATTGTCAGTACCGAGAAGGCCATCAGGTAATAACTTTCTACTGACAAATGTTTCAATCTGGCGGTCAGAAGTTCAAACCATGGCAAGGCCAACATAGCCTTTCCTTCTTCTGATGGAGAGAAAAGAGAGTCCCTAAATTTGGTAGTAAAAGCTCTTTCTATATATGGTATCTAGAAGTGAAAAACTGTGGTATTAAAACAGTTACTAGTATGACAATTCTTTCTTTTCACAAGATTCTAGCTCTGATCTCATGCTGTTATCAAATTCCACATGTACCCTACACTTCACAAACTGAAAGTGTTTTTATTCTTTTGTACATTTGTATTAATATTAATCAAATCAATAGTGCTAATTTTTCGACCTCAGATGAAATAGAGAACTGTCACTTGGTAAGAATCAGAAAAGTATCTGGTAGATTGCACATAGGGCTTTGCTATGTGCTCTCAGGCCAATCTGCTACAGCACACTGCTTATAGCTAGCTCACCTCCTCCACACTGCGCTGCAGGCCGCTTCTGTTCACTGGTCGACACATTAGCTTAAGGTCTCAGGTCACTTGTTTTTGAGTTGATGTGTATTTCAAGTGCAGCCTGTTCATGATTGCCAGAGGGTTAGTAGTGTGCAGCAGCACAATTCGCTAATCTCTGCTCCAGCCCTATGGTCACCCGGCTCCCTCCCATCCTTCGCACTCTTCTGTCTACGCCCCTTGCCAGGTGGATGTCAGTGGGTGAGTGTCCACTGGTAGGGGCAATCCATCATCTCAGAGTGCTGTAACAAATCAATATATGCAATGTTTCAGAGCGAATTGTACTCCTTGCATTTTCCTGAGTAAAGTTATATTCGTCAAAGATCCAAGAAGGATTTATTCCCCAATCAATCAGGCTTCTTTAATGATGTCAAACACCCATCTCAAACCGCCTAATGTTACCTTTTTTGTCTACACGATGTTAACGCATTTGACAGGGGAGGCAACAGCTTTTTTTTTTTTGTTGAGAAATCAACATTTAATGCATAATTTACTCATAAAATGCTAAAAACTGATCTTTAGAGTAACTTGATTTAGAGGGCATTTCGTGCACTTAGGAATCCCGCTTTAGAGAGGATTTTCATAGCTGAGATAAGAATTCACCTGCGCCAAACTCAAAAGATTATAGGGTCTCAACCACAATAACTACAGATTGTTACAAAAGGTACATGAAAGAAAAGAATGAAGGCAGAGGTAAGGAAGTAGGGTTAGTGAAGGAAAGATTGCTGGGTCGAGGCACTTGCATGAAGCAGTGGGGAACTTTAATTTGCCGGCAACTACAAAATAGAGGCGGCAGTGGTTGAACAAGGAGTGGGAGGTGGATAGATCTGCGCATGTGTCAAAGGAGTTTTGATAAAAGTTCTTGAACCTACAGTACTTACCCACGTTCACAACTTTTCCAGGGTAAGTAGCAGAGAAGGTTGTGGCATAATTTGGTGATGTGTGGCTGGATCCAAAAACGAGATTGCAGGTTCAAGGAATTTTGCGCGATTTAAAGATTGTTGTCATCCATAAGGATGCAATTGTTTTTTAAAGTTTCATATAGTGTGGACTTGACCTGGAGGAATTGGAGCGCTTTACATGAGCACAATTTAGGTTACACAAGGTCACATCACTTTTATTTAGGTACGAGGACATTAAGGGCCAAATGTACGATGGCTTTTAGTGGTCTCAAACGGAAAATCGGGCCATTTGCGAACACTAAATAGCCTTTTCACATGTACTAACTCTATTCAGTTGATTGGTAACCTATTACCAACTCACAAAATAGGGTTTGCAAGTCTCTATTAGGAAGGGGCGTGCCAAGGGTGTCCCTTCCTAATAGCGAGTCGCAAGGGCATGTACAATTGTTTTGTGACCGGAATGCAGTCGCAAAACAATCGCAGTTTATCGCTTACTTCAAGTAGGTGGTAAGCCAGTAGCAAATGGGAATGGGTCCCGAGGGGACCCTTCTCCTTTGTGAATGGCAGTGAAAACATTTTCAAAGGGAAGGCAGTGGTCCCGTGGACCACTGCCTACTCTTAAAAAATGAAACAGAAACATTTCATTTTTCTTTTTGAAACGCATCCTGTTTTTCTTTAAGGAAAATGGGTTGCATATGAAAAAAATGTTGCTTTATTTAAAAGAGAACAAAGACATTGTGGTCTGCTGTCCCCAGCAGGCCACCATCCCTGTGTTATTGCCCATTCCCAGAGGGTTGCAAATGCGACCTGCCTCATCAATATTGATGAGGCAGGTCATTTGCGACCCCATTGGGAATCCCTAATGTGTCTGAGACACATTAATATATTTCATTTTGCGACTCGCAAATTGTGAGTCGCTAAAAATTGCAATTTGCGAGTGGCAAAATGTAATGGTCATACATCTGGCCCTAAGTGATTTGTCCAGAACCACAGAATTTTGAGCCGATGTCGAAATTCAAACATGGTTTCCCAGTACCAAAGTCGGCAGCTCTGGCCGTAACACCACATCCTCGCACATTCTGCGGGAGACTGGCTAGTCCTGGCTTCAGGGCTCCATACGCTCTGGAAAGATGTGCATAAGGAATGTGATGCCAACAATAGTGGCGATGCATGGTCATACTGTAATGAATAGTGTAAGAGGTTCAAGTAAGAACATTTAGCTGGGTGAGGTGGTACACAGACTGAGGGCTGGATAAAAGGGAAAGGTACTTGGGGTTCTTTTCATTCAGCCTCTTAGTGAAGGAAGAGAGGGGACATAAGGGTGATGACAGGGTTAAGAGAAGGTTTTACTGCTGACAACATGATCATGGTAACTGCTACACAGTGACGTTTTGCAGAAACCTGCTCAAAATGACTGGGGGTTGTAGAGGACATCCCAGAAGGCAATGTAGAGACAGACCATCTGTACATTTCTGAACGGACCAGAGAACAAGAAACGGCAATACAGGCAATGACAGTAAAGGTGTGGGTGAAGCAAAGGGAAAAAAAAGAAGAAGTCAACAATCAAGAGCACCCCACCAAACTAAGTTAATTATCTTGAGTTACAAAAAGCTCTGATGAGTTATGGGACAGAGGAAGAGGAGTTATGTTTAATGGTAGAGATATTCACAAGGTTTTGCAATTTCATTTGCTGCTTCTACCATATGCTGCTTTGCCCCAAACCTTAACTCAGCAAAGGTGCTGCCACCAATTTACAAAAACAAAGAGTTGAAGAAGTGAGCATGGGAGAAGTGGCAGGTTACTTTGGGGCAACCCCCTGGAGAATTTCAAAGTGTTGCCACCTGTCATAGTAACTAAAATGGAACAGGGTGTGTTTGTTATGGTACACTATCTATCTTTCCCGGGGGAGATTTAAGTGAACATCTATATTAAGAAGGAGGAATGCTCGGTTGAGTATGCATTTTTTTTTGTCAGCTGAGAAATTGGTCAGGGCCCGAGGTATGTGGGCATGGTTTGGCCTAGACGTCAGGGCAGCATTTTGCTTACTGCAGAGGGACTCCTACAGCTATCCACTTTTGGTATTTGCAGTTGAAGGACATTTCTATAAGAATACCTGCTTGCCCATGATCTGTGCTGTCTCATGCTCAGTTTTTGCAATGTGTAGTACCTTTTTATTATGGTGAAGCAAGATTTAGAGGACTGGATTGAATGGCATAGTTTCTAGATTATTTCTTTTTTGTGGGCAAGTAAATGTGATATGTTGGTTGCTTGTTCAATGGAGATGACGGCGAGTATGCATTTCCTCGTTATCCCAGAGAAGTGTGAGGGCCCGGCTGTCGTTCTTAGGGATTGAATTGGATATCGTCTAAAATATGTCATGACTCCTTAGGTATAATGAGAAGAGATTCTGAGCTTCAGTGCGCTTTTGTTTGCTGGTGAAGACGGTATCATCATTGAGGTTACAAAAGGTGACAGTAGAGGTAAATCTTACAGCCGGCGCGGTTTCGATGGGCAAGCCATTTATGCACAGAATTTGGCAAACACCACAGTAGGGTTAGCGAAGAGGACTTTACAGTCCTCTGTGTAGAGAAGATATGAGAGTGTGGACCACTTTCTGGCAAATGTCAACAGAATTTCTTTAGGCAAGCGATAGAGAGCCTCTAGTACTTCTTCAGAGTTGTCCATTGTTGCAGCAGGGAGCATTAGATTTGGGGCATTTTTAACAAATGGTGTTCAGAGTGGTGGCAGGACTGGTGGCAAGAAGAGGGCTTGTCCAAAAACACAAACGTTTTGGAACTTTTTCCAATGTTGATGGAAGTGACATTATGGGGTGAATCACTCAAGAACAGGAACATTGTATTTAGGCCAGGCAGTTGGTCAGTAATGCAGGTCTTGCACAGGAATACAGCTGACGGCCCCCCACATAATATGGTTGCTCAGGGCCTCATCGCTGCACTGTTTGAAGGTCACTATTTCTTTTACTGCAATTGTGGATGCTGTGTCTCAATGCACGCTGAGAAATTTCAGGAGGATTGGACAATTCTGAGCAGGCCTTTGGAGTTTTGGGTTGCCACAACTAAGGCAGGCGTTAGTGGCTATAAAAGGATGAAAAGCATCAATAGTTCAAGAGAGCTTGAAAGACCACAAAACATTAGTTTATGGATGAGCCCACAGTAGATTTTGTTCCTTGGGTGCAGAGTACGAGTAAGAGAATGTAGTGGGTGACAGTGAGACTAGCAAGTTTAGGATTTACGCCAAAAGCAAAACAAAGGGAGAATGACCCAGTGGTTTCATGACAAAAAAATGACAATTGGATCGGCAGAGTGAGGAGATGCTGCCCCCACTGGAGGGAAGGCATTTCATTTATGGTGATGGAAGTTATGGAGATGGTATTGCTAGATTGTGTACATTGTGGTTCATGGTTATCTTTTCCCAATGTGGATTCAAAATCACATTTTTTCTTGGAGCTCTGCGAGGTAGCAGTACCCTAAGACAAAGGCATACATTGGGCGATTCAGAGGAAATAGTGTTGGTTGGAACAAGACAAGATGGTTCACAACTGATCAATATGGTGAGGAGCTTGGCTCATCTCAGAGGCTCAAGTGGGCTGTGGCTTGTCCAGTGAGGCTGACAGCAGACTTCCAGGGTTAGGACCGGAAAGGAGCGGCTCACTCTTAATGGGTTTTACCCCACTCTACAAACTATTTAGCCTGCATAGGAAATACATACCTGGTTGCAGCAGGGTTTAAACTCCAATCATGTACCTAAGGTCTTTGATCTCTGTGTCAGCTGAAGTCACAGTGGGACTGCGGGTTGGAGTGTGTCTGTGGTGCATGGTGATATCAGGAAGTTGTATGGAGAGGAGAAACCCATTGGGGAAGTATGTCATGTGTAGTGTCACTCACAAAGCTATAGGCCACATGAGACCACACAAAATTCAGAAGTGGTGGAACAACTATGATGCTGGAATAGGGTGACAAAGAATTTGAAATGCAAAAACAGAGGTAGGGCTAAAGACTGGCAATAAATATGGATGCATGTTATATATATATGTGTGTGTGTGTGTATACATATATAGATATATACACATACACACATATATGTTTACAAGTCAGAAAGTCATTGTCACACGCTTTATATATATACCCACACACACACACATAAATACACACACAGCGCGTGACAGTGACTTTCATTTTTAAGTACAGGATTTGAACATGGTTTATAAAGTATAATGGTGTCCAGCACAAATTTGTACGGAAGTTTTAACTCTCCTGTTCTTTTTGGAACTCTTCAGACGGCTTCAATTAGAAAACATTAGCTATTGCTGTATGGTGCGACTTTCTCCTTGGCCCAGAGTTCCCTTCTCCCCTCCATGAACTGAAGCTCCAGATGACCTTCCCCTGCGCTGCCTGACATAAGAAGATTAATTGCTTAAGTTTGTTTCAGATATTACAGGCGCCTGAGGAAGTGAAAGCATCTGCAAGTTGCAATTCTGAAATGCAGGAACAGGTCTTCTCAACAACCAGGACGTTTTTAAATTTGTCAAAAGTGTTGGGATACGGGGATAGAGCTCTGAAAACCGGGACTGTCCGGGGAAATCTGGGACGTCTGGTCACCTCATGCTGAAAGGGAGGCTCAGTGAGCTGGAAGCTCGCTGATGAGATATGCAGTGATATGCAGGTCACTGTTGGATACCTGGCAAGGCAGACTCAGCCTTCCGAGGTTGGTCAACTGGTTATCATTAAACTGGGTAATAGCAACTGGTATATGCAATGCTTCAAAATGGCAGAAGCACCATTTGAAGCACTACATTAAAAACGAGAGGATGTGGCCTAACAGCCAGAGCGGTCTACCTCAAAGCTGGGGAACCAGGTTCGAGTCTCGGCAGGGATGCTCATCATCCTGTGATTCTGAGCAAATCACTTAATCTCCCTGTGCCTAACAAAAATGAATGTGTCCATTTGTAGCACAACTGGTACTCATGTAAGGTGCTCTGATACCTTCGGGTCAATTTCGTGCTATATAAAACTCCCCCAAAAAAAAAAATAGATATTAGTATGGTTAGGAGCTTTTACATAAATAAGGCGAATAAAGCGATGTCAGTCAGACGCTCCCTATCAGCGGGGATCAAGAAGTGCCATGGCTCTCCTCAGGAGGCCACTGCAGCTTGCACCACACATTGCCCCAGCCATGCTGCCAATGATAGTAACAACACAACTACTAACCATCACACTCCTACCAGTGAGAAACCTTGGTCTATTTCAGGCCCCCAAAGCTGTGAGAATGGCTTTGGCGGCAGGTAATAGTAATTTTTTATGCATATTGAATTATTAAGTAACTGTTGTTGTGGTCCTCTCTAAATTAGCCAGACAGCGCCACTTTGTGGCAGACTGTCACAAGCCCCCATATTGACAATTAAGTGCCTGTGCCGAGCAACGGAAACCACCGGCTCAAATTAAGCACTGCTGCAGGCCTGTGCACACGTCAAAGTAACACGGCAGAGTAAGTACTCCTTCTTTCAAAGTTTCTCTATGCCGGTTGTACTTCCGTCCCGGCTTATTGAAGGGAGTTGGTGTAATCCGCCAGTATCTAGGGTCCTGGATACGGGACCCCGTGGTGGAGCCAAGAATGCGCTTCACTCAAGACCGGTTATACTTCTGTCCCGGCTGAGAGCTAAGAGTTCAAGGAGTGGAGAGAGGTCCAGAGTAGGGACCCTCTGTAAATGACCCTGGGGGCAATTCTGACCAAGCGAGTACGCTGTCTGAATCGACGACCGCAACGAATTTGTTTCGGTCGTCGATTCAGACAGCGTACTCGCTTGGTCAGAATTGCCAACTCCCTTCAATAAGCCGGGACGGAAGTACAACCAGCTTAGAGAATCAAGATACCTCTTGGCATTGCCTCATAGCCCTGAAGAAGTCTTGGGGTACTTCCCCAGACGAAACACGTGTTGGCTGGGCAATCGATCGGCAGTAAAAGAAGAACACAACACTCAAGATTGTTCACTTTGTCTTTATTCTCTTTCGACTGTACAGTGATTGTGGCATTATGAAACTTTGAAAGAAGGGCTACTTACTCTGTCTTGTTACTTTGGCGTGTGCACAGGCCTGCAGCAATTCAGCGAGACCTTGGTCCAGATTTCAGGGGGTTCAGGGTGGTTCCCCTTCCTGTCAGCACCGTTTCACACACCTAAACTCCTAATAAGACTCGTACACCCGTTGCAGGCACCCTCCACAAACCACATTTGATCAAAACCCTGCCCTTTGCTTGCATCAAATTAAGCACTGGTGGGTGCTAACTATGGGGCTCATTATGATGGCGGAAGGACCGCCACCGCCGGGCCAGCGGTCCTTCCGCCATCACTGAGCATTTTACCCACCTTTAAATTCGGATGGCGGTGGGGAATCGCCGGCGGACGCAAAGTCCGTCCGCCGCCTTCGCCGGAGGCAATCGCACCGATTGCCTGGCGGACGGAAAAGGGCCACCAATATTGTGGCGGTGCCTAGCAGGCACCGTCCGCCATATTAGGATGTGTCCTGGAATAGGCCTTTCCATGGCGGCGCTGCCGCCATGGAAAGGCTGGCGGGGATTGGGGGCCCGTTGCGGGCCCCCTCTGTGTGGGGGGAGGGTGTAGGTGCAGGTACCCCCCTATATTTCCATGCACAAGGTGGCAGGCACCACGTGGTGCCTGCCACGTTGTGCATGGAGATGCACATCCTGGCCTTTTAACATTGCAAACGGTGCTGCAGCCAGCAGCACCGTCCGCAATGTTAAAAGGCCAGGATGCGCCCGCCAGTATGGCGGACGCATCCTAATTGGACTGGTGGGACCGCCGCACGTCTGGCGGGCGGTCCCAGCACCCCCTATGATGGCGGGCGGACTGGTGTCCGCCCGCCATCATAATGAGCCCCTTTGTTCACAGCCACTGTTTGCAGTAACATAGCAATGATGTCCTGGGCCCCGATGCAAGCAAGGAAGTATTACGTGTAACAACCTTGTACAAAGCAGCAAAAATGTTACCAGACTGGGGAAAATTCATGTACAGCCTAAGCTTAACATGAGAGCTGAGCTGAGCTGAGCTGAGCTATGATGAACCGTAAAATGGAAAGGCCGTCTCTTCGCGAAGGCCTTCTCTCCTGAGGATTTAAAAACCGTGGTAAATGGAGCATTTTAAAAGCCTGTTTTACTAAATGTGGGGGTTAAAAAAGGATACATCAAAGAGCGGAAGGATCGGTGCGGTGCCTCGTTCAAAGATTCTGTTGAGATGATAATGCAAAACAAGCACTGGCAAAGCCAAATTCCTTTGTATAGTGCATGCAGATGGAGGTAGGCACACGACAGATGGGCACAGACCTCAGTCTTCACAGATCGCAAAAGGCATAAAGGAATGCTCATTCGCCAACAAACGTGCAGGCATTGATGCAAAAAAAACAACAGTTACATACCCTTAAGCAGCAGGGGACACATGGTGATGGGCACAGGGTGTTTTGCACAAGGGGAGCACTGGGTGATGTGGACCTAGGGAGGTACTAGTGACCCACATCTAAGGATGGTGTGCTTTGCCGTAACTTAGGGTGATATGCCTCACATCAGCACTGGGTGATCTGCCTCAGGCACTGATCATGTGGTTATGACTTGGTGATATGCAGCAGGGGATACAGGGTGAGTATATTATTGTACTCTTGTAAGATGGGTAATGTGTGACATCTTCCGTCATTCTTATTTTTGGCCAACAGAATTTTTAATTCTGGGATTTTTACGCCTGTAATTACGGTACAAGTAAAGCTAACAGTTGAAAGTTCGGCTGGCTCAATGGGTGTGGGCATAGTCGCTAGTTCTGATACCTTCGGAGTTGTTTCAAGCCCAAGCGACTGCCGTGAAAATGTCAGCGATTGAGGGCTGCTTCTGCATGGTCGGTCCGGAACTAGACCGCAAATCCTCTTGCACTTGCTTCTTTTGATCGGCCCCCCCGTCCATGATTTACCGCCTTGAGATCAGCTGCATCTTTGGCTTTTTTCCCAGCGGCAGCCAATCAGGGCTGAGTCGATGTGGTTGCTGGCACCATGGCGTTGATCCGCTCCTTTTTTATCTTGCACGACTGATACCAAGAACACCGCCAACTAACTTTCGTACTGCAGCGGCAACCTCCCGAGGTCCACAAGTCTCTGTTCTGGAATGTATGATGGTACAACGCGTACCATCACAACGCGGTATGTTACATCGCGGTATTGACAACGCAAGTCGTTACATCGACTTGCGTTGCAGGGCGCTGGACTTAGGAATAGTGTGAATTACTATTCCAACTCCAGTCTACGTACAGTAGGGAAGGTGTTGGAATAGTAATTCACACTATTCCTTAGTCTAGAGCGCCCTCCAGTGCAAGTCGATGTAACGACTTGCGTTGTCAAAACCACGATGTAACCATACCACGATGTAATGGTTGCGTGGTAAAGGATGTTTCCCCTGTTCTGCTCCTCATGTATCTACTTCCTGCTCACACTATCGTGCGGACCAATTCCAACATGCCGTAGTTCCTCAGCAGGTAGTCGAAGCTGCTCTCTTCACTTCCATTCAGCTACTAAGGCTGGAGCTGTAAGGGACAGCTAGCGCAGCGTACTAAGCAGACGACATCTTGCTCGCCACACCATCTATGGATGCATAGATTTTTTTTGCCAAACATGACTAAAGCTGTAAATAATGGCATGACTTTGGGACTTTCCTCTTCATGCTGGAATAGGAACATTTTCTCTTTATGATGTTGGCAATCTGACATCTTTTTGTTTTGTATTCCCCTTCTTTTTTCAGTGTTCTTCATTCCAAATCTAAAGTGTATCTCCATAATGCAAAGTTCACGTTTTCATTTAGTGCGATCTTTTCAATCGTTTTTATAGTACGCGTTTCTTTACCCTTTGTGGTAGGCATGAAGTGACTCGTGTAATAAATTAGATGTGCAAAAGACAAGAAATTGTCCTTCTTACCATCAGGTAACAATAACCCAATAAAAACAAAATTTACACAGAGAAAGAGCTAAACTCCATTCCTGAAGCATGTCTCTTAGATATCTTTCTTGCTCAACACATTTCTGCACCAGTGAATCCTTATAGTGCAGCTCAGTCTGTTGCCCTCTTATGTCTCGCATATGATTTGACATATTAATGCCATAAGCAGCAATCTTAGATCCAAAAATATAAAGTAAGGAAAATTGTTTCAATTGATTCAAATGAGGCAGGTCCCAGTAAGGAAAATTGTGCCGTATTGTGCAAATGATTTGATTTGATTGTGGAATTTGTATAGCGCACGATTGCCCTATCTTTAGGAGTTATCTGTAGCTGTGATTTAGCTGCAATAGATGTAAATGAGGATGTAAAATATTTCTACTTTAATGCAATATTTGTATCCCTCGGAGAGGTTTATTCTTACTGTGCAAGTGTTACTGTGATGGTGTAGATGGGAAAGCCGCGATCCTCGCGTGCGAGTGCGAATTGATGGACTGCACAAAATGAGATCTGACTCCCCCCAAAACCACCGGACTGTAGGAAATAGTTTGCGGTGGAAATATTGTGAGAATTGACAAATGTATAATGATAATCACATCAGTACCAAGCTATGCAGTCTCTGCTGCCAGGAGGGATCCTGCCCGCCTACTTTAAAGAGCCTGCATATTCACAGGAGTCCAATTGACCTTAATTAATCTTAACATAATGGAGGTATGAACGAAACAGGATTAGGCAAAGATGGAGGAGCTGAAATCGCGCGCTCCGGGGATTCCAGGAGCCAAGCCCACATTAATGTTTCAGCAGTCCGCATTGTCTCTTTGACACATGGATATTTGGAAACACTTGGACACAGCAGAAGCAATTAAAAGCTACTGTCAGCGAGAGGCCCTTGTGTTTGTGTATTATTACTAGCAATTAATTACCAGTTCTTTGTAGCAAGCTCAACAGGATAATGGGTGCTGAGTGATTGAGTACCTTAAAGGTCAGCGAGAGCTGTTGATTCAAGCTTCCCTTACTGTAAAATGTGGGGTGGATTGGCAGAATTCCGGGGACTCTGTCTACATTTGCTGTAGGCAAGGGTATATAGTGCGGTATAAAGAATTTTAACGCAACATTATGCATCAACCTCTTTAACGCCACTCACCATTGATAGCAGAAAGAGTCAGTTACATGAGAACCTAGGGCAAAACATGATACAAAACTTGTGTCCCTCTTCCTTTCTTGAGCCTAGAGTCCCTCCAAAATGTCCTTCTTTCTTGCTGCTCACCAGCTAGAGTGCTGATGCATGATTTGTAATGCTGAGAAATTGCTAAGAATTCTTAGAAAGCATTAGAACATCAACTTAGTCTATATGAAGGTTATGTGCGCACTGTCGGTAATACAGAATAATAAGGGTTTATTTGTGACTGTGTAGTATCGTACTCTGTTGTGGAGCAGTATTTTTTGCTATTTAGACATGGTTAGGCTGTAGTTAGCTCTAAGAATAAGGTTTTATATATTTAAATTATTTGACATCTGCAGTAGTCGGCAGTCATTTTTGGACTTATGGGAGAGGTATGACGCAGCGGCCAGAGTGGCTGACTCCGGAGCGCGGGTTCATGGTTCGATCCCCGGCGGCAACTCAGCTCAGCATCAAGTGACTCTGGGCAATAGCTCACTTAATCTCCCCGACAGACCCAAGCGCCTTAAAACCCTCAAGGGGGTGATATGTTCGTGCTTTACAAATAGGAATTATTACTTATGGTTTTAAGGCTGCAGTGTATAGCTGGACCACTGGTTTTGCTGTACACATGACAGGAGTGCTCCTGTGTAGATGGTTCCTAGGAGTCAGCCATGTCTGAGACTCTTTACTGCCATTTTCACAGTGGCTTCTGTGAAAGACCTGAGCGTAGGTGACATTTTCAGTGGACATTGTAACCCCTTTCCATCCTGCCAACCCACTAAGGCTCAATTCTAGATGCAGGGATTGATGAGACCATAGACATTGGAACTAAGGGAGTCTGGGGTGCCGCAGCCCCTCCAAAATAACCATGAGTTCCGAAGGTGAATCAGAAATAAAGATGCCTTTGAATTTAGTTTTTATCTTATCACATTTTCTGTGTGCTCAAAGACTGTGGTGAAATATTATGCTATACAATATGACAAATTGCTGCTTATTCTTTTACCATGAAAATAGGTGTTTACTTTTCTTCTCTGACTGCAAAGTGAGAAGATTTTGTAAAACAGACTATGTGACAATCTTGCTAGTGTGAAAGGAAAGGCTGTAGTATGTCATTTTTTCTAACACCAAAAACATTTAAATGCTTATTAATTAGTATATAAATATTTCAAAATATGTCAGGAGTTAGGAAAGCACAACTGAAGTGCTTTTTTGTAATTCTGAAGGGAGATTGAAGCAAAGATTTAAATAGGATCAAAACAAATCAAGACACTGTACTTGGTGATGCTCAAACTACAAATATTTGCAGCTACCTGATTTGCTCACATTATCGTTTGTGGGCTGTTTAGTTTTATCTGTAAACTGTATTTCTGAACAAATTTAGGGCCTCATTTACAAGCCCATTGCACTGCCGGTGAGTCCATGTTATTAATGCACCGACGGCGCAATGGGCTTTGCCATATTTACAAAGACACGTAAAGTCACCCTGCGTGACTTTTCATGGCCTTGTAAATATGAGCCCCTTTCACGCATTACTCTGCGTGAAAGGGGCATTCCATGGGTGTTGCTGTGGGTGTTCCCACACAACATCCATGGAACCTGGCTAATTCCCAGATTTACAATGTTTTGTACAGCTGGGAATGCGTCAGAAACCTACTCCTCCTCAGGGGAGGCGTAGGAATGGAGCAACAAGGAGACAGACTTTTATTTTTCCTCGTTTTTTCCTCTTTCTATGCGTGCTGCATTCTGCAACACACATAGAAAGAGGAAAATGCCATCAATTATTGTTTGTGTGCTGGAAGGTTAGCCTTCCTGCACAAAATCAATCAGCCAACCAGGGGAGGCAGACACTGATGGTTTAAGGGTCAAAGAGGGTAGCAGTGGCGGCTGGCTTGGAACACGTGCGGACAAAATATTATTAAAACAAAAAACCTAAAGCGACATCCTCGCTCCAGACCTCTTCGTTGCAGTAACTTTAACCAGATGCTGGAACTCCCTTGCCCAATCCTGGTGCTGCTCGCTCACATGCAGCATGTGAGCAGTGCCCTGATTGGAGGGAGCGACCTCACTTGGCGCTCCACAGTGCACTGGAGGCCTGCACTTACTCTCAACCCATCTGTCTTTAGAAAGCTGGGTTGAGAGGTTTAAAGTGCTCCTGTGTGACTGGCCGTCACAAGACGGCTGGCCAAAAAGACATGCGCACTATAAACAATGCATTAGACAGCCCACCCTCCTCCCTGCTGCTGTCAGTCAGGAGCGGTCCTGCCCCCTTCCTGACGCTTGGCTCGGGACGGGGGGATGAAAAATAAAATGGTAATGAAGTACCATTTTATTTTTCATCTCTAGGGCTTTGGGGGGGATTTTAAGTGGGGCGACGCTCCTTCACTCCAACAGAGGAGCCACCCTGGAGGGTAGTTACATAGTAGGCTCTTCCCATGGGCGTTGCCACTAACCTACTGTATCCATGTACTAGCAAGGAAGGTTGGTCTTAGGGTGGAGGATTTGGCCAACAAATGCTGGTACCTGGAACAATGTCTCATTTTGAACACTGGTCAACCTTTAGTTCTTCTTTTTGCCGCAGTGGTAACTGTACATTCCTAGTACCAATGTTTCAAACTGCCGTGCTTGAAGTAACGCTGGTCTTGGAAGCCGTGCCATACCACAGCCCAGAGACAATGCACCTTCTTCATGAGGCAGGAGAGACTGAGAAGGAGTGATGCCCACTGCCTTTTTCTTCATCATAAAGTTACTGGGGATTTCTAACTGTTAATCCTACCCCCGTGCTGTTATTATTCTGCAAATAGTGGAGTAAAGTCCTACAAAAAAAACACAGCACCATATTTTAGGTTGCGAAGAGCGTACACAGTGCCAGAATGACAAAATACGCGTTAGCTTGTCAAAGAATGGAACGCATCGTTTTTGACTAGCAGACCTACTTATGAAACCCAGATATTCGAGAGGAAGGGAAATTGTGGCAGCAAGGACGTGAAGTCAGAAACAGGGGAGTCAGTCAGTGACAATCGGGCTATTGTCTTTCAGGATATAAGAGGTTTCCAACTCTAACTTCAAAAAATCGACAAGAAAAAAACAAAGTAATCAAAGACTGCATTTTAATGTAGCTCAGAAGGATAAAGCGCTTAGGTGATGTGTATTTCACAAGTCACAGGGGATAATACTGGAAAGGCAGCTAAAGTGATTAATTCACTTGTGGCAGAGATCTGTATGCAATCTGTGGCGACAAATCTGGACCTTGAAATAACTTAAAGTATCAGTGTGTCTGACAACGCATTGTGTATTACAAGCAAGTTCCTTGTATAATCTGCAGGTCACAGGTTCCAGTCCTGGTAAAATGGGCTAAAAATCGCCAAATGAAAACATCTGCATGCTACTTGCAAGGCATAAGTTTGAATCTTTTTAGGTTTTATCTTGAGCATTCATTCTTCTAATGCTAATAAAATGAACACCATGGACAGTGGCGGCTCCTCCGCTAAGGTGGAGGAGCGTTGCCCCACTGCTTTTCAGCAGTGAGAAAAAAAAACACAATGTTATTAGCATTTTATTTTTCCCTGCTATGGCAGTTTTGCGCGGCGGAGCGGGACTGGGCTGCTCTGCTCACAGAGCAGGGGGAGGAGTCTTGGGCCGGCCAAAAAATCATGCGCACTCAGCTTGTTCTCCACCCAAGATGTAATAAAGTCTGGTGGAGAACAAGCTAAGTGCGCATGATTTTGGCCGACCCAAGACTCTCCCCTGCTCTGTGAGCAGAGCAGCCAGTCCCGCTCCGCCCCGCAAAACTGCCACAGCAGGAAAAAATAAAATGATAATAACATTGTGTTTTTTTTTTTCACTGCTGAAAAGTAGTGGGGCAACGCTCCTCCACCTTAGCGGAGGAGCCGCCACTGTCCATTGTATTCAAGGCTTTATTACATCTTGGGTGGAGAACATGCACAGGCTCATAGTCCCCGTCTGAGCACCGAACCACGGTGCTCAGAAAAATCAGTGTCGTGACTGGCTTAAGGGAGCGTATGTGCTCCTGCTTCTGTTACTGCCGTACGCGGAGAGATGATGGAGGAGAGACGCAGTGATGAGGTAAGTTTATTTTTATACACCCCCCTCACCACCTCCGATCTGTGCCAGCCATTGCTGACCATGGAGTTAGTAATTAGCACCTATTATTAGATTTCAGAGCACAGTGCGGTTAATGAAGTGCTGTGTGATTACACTCAAAGGTCTACATACTTTATGAACATTCACAGCAAGAGAAAATGAAATGGCTTGATTCCTCATGTAAACTCTTGGTCAGCTAGTAAAGAGACATGCGCAGTCTATCTTTATTTCGCTGATGGGCGTCTGACTCAAGGAAGAGTCGTGGCACTGTCCACATGAGATGCCTTCAACTTTTACCCTCAGATACCTGTCCACGGCCAGATCACAGAAAATTACAGATTGCCCTTGAAGCAAGGCATTTGGATATTAAAGCGAAGAGGAAGGAAGGCACTCCTAACAGTTGCTGAATAAATATTCAAGGACACCCATTCAGTGGTTAATTTGTGAAAAAATAAGTGTCTGGGCTCTCGTAAGGAAGCAGCTTGCATCAGCCCAGAACTAACTACTAACCATAAAATCCTACAAGTGGGGAGAGGGTGTGGCGTAATGGCCAGAGCTGCCGACTTTGGAGCTGGGGAACCAGCTTCGAGTCTCGGCGTAGACTCAACATCTTTTGATTCTGGGCAAATCACTTAATCTACCCGTGCCTACAAAAAATGTATGTACCCTTAACTGGTGCTCATGAAAAGCGGGTCGAGTTTGCACTATAAGCGCCAGTGTTGATGATTAAAGGCCGGCGCCGAGCACCGGAAACCACCAGCTCAAATTAAGCAGTGAACCAATATATGTTTTGCAATTTAGCATAAACGTCAAACTTCAGCGCGTGGTGGAATAACATTTTGGCAAAATGTAGTTGAGCTAAAACAAAACACTGAAGGAAAGGACACGTGTAACTCACATGTAAGATAGTGACAGGCTCCAGCATTGGAGGTACCAAGCAGCATTTCAAACTACAATAGAGGGTATGCTATCACAGTCGTGAATGGTGGTCATGGAAGTGGCATAATAGTGACCTTTTTTGGAGGACATATAATATTGTGAGTACACCTGACATGCTCTTATAACAAAGGTTTATTCCACCCTGCACATGCGCAGATTAGTAAAAGAGCAACATCCATGCATTAACAAATTCGCAAAAAGGAGTTTGCTAATCTGCAAATTTTCATATGCTGCCTGTGCAAAATGTGCCCTTTAGAGTCTGTCCAGGGATGTGTCAGTTTCTGATCTGTATATATCCTTTGCTCACAAATTAATATTGGCAGATCTGTTGACTACCCTTGACCTGAGCGAGTCTTGACCAGACACAGAACTCAAAAGTAGGCACCAATCCCTGTACTGGAAGCCCCAACACAACATTTTTATTACTGACTTAGAGATGTAAATTAAATAAAAAATTGGTCTTTTAAGGTCCCATACAGGAAAGGCCCTCCTTGCCCATGTGGCCTCAGAGGTGTGGGGCCTGATGGCAAGATGTGACTCTTCCTTTCCATCCACGTGACTCATGGGAGCTAATTATTACTAAAGAACTGGGCTTGTGTCCCCTGTTTTAGTATCCATTGAGGATTGACCCTCCCAAATTTGCTGCAATATTTGCAGCTCCTTGGTCCTCCTGTCCGTGTGTAGGTCTCTTTCTGAATTGGTGCATGCAAGCAGTAAAACAGCATTCGCAGATTGTGACGTCCAAAATGCTCCTGGAGAACTGAAACTCCATTTTTATGATTAAGATCCACTGTATGGCAGGTATAAGTATTTTTTTTTTTTTTTTGTGGAGTTTTATATTGCGCGAACTAGACCCGAAGGTATCACAGCGCTTTACATGAGCACCAGTTACATTACAGACGGACACATTCATTCACCAGTACTTGGTCTAGAAATTTAGCAAAAGCATTAAAACCGCGATCAGCAGAAAACTAACCATCGCAAAGTACTTAAGTTCTACCGTAATATTGCAGCCTCTTGTATGTAATTTGAACCCACATTCATGTCCAGAAAGACACACATGGATACTCATGGGTCTATTCTGTGTTACTGGAGCCAGGATGGATTACAGGAGTTGGTGAAACCCTAGCCATGAGTGTGTAACACCGAAACAAAGTTACAACACGGTCCAGTGGCATCACCACCACCTCACTAAACTGCATCATTTTGAAACATTTCTGACTGCTAGCTTATTCAGTGGTTGTGCAGTTTTCTCAAAATAGAGTGCATTGTTAGATCCCCCAATAGACTCACTGGTGGTTTGTATTTTTTAGTCAAAATGAAATCTGTTAACCCCTCTTCTGTAATAACAGATCGTGATGTAATGTGTTAATCAATTATATGTGACACATTTAATGGTTTGTAGTTTTCGGTATTGTGACAAAATTATAAAAATATTATCATAGTTGGCCTTAAACCTTAAAATCCACAACCTAATGTAATTGGGAGTGGGGAGGCTTCCATTTCCACAAGTCAAAGACTCAAGTGTGAGTGTTCTGTGGCACTGTGGTTATAACATGGGACCATTCGCTAAAATAGTTGAGCATCATACCCTCTTCTATGATGTCATAAAAACAGCATGATTCTTCCAGCACCCTGACACAAGACAATCACAGCCCAGTCGAGTTGTAGGCCTACACAACTCCTGCTTATTTTCAGTTTTTAACAGGTTTTTATTACTTCATATTAGTTCACAAATTTTAGTCATTGTTTTTTATTCATGTGACATGCAAGCATATCATACCTGCAATTCTGGACTAATACAGAAAATAGGCCAAAATAACAATGGCCCTCAACAGCAAATAAGATCGTTAAAAAAGTGGCCCACATTTGTAAATCAGGGCAGTTTTCAACTTGTAATGACACTGTTTAAGTGTTTTGCAAGGTATGGGGGAAGCTTCATGTATTTGCAGTGGCGGCTCGCATAGGGCGTGCTGCGGGGCGGTGGGGTAGGGCGGGGAGGGGCTGGGTGGGAGGGGTAGTAAACTCGGACATACGACGGAACGGAGGAAAGTAATTATTACGTTCCTCCGTTCCGTCGTATGTTCAAGCTTACTACCCCCACCCTGCCCCTCCCTCGCCTCACCACCCGGCAGCACGCCCTATGCGAGCCGCCACTGTGTATTTGCGCTTGCTACAAGCAATGTTTGTGATAACATCAGGGAAATCAACAGTAAAAACAGGCCACCAGGCCATAAAAAAGGCCCACAAACTTCTGAAAAACCAGCCCTCACACTGACCTGTGTGATCAGCCCTTTGGGCGCTGCCAGGTTGCCCTGTAGGCTGGTCTGACCCTGCATAGCTGGCTTATAGCAGCAACTGTTATGTAGTAAGACTGAAACAGGAGGGATCCAAGAACTGTGTGTGAGCACTCAAAACTATGGCTGAACTGCTTCAATGCTCTATGTATAGTGAGTGGTGTGTTTAGGAGTTCTAGACTGTATGGTGAGGCATAGTACAACAATCGGACTGGTAAGTTGTAATTACGTTTTAGTTCTTCATTATGAGTGGCTCATTAATTTCAATTGGTCCGATAAAATGCCTTACATGCCCCATCAGCTTTATGAGGACCACAGAAATAGCATGGATCTGGCTTGTTTCCCGAACTTTTAGCTGATAAAAACAACCAAAAAATTGAAGGAAACTGCGGCAGAAATGGTGAATTACTGGGCGAAACAGACCACTATTTACTGCTTTATCTAGCAATGCCCCATTTCTTGGTGGAACCATCGGGTTCCACTTAAAATTACCAGTTAACTCCACAGCACTAGACTTAATAGGACCTCTGGTAATGTTAACTCTGGAGTGCGAACTTAACCAGGTCTGTGTCCGGGCCACGCATATTTTTGTATTTTTATTTTTGGAGTTGTAAATAGCATGAACTAGACCCGAAGGTATCAGAGCGCTTTTCATGAGCACCAGTTGTGTTACAGTCGGATACATTCATTTTGTTAAGCACGGGGAGATAAAGTGATTTGCCCAGAATCACAGGATGTTCAGCACCCCTGCCGAGACTCAAACCCGGTTTCCCAGCTTTGAGGTTGACCGCTCTCGCCGTTAGGCCACATAGTGCTTTCAACACTATTTTTAATAGCTGTGGTGAGTGATTGCAATATAGTTTTCGGGACTGCTGTTTATGTGTAGTCAATTGTGAGAGAAAGTGAACATTTCTGGGATAGGGTGTAGAGTGACATTCAAGTTTTTGTTGCTTGCCTGGCAGACAGGCTCTGATTTGCTTGACCTGCCAGATAGCACACTCTCTATCTTGGTACTGGAAAAGAAAATGGAGTTATCTGTTCCAGAACAATATTTGGGCTACATCGCTGGATCATTAGATTTCCTTAATTAATGGCCTGTATTTTGATGCTATATTGTATCTTTATATTCTGAAATAATGCTTTACTGGCCTTCGGCTTAATAAACTGCACCAAACTCACTAGGGAGTTCGCCATATTGTAGAGTTCTTCTTTGTGTGTTTTCACGTGTCTTCATGCATGTTCGCAGTGTAGTTGCGCTGCATAGAAATACATGTAATCAGTAGCTTGGTGAGCCCCAGGCCAGGGTGTGAGCTGAAATATAACATTTTGCAAAGCAACAGGGCCAGAGGCAAAAAACATGTAAAAGACAACAGAGGCACACGGTTGCAATTGTGTTTGTATGCATGACAAGACACAGACCATGGTGAATAGTGAATGTCACTAAGGATGCCTAATTGTGTATCCCTGTCTCATATCAACACATATGCATGCCCTTCCGCATATCATGTCATTCTCATTCTTGTCTTCCAAACATGCTAAGTTATGTTGTGGCTGCTGATACAGTCTCAGCACTAGGCCACAGTGAGCGGCATGTGTACAAGGGGATTATGCCACCGGAACATCACTTTTACCCATTTTCTGGTGGCACAATGCCCTGCTCCATATTTACAAAGCAACGTTAAGCCACTTTGCAAGGCTTAACGCTGCTTTGTAAATATGGTACCCTTTCACACAGGTATCTGCGTGAAAGGGTCGTGCTGTGGGTGTCGCTGTGGGCATTCCACTGCAACACCCATTGCTTTTTGACGCTGCCCTAGATTTACAAGGATCTGCAATTCTGAGGCAGCGCCAAAAACTAATGCAATGCAAAATCAGGCGTTAGATTGGTGCAACAAGGAGAAATACTTGTATTTCTCCTCATTTTTGCTTTTTCTATGTGTGCTGCAGAAGAAAGAGCAAAAGACCATTAATGATTGTTTATGTGCAGGAAGGTGTCTTGTCCTGCACATAAACAATCATTAAATAATGGTGATTTGCTAATTCCATGTGTGCTGCAGAATGCAGCACACATGGAAGTAACAAATCACCATTACTCATTATGTGCAGGAAGGAACACCTTCCTGCACATACACAATCATTCCTGCAACTCAGGCACCCTTGCACTATGGCTCAAGGGTGGCTGTGTTGGAGCTAAGCAGCTATTTTTAGTGCCAGCTCTAGGAAAAAACACAGGGGTGTGCCCTATTCTTTTAAATATGGCGCATCCCTGCATTTTGGAAATGGTGCAGAATTTCCTTGTACTTATGCCCCTGAGTGTGCAGTGATTTGTGGTAGTCCTGTCTTTGTAAGCTGCTTTCTTTATTCATTAGCGTCTCTTATGTAATGGTGCACATTTCCCATGCTATTTTAGTTACTTTTAGTTGTACGTTAGCATCTAATTTGGTGTCCCTGCTCGTCATTGGGCTTATAACCAGTTTGCTTTGCTTATTCTGTTCTTATTGTTTCTTGTGTTATTTCTACTTTTGACAGGGTGGGTCCACTAAGCCTTCAAAACGAGTTAGCGGTTATTGGATGCGATAATAATCTTACCTCATAAAATTTGCCCTCCGAGTGTTTGGTATTTACTGGGTCGATAATTATCACCGATGACAAGTTTTGGGGGAATAACATGCAGATTTGGGTGTTTACTGCAACAATATCTGCATTTTCCAGTATTTTCCGGGAATTTGTCCCCAACTAAAAAATGGCAGGTTTTAGCTATTGCCATTTATCACGAAACTCATAATTCTGATATGTGCTCTAACAGGTCCTGCACGTGTCAACGTTTTTGGCCCATTCGTAGTGCGAGCCTGTGTTGTTAAAGTTAGGCTTGTTACATTGTATGCCATTGCACCACTTACACAGGTAACACCACCACTCTAAATAGTCTTGTCAGTGTAAAGTACAGCACAAGTCACTTCCAGTGAAATCATCTATATGTGCTGGCTGTAAATTCATATCTCCTACTTCCATCATGACTTCTAACTCATTATGAGGCTGCTGATGGTTAAAGGTACCACAGATCCCTCCAGTCCTTATACTGGAATTAGTGGTGACATCCAGTGGCGGCCGCTGCAAAACTCAAGTGGGGAGGCGGGTGAAGGGGGGGGGTGGGACAAGGGAGTAGGGAAATAGTTATGATTTTTTTTTAAACGTGCCTCTTCCAAGGCTGCTAGCCGCCTCGGTTATCCTCTTTTACCCTGATGGCGTCCAAGCAGTCCCTGGGACACCAGCACAGGCTCCCCAACCAATTCCGGTGTTGCTCTCAATAGAATGAGAGCAGGGCCAGGATTGGTCTCAGCGGCGTGGTTTGCCACTCAGACAGTGCCTGGGAGTCTTTGCTGTTTCTCCAACCTGGTTGTGCAACACAGCTGGGTTGGAGAAACCTAAGTGCGCATGACGGTTTGGCCAGCCTAAGACGCCCGGCCATACCATCATTGGCACTTACAGTACGCACTACTCCTCCTCTGCTGGCTGTGACGACAGCCAAGCCACACCCCACCCCGCCTTGGCTGGTTCCAGAGGGAAACGGGGAAAAATAGAATGATAATAAAACCAATGTATTATCATTTTATTTTTCTTGTTTCCCTCAGCTGCCTCTCAGCAGGGGGGTGACGCTCCTCCGCCATAGCATAGGAGCCGCAGCTGGTGCCATCATATCTCTCTGCAACATGTTGTCATTGTGTGATTTGTTGCGAACAAAGTGTACTCTTCACTGATAATTTTCTTATCATTACTTCATGTTTTTTATTTATGCTGAGAAAAAGTACACACACTTTTTTGGGTAGCAAGTCACCACAATGTATACAGGATCCAACAACTATGTATGACATGGGAAATGGTAGATTGCTCCTCACCACAAGTAACCACGTTGGCTACATTGTTTTGGTTTTATCTTTAGTAACCCGTCCTAATAAAAATGTGGGTTCTACCACTGAGCTTCCCCTAATGTATCAGTTTGAACATTATCACTGACAGACCCAGGTCATGTTTACTAAACTCTTACATGTAGTACGGCATTGTAAGCAGCAGTTTAACTGCAAAGTTAGGGCTGTCGCCTCTCCCCTGCACTCTAATTTTTATTTTGCTTTTTCAAACCAGCTGACACAGCAAGCATCCTCTGAACGAAAATATGGCACCATTTCCCAGATGGCAGAGCCTGGTTACAACTGTGACCCTTTCCTCAAACCTTCTTATTATGTACTACTTTGCCTCAGTAGGTGGAATGAAGCATAAAGGAGCACTCTTGATGAGAAGTTCTGGTATTCTTCCTTTCAAACTAGATATGTGCAGGGACTGAGTACCTGTTACCACCTGCACATTTAAAGCCCTGCTTTGCCACTGATATCTTACCCTGTTCCTTCATACTTTTTACAATGTAGGCTTCTTTGATGAATGGATATATTGTTTACTCAATTTTTTGTTTGCCTTCCAAGGGTTCTCTTTGCTTTCTCTTGGTGAGGGTGGCTGGTACTTCAAGTTTGTGTTTATGCCGTTGAATCTTATTTTTAAATGTTGTATTGTTTTTCAATTTTGAAGACGTTTGTTGGGCCCGATTCACAGAACTAACTTACGACAAAATCCTAAACTTACTACCATTTTGGTATTCACAGAATGAACTTACTAATTTTGGTATTCACAGAATGAACTTACTACCATTTTGGTATTCACAGATTGAACTTACTCATTTTGGTATTCACAGAATGAATTTACTACCATTTTGGTATTCACAGAATGAACTTACTACCATTTTGGTATTCACAGAAAGAACTTACTCATTTTGGTATTCACAGAAGGCACTTACTCATCAATGAGTAAGTGCCTTCTGTTAATACCAAAATGTGTAAGTTACACAAAATGAGTAAGTTACACAAAATGTGTAAGTTACACAAAATGAGTAAGTTACACAAAATGTGTAAGTGCCTTCTGTGAATACCAAAATGAGTAAGTTCATTCTGTGAATACCAAAATTAGTAAGTTCATTCTGTGAATACCAAAATGGTAGTAAGTTTAGGATTTTGTCGTAAGTTAGTTCTGTGAATCGGGCCCGTTGTGTGGTATACATCTCAAAGAGTAAATAAGCACATTTTTACATTTTCCCAACTTTGCGTGGATTGCCCCAAATTTTGGAAACCTGCTTCCACACAGCTTCCAAACTCTTCCACACCCACCAGCCATGAACAACTAATCGAGTAGCCTTTTAAATGAAGTCTTCTGTGACTTGTTAGGCTTGTGAGGTGCTATATGATGGTCACAAAACATCATGATTCATCAAATATTTATTTTTCTCATTATAAGTGGTTAGTGATAATGAGTAGATACCAATACAGAAATACACTTAATCAATTCTGATTTTCCTGGCTCTGTATCACCCTAATAACTAAGGGAGAGAGGTGTATCACACTAATCTGAAATAAGAAACTGTAGACCCGGTTTACAAAAATGTAGTAGTAGTATTCTTCTCTTGCTTGATTTGATTTGATTTGATATTTATAAAGAGCAACAGTCACCCGAAGGCATCAAGGCGCTAGAGACCAGCCGTACATACCCAGGAAAGTGGAAAAAGACAGAAAATACTCCAGCTAGCAGCTAGACTGTGAACAGCCAGGTTTTGAGGACTTTTCTGAAGGGGAGCAGAAGGGGGATAGATCTGAAAGCAAGGGTAGGGAATTCCAAAGTTTGCTTGCTGCCACCGAGAATGCCCTATCCCCCCACTTCTTCTTCATGGTTCTTGGTACAGCCAGTTGCATTTGGAGCGAAGAACGTAGTGGTCTGCTGGGAGAATGCCAATTGAACATAGTCTTCAACCTTGAAGGGTAGAGAGCATACAATGATTTGTCAACCATACAAAGAGATTTAAAGCTAATGCGTTGTTCAATGGGGAGCCAGTGCAGGCGCTCTAGACCCTTTCTGGCCGATTGTTTTCTGGGAATGTCTAGATTGAGTCTTGCCAGAGCGTTCTGCAGTACCTGAAGTTTGTGCTGCAAGCTCTTATTAGCAGCCAGGTACAAAGCATTACAGTTATCAAGTCTGGACATTACCAAGGCCAGTGCTACCTGTATCCGAGCTGGTCGTTGGATAAAAGGGAAGATTTTTTTTAACATCCTTATGAGCCAGGAGCATGTAGAGATGGTGCGATTCACTTGGATATTGAAGCTGAGTTCAATATCCATCAGGAATCCAAGGTTCTTAGCCTTTTTGCTCGGGACAGGACAGCATCCCAAGGACTGAGGCCAGCAGCTACTGTTCCACTTAGATACCCCTGGTCCGAATATCATCACTTCAGTTTTATCCCCATTAAGTTTCAAAAAGTTAGCAGACATCCAGTCTGCCACTCTAGTCATGCATCCAAGAACATTTTCTGACAATGAGCGAAGCCCTTTAGGGATAGTAACCATGATCTGTGTATCATCTGCATATGACACCACCTCCAATCCAAAAGAATGGACCACAGTTGCAAGGGGTGCCACATACAGATTGAAAAGCGTAGGGCTCAGAGATGATCCCTGCGGAACTCCACAGGGAAGAACATAGGAATCCGAGTGAAAGGATTTTAAATTCACCCTTTGGGATCTCCCTGTCAGAAATGAGGACAGGAGGGCTAGTGCTTGATGTGAGATGCCAAGACTCCGGAGTCTGTCCAGCAGCAGAGTAGGAGAAATGGTGTCAAATGCTGCTGACAAATCCAGGAGGATTAGCACTACCCCCTGTCCTTCATCCACCGTGCGCCTGATGTAGTCAGTGGCTTGAACATTCTTATGGTTTTCTTTCTTATTCGGAACACTTTTCCAGGCCTTTCCCAGAAAGGTGTAACAGTTGTAGGTTTCCAGATGTACTCCTGGAAAAGTTGTGCAATATGTTTATGCTGTAGCAATTCCACGCAGCAGAAAAGCAGAGCTGGGGCCGGATTACAGTAAGTGCTCCAGGGCCACAACGGGCGTTTGGTATTACAGAAGGGGACGCAGATGCTTGTGCGTCCCCTTAAGTAATATCGATAACACTGGCGCACTTAAAGCACCGGCGCTACCTTCAGGGGGCATTCCCTTGTTTGCATGGGGGCGTGCCCTATGCAAATGAGGGAATTTGTTTGCCTCTGCATCTGTGCCGTATTACCGATGCGGGCACAGAGGCAAAGAAGCTCTCAGGGGGTGCACTCACAGTGCGACCCCTGAGATCAGCCCTCTGGAGGGGGGAAAAAGGGTCCTATGGACCCCCCCAGACATCCCCTTTCAGGCAGGTGCAGTCACTGACTGCACCCGCCTGCAAGCGGATCTCTAATCCCCTGTAAAAGTGCAGGCAGGTGCCACCTGCACTGTGAGAAAGCGGAGCGGCTGCGCTCCGTGTTTTCACATGAATGCACTGCCCTGGGGGCAGCCCGAGTTCACGGCTGCCCTGGGGGCATCGTATTCACCGTAATTGGGCGCACTTTCATTGTTTGCAACGGGCGCACCTTTTAATAGGTGCACCCAGCGCAAACAATGAAAATGAATAATACGGCCCATGGTGTGAAATTCACAATTTTTCTTCTTTTTTTCTACACAGAGAAAACAAGTATTTTAGAAGTGCTCTGTTTCCCTTCTGGCCATGGAAATGGATTTACTCCAGCCCTTGACTGGTGTAAATCACTGACCATGTCCAAGTTGGGAAATCAAAGGAGGGTTGAATGTGAATTCTCAAATACTAATTTGTTTGAGGGCAATCATACATTAACAAAGAAAATCACACATTGATCTGCCCATCCCCCTTACCTTATATGGGATTTACTCCTTTGTGCTATTGTGCTGACCTAAGGTAATTCTACGCTGGAGTAAATGGATTAATGACTTCAAGGTCAATGCATACCTACAATAGCAGAGTTATAATTTGTACATGTATAAGTTAATACAGTGGGATGCGCACTTTGTCCACTGAAGTCTAATGGTTAGTTGACTACTGCATCTACTCCAGGGATCTGTATTGGACTCAATGATCAGTGGTTTCACTTCTAAAGGCTCCACTCAGCATTTCATCATTTGGAGGCCAATAAAATGAGTATAATTTTGTTGGGGAATGATAAACAGCAGTCATCGTCAGTAGAGCCAGGAAACCTCATCAGAGGTTAAGCTAGCACTTTACAAATACACCTATCCGGTATTACAGATAGGGTGCAATGCCCTTGATTGAGCAACGCCACACCTTTAAACAGGTGCGTTGATGCAAACAGAAACAGTGTGCCCTATTATAATAAATGCTCTGCCCTGAAGGCAGCCACAAACTCATGCTTTCCTGGTGGCAACGTATTCAATGAAATACAGAGCGGATGATTACAAGTCACTCTGTGTTTCTATGTGCAGGCTTCAACCCGTCTGCACTTTAAAAAGGATTCGGGGATAATCCGGCAGGCGGATGCAGTGAGTGACCACACCTGCCTGCAGGGGCGTGGCTGGGGGTCCATGGAACCATCTTTCCCCCTCCAGACAGCTGCCTTCAGGGGAAGAAGTGACCGTGCGCCACCTTTTTGTGGGACACTGTCAGCGTACCTCCTAAAGGCATGTTTGCCTCTGCCACACGTTCATAATATGGCGCAGAGGCAAAGTTTTCCCCTCATTTGCATATGGCCACACCCCCCATGCAATTAAGGGAATCCCCTCTGAAGGTAGCACTGGCGCTACATGTGCGTCAGCGCTATCAGTATTTCAGAAAGGGCCGCATGAGTATCTGTGGCACCTTCTGTAAAATCATAGTGCCCCGGGGCACACAAATCGAGAGTAAACGACCATTGCAACCGCAGGGCAGTATGTATAATACAGCTCCTATTACGTTTAGACAGTCATAAATCATCCATTTTTGAACATAGCATGATAAAAAGGGCTTTGAGACAGGGCTCGGGAGTTGTGCTGGAATAATGCTAAATATTGCGCATCGGATTTGATGATAACAAATTGGATTGAACTACCAAACGCAGACCCCTCTATAGTATGCTTACCATGCAGAGCATGATGTAGGGACTGCCGGCTGAATGTGCATGGATTGACTAATCCTATTAAGGGCAGGAAGAGAGTTTGTTTGACGTGAACGTCTCCGGAAGTCGGAGTCCAGCCGGAGTGCACCTCGGCACGTGCCTCCCGGCGGCCATCGGGCTTCGTTCCACCTCATTTGCACAGTTCAGGGAAGCAGAGAGGAGATGGCTGCCCTTTCAGAGGGGGCTGCTGCAGGCCATAAGTTAACGAGACGGCCTGTGTGTCTGCGTGGCTTGGTTTGTGTGTCTGCGACTTCCTTCTAGGTCATCTACCTCGTGCGCCGCTCGGGGCCTACGCCGGGGTTCCGTCAGTAACGTAACCTTTTCTGATCAGGCCTTGACGAAGTTTTGGAGAATAGAAGGGTTCCGTTGGGGACTTGCTGCTTCCCGTTCGTGCGGAGTGAAGGTGACCCGTATGCTTTGAGCACTGATCGGTGAACATTCTCCCTTTTGCGTAAAATCTTTCTCCTCGATTTGGAGTTCTCCAAGCGGATTCCCTGCCTGCTGGAGACATCTGTACAACCTATGAAAGTGAACGCGGCCTGTCTTGGCATTAGTTAAGTATTCACTGCGTCCTACTGTACTAAATCCTCTAGAAGTTGGCCTGTGTCCAAAACACCTTTAGCAGTCATAGAGATCCCTCTTTACAGAGAGATTTCTTAAGTCACTGAGCGAGTAGCATTATTTACTGGATTAATAGCACAATTATGCTCTTGTTACCCCTGCTAGGTGTAGTGTTGCATACCTCTTAGTCAGTGGTGGCCGGCACAGGTAAATGCGGTGGGGCGGGGTCAGGAGGGGTGGGAGGGGGGCAAGTCAACAGACGACGGAATAGGTGTAATTAAATAAATAAATAATACCTATTCCGTCGCCTGTCGGCTTCCCCCCCTGCCGCAGCCTGCCACGCCCTACCTCGCTTACCTATGCTGGCTTCCGCTGCTCTTAGTGTAAGACTGTAATTGCATGTAAGATTGATTAACTGCATGGGTGTGACCTTGCTGCCAGGGTGCCCAGTGTTAGAGTCAAACCGGCCAGGTGGATGTATGGGAAGGTGCCTGCAATCTGTCGCAGTCAGAATGTTTTGTGAGGAAAAATCAGCCGCATATTGAGTGCCTGCATAACGGGAAGCCTCCAGGAAGGCCGATATATAGGATCATCTGTAAATTCTTCTGTGTTACCCTACCTGAAAAAGGTCCCTTATGGTGTGCAGCAGTTGCTGGTATACAGGTCAATGACAGCACCGGTGGGCATCACACCCATTCTGAGCCATTGCCGTGTATTCCCTTTGGGGGATTTGTATCTCACCGCTCTGGAGGATGGGGTGCCCTGCACCCATCATCACCACAATGCTTGGGCATCAGAAGAAGAGCGGGAAGTGAGTAGACCTGCAAAAGTACCACTGCAAGATGGGTCGGCCAGCCCTCTGGGAGGGTCTGGCACTTATTAGGCCTACCCGGTCTTCTGTGCCTGCTGGTCACTGTTGCAGACGACAATCTACCTGTAGCCCATGCCTCATGCCTGCTTTAGTAATCTTGGTAGCCCAGTCATGTATTTATCCCTGGGGAGGGAGGATCTGTTTCTTTCAGTTATACACAGAGGTCTGCAATCTCCAACTAGGATAATGTTCTTTATGCCCCCAGTGCTGAGGGTCAATCCAATAGGAAAGCTGCAGAGATCCAGGATATTGGAGATGCAGTGTTCCATCACAAGCAAATACCAGGAAGCTGTGAAGTACTGGTGGGCGCATTAACCTCGCCCCATATGTGGAGAGGCCACCAGGTCCAAATATGGCTATGCATTCTCTATATCAGTTTTACTGCGTTGTCCGATCTTCAACCAGTCATAGAACACTGAGCGTGCCTCACCTCCGGAAGCCCCGTCCCGAGGTATTTCCCTGTGGGAGTGCACCATGCGTTCATCTATATATTCCCCCAGTAAAAGTAATTTGTCACATAGTACCAGTGTTTATGGTTTTTGGTTTGCTCACTAGGGCTATCATACATGAGGCATTACACACTGCCATCTTCCACAGTCATATAGGAAAGACAATGGTTCTTGTGGAATAATATAATCTATGCTTGTAATAAAGAAGCACAATCGCAATATAGAGGGTTGAATAATGGCAGAGGGCGAAGGAACCACCAACACAAATGATTCAGTGTAACATTTTATAAATTTTCAAACAAAAATAGGTATATACATTGTTTAAATCCTAATCAAAAAAACATTTGTGCATTGTGTCCCAAGTGAAACGGGAACCTGAACCTAAGTGACAATGAGAGTCTTATATACAAGGTTTCCACAATTCATAAAAAGTCGACCATTATCAGAATGATTTCTATTGGAACAGCAGCTATATACAGTGATACGCGCTGGGCAATGGTTCGCTTCTTCTGTTTGTCGACGGTGTTTCGACCCTCTAATCAATGTGGGGTCTCTTCAGGACTAGTGATGAAGGGACATCTATTAGGGAAAATAAAAAGAGCATAAGGCCCATGTACCGGCACAAATGCGAAAAATGAACGAAAAGGCCGTGTGATTGAAGGGGTACCTGTAAGTGTAACTGCGCAGCCTCATGAGAAAGATGTGCCACACGTGAAGAAGAAAAGGAAGTTACTCACATGAGGACCCGTCCGGGTACTGGTATTGTGAGAAGGAATGAGAAGAAGAATGTGGTTACAGGTCAATTGTTGTGCGCACAATGTTGCTATGTGCAAAGTGGTGAAGGTAGCCTAGGGGCTCTTACCTCAATGTGAGGGAGAACTGCCAATCGGATGATTGTCGGCCAAGGCGGCTCAACTGATAGTACGCTACAGCCGTAGCGGTGGGGAAATCCCTTTGTAGGTATGGTGATCTGTGACAATGCACTGAGGGAGTCTGTGGAGTTTAAAGAGCAGAGGTTGGTTGCATAAATGGAAATTATGCGGGAGGAGCGATAGGCCTTAACGCGCCAATTCTTACCAGGATCTATGATGAGAGACCGCGGGACAGCGCTCCACGTGTGTGTTCTACAAAGCAGCTTCCGTCAGCTTTGCCGGGTACAATGACAAGGATGCCCACGAAGGGTGGATGTTAAATACAGTGTTTCCCGCCTATCAGTCAAGGGAAACGGCATGCCTGGCTAGAGAAAACCGCTACACCGAGCGATCCGGGTGCTCGGTTTCCGTGAAAAGTGAAAAAAGACCTCAGTAGAAAGGTTAGAAAGTAAAGGAAGAAATATAGGAGTGTGGCACATTGTGGGTGTAGCTGCGTTGTGGATAATTGTTAACGTTTATATTGTATCAATAATAAGTACTCAATAAAGAGAGCAGGTGAGTATCATGTACCCAGCGTGAGATTACAAGAAATGACAAAGGTCAGAATACCAGCGGGCTTCCTGTCAGGATTATTCTAGTTATTGAACATATCACACTAACCGTATTTTGAATCATTCGATGGCATGACTACATATATGTTGCTCAGGTCGTGATAATCTTTACATTGCATATTGGTGTACAGTAACTGTGGGCACACATAATATACATCAAAACACATGGATGGTTCACCAGTATTTCTACTAGGTACGTGACATTTTCCTCGGGCAGGTGGGTGTAATTGCCTCGCACATGGATGGCAAGTGCAGAATGTACTTATATGATAGAGTGGAGAACATTCTTGGTAACCAGACATCTCACAGTAAAAAATTCAGTAATACATTTCATAGTAAAAAATTTCACAGACATGGGCAGTATTGGGAATCATTGAGTTCTTGTTTACATGAGTGTGGATATGAAGTTTACACTTTGCTTGTTGCGAGACAGCATATCTGATTGGAATAATGGAACAAGCATGTTTACTGTACATAGGGAACAGGCATGTTTTTAATGAAGGGTAGTGACATACCCCCTCCATTCCTCAGCAGAATTGAGCCCTTCCTCTATTGAATTAACCCTGTCTATCCAGCGACATTCGTTGCGTTGGAGTATCTGTAAGATGTCACCTCCTCTTTCTGGCAGGGTAGCAATCTCAATCACTTGCCATTTTATTTCTTCTGCAGTGTGATTTTTTCCGTTGTAATGAGATACAAGTGGTGCATTTGCAACAGATCTACGTATACGGCTGCGATGTTGGCCAATACGGGCCTTGACAGGTTGTTGTGTTTATCCAATATAGGGGAGGCCACATGGACACCATATGCAATACACCACATTCCTTGTGTTGCAGTTGGAAAAGGATTGTAAATTGTGTTTCACATTACCATGTTCAAATGTGTTGGTGTTGAACGTGACGTTGCAGGAAACAGTTTCCACATTTGTGGTGCCCTTTCATTTTTTGGTAGGCCCCATGCAGTAATTAGTGTGTTTGACCTGCTTGTGTTTATGTCTGTTGCCGACCTGACAAGAAGATCTTTTAGATTTTTCTCTCGTTTGTAAGCAAATAGAGGTATATCTATCGTGGGATCAATACTTTGGATTATATTCCAGTTTCTCGTGATCAGGTTGCGGACTTGATTAGTGTGTGTGCCAAAGGTAGTGACGCATACAATCTTATTGAGATTAGGTTTATCTTTGGTCTTGAGAAGTTCTTCTCTGGGACAGTGCCAGGCGCGTTTGAGGGACTTCTTAACTAGTCTATTGGGGTAACCTCTTGTGACTAGTTTGATTCTGAGTATTTCAGCTTCTCGCATATAATCTGCTTTGAGTGTACAGTTGCGGCGTACCCTAAGAAATTGGCCAAAGGGCAGACCATCTCTTAGTGCACGAGGGTGTTGGCTTTGGTATGAGAGGAGAGAATTTTTTTCAGTTGGTTTTCTATGGAGGGAAGTGTAAAGTGTTCCGTTGTCATGATTGATGTTAAGATCAAGGAATGCAATTGTAGATTTATGTACTGTGGACGTAAATGTGAGATGGGTCTGGATGGTGTTGAGGTACGAGACAAAGTTATTAAAGTCTGTCTCACTCCCTGTCCAAATCAGAAAGATATCATCTAGGTACCGCTTCCAACACTTAATGTTGGAGCGGTACACATTGTTGACGTTGAGAGCAAATTTTTGCTCCACATAGTCCATGTAGATATTCGCTAGATTGGGCACGAAAACGGCTCCCATGCTGGTACCAGAGCATTGCTGGTAGTAATTGCCACCTGACAGGAAGTAATTGCTCTGTAGAGCAATACGTAATAGTGTGATGATAAAAGTTGTGGGTACCTGGATGGGTCTGGGTCTACTTTCTAGCAGTTTTTCTATAACTGAAATGCTCTCACTCTGTGGTATGTTGGTGTATAATGAGCTGATGTCTAAGGTCGCTAACAGGTCAGTTTCCATGTTAAAAGGCATCCCGTCTACAAGGTTGATCATGTACATGGTGTCTTTTACGTATGTTTCTTGTAAGGGAACAAATTCCTTGATAAAATGGTCAGTGTTTATGGTGTTTATGGTTTTTGGTTTGCTCACTAGGGATATCATACATGAGGCATTACACACTGCCATCTTCCACAGTCAGGCATGGGAAGCCCCTTTCTGTTGCACTACAACATAGATTTTTGCAGTCATGTTTGGTCTCTTAATTAAAATATTGCCTTCCATTTACAGTGGCTATACCTCCAGTTGTAGGACGTGTGTTTTAAGTTTATCTGCAGGTTGTCACTTTCTGTAGCTGAACAAAATGAATTTCCTCCTGTGGAGTCAACCACTGCATGCAGTGTTTGACTCAGCTGCCCTTTGCAGATGAAATATAGGTGTTCTTGCTCTGGTATGTCCTGAAGTATTGGATTGGACTCTAGAATCTTTATATCTTGGAAATAGTGACTCAGAGCAAGAGATTTCGAGCTGTTGTAAGAGAAAATCCACAGTACAGAGCTGCCTTAAGATGGTGTCCGATTCAGCCATTAAAACTGCCAAAGAGCCGAAAACACCTAAATCTAATGTAACGTTATTTATGAAGATGCCATAGGTTCATCAGGGTTTCTATAATGGATGATGTTGGAGATGGAAAACAGAGACCTTCTGTAGAGCATAACTATATACCTGTGGGGTTTGCATTCCTGATCCCTGGTACAAACTCTGGCATGCTGATACCATGCTGAAACCTTTGGCAGCGCCAAGAAACCTTTGGTGAACGTGCGCTTGATAAATGCTTTTAACATAACATAACATACTATACTGTACTATACTGCACTACACTATACCTTAGCTCATTGAGCTTTAGACTCTATACACACAGATATGAAAGAACTGCACTTCACAGGTTGCTGCCTCAAAGGGCCAATTCAGCCACTGATGCATCTAATGATAATGAAAAGAGTACCTATGAGCTGGGTATTAATGGCTTTTATTATTCAAGGGCAGAAAGACATCATCATGATCATCATCATGAATATTTTATTATTATTGTTTGTTAATATATACGGTATGGGATTCTTCAATCCCTGTATAAAAAGCCTTCTCTAATTTCTTTATAATAGGTGACTTGTGATGCACGGAGTCGCCTATATAAAGAAATGACAGTTCTGAGTCACAATGCCTGCTGCCAGAGCCAGCAGCCAGGGGAAAAGGCAGGTCGGGTCACGGCGCACAATTAACAAATTTATTTATTTATTTATTTATAAAGCTGTTTAAAGATCAAAAACGAAACTGGATTTTCTTTCTCCAGCTCTGTTTTTCTAGCTTAGACAGTGACAAGCAGAAAGGCGGTAGCATGTTTATTTTTTACACTCCTTAGGTATACATAGAAATGTTAGAATATTTTTGCATCTTTCTACACATTCCAGAGCTACTGTACCTTTTTAGAAAAAATGACTTGTATTTAACTGATTCTAATATCTTTTTGCAACAAATATCGGACAGTTTTTTTATGTGTTCAGTTTTGCACTACAGTTTCTACTTTTATTCTTTATGTTTGCAAACATGCTATCTCTTTCATATGAAAGAGCTACACCACAAGGATTTAAGTTGTTTCTAGGAAACGTCATGGTGTGACAGTGTATTATAAGGAACAAATTACCCCCTTCAGTTTATAATAAGGAGTATCTCGGAGTTCTATAACTCTATAAAGGAACTCAGCCTTTAGCCTTGTTCCTCTATATGGTCATGGAACTACTCCATGACCTGCTTATAATGTAAGGCAGGGGGCACTTTAACCCAAATATTTTGCTCTGGAGCCTCAGTCAGTCCTGTCAATGAAAGATGGTTTTGCACCTACCCCCTGCTGCAGGTTCCACACATGCTTCCTTTTTTCTAGGTGAATTATGTGATGGCTGGACATGAAAGGGGGTCTCCTTGGACTGCATTGTTTTCTACTTATTTCTGCAAGCCAATCAACGACTCACTACTTGTATTTCTTTTCTTCCAAAATTGGACACTGTTAAACGGATATACCAAAATAATTACTTAATGAACAGCTCCTGATCAATAGCTTCTGTGCTGTTGTCAATTGGACAATTCAGGCTCAGCTTTACTAAGAGGAGATCGTTGAGAAAGTTATTCATTACCTATAATCTGCTTTGCATGGCTGATCGCTTTTATCAGCAGTGGAGAAACGGCTCGCCTCTGAAGCAAGCCTATGCATTTGCAATGAAATCAACTACTTGTGTTTTCCTCTGTTGTGCATCTGCTGTTCACAAAATGGAATGCAAAAATGAGATATCTAGTATTCCTAGAATTGAGATTAAGAGAGCACTTGACCACCAGATCTCAATTCATTGCATGGCAAGCAGGTGTGAGACAGGCACAGTTTGCTCTGTCCTATCGTTTTTATAACTTGCTTTTAAATTTGGTGTGTCATTTTTATTGTTCGGGGAATTGGTGGGAAACGCTTCTACTTGTAATGTGATTTACTTTTGCTGATTTCCTTTAAAAAATCGATATTTTGGGAGTACTGGTGGGGAATGATTTTTACTTGAATTAACTACTGCTGAATTCTTTTTAAACGTTTGGAGTGTGTTAAACTCCCTCTTTTTTGCACTTTGCACTTTCGTGAGGCCAGTCTCGTTCAGCGCCCATTTTGGACGTGCCTCGCGCCTTTCGCGGGCAGCGCTCTAGTCGCTGCACGCTGCACACCCCATCAGCCAAACCCTACTTAATGGCCTCTACTCGGACGCGCAGCGGGCGCGCCGATCGCGTGCCGAAGGCGCGCCTAAGGCAAGCCCGTCTGCGCCCGTCCGCGCTAAGTCAGCGCCCAGGGCCAGAAATGCTGTTTGTGTTGGGTCGTCTAGCTGTAAGATTCTCCATCTAACTAGCGAGTACCTAAAAAACTGCAGACCTCCGTTATGCCCTTCTCACCGCGGCTACTCGCCGCTTTCAAATTCGGTCTTTGTTTGTCCTGATTGCGGCTTTACGCCTACATGTGAGCCTTTCTCTAGCACTGTGTCTAAAAAATCACCTAGGCCTCCGTTTATTAGAGCTGCCCTTATTAATGCCAGATCAGTAAGGAAGCACTATGTGGACATTGCTGACCTGGTCTCTGACCACTCATTAGATCTTCTCTTTATCACCGAGACCTGGTTAGACGCATCATCTAATCCCATTGTTACGCTGGTTACTCCTGCTGGCTATAAATTTCATCGGGCTGATCGCCCAGTTGGTAAGGGAGGTGGCCTTGCCATCTTGCACAGAGCTAATTGGGCTCTTCATAGCGAAACTTCCAGTCTCTGGGGTGAGTGCGAAGCCTTGGATTTTAGCGTGCAGCTCTCAGCCCATTTCACACTAGGTGGGTCTCTTATCTATCGTCCCCCAGGTCCGCCGGGTGCTTTTCTTAAATCATGCGGGGACGCTGTGGTCGAACGAGCTTTGCGCTTTTCACATTATCTGATTCTTGGGGATGTTAATCTTTATCTGGATCAACATGAGGCGCGTGACCCTGCTGCTTTCCTCGACTCCCTTCAATCGGTCCAACTTTGTCAACGGGTCACGCATCCGACCCATCAAGGGGGCCACACATTAGACCCCATCTGTTCGAATTTTCCGATTCAGGTCGATAAACCTTTGCCTGTCTCTTGGACGGACCATTTCCTGATCTTTTTTTCTTGGAAAACCACGCGGCCAGTTCAGCCGGCGGGCTGTCATCATCCGCCGGCCTTTAGCAAAATCGACCCTCTTCAGTTTATTAGCTCTTTGGCTGCTTCCCGGCCTCCCCTCCAAGACAGTCTGGAGGGATATGTGAACAGGTTTAAGACTTGGATCTCTGATTCGGTGTCCGCTCTTGCGGCTCCCTGCCGGCCTAAGTTGGCAAGAGATTCACCTTCCAAACCATGGTTTTCCCATGAGTTGAAAGCCCTTAAACACGAATGCAAAGTATTGGAGAGGGTGTGGCGCTCTAGTGGCTACGTTCCCTCGTCCAAACTTGCACTTAGGGCTTAACAAAAAAGCTACTACGCCGCCATTGTGGTCGCTAAATGCCGCTACTACACTTCATGCATTGCCCAGGCCAATAATAATTCAAATGAAATCTTTGCCATTGTGCAAAGTTTTATGTCACCTATCGCTCAGGTGCGTGCGACGCCAGTTTCAGAGTCCTGGTGCAATATTCTTTCTAAGTTTTTCGTGGACAAAATATGCAGCATTCAAGCTACTTTCTCCGCCCCTGCTATGGGGCTTACAGCTTCCTTGTCTGGCCGTTTGGCTGTTGGTCCGGCCAATACGTTGTCAACTTTTGCGCCAATAGAGCCATCTGACACTCTCAAAATTCTTAAAGCCTTGAAGTCGGGCTCTCCCAATGACCCTTGTGCCGCCAGACTCCTGGCCGCTGCCGCTGACATTATAAATCCTGAAGTCAACCAAATTATCAACATGTCCCTTCGGGAGGCCACGGTCCCGATATCTTGGAAGCAGGCACTGATTCTCCCTCTTCTTAAAAAGCCGTCTCTTGACCCATCGATACCCGTGAACTACCGTCCAATCTCGCTCTTGCCAAGTTTAGCTAAGGTTTGCGAGAAAGTAGTTACTAACCAGCTCACCAACTTTGTTGAGGCATCTGGCCTGTTACACCCAGCCCAATCCGGTTTCCGAGCGGCCTACAGCACAGAATCAGCATTGGTAGAGGTGGCAGAGGCAATTCGGGAGTGTTTGGATGCCGGCGGGAGGGCAGCTTTGGTTATGCTAGACCTCTCGGCGGCATTCGACACAGTGCCCCATTCCCTGCTCCTTAACCGCCTCTCGGAGATTGGCGTTGCCGGTTCTGTCTGGGGCTGGATCAGGTCCTTTCTCGAAGCTCGAACGCAGCAGGTCTGGCTTCCTCCGTGTGCCTCTGTGCCTCAGCAGGTGGCTACTGGTGTCCCGCAGGGGTCATCCCTTAGTCCCCTCTTATTTAACATCTATGTTACGCCGCTGGTTTATCTAGCGGAGTCATTAGGGGCTAAGGTGATGGCCTACGCTGATGACACCCAGCTCCTGTTTTCTTGGGGAAGAGATGATGAATGAAATTAAATGAAATGAAATTTGTACTTGTAAAGCGCACTTATACCCCCAAAGGGGTGTCCTGGCGCTGTACGCATACCGCTGTGGAACCCTTCCTGGCTTTTCCCTGTGAAATGTCCACTCCTGGGCACCCCCAGGGTGAAGCCAGGCATCCCAGCGCTGTTGGGGCCGTTGTGGAGATTAAGCAAGCTATTGCCCAGAGTTGCAGAGTGGGACCCATGATTAGAATAGGCACCGAGGCGAGAATTATCAGGTCCGAGGAAATTGAGCCCAAGACCCGCCGAGGCGGGAATTGAACCCTGGTCCCGGGCCAGATCTCTGCATCAGGGTCTGCCGCTCTAACCATTGAGCCACACTTCTCCTGAATCAGTCCTGTCCTCCCAACACTGTCTAGCCTCTGTCTTCCATTGGCTGGCCCAGGCTCAGCTGAAGTGTAACGAAGGGAAGTCGGAGGTTCTCCTGTATGGGACCTTTCCGGTCAACTTCAGAGAGAAGCTGTGGCCCCCTGGCTTCCCCCTGCCTAGTGCTGGGAATAATGCTGCAAAAAATCTAGGAGTCTGGTTCTCTGAGAACCTGAACTTTTCCACTCAAGTCAAGAAGCTCGTTGGGACCTGTTTCGGCACCTTGAAAGTGCTGAGAAAGTTTCTTCCTTTTCTCCCAGGGCCTGCTAAAGAAACTGTGGTCCGTGCCTTGATTTTATCTCGCCTGGATTACGCTAATGCACTCTATGTGGGCATTCCTGGCTACCTCCTAAAGAAACTGCAGGTAGTCCAAAACTCCGCTGCCAGACTCCTGTTAGGCTTGTCAAACAGGTGCAGTGTGCATGTTCATTTGCGCCCCCTGCATTGGCTCCCAGTGGAGTCCCGAATCCAATTCAAAATGCTGGTTATTGCCCATAGGGCTCTCTATGGCAGGGGCCCCACCTACCTTCAGAAGAGATTTGCCTTCTATAATCCAGTGAGACAGTTGCGTTCCTCTTCTCAACTTCTGATGCTGACCCCTAGATTTAACCGCCAAAGGCTGGGTGGCTGTTCATTTGTCAGGAAAGCTAGCCTGGCTTGGAATGCTCTGCCCTTGGCGCTGCGGTGCATTCAGGATCACGTGATCTTTAAATAAAAGTTAAAAACTTTCCTCTTTTAGTTGTCTTCCTGCTACATTTTTTCCTTTACCTCTGCACGCGCCGGGACACTCTGCCGAGTAGCTGAGCGCGATACAAATATATATAACATAACATAACATTTGCTTCTCTTTCTTCGGTGTCCTCCTACTTCTGAAATTATTTGTTCTAAATTTACTGGGGAAGTCTGCTTCATCTTTTGCCCCTGGATGATGCCATCCTACATTCTACGATGAAAAGATATTAGTTTCTCTCTCCAGCATGAAAATATCCCTTATGTGCATACATAGTCACTGATGGTATGCACCCTGAATATCAACACCAGAATATCGATGGTACACAATATCGAGGACAAAATATCCCCAGGTAAGTTTATATTTTTCATAACTAACTTCACATATATGTACCTACGTGATACATATATCTTCAAGGTACGTAGATGTGGAGTTAGGAATAGTAAATCTGTACTTCACTATATGCACTTACCTTTCGATATTTTGTCCTTTGATATTCTGTGCTTGATCTCCTTGCACCACGATATTCTGGCGGCAGTATTCAGTAGTAAAGTCTCATTGCTTCGCTCTTCTGGTTAATGTAGTTTCATTGGTTGTTGTGTAGACATTGGCTTTCTTTTATGGCTGATGCAGCTCCACGGTTAGTTGTGCAGGCATTTGCTTTCTGCGTATTGTGATGTGCATTGATGTTATGTAATTTCCTGCCTGTTAATAAATCTTTAAGCATGTAGAGGTGCTAAATCCAAGCGTCAACATTACTCAACTGAACTATTCAAGGACTAAAGTGAACCAAAGAATATGGAAGATATACTTGGTTCTCATTTTGTCAGCTTATCCATGCTCAAGACTAAACCTCTTCAGCCCGTTAAGAAGATAAGGACTTAAGATCCAAAAATAGAATGTTCCAAAAAGTGTACTAGCCGGTTAGTCAAAGTACAAATTTATTTAGTTGAAGTCAACTAAAATTTCAAAGTAGCTAAACCATCCTAACCAAGATGAATATGTGAACAGTCATCCACTATTTCTTTAGGGTCTCACAACAAATGTTTACTCTAAAACCTCATTGAAGTCTGTATCTAGTGAAAAACATTAAAGAAATTCATAACTATGAATGAAAGTCTAAATGGGTCACGGCTCTGTGCCCACCTTGGTAGGTACTTAGCCAGTGATCAGCAGCATTTTGAGCCATTAGGGAAGAGTTACCTTAACACTTAGCTTTAGGCTTTATTTAGAAATTGATTGTAATGGGACAACCACCAAAAATTTGTAGCTGTCTCGTCTGTCCACCGCATGCATCACCACCTCATTTAGAGGTCGGTGGATTATGGATTTCTCAATGGCATAGCTGCCTTCCGCTCTGCTGTACATATTTAGGCATCCTTTCTGTCAGTGTATTCCCCCTCTTGGTCCACAATGTGCAAGTGGTGGTCACCTGTAGATTTAAAGGATGGTGACAGCCGGGTGAGCTGTTTAACAGCCGTCTCACCGAAAGTGTAAATTAGCTCTTCAAGCTTTCTTATGGAGGATAGATTTCTAGTGAGCATAGATATTCCTTGGAGAATTCTTGGTGTATAGGTGTTTGATGTTTCCTTCTCCTTGGCGAAACACAGCAATGTGCTCTTTGTCTCTTCTTTGGTTCTTCTGAAGACAATCCTCAGAATCTTATTTAGATGTATGTGCCAGTGGCACATTTGCCCAAATTCAACAGTTGTCACTCACCCACCTCTGTGTTCTCCTCTTCTTTTTTAGCAGGAAGGCAAAGCTCCCGAACATGACATTTTGTTGAATGCCAACTTAGGTTGTCTTTTTGCCACCATTTTAGGCAACACATCTTCTTTGCAAAACTGCAATGCTAACAATGCGTCTTGCACAGAAAAAACATTTAAATGTCTCTCATTTGATGAGTGGAAAGTCCCGGCACTTAAGAAACATTTGTAAAATGCATACTGTATTGGTACACTGTCAGTACTCACATTTGTGATAGTAGCTACACCATGCTAGACAGGCATGAAGGACTTACGGTCATGGAGATATATCTCCCAAATCCGGGAAACAGCCATTACAACATGGCTGTTACCACGCATAGCCTTTACCACGCATGCCTTTACAACAAATTACATTGTAAAGGCATATGAGTGGTACAGGTGGTAAGGTCATATGCGTGGTGAAGTCAATTGGTGTTGTTACCTTTAAGCCCTCTGAAATCGGCGAAGTATTCCGCATTAAAAAAAAACCTGTGTGTCAGCCTTGAACTGGAACTGGTACAGCCTCGTCCCCATGGAGGTAAGGGAAATTGCACACAAGGGTGTGGGGTGGAGAGGGGGGTACAGGGCTGGTGCCGCATGGGTCCGGCTTTAGGGCTCAGGGCTGGTTTTTGTAGGGCAGGGGGTCGGGGGAGGGTAGCACCAGGGGCCCGTTTTAGGGCTCAGGGCTGGGTTGTTTTTAAGGGTTTGGGAGCCTGGAGGTTTGCGCCTGGGTTCGGTTTTAGAGCTCAGGGCTGTGGGCTTTTTCTTTTTAGTGATGGGGGGCCAGCGGGTTTATGCCAGGGTCCGAAAAAACCCTTTATCATGCATATGTCTTTAATATACATGCCCTTACAATGAAACTCATTGTAAAGGCATGCGTGGTAAAGGCTATGCGTGGTAATGGCATTTGTGTTGTAACAGCCGGATTGTAACGGCATGCGTTAGAACAGAATGCGTGGTTCCGTCATACAACTCCCAAAACCATGTCTCCATGGCAGGAACATGTAAATGAGGACACTCTTTCACAGGTGGAGCAAAGGTACTTCCTCATCCACAAAGACAGGTGAGCAGCTCGTTCGTAGATCTGCACATGATCCCCTTAGACTTTTATTCTGGCTTTACAGTGACTGGGATGGATCATTGGCTAAACAGAGTGGGTGTGGTGATGCCCTTCGTCTGACACTCCCATCTCTGTCGGGCTGTCGGAGGAAGCTTTCTGTCGAAGTTGCCAAAGAGGTCTCTCGTGAAAGAATGTTTAGGGTCTGCCCATCTCTAAATGAGACAGGCAGACTGAGATTGTGGAGGACAGGGTACTTTGCCACTTTAGCCATTGAGTGCCCTGTCTGCCAAACTCTAAATTAGGTCTTTGGTTTCTATTAGAATTAATGACCGGTGCTGTGTGCCATTAGGCATAGGGATTCAGGAAGCTTTTCAAAAGATCTTCTACTGAAGGCTCATGACTCAGGCTCACTGAAAATGTCATGTTGTTATGACTATGGTGGCTTTGGTAGCACGCAGATGCCCAACACTGCCTTGCCACAGCCTTTAAGTAAGGAAATATAGCTACAAGGATGATGATGGACAGAATTTGAACTATTCTTTTGAAACAGTCAGATAATTCACCCATTTCATTGTGGAGTCATATTGTAGTCCAGAAAAAAAGATATTGACCGTCAAGATAGCTTTGGTCTGATAAGGGTGATTTGAATTCCTAATAATCTTTGAGGCTTATTTCCATGTCTAGCTCTTCATATTACTCTCTGTACTAAATATTGGATGTTTTTTCTAGTCACTTAGGTAATCTTTCAGAAGGAAAGATCCCAAGAAGTGCATGATGCCTACCCTCAGCTGATGAAACATTAGAATCAAACCAATTACTAGCTATTAGTAAGTGACTCTACATGTATGTAATGAGCTGGTCTACCATGGCTCCTTCTTTGTTTAACCAAAGAAATATTTGAAAAATCATAGTACTTTGCACCTAGTTGTCACTATTAGCCCGATAAGTTCGGCCGTCGGCCAATGACCGACGGCCGCATTACCTCCTCAGCACGGGTGTTAGCAATTGGCTTACACTGGGGAGGTATATAAAGGCCCCTCTGCACCAGAGGAATTCCTTTATTTTATTTTCAGCTCGGGCTGCTTCAGACGAGCTTCTTGAGCAGCATGAGTGGTTTTTATTTTAGTGTAATGACGATCAGCGTGCAAGGTGCGCTGACGTCATTGCAGCGCACCCTGAAAGTGAAAGTAAAATCAGTGAATCTGTGCTCGGGGGCATATCTCAGCCCCTGATCACTGATTCTCTTGGGGGAGGTATTGGAAAGGGGAGAATCTCCCCTTTCCAATGGTACCTCTACCTAGTGAATCCCTGCTTGGGAACCGCCACAGGAGAGCCATCCCCAAGAAGGGATCCACCCAAAAGGCACCAGTGATAACGGGAGCGGTCTTTAGGCAAGGGTTTGTGCTCCTCCAAGCCCCCATTAAAAAGTTCAGTCTTTCTGCCCCTCTGGGGAGCGGATGGAGGTAGTTACCCCCGACCTGCCCCCCAAGGGGGACGGATAGCCCACTAGACACCAGGGTCAATAAAAAAATATATAGGGGTGGGGGCTGCCCACAATGGGCATGTGCATGCCCCCACCCTTAAAAGATAATTCAGGGAAAGTCTTTCTGGCCCCCCTGGAGGGCAGATGGGGGTGACTGCCCCAATCTGCCCCTTAGGTAGAGGGGCATAGAGCACACTAGACACCAGGGACTGTTTTTCTTTTAAATAGAGGGGTGGGGTTTGCCCAACATGGGCATGGCCATGTCCCCCCAAACAACTATGGTAAGAGTCTTTCTGCCCCCCAAGGGTTGACGGGGTGATTGGCACCAATCTGCCCCCCCGGGTGGGCAGAAAGTCCATTAGACACCAGGCAATGTTTAAAAAAAAAATATATATAGGGGTGAGGGATGCCCCCACCACAACAAGAAGACAGACAGTTTTCCTGCCCTCCGGGGGGCAGATGGGGGTAACTATCTTTCCTCGCACCCACAAAAAGTATCGTGACATTCTTTCTCGGGGGAGGCATAAACCCACTAGACACCAGGGAACAAATCATAAGGGTGGGAGCTGACCACCATGGGCATGGTCATGCCCCCTTCCCAAAAAGACCCGAACACTCTTTTTGCCCCCTCTGTGGCGAATTGGGGCAATTATTCCAATTTGCCCCCCCCTCCCCAGGAGGCAGAAAGTCCCCTAGACACCAGAAACTACATTTATGCAGCATTTCTGTGGGGGGAAGCAGCCCCCCTGGAAATTAACTCATGCTGTCCCTCACTCTGCAGCCCAATAGACTTTCTGCCCCCCCTCCGGGGGGGTAGATTAAGGGTATTCGCTCCCAATCTGCCCCCGAGGAGCAGAAAGCCCAGTAAACACCAGACATTTCGAAACGGAGCCAAAACTAACAAAAGGAGGCTGAGGCCTACCTTAGCATCGAGCCATACACCCTCCCTAGAATGGGGCAATAGTGGCTTTCTGCCCCCCCCCCACCCCCTGGGTCAGGTAGGATTTTTTTACCTATTGGGGAGATTAACCCGAATATGCCCCTCCCCTGATGTAGAAAGTCCACCCGACACTGTGACACCAGGGATTTCGCCTTTGGGGAGAAAAAAAGTGGTGCAGGTGTTGCACCCTTGGATTGTCTACACCCTCACCCCAAAAAAGTAACAAACCAGTCTTTTTGCCCCACCTGGGCAGCCAGGAGGTTTGCCCTAATTTGCCCTAGGGGCCTTAAAGCCCCCTGTATGACAGAAATTTATATTTTTAAATAAATTAATGGGGTGGTTCTGGCCGATCCTAATATCTGTCCCACACTCACCCCTAAAGCCTTAATAGTCTTTCTGCTCCCCTGCACACTAAGAAATTCCATCCCAATGGCAAACGAGAGGACATTTGATTCCTTTGGGTGTTGTTTTTACATATGGACCTAGAGAATGTGGGTAACTCTCAATATCGTCCCACTTGTAATGGTGACTGGCTGCACGTTTTGGGCTGGATTGGCTGCCACCTGGGAAAGCCTACCAGACCCAGACAGTTCTGAAAACTAGACACAGAGGAAGTCCAGGGTGGTGATCCCACAACATTTTCTTACCCACAGTTCCCTGCAAGCCAAACAATTTGAATAAATACACACTTTCCTCACATGTACTTCTGGAATTTGCTGGGAGCCACAAATTTGCTACCACCCAGCATTCCTCCAAGTCTCCCAATACCAATGGTGCATCTCTTGTGTGGGGGGCTAAGAGACATTGACACAAAAGGCCATTAAGCCCTATGTGGAGGGATCAGTGATAGGGTAGCTGCGGGATTTGGCACCACCCTTGGAAACCAACAAATCACAATTTTTTTTTAACGCTAGACAACCAGGGGATTCCAGGGTGGTGTGCCTTGCATGTATCCCATGAGGTTTTCTTACCTGCAATGCCCTTCAAGTTCTCCCATTGACCTTGGTTTGATCTGTTCCTGTTGCAGGCAGTAGTCTCAGCCACTCAAGTGGCACAGTGTTTTTATCGGCACAAGTGAGGTAACGCTGGGTGGTAGAATTTTTGTGGATTCCTGAAGTTTCTATCACAGGAATGTAAGGAAAATATGTGATTTCAGGCATAGTTTGAGGTTTGCAGAGCATTACGTGTAAGAAAACCTCATGGTATCCACGCAAGGCACACCATCCTGAAATCTCCTGGTTGTCTAGGTTTAAAAAATGCCTATAGTTCATAGCTTTGCATGGGTGGCACCAGAGCACGCCCTAAATACTGCAAATAGTGCAAGTGCTTAGCTCTCAATGTAGTGTTTTAGGGTCTTTTTGTGTCGTGGTCTCGCTGCCCACCCATAGAAGTGGGGTATCATTCTTATCGGGGGACATGTGGGAACTCAGGGTGGTAGGAAATATGTGGTTCCCCTCAGATTCCAGAACTTTCAGTCACAGAAATATGAGGAAACTTTGTGTTTTTTTTTACCAAAGTTTGACGTTTGCAAGGGCTTCTGGAAAAAATTACCTAGTGAGAGCCACGCAATTCACACACCCTGATACTCCTCTGGTTGTGTAGATTAAAAAATGTCCAGGTTTGCTAGGTTTTGATATGTGCAGCTGAGCCAAAATCCACAGCTACCCACTTTGCAAAAAAAGGGACTTTTTGGGATGGAAAAATGTGATGTATCCTATTGCGGGCACTAGGCCTACCCAAACAAGCGAGTTACCTTTTTTATTGAGAGATTTGGGGGAAAGCTGGATGGAAGAGAGTTTGTGTCTCCCTGCAGATTCCAGAACTTTTCATCACAGAAATGTGAGAAATTTTATTTTTGCAGTAAAATGTTTGAGGTATGCAGGGGATTCTGGGTAAAAAAAAACTGGTGAGAGCCTGTGCAAGTCACCCCACCATGCATTCCTCCAGGTGTTCCGCTTTCTAAAGTGTGCAAGTTTGCTAGGTTTCCTGTAGGACCTGACAGTCTTAGGGTGGTCTTCCCCTCATATTTTTGCTTACTGCCCCCATTTTTTTGATCTCGTTTTTGCTGGGTTTAGGACTCTGTGCACTTTACCACTGCTAACCAGTGCTAAATTGCTTGTGCACGCTCTCCTAAGCATGGTAATATTGACTTATCCCCAATTGGCATATTTAATTTACTTATAAGTCCCTAGCAAAGTGTACTACATGTGCCCTGGGTCTGTAAATGAAAATGCTATTAGCAGGCCTGCAGCACTCATTGTGCCACCCAATTAAGTAGCCCTCTAACCATGGCTCAGGCCTGCCATTGCCAAGTCTGTCTGTGCAGTTTACACTGCCAGTTCGACCTCGAAAGATAAACCTTTTGCCAGGCCTAAACCGTCCCTTTTTACATATATATATATATATGTCACCCCTAAGGTAGGCCCTGGGTAACCCAGAAGGCAGGGTGCAATGTATTTTAAAGGCAGGACATGTACTTTAAAGTTTTACATGGCCTGGTACTGAAAAAATACCACATTCGTTGTTCACTGCTGCAATGCCTATCCCTCCTGTAGGATAACATTGGGATTACCTTATTACATCTTTTAAGAGTAATTTCGAATTGTGAAGAGATAGACTTTTCAAGTTTTGGTGTCTCTGGACTCACATTGTAAAATCACAACTTATGGTGAAGTCGGATTTTAAGTTGCAAGTCTGAAAACACCACATTTAGAAAGATGACATTTTCTTACTTTAACCATACTGTGCCTGCTGTCTGTCTCTGAATACATGTCTGAGGTGGGTGACAGCTGGGCTTTGTTTATTCCCTCTAGACAGCCACACACAAAGGGAGCTTATGTGTGACTAATGGGCAATCTCCACCCTGATGGGCCATCCTGGGCAGGATGGGAGGGAGGAGCTGGACCCTGCCTCACACTTATACCTGAATACGCTATGTCCTGTCCCCACATTAAGGGCTGCATACCCCCCGTGTGAGTCTTGAGGTAGGCAGGGAGGAAGGACATCTGTAGACTTCAAAGACATTTCTTTGAAGTCTCCGCTACTTCAAAGGCACAACTGGGTATAAGTACTGGACCTCTGACACCACCACTTCAGTACACTTCTGGACCTGTGAAGACTGTACTAGGAAGAAGAACTGCTGTGCTGCTGAAGGACTACCACTCTGCTAGACTGCCGCTTTTCTGGACTACTGCCTTACTGCCCTCCTGCCTGCTGTTACCCTGCCTAAGTGATAAGGACTGAACCTGCATCACCTAAACCCAGAGTGACTCCAAGGGCTTGCTGGCTTGCCTCCTGATTGAAGTCTTGCGGACATAAAAAACTTTCAACTTATCTGCATCTGCAGCTGGACTCTGCTATCTGTGAGTCTGCCCTGCCAAGTGGTGCCACCCCAGTCCTGGACCCTTGGAAGTGAGACCGAAGGTTCTTCTTCAGCCATCCCACGCATCCGCATTGGAACCGGCGCATCTTTATCGTTGCGGGGATCTGAACCGGCGCACCTTGCCTTTGCGTGGAGCAGACCCGGTGCATCACCTTCGGAACCAGCACATCACCCTCGGAACGAAATATCCTCTGCTACATGAGCAGAACCAACGCATCGAAGCCTTTTCATGAAGAAAATTGCATCTTCCTCTACTGTGAGATCGACTTTATCGAAGCAACCAGGATCAAAGCACTTCTGTTCAGCGAACCTAGGTGAGTTCCTGTATCTGGACCTCACGCCATAGCGGTCAGCCTGAACTTTTGACTTTTCCCCCGGTCCAGCGCGACCAGATATCCCAGATAGGCGCATACTGCTCCCAAGGGCTAATTTACAGTTTATTTAAAAACTCATATATCAAGTTCTACTTTATGGATTTTTGCAGTTTTGGTCTTGTTTTATTTATTAAATTAAGCTATATTTTTCTACAAGTTCTACTTAATGGATTTTTGCAGTTTTGGTCTTGTTTTATTTATTCAATTAAGCTATATTTTTCTAGCCTGGTGTGGAATCTTTTTGTGTGGTTTGCACTAATACTTTACACATTGCCTCTTAAGTTAAGCCTAACTGCGCTGTGCCAAGCTGCCAGAGGGGGGAGCACAGGTTAATTTAGGGTGTGTTTGTGACTTACCCTGACTAGGATTGTGATTTCTGCTTGGACAGGGTGCATACCTCTATCAACCAGAAACCCAAATCCTGACATTTCCCTATGTGCTGGCTGAGCGAGGGCCCAAAATCCACAGCTACTCACTTTGCAAAAAAAGGGTCAATTTTGAAGGAAAAATGTGATGTTGCATTCAGGGCCGTTTCCTGTCACGGGCACTAGACCTGCCCACACAAGTGAGGTACCATTTTTATCGGGAGGCTTGGGAGAATGCTAGGTGGAAGGACACTTGTGGCGCTTTGGAGATTTGAGAATTTCCATCACAGAAATAGGAAGAAAATTAGTTTTTTAGTCATATTCGAGAATTGCACCCTGGATCTCCCTAGGTGTCTAGTTTTCAAAGATGTGCACGTTTGCTAGGTTTTCTTTGGTGCTCGCTAAGCTAGGACCCAAAATCCACAGCTATGCACTTTGCAAAAAATAAAAGGTCAGTTTGAATGGAAAAATGTGATGCATCTATGTTACGTTTTTGGCCGTTTCCTGACAGGGGCAGTAGGCCTACCAACACAAGTGAGGTACCATTTGTATCAGAAGACATGTGGGAGCATAGAATAGTAGAACATTTATTATTATCGATTGGATTTCACTGCATTTGTGCCTTTCATGTAAGTCAATATGTAAGAAAAAAGACATTTTGGAAAATACCCTCTAAATCTATTGTGGTAGTATGGATACCCACAAATTCAGAGATGTACAAATAGCCGCTGTTCCTAAACTCCATATCTTGTGCCCATTTCAGAAATACATAGGTTTCCTTGATACCCAATTTCACTCTACATATTTCACCATGTGAATTGTTCGATACTCAGGACACAATGCAAAATCATTGGACAGTGCAGCTCAGTTTTTGCTCTGGGTACCTTGGGTTCTTGAAGAACTTACAAACCCTATATATCCTCACAACCAGAAGGGTCTAGTGAACATAATGGTATATTGCTTTTGTAAATTGAACATTGTGACAAAAAGTTAAAAATGAAAACGTTCTCACAAATGGCATTTTTTTCCTACTCATTTTCAGTACTTCTTTAATTCAACAGTTAGTTTTCTTGGGAAAACCTTGAGGGATGTACACATATGACCCCTTGCTGAGTTTGGAATTATGTCTATGTTTCAGACATCTATAGCTTTCCTGGATCACTCATGATTTTCACACTGGTTTCCATCACAAACTGGAAGTAGGTTGAGAGCACACAAAATAAGAAAAATGGGATACCTCTTTGAAAATGCCAGAACTGTGGTAAAAAATTAGGTTTTCTTTACAGCTGTGCATGTTCCTGAAATCTGGGTAGATGACTTTAGCAAAGCAAACTGTTCATTGATGCCATTTTTAGGAACAAAACAGACACTTTTATCCAAAGCACTTTTTTCCTATATATCCACAAAAACTCCACTTTTAGCTATATTTTGACTACTTTCTCGGTCCCCTTCAGGGGAATCCACAAACCCTGGGTACCTTTAGAATGCCGAGGATATTGGAAAAAAAGGATGCAAATTTGTTGTGGATACCCTACTTTGAAAAACAATTACTAAGCCCTAAGTGCAAACTACCCCAAATAGCAACAAAAGGGCACAGCAATGGGGAAAGGGAGGAAGCAGTAAAGGGGTTAAGAGTGCACAGATGTGGGTTTCTAAGAAAAATGTCCAGGAAATATTTGACCAACACTCTCTGAACATACCCTTAAACAAAGCTCCTCAAAACAGTCTAAAAAACATCTGTTCATTATGATGGCAAAACAATCTGGTGGATAAAATGTGGAAAGGACCCAAACACTAAATAGCTTTCCTGTAAATTAAGGTGTGGGCAATGGTTTTGCTTATCTCTATTCTCTGACTACAGTGTGTGACTACAGGACTGCCCCGTCTTTTTGCATCCCCCAGAGACATGCGGAGTCCCCCGAGTTGGGTAATGTACTTCCTTGATATAACTCATTGAGGACACCATGCTCTAGGCGAAATCCAGTGCGGGGTCGCCTCATGACAATTGGCAGTTCGGGCTGGACTGTTCCCATGAGGCACAGGGTCAAGACTGATTTGCATATAGCTGGGTCTGAACTGAGGTGGCGATGTGAGCTAAAGAATGATGATGGATTCAACCCAGATCTGTGTTTGGGGGTGAGTGTCTGAAAAGTTTGTGTTCCGTCCATCATCTCCTTGTGTTTGCTTTTGTTCGCCCTAAATTCGCAAAGTATGCCCAGACGTGGGTCCCTTGCTCACTTTGCCACTGGATTCAAGCTAGCCTGTCTGATGAAGGGTGTTACCCATAAACCGGTCCCAGGATGCTTGTTTCCGGTTCAGGGAAGACCTGGCTTGGCAGTTCGGGCTGGACTGTTCCCATGAGGCACAGGGTCAAGACTGATTTGCATATAGCTGGGTCTGAACTCAGGTGGCGAAGTGAGCTAAAGAATGATGATGGATTCAACCCAGATCCGTGAGTGGGGGTGAGTGTCTGAAACGTTTCAGCGTTCCATACATCAACTCCTTGTGTTTGCTTTGTTCGCCCTAAGTTGGCAGGCTATGCCCAGACGTGGGTTCCTTGCTCACTTTGCCACTGGATTCAAGCTAGCCTGGCTGATGAAGGGTGTTACCCAGAAACCGGTCCCAGGATGATTGTTTCCAGTTCAGGGAAGACCTGGCTTGGCAGTTCAGGCTGGACTGTTCCCATGAGGCACAGGGTCAAGACTGATTTGCATATAGCTGGGTCTGAACTGAGGTGGCGAAGTGAGCTAAAGAATGATGATGGATTCAACCCAGATCTGTGACTGGGGGTGTCTGAAAACTTTCAGCGTTCCGTCCATCATCTCCTTGTGTTTGCTTAATTCAGGATGACGGAGCAGGGTGTTTTTAAATATGTTTTTAAATATGTGTAATGACAGTTATGGTACCTCACCACAATGAGGTGGGCTCATGATCAAATAGATCACCTATCTCACTCCGGGTGTAACCCATCACATGTTTTGATTTTGGCGGAGTTCATGTCCTCCTTGATCACTATGCACTATATGAATTATGAAATATAAGCATACACTACAGTGCAAAATTGCACACAGCTCACTATATACACACCAGATGGGTGAGCCAGCACAGCGCGAGCCAGGCACTAAGACTCATTTTGAGTCACTATACATTTGGTTCTCTTTTCTTTTCAGGTTGGACGTACCAGAATTGAGCGCCCACACTAAGGATAAGTATATCCAAGGGGCGAACGCGTTGGAACAGCTTTCTGCTCCACATATATAATATTTTTTATTTCATCCAGGGAGGGAATTTTCTCTGCTTTTTGCCCTGAAGAAAGCCGTGGACCCACATTGGCCATTCACAGGCTGAAACATGTTGGCAATGTACATAGTGTCATTGGACCATTATATCCTTGAGAAACCCTGTCTTTGTTTTTTTAATATCCCCTGTCACTCCATATTAAAGGGATACCTGAAGTACCGGGAGGATTTTTAATCTCTAACCCCCCTGGCCTTTTCTCTAAAGTGCTCCCTGGAATATGGTTGAGCCCACCCTGACCTTTAGGAGTCAGGTTGAACCCGATGATGAAGCATGACACTATTAGAGTATGTGAGGGTTACTGTACAAAAAGGAATTGGTCCCATTCATGCTAGAAACACCTAATGAGACTTCCTGATTAGAGGATTGCGCCTAGCCGATAGCTTTTTTTTTGGTGGGATACTTATTTTGGATGGTTAATGGTTTTGCTATAGCACGCCTCAGTCACATAATTAACATTCATCTCCCTCAGTAGATGCTATTGCGTTCAGTTTGCATGGCCTATGCACTGTGGTGAAATTACCCCCACAGGTCAAATGCAACAAATCCCCTCCTACAGCACTTGGATGTAAAATTTTGCATGCCTGTCCCAATATAGCAACTTCCAAAGACAACTCTTCAGCCCCTTTAACAAAACTCTGAACCTTATGAGCTACTGACATACTGTGCCAAACCAAAACAAAATATTTGTAAACATTTTGTAAAACCATTTGAAAGTCTAAGGCAGCTCAGAAAATGTATTTTAACTCAGTGATGGCCCTTGCACTGCTTATGAGCCACACAGCCGCTACTGCTGATGGGCTGCGAAGATTGGCCAACCACTGTGTGGTCCTCCACACACTAGCTGGCCACTCGCTATGTGCAGGGGTTTTCAGTTTGACTTGTGTTCCTTAGTATGATATTGACTCTTTAACGTATGACTGTTTGAAGACAGAAGCTTTCGTGACTCATGGCGGCACTATGTAAGTTGACACTGTTGCAAAAAACAGTTGAATCTTGTAGGTAATGGAATGGGTGTTTTAGCTCACCACACACTCAAGCAGCTCTAGGAGAAAGGACTGAAGCTTGAACCACTGCAAGGCACTTGGTAGAACTTACTGTTTAGTCATAGAACCTACTGTACTTGATGCAGTAGAGTCTCATCATTTGAGATGGGGATGCTAACCCCTACTTTTATTTCTTTATTGCTCACTTACTGCTCCCCTCTTATATGTTAGAGGATTTGTAGATCTCTTGTTCTACCATTAGTATGGTCTTGCTATGCGGTTGGTGTTAGGGGATCTTCGCTTCATGGTCTCCAGGGTTCCAACACACACTGGGGTCAAATTTCTGATTGAGCTAAATCATCAATAGGGTACATGTTCTTTCAAAGTCATGACTTGGCTACATGTGTATTAAAGTAGGTCGTAATGTTTGATTCAACTGGCTGGAGGTCTTTACCAATTCAGGTACATGCTCTCTGGGAATTCTTAAATGTGCTCTGCCAACTAGTCTTGAGTGCCTTAGATAGTTAATAGAGGCATTGCAACAGACCACAGGAAGTAGCTGTAGCATTTAAAGTGCCTCAGGATGCTACCCATAGCAGAGACAGAGCTGAACTCTCGGGAGAGGATGTGGCCTAACGGCTAGAGCGGTCGACCTTGAAGCTGGGGAACCGGGTTTGAGTCTTGGCAGGGACGCTCAACATCCTGTGATTCCGGGCAAATCGCTTATTCTCCCGTGCCCAAAAAAATATATGTGTCCATCTGTAACGCAACTGGTGCTCATGCAAAGCGCTCTGATACCTTCGGGTCAAGTTCGCGCAATATAAAATAAAAAAAAACTCTTTCCCTTTTTTAAATCTAGCTCCCATTGGGCATGGGGTACTTCCTCCATTTACTAGGAAAAGGCGGAGACTGTCATAGGTTGGATTTAGGGAACCACATGCCTCTTTGAGGATACAATGTAGCTCTTAGGTGCTCCTCTACATTTTGCCCATGCAAAAAAATGATAAATTGTATCAATAATTGAGTTAATTACTGCAGTTCCAAAACATTATGAACCATGCGCAGGCTGTGGCAATCAGGTGATTACAAATCTCTTCTATGCACTGCAGCAGCATTGAGCGGATTCTCTAATTATTGAATCCATCCTGAATTTCATTAGTGATATAAATAGTAGGCTTATTTCATTGAAGACAATTCACTAGCGCCAAACTAATTGAAAGTTAATTAAATGTATCTTGAGGTACATGTAATAATTATAGCCTATATTGCAGGATCGTTCAATACTATAAATTATGTGACAATGAATACTTTAAGCAGTGCTAAGCTCACGGGGAACTCAAGTGACCTAAAAATGAGCAAGTGCCAGGAGGAGTCTGGTTAAAAAGTGCTGAATGCATCTCACACCCCAAAGAAAGCTGAGAGGTGCTGTCAGGGGAGCGGAGTTCACAGCCATTTCACAGAACACGCTGGTCCTTGTGGCAGGAAAATAGGACAGGTTATTTGAGGGAAGGCAAGGAGGGTGGTACATACATTGCCACATATTCTGCCGTGCTTAATTTGTAAAAGAGTAAGTGCCGGTGCCCAAGGGTTTGCCCAGGTGCCTTTGGCTGGCGCTGTCGAACATGATGGTGCCGAGCATCAAGACTGCATAGTCTTGAGTCCACCCCATGCCTCCTTACACCACCCAACTCTCCCTGCCACTTTCTTTCACGCTTTCAGGTTCGTTTTCATCTCTGCTTTCATTCTTTGTCACTGTTTTTCCGTCTTCCTCTTTCTCCTTCTTTCCCCCTTTTTTGTTTTTGTCTCTCTTTCTCTGGGCCAAAGTCTGTTGAGAAAAAATAAGTGCTGATCCCCAAAACTAGATGCTGAAGGACCCATACCTGCAACCACTGGTTCAAATTAAGCACTGAGGGTCTGTAATGCTATCCAAAGTAATATAATGCGCTCCTCAATTGGTATGGCCTTCCCATTTCGTTTGGTATCTTCTCGCCCAAGTTTTGAGGTTTCATGGCAGACCGGAGTGTGTTTGTGGTTTGTATGTTGTAGGCAGAGTTGGGATATTTGCTGTTGATATTTACATGTGTTAAACGCTATTTGAGCGTGGCAGGACGTTTGTCCATGTGTTCATGTGCGATGTGGGTTTTTTGGCTTGCGCATTGCCCTTTAAATATGTATGCATGTGAATTAAGTGAAGGCATGTTGTGCTGGTACTGAGTCCTAATAGGTATCTGCTGGTACCTGGACTATGTTAGACATGTGTTATGAATTCTGTTTAGAAGTGATCTTGTACAGACAACAGTGTGAGTGAATGCCTTTGCCAGTACACTGGTATGCCCCTAAGAAGTGTATCTCTACAGTGTTGTTCTGTCTGTTATGTTATATTTGTTGTTCATGGGTGGTGTCAGCCCTCCATTAGGGCGGAGGAGTGTCTCCCTCCAGCTGTAAATGCAAAAGGAACAAATGATGGACAGAATGCTGAACAATGCAAACATTCACCCCAGTCACAAAGATCTGGGTTTAATCCATCGTTCTTTTGCTCACCACACCACCCCAGTTTGGACCCAGCCATATGCAAATCAGTCTTGACCCTGTTCCTCATGGGAACAGTCCAGCCCGAATTGTCAAGCCAGGTCCTCCCTGGACCGGAAACAAGCATCCTGAGACCGCAGTCGGAGCATCACCCCTCATCAGCTAGGCTAGCTTGAATCCAGTGGCGCAGTGAGCATGGGACCCATGTCTGGGCATATCCTTCCCACTTAGAGCGACAAATGCAAAAGGAACAAATGATGGACGGAATGCTGAACAATGCAAACATTCACCCCCCAGTAAGCACAGCAAAGGTAAAAATGAAATGGTAATAAAATGAATTTAGTACCATTTTATTTTTCACTGCTCCCAACCTAAGCCATGTTGATGGCGGGTGGGGCCACTGCTGCTGACTGGCAGCAGGGGGTGCTGCACAATCCAGTTTAGAGTGCACTTGTCACTTTGGCCGGCTGTCTTACGATGTCCAGCATTACATGCGCACTTGAAACTTCCACACCCAGCTGTTCTTACACAGCTGGGTGGAGAGCCGGCACAGTCCTCCGATGCCTGAGGGAGTGTCGAGCCAGCCCACTTCAGCCAATCCTGGTACTTCTCTCATGCTGCCCGAGCCGCATGAGAGCAGTGTCTGGATTGGTAGAGGGAAGTTGGCTGAGGCTGTGGGAGCCTGTGGTGGAGCCACGGACAAACAACAAAGTAGGAGAGGAGCACCAAGCACCGAGGCAGTTTGTATTCTTTTTTATTTAAATTATATTTAACTCACTGACAGGCACTGTGGGAAACTCACAGTGCCTTCAGTGTCAACTCCAGAGCTCTCAATCGTGGCCCGTTATAAACATTGTTTAAAATGGACCACGTTTCAGAGCTCTGGCGTTGAGCCTAAGGGCACTGCTGGTTTTTATCAGTGCCTGTTAGTGCCTCAAATATTCACCCGCCAATTTTATTGGTTAGTAGCTTCCACTGGGTGGTGCTAGGGTAATTACCAGTACCATTGCTAGTACGTTGGCAACACACTATAAGGCATGTCTTGCAGTGTTGTTTGCTTTTCTCCAGTGTGTTCTGTGAAACTTTGTTGTATCCTATTGTGACTGTGTTATGTGTGTGTGTAATGTTACAAGAAAAGAAAACTGATATTTTCGGCAATCAAAGGTAACCATTGTAGATTTCAGTCATTACATTAAGAGACAGCTTTGAACTATTAAGAGACAGCTTTGAACTATAATAGAAGCAGGAAACCTGACATGCAGGACCAGCCTGCCGGGCAGTTGTGTCCATGGCTGACTAGGATGCCGGTAAATTTTCCAATATGCAGGAGGCTAGTGGACTACTTGTAGGGCTAGGTGGACTGCCCATTCATATCAGCGCTGCAGTGCTTCCCCAGGCGAAAACCCACCTACAGGGAGGCCCTCCCACACACTGTGGGATGAGCACCAGAGAGGGGGCCCTTTCCATGCACACTGACAGTGGCCTAGCAAGGGGGGCGGGGCGGTGCGCCCTGGGTGCCACGAGTTTTGGGTGTGGCGGCTCCCCCACTCTTACCTGCGGCCATCGTGGGCACACGCAGGAATCGCCAGCATTCCCCACCCCCTGGTCCTACGTGCAAACGCCATGGGCGGCACAAGGACTAGCTACGCCACTGCACACTGAGTCCATGCTGTGCTGGGGCCAATGCTGTTGTTCCCCTCACTGATGCCTTATTGCACTTTTTCGTCTGAATGGAAAATAGAGTTTGGTCCATATCATGAAGAGAAGGGGATGAACCCCGTGAGTGATGTACCATAAAGAAGGCCACCTCTGCTGTAATTTCTATAGAATCTATGTAAAAACTGGATAACTCTGTTGTATTAAGTGAACAAATTATCACAGAATTTCTTGTGCATCCTTTTGTAATTTAGTTTTTTACACCATACCCTCACGTGGAATACCAACTACTGGACTGGTGGGCCAATCTTTCATGTTTTTTTAAAGTGTTTTTGTGTCTAGGAAACCTACTAGGAATATCATACAAAATTCAGGAATTAATGACAATGTTTGCTGTTTACACTCGCTAACAAGGGGGCTTCTCTTTTATGCACATTTCAATCACTGATAAAGGCTCTACATGTTGAGTTCCTTAAGTTCAGAGCATGGAGGAATAGTATTTGATATAAATGGATATTATATTGTCTTCCTTTTCCCCCAAAAAATGTTACCTTCTCCCATATTTAAATGTGTAAAAGCAAAAATTACAAACGTATATGCAACAAATTCTATGAACATTTGTTCAGTTGATATAACATCCTTATCCTGTTTGTACATAGAATCTACATACATTGCAGCCTGTAAGCATTATTTTACTGTACGTTGTTGTACTTTTTCTGTCTCAGCTTGTGGGAGCGCACCAGCAGTAGCATGCATGGTCTCAGACAAACATTTGTGTTCAGAGCTGTGAGAAATATTTATCCCCCGAGGACACCATGGAGAAGCTTCACCATATTGCCACTCATAACTCTCTTCTGTGGGTTGTATGCACTGTAAATAAATCATCACTGTTGCCCGATGTGCTGGTGCTCGGTGTTGAATGATATTTGGTAGTCCGTGGCTTTTTGAGGATACCAAATGTGAGAAAATGGGTTTGAAGGCAGCCCTCTGTAGATCACAGCAGTGTTCACCAGCGAGCATTAACTGAAAAAATGCCTTTTATGAGGTAATAGATCAGTGGCGGCTCCTCCGCTATGGCATAGTAGCATCGCCCCCCTGCCAGAAGGAACCGCTGCAAAACCTGAAAAATAAAACGATAATAAAGCATGTTTATTATCGTTTTATTTTTCTCCATAGCGTCGAGTCTAGGGTGCGGGGCCATGGGGATGACAGGCACGAGGGGGAGTGGCAGGTGCACTGTTGTCAGTGCACGTGTGAGTTTGGCCGGCGTTCTCAGGATGGCCAAACCGACATGCGCACTGAAGCTGTCTGCAACCCGAGCTGCGTTGCCAGCTTAGAGACAGAAGGCACAGGCTCCTAGTCTTTCTGGGAGTGCAACTCCAGGCCGGACAGGCCAATCCTGACACTGCTCTCATGCATGAAGGGTGCAGAAAAGCTCAACCTGAGCTACAACTGTGCACAGGCCAGATAAACATGTTTATAATTTTTATAGTGGTGATGTGCAAACGGCAATAAGTGCAGGAGGGAGGGTGAGATGTGGGATCATGATGCTCAAACTGGGATGGAAGTGGAAAAGAAATATATGAGTGCTGCAGTGCATTAACTCTTTTTATGCTAACTGGTCCAGCGACAAGACCTAGTGTAACAACCAGTTAGATGCTTCGCTGTGCTGAAAAAAGGTGATGCTGTACGGCACCTTTAACACTATGCATGAGTAACACAAGGCCTGTGCTGACATAAGCCTGAAGGGAGGCCTTCACCTATGTACAAAGCGAGTCCTGCAGACGCATGATGAGATGCAGGAGTCTTAATGGAGAGTGCAGGGACCTCAATGAAGTGAGTGAAGCAGCAGTCTAGAGGGAGTAAGCTCTGCAGGATTCAACTGGAGGGCAGGACGACAGGAGATTGAACAGGGGTGGGGGGTTGCAAGAGCGACTGTGTGTTTCGGGCACCTGAAGGAAGAGGTTGATGCAGTGCTTAGTTTGAGCTGGTGGTTTCCGGTGCTCAGCACCAGAACTTAATCATCAACAACAGTGCTTTACATGAGCACCAGTTAAGGACACATTAATTTATGGTAGGCAATGGGAGATTAAGTGATTTGCCCAGAATCACAGGATGTTGAGCAGACGCCAAGACTCGAACCTGGATCCCCAACTCCAAAGCTGGCAGCTCTGGCCATTGCACCACATCCTCTCCCCACTTTCATGGTTCTGTTTTAGGTGGTGCTAACAGGAGAAATGGCCTAGTAGAAGCTGCCTCCTGACGAGAGCCCCAGCACTTATTGTTTTACAAATTAACCACTGGTGTGATGAATGTAGCTGGAGGGCTTGGCATGGGTGTGCAATATGTACTTGCTTTGAAGCTATCCTGCTGGAGGAATTTGGGAGGAGTGTTGTTCCATACGTATGGAGAGAAGATTAACTGCTGGAGTAGTAAGGGAAATAAGGTTGCAAGCACCATCTGTAGGAACCTGGTTAGAGAGATGGCAGTCTTTAGTGCCAGAACTGCAAGATGGAGGGAATGCTGTCTCAACCTGGTGGGAGAGAGTGTTGGCAGTGGAAGTTCTACGCCATGGTCTATACACTCTGGGGAAACTCCATAGCACTTAGCCGGATACAGGTCATGTCGGGGATTTTTAGGCTGTCCTGGTTTTTTAATTAGAAGCACAACACACACTAGGACCCACAGATTTACTGCTCTTCTAAGTGTGAGCCTCTTCGCTGCTGGCTAAAAGACACCCTTATGACATGGGCCAATTTGACTGTCATCCTTCTTATGCTGGTCCTTTCAGCATTGGAATCATTCCTATGCTGGGTGAATTCCTACTGCTTTAGGGTCATTCCAGTGCTGGGTGAAATACGGCTACTTTAGGGTCATTCCAGCGGCGTAGCGTGGGTTGTCAGCGCCCAGGGCAAGGAAGTATCCTTCCACTTTTGTTTTTTAAATTATGCACCCCTAAGAATGCCCCTAAGAATTTTGTGCCCGGGGCAACTGCCCCTCTGCCCCCCCATGCTACTCCACTGAGAATGACTACTGTAGGGTAATTCCAGTGCTGGTTGAATTATGGCTTCTTCAGGGTCAATTTCAGTGCTGGGTGAATTACGGCTACTTTAGGGACATTCCAGTACTGGGTGAATTGTGGATATTTTAGGGTGATTTCAGTGCTGGATGAATTCTACTTCAAGGTCATTCCAGTGCTGGGCAAATTACGGCTACTTTAGGGTGATTCCAGTGCCTGGTAAATTATGGCTACTTCAGGTACATTCCAGTGCTGGGCGAATTATGGCTTCTTCATGGTCAATTTCAGTGCTGGGTGAATTACGGCTACTTTAGGGTCATTCCAGTGCTGGGTGAATTGTGGATATTTTAGGGTGATTTCAGTGCTGGATGAATTCTACTTCAAGGTCATTCCAGTGCTGGGCAAATTACGGCTACTTTAGGTTTATTCCAGTGCTGGGTGAATAATGGCTACTTTAGGGTCATTCCAGTGCTGGGTGAATTGCGGCTATTTTAGGGTAATTCCAGTGCTGGGTGAATTACGGCTACTTCAGGGTCATCCAAGTGCTGGACGAATTACTGCTACTTTAGGTTCATTCCAGTGCTGGATGAAATACGGCTACTTTAGGGTCATTCCAGTGCTGGGTAAATTACGGCTACTTCAGTGTCATTCCAGTATTGGGCGAATTATGACTACTTTAGGGTCATTCCAGTGCTGAGTGAATTACGGTTACTTTAACTGAGTCCTTCTGTGCTTGGGTGTCATTGATTATACTAACAGGGCAATGCATGCTGTCACTAGGGGCTATTCCTCTGTTTCTGTCAGTGATTAAGTCTGTGATAAAGTGTCACTCAAAGTATCACACTTAATATATGAACATATCACACCATACACAATTTCCCATGGACTCATCACATATAAGCAGACCAAAAACCTTTTACCATTCAGCTACTGTGCTTTATGTAGAGTGGCACTAATGGCCTGGCTGTTGGGCTTTACATACTGAGGCATTGAGAAATCTGGTCTATCTTTGGTGCTTTAGGTTCTGCCAGTGGCAGCCGCCACAAACAAAAAGTGGTGGGGCGAGTGGAGGGCTGCAGGGGGGGAGGGGGGAGCGCAGGAGGGTTAGGCGGGGGGAGTTTAATAATAATTGTATTAAAAAAAGGACGTCTTACCTGAAGCTGCCGGCCGCCTCCTACGTTGCGCCTCAGTGTTCTTCTTCCTGGTCCCAGAAGACACTGGTACAGCATCACGGAGTCCCTGTGCAACCCCACACTGCTGTCGTGCTATGAGAGCAACGTGGGGTTTGGATTGAGCAGGCTGGTTTAACACTCCGCTCAGGACAGGGAGTCTGTGCTGATTCTCCAACCCGGCTGTTCAATACAGCCTGGTTGGAGAAACCTAAGTGCACATGTGTGTTTGTCCGGCTAATTCACAAATACATGTGATTTGTTACATATGATTTATCAGACTTGTATTCTTCAGAAAAACGCACAGCCAACATGTGTTTCGTCACTTAGTCACAGAAAACAAGTCTGATAAATGTTTTACAATAAACGAGGAATTGTGCTTGTTAACAAGTCCTTATTGTTTGGACATTATACTTCCTGTTGAATATATGCTTGAGAGTGCTTTGGTTCCATATATAACTCAATATTGGAGATGTTAGTGTGCTTTACATTCTGGGGCATTGTGCAAAATTACTTAGCTATTTTATTGCAGTAGCATTTATGTAACATGGTCTACCCCGGACAAAGCACAGACGCAGTTAGCTGATGAGTAGCACGTTATTCTGTGACGTGTGCCATGGTGCTTTATATACTGGAGTACTTGAATATTTCAATTGTTTTCATATGGAACGGTCTAGATTATGTACTACAATACAGCCACTACAGTTATGAAGTTGTAAAGTAAAAGACAATGTGTCGACCCATGTTTTCAATTTTCTTTGGGTTGTAATCCCTCAAAACATCATGAATGATGTTGAGGCTTGTTCTCTCATTAAATTATGGGACTGGTACTGAAAATGTCTCCAGGGCTGTCATGCCTTCCCAGTCACTCACTGCAGCTGAATAGGGTTTGCCCAAGACCCATATCCTCGAGGAGTGCAGCTTCTTTTGACTTATTGTCTCACTGCACAGAGCAGTATGTGTGAGCATCCATGAAGGCAGCCAGGTGAGTGTCTGGTACAAAAAATGACCTGAAAGGGCTAGACTGAAAACCAAAATCAGCCTTGGCAAAAAATGTTCAAACCAACCATACACTGCAGGCCCAGAAAGTGGCCATGGAGCCATGGTTGGGTCCTTCTGGTCCATCTTGGTCTGAAAGCATCCCCCTAACCTGCAGCTCACTGGGAAATGACAGAGGGCCTAATTACAATGTCGGTGGGACCGACACTGACGGCACGACGGTGTTGGTCCCACCGACATCTGCCTCTGCAGTCTGATCGCTGCATTACAATGCGGCGGGCGAAGGCTTCGGGTGGAGGGACCATCTGCTCCTGTTCAGACGGGCTCCTTGAGCCCGTCGGAGCAGCGGAAACGCTCATGATCCCTTAATGACGGCAGCTCTGCCATCGGGATCATGATGTCATTTTCCGACAACCTTTCCATGTCGGCCTTTTGAACATGGAAAGGCTGTTGTAAAATGACTTTGGGGACCCCAGGCAGGTGCCTGCTACACGGTGCAGGGATGTTCACAAACATCCATTTTTCAATGGAAGCTTGTGCTGTGTGCCTTTTCCGCCTGCTGCACAAGCTTCCATTGGAAAATGGATGTTTGCAACCGCCCTATGGGTGGTCACATCCTAATCCTGAGGTCGGAACCGCCGACCTAAGGTCAGGCAGTTTCAGACCGATACCGTCTGCTCGACATCATAATCCGCCCCAGAGTGTCAAAATTCACAACCCCTTCCCCTTGAATTGCTATGCACTGTTGCTAGTGATACTGAGCCTTCTCTTAGTTGCTGCGTGTCTTGGTAAAGTGTTCCCCCTAAATTGCAATGTGCCTGGCAATAAATACCTTCTGCTTAGGTTCCCAGTGCCTAAAAGTAGTACCTCTATCCTTGCCATTAGCACTTTCCATGGAAACCTACATCGGGATGCATGCTGTTCAGACGCTCCAATTCCTCAGCGCTTTGTACTAACTGGTTCATTGAAACCATTGCCACGTGCAGTTAACCGCGGACGCGGTTCCGTCATATGCCCTATCCCGCAGGGTCAAGTTTCACAGCATTAGCTTCTTCTGGTAACCTCAACAGAAAGACGATCTACGCATTAATCGGATCCTCCACAGCAGTGTAACCGCGGACGCGGTACACACCACTGCCAGCTAATCTTCACTGGCAAATGGCATCCTTTGACTCAGGCATGTAATCACATTGTCCTGATGATGATCCCAATAATTTCCAAAAGGGATCGAAACGTCGTCGACCTTATGTACTCCATTAACACTTTTTTCATGTATATAATTTTTGTGTAACGGTTTCTCACCATATTTCTGCTTTCACTAATCAAATGTATAATATGCAAGCAAGTTGCTCTGCCTGAGCTTTCCTGTCTGTTGTTTCTGTTTTACTATATGTACACTTAGTAGGACGCAGGCTTGTGTCCCACTTTATTGTTTTGTGTATAAAATTTTAAGAATTAAAAGTATATCTGTCCGGCTGGACAGGCTCAAATATAGTGCCGATTCTGGTTCTATTTTCATTTGTTCAAACTTTATTGTCCTTGTTTAGGGACCACTGTGTTTAAAACTCATTAGCACTTTGAATGACACTTTGCACTCCGGACCATCAGAAGACATGTGGAGAGGCTATATTTGCTTTACAGCAGATAATTTGGGTGTTTTACTACCTTTCTTTGTATACTAATATCCAGTAAAGTTGTTGTTTTATGTAGTGTCCACACTGTTATCTCAAAGCACTAGGAGAACTTTAAACAACTAATAAACCACATGATGTGGCAAAAATCTCTGATACCCACTTAGCTACTTCTTTGATGTGTTCCCTATAACTGGATTTGACGAGTTATTAACTTCATGAGTTCCAAATATAATATTAAGGTTTTTCTTCATAACGCACCCTCTGTAGTCCTTAATTTGATGCCCCAAAAATTGCGTGTGTGATTTATTATTTACAAATGAATGCTTTCCTCGTTTTAAATTAATGTAGACTAATACTTCCCACCTTGTATGCTGCATAACATCCATATGTACAGCATACAAGTTTGAAGAAGTCTACGTTATGAGTGATCGAGTAAAGCAACATCTATAATGCGCGCCTTATATGTTTAGAATGTATTTCAAGTAGACTATTGTAGGAAAAATGGATGACCCAGAAGGAGGGAGGGCATGAGACTGAAGAGAGGTTGTAGCCAATGACTGTGTGGGGCCTAAGGACTGTGGGAGCCATGGAACCTGTCCAAGGCCGGACTGGCCGTAGCAGGCACCGGACATTTTCCCGGTGGGCCAGAAGGATGGGGGCCGGTTTTGGACCTGTGGGGGTCGATTTTGGTACCGGGGGCCGGTTTTGCAGCAGTGCTGTAGTATCGGCCCCATGTACCAAAATCGTCAGCGGTGTTTCCCACCAGCACTCGCACCCCTGAACCTATCTCAGCAGCATACTCAATGTATGGAACAGAATCAGTGCCGGATTAAACCCTGTAGAGGCACCTAGGCAGTCGAAATCTCGGGCCCCCCCCTCGTAAATTATCTCCTAATACGTTTTTAATTTTACCAACCAACAATTTTAATAAACCAATTTTATTACACGAAACTGAACATGAACAATTATTAATGTTATTAAATAAAAACTTATTGGAAACAATTTAAGTAAGCTTGATTGTAATTTTCTTTCAAGATCAAATCAATATTATTTTGATCCGTTATTGCGCGCCCTAAAAGAGTGGGGCCTATAGGCCGGTGCATACTTTGCCTATTTAATAATCTGGAACTGAACAGAATAAGCAGAAATTAAAAAAATAGAACACTTCCTATCCATTTCTGCTTCCAATAAATTACTCCCATCTTTACAAACCCAGAATATTTTCTGAGACAAGGTGACATGCCCTTTAGGGCATGAGAAAAGGGACGAAGCTTAACATTGAAAATCCTCTTTACAGAGGCTAGAATTAAATAATGTATATGATATAAAACTGACGTTGTGCTTTCACCTTTCGAAGGGTCAACTATTTAAATACTCACAAGTAGGATAATGGGCTCTGAATGAGGGAACCTGAGAAGTGTCACATGGGCTATGATTGGGGAAAAGATGTGACCGGATGGCCAAGGATGCTCACTTCAAAACTGGCGAACTAGGTTTGTATCCCGATCTCGGCTCAACAGCCTCTAATTCAGGTCAACTCACTTAATCTCCCTTTGCCTAAAATTGTGAGATCTAATGTGGTTCTCCTTTAAAGTGCTCTAATGACCTTGTGCCATGTTCCCGCTGTATAAAATTAAAAAAAAAAAAATATGACCAGCTGCAAATATTTTAGGCATGGGAGTGTGGATTGTGGTTATATAATATCCTACCTGTACTCCTCTTTTCTGGTACCAAGCTGGCAGGATGTCTCCACCAAACTATGTAGGCTTAAGAACTACAAGTCCATCTAAGGGTAGAGAACAATCTTGGCTAGAGTGAATTCAGGTATCAGAAGTGTTGATGAAGTGGACACAATGCAGAAAATATTATACGGATGGAATTACATACCTTTGAAACTCATAGAAATAATAGTGAATTAGGCAGCGGAGCTGTGAGAATATGAGTGAACTTGCAACACATAAGGGGCAATTCACAAAGGTAACTTACACCTGTGAGTAATTTACACATGTAAGTTTACTCTTACACATTGAGTAACTTTACAACTTTTGGCTATTCACCATTTACAAGTGTAAAATTACTCAAAAGTGTAGACTTACATCTCTCCACCCCCTGATAACTGGGATGGGGATGGAGATAACTTTATGAGTATAATTTACTACAGCCAAAAAAATCAGATGCATGGTGCAGGACTAACTCCTGCTCTGTGCTGGAGTACATTTACAACTGTTTTGGGTCCTTTTTGGCTTTAGTAAATTTCGGACTGCAATTTGTGAATTGGAATGGGCTTACTTTTTTGTGGGTGGGTACACTCCCTCCCTAGAACCCTCGTTAACCCTCCCTTAAGTACCCCATAACACCTCCCTTAGCCCCTCCCCATTAGTCATACGTATTCCCCATTTTCCAGGCATTCCTCCCTGTCCCTCCCACGTTCCCTACTAAACCATAAACTTAACGTGTTTGGACACTGCGCAGTCAGTGTTAGATCTTCACGCAGAAAAAGATAAGAATTTCCAAGGTGGACCTACACACACACGTTTGTGAATGGCATTTTGTAGTATGTTAGTAGCAATATTGTAGTACTACTAAATGTACTGCAAAATGCAGTTTGTGAATTGACCCCATAGTATGCAGCTGCCTGAATATTGGGTATTCTGGAAATTACTCCTTTGGAAATTGAAATGATATTGTGAGACTAGCGGATTAGAACAATGGAGGGTATACATATGGGCATACACATCAAAACATCAATAGAAACTGGCTGGTATGAAGTGATAGGTGTGTATCTGGGTATTTAAATTACTTTTTGCCAGTATCACAAGTGGAAAGGAGTGAATGACCATGGAGGCTCAGCTTCCTTTTTATATTCCCATCAGGTGTAATGTTGTCGATAAGTGTGCCATGCTAGCGGCACTCCTCAGCAGGACGGGGACAGTGCACTGAATGAGGCAGTACATGAATTTATATCATTCCTTCTATATTCAGTATGGGGTAATGTCAACCCTTTTCGATGGGATGCAATATTTTGAGTCTGACACAACCAACAGGTGTAGGATACAGTTATAGCACTTCTAAGAAAGATTGTTTTGTTTTAAATGGGGTAGAAGCAGCACTTTACATCCGGGCTACCGTACTTTCTAATGGGACAGTACCTACACATATATGAAGAGTTGCTGTATAGCCATGTCTCTTTCCCTGAAGCAATGTCATTCTTATTTAATGGTAAAGTACCAGCACTTGTCACCAGTGCAGTATATTTTTAACTGGACTGTGTCAGCATTTATCAGCAGGGCTTTTATACGTTTAAAGGTACAGACCAGCACTTGCTGACAATTTGTGGAGAGACACCAAAGTTTCCATGGCTTAAGTCTCAACTTCCTTCTCTTCCTCCTGAGCAGGTATGATGCATATCGATAAACAGGACCCGAAACCAGTGTCTTTCATCACCTCTCCCTCTTCAATGCCTGGCCAGTTGCCAACATCACTCTTGCCCAATTAGCATTTAAATGTTTAACCTTGTTTGGGAAGGCTCCCATTTTCCTTATTGCCTGGCCCATTCAGTATCCAGTAAGGCTGGGTCAGAGTCAGTAATTATCCAGGTACGTCTTACATTTGCCTGAAATCATTTCAGCCCCATAAACTATCCATAGGCAGCCATTGTGCAATGTGCCTACCGCAGAATAGAGCTTCCTTCTGGTGAAATAACGTGAACGATGAATGTGCTTACCACAGAGAACTGTGTGAGGCCACCAGGTCACAGGTTTCAATTTTAGCTGATCTTCCATATAACACCTTAAAGCAGTGCTGCTATGCTTTTAAATTATATTGTAATATTAAATTACATATTTTAATATGTCATCCTAAAACCGATAACCTCCTAGCAGGTCTACCATAGTTTTAATCTAGTGGTACTGCACTTGTTTGTATAGGACCCACACATTTAGTGGGAGAGTACAGCATTTCTTGGCTGTATTTCAAAACTTTAATGGGATACTTCAGCATTAAATGTAGGCAGGGGATGCTGGCACATATATGTACCAGTGAGGTGGGCGGGCAGGTGCATGCATGCTGGCAAGGCAAGTGGCAAATAATAAAAAATAAAGTCACTTACCTTGCCTGCTGCATGTTCGACGTCCTCCTCGGTCCCTCCTCTGTCGGCTCCATGGGCTCTAGCCTCTAGGAAATTCCACTAACTAATCCTGGTGCTACTCTCATCAGCATGAGAGCAGCACCAGGATTGGATGAAGCGTCCTGGCTGGATGCTACTTCAAGCCCTTTAGGCCTGTGCTTGGTCTCCACCCAGCTGTCTAAGACAGCTGAGTGGAGAGCTGCAAAGTGCGCATGTCACTGTAGCCGGCTCAAAAGAGCCGGCCTAAATGACATGCATACTTTGGAGGATCAATCTTGCTCCTACAATCAGGGCCGGACTGGCCATAGCGGGCACCAGGCGTTTCCCCGGTAGGCCGCTAGGGTGGGGGCCCGGTTTTGTTACCGGGGGTCGGCAATATCGGCCCCGTGTAACAAAATCGGCCGAAACCGGCCCTCGCAAACTGCTCGGCTGCACTCCCCCTCACCCCAGGGGGAGCCGGCTGAGCAGTTTGCCAGGGCCGGTTTCTGTTCTCAGTCCGGCCCTGCCTACAGTCCTCTATGCTGCCAAGCGGCACCAGAGGAGGGCACGCACCCATTTATCCCATGGGATAAACGTGAAAAACGTGAAAAATAAAATGGCAATATAATAATTTCATGGCCATTTTATTTTTCATGTTTAGCATTGCTGCAGCGGGCGGGGGGGTGACTCCCCTCGCCCTCATAAAACAACCACAGCTGAATGTAGGGTTGGATGAAGGGAAAGCCTTCATTGACGAAGTTGCAAACATTACATTGCCGAAGCCAGGCAAAATTTTGGGAATTTGCTTACTTTGCCCAAACAGAAATAATTCCACAACGCCCGCTGCAATGTAAGATTTCCTGCCACAGGATGTCCCAAGGGTGGGGCATCCTGCATAAGAGAATCTGTAGGGGCTATAGAGAAATATCTACTCAGGCAGGTAGTGAGCACAGGGAAAAGTAAGGTAAAACAACAGTGTGTCAGTCAGGGTGGTGGAGGGATCTGGGTGGGGGTTGATGCCAAGTGTCCAAGGATGGACTGCTGTAATGCTGGGGAGCTACTGTGAAACAACACATCTGTTGTGCCGGCACAGCGGGGGACATTTCACAACAGCAGGTGCATTGAGCGTGAGGGCTGCTGCTGGCCAGGAACAAACAGCTCTGGTGTGGAGGATGAGCTGGGAGGCCTGGAACATTGGCGGGAGACTGCTTCTGAATACAGTTTCTCCTCCTGCTTCCCTGCATGACCCTTCGCTACAGCAAAATTGGTTTCCCACTGCAACAAAGAGACTTAAAAAGCAAACGTTTTCCACTTGGAGAAGCTCAAGAGGTTTAAAATAAAACTGGCAAAGTACCAATCCAGGAGACTTTTCAACCACGCACATCACGAGTTAACCATAGAGTACCCACCCAGAGGTGCTTGCATGTCTCCCTTTAAAAGTATAATAACCAGTGGTGGCTCCTCCGCTATGGCGGACAAGTGTTGCCCCCCCCCCTCCCAGCAGCAAAAAATAAAACAATATTAAACCGTGGTTTATTATCATTTTATTTTGTGTCCTGGGGTCTTGGGGGTGGGGCCAGGGGGGATAACAGGCACCCACGGGGAGTGGTATGCATTGTCATCAGTGTGCATGACTGTATGGCCGGCTCTCTGGGGCCGGCCAAACAGTAATGCACACTTTGCATGTTCTCCATCCAGGCTGCATTACAGCGTGGGTGGAGAACATGCCCAGGCCCCCAGTACCTGGCTGAGCGCCGAAAAACGATGCTCAGACCAAACACAACACTGCATTGCAGCGTTGTGATTGGCTCAGGGGAGTCTCAGTGCTTACCAATCACAACGCTGCATTGCAGCGTTGTGATTGGCTATGGGGAGCCTGGGTGCTTTCTGACAGAGCAGAGGGACGACGAGAGACGCGGTGCTAAGGTACTTTTTAAAAACAAATGACTACCTCCCCCCCCAGCCCCGATCCGTGCCAGTCGCCACTGATAATAACTACTGAAAAGTCCCAGAACTGTTCTAATAAAGGTGTGGCATCCATCGAAGACAAATGAGGGAGTTCTTTACCTTTAGTTGCGCTTTATGGGTAGAAAATACTGCACTGAGATTGAGGGCCTCGTTTACGAGGCCCCTTGCAGCACTTTTATACTGCCAGAGCCTCACTTTTTGATGCTCCGGTGGCACAATGTGGCGCATCATATTTACAAGGCCATGCAAAGCCACTTTATGTGGCTTTTCATGTCCTTGTAAATATGTGCTCCTTTCATGCAAAACACTGCGTGAAAAGAGCGTTCCATGGGTGTTGCTGTGGGTATTCCAACGCAACACCGATGGAATCTGAAGCATTCCCAGATTTACATGGAATCGTAAACCTGGGAATGCGTCAGATTCTAACGCCACCTCAAGGGTGATGTTAGAGAGGCGCAATGAGGAGAAATGTTTTCATTTCTCCTCATTTTTTCCTCTTTTTATGTGTGCTGCATTCGGCAGCACACATAGAAAGAGGAAATTGCCTAGGTTGATTTATTTTGTGCAAAAAGGTGTCCCTTTCTGAACAAAATCAATTAGCCCCGAATCGCAGGCACCCTTGCACCATGGCACAAAGGTGCCTGCCCTGGCGCATGACAGCCCATTGTGCACCAGCGCAGGGGAAAAGGACAGGAATGCGTTATCTCATAGATACAGCACATTCCTGCCCTTTTCTTTTGACGCAGGTCAGCGCTGCAAGATTCCTTGCGGCGCTACCCTGTGCCAAAACCTCAAAAAAATGAGGCCCTCAGAGTCTAACTTATTGTTCCACAAATATTGTGAGATGCTGTAAATCAGCGACACTGAAAGCACAGCTGAAAGAAAAAAGCTAGTTCCGCTGTTCTGCTGATGGATGCTGTACTTGGTGTTCCTAGTTTTTTACCTTGAGCTGCACCATCAGGGCATGAGCCACAGGGATTTCACTGACACTTTAACTTGAACTATTTCAAAATTCCCTTCACTTGCAGTTATCCACAAATCATTTCTTGGCCTACAGGCTTGCCTCAATGGAAGTCCTGTCCTATTGCATTTCCGCACATGCAGTTCTCACCTAATGACTTTCTTCACATGTAAATATTGATTTCTTTGTAGTATCCCGTAGTTGAATATACAAATATTCCCCGTTGTTCCCCCATTATTTATCCAGTTTCTAATCTCCCAATGCGTGACTGGCTTAGAGCTAGTTCAGGCAGGGCCGGCTTTAGCGCTGGTGGCGCCCTGTGCGACAATGTTTGTTGGCACCCACCCATCCATGGTGGAGGTAGTGACCACCTCACCATGGATTCCCTCACCACCACCTTTTAACAGTGCCCTTCAACTCTACATAACCACTCTCTTTCAGAGGCATTTAACTAGTTATATAGTGCCACTCATACCAGTGTAGGGTGTCAGAGTCCTTTGCATCTCACACACATTACACAGAGACAATCAATCATACATGTGTAAATCAGCATATAGGAAATGTTACATAAACCAGAGGACTACAAGGTGTAGGAGTGACATGGCATCCATACTGGTAGTCCGTATAGTTTAAGAGTGCTTGGTCTGGAGAAGCACAAACTCAGAATTTAAATCGGAACACCATAGTTGGGGGTTCTGTTTAACAAAAAGAATTGACATCTACCCAAATGAACCTTTTTTGCAATGTTAATCTATGCTCTGATCTATACTTTGCAGCTAATAGCTCACTGTTCTATGTTAGGATTTTAACTTATAAACTGCAAGTAGCAAAAGGATTTCTCTTAGAAAAGCAGTAACCCACTGACCTATTTACATTATATGCACTTTGGGATCTGCATGGTGCACATTCATTGCAGCAGTCATATTAACCCTCTGCGCTACCTTACCATGAGTCAAAACTTCTACTAGACAAACCTCCGATCTCTCTCTAGGAAGAACATTAATCACCTTTGGTATCTTGATATTTTTATTGTTGCCTGGAAATTAGTGAAGGCCAGGAACGTGGCAGCAGGTGCTTTTAAAACCAAAATAAACTTGCAAACATGGCACCCCCTGAAGTCAGAACCCAATGCGGTGGCACCAGTCGCACCACCCTAGAACTGGCCCTGAATTCAGGGAAGACACTGTCCATCAGTTTACTTAAAACATACATGCATTTCCGAAAGACAGCAGGCGACACTTTTCTGTTTTAAAATATGTAGCCCAGGTAAGAGTTGGATTAAGGGATAATCGCATATATTATAAATTTAAAAGGTGTGCCCTGCCAATAGGTTTATGACCTTTGTGTAGCTTCCTCAGGGCAATGCACTAATATATTTCATTACCAAATTGTTACTGTGATGAGCCACTCCCTCCCTGTGCATTTGTAACTTAGGGCCTTATTTCGAGTTTGGGGGCAGGGTACCCTGCCACAACCGTGGTGGAATGCTCCATTTGACCAACTCCTGTTCCGCCTGCCCCTTTCAGAATCAGTGAAACTGTCATGTTTCTGCCAGCAGAGCCTCTGGTAGCTCAACTATCAATCCTTTTACCGACAGTCCGACCAACATCAGTCACAGCACAGGAGACAAACCGCACTCTAACCACGAGGGATAGCCCCACAGTCTAAATGGAAAACAAATAAATTACCCCATACGCAAGCTAAAAACTCCCAGAGAGTTAGGCACAATTATTTTTTGTTTTTCAAAAACAAACTCCTACACTGAACATGACGCCCACACAGCAAAGCGTCTGTGTTTTCAGCGGAGCCACAGTGGCAGCTGCTCCTCTGAAGGCACTGAGATCTTTGGCAGGCAGGTGGAGATCTCTAAATATTGAGGAATGTCGTCTGCCATGGCAGTGGAGTGCCCTCTGCCCTGATGTAATGGAGTAGTGGCAAAGGAATTGGTTGTTGGCAGACTCATCTAAGACTCATGTAAGAAATAAATGCAGATCGCGGCCACCAGTGCAGGCGATCCCTCTTGCCTTGACAAGATTGTTAAAGCGAAATCCAACTTGGAGCTCAACATAATGAATCACGTGTTCATTCGCTGCTTGTCTCTCCCGGTGTCAGAACATATATTGTATTTTAAAAGCTTGTCTTTTTAATGTGGTATGAGAGTTCTCCTCCCCATCAAGCCTGTCAGGGTATTGCTGCAGTGCTGTCATTCCATGATAGCCACTGCTCTCAGGAGGTTCAGGCCATCTAAAAATGCATTTTTAAACCTCACCCAGTTTCCTGATGCCTTTTGGTAGTTGTACAGTGGAGCTGTTCAGTCAGTAAATGATAAGGAATACCAGAATCTCTAAATCCAATGACCTGGTTATTTGCCCTATCTTTAATAATTTGCACTTGATGGCAATTTGTGTTGCTATTGTGTCTGCAACTCACATTTTCCTTCTTTTAAGACACCTAGGAGTGAATATACTTGCAAATACACTGCTGATAGCAAAGGTTCTCTTCACGGTGTGACGTAAGCAGATTCCTAATCTTTGACTTCTCCTATCGTCCTAGGTTGGTCTCTAGAGTAAAATGAAATTAAATAGTTTGTTTGTCCCCACCTATCATCATTCGAAGATGTACAGCTGCATGTGCCCTGTCAATGCCATGCAATATATGTTTTTATTCCGTTATTCGCCAGAGTTTATAACTGTATCTAATTGCTCTATTTGGTTTTGCATAGTTCAAAGAGCCTTTCTTCAAATTACCAATCCACTCTAAAGAAAAAGCCTGATTCTTAGGATGGCACCACTGAGAATCTGCCTAAAAATATAAAATTCCCCATATTTTCCCTTAGACGGCATGACCATCTGGCTTAGTGTACCCTAAATGGCACACATGTCACTTGGTAACACTCCTCCTGCTCCATCATCAGTTCCACTGTGGGGATACCTGCTTTACTTTTAGAGCAGAATATGACTAGGAAACTCGCAACATGTTAGGGAGACATATATGTGGGCACTGATGTTGCAGTTCCTCTTTAGGGGATATTCCCATTGGCCAGATGTTTTTACATTAAAGTTGCTGCTCCAATGGTGGATGCAACCAATATGACTAACAAACCTATATCACCCAGGTGCCCTCCCCTACATATGGAGACATAGTAGATTTTCAACCACAAATTTGGCAGAGTTTGTAAGTGTACTGAGTAGTTAATGGAAACCCACTGACAAAAAACAAACAGGCTGTCACTCCTTTGCTAACGTGACCTAGACCATTTCATGCTAAAATGTTATTTTTGTCAAATGTTCTCTCTAGCCGATTGACGTATGTTGACTGCAGGTCTTTAACCATATCAATTTTTATTTTGAAAACGCCTCTTGCCGCAACCAGCTTACTATACTTCTGATGATAGACTTTGCAGCTTTGTTTTAAATTTACGCTTTTTGTCAATATCACAGCAAATCATTTCCTTACTGAACCCTGGGGCCTTATTTATGCATGGACTTTCTATACTCAGTCTGAGATGGAGAAGAATTAAGGTCCCCAGTAGGTAGTTATAGTTAGGACCTAGTTTCCATAGGAAAAGCATTTTTGGTTTTGCCAATATCTTTGGCACCTTTTGACCAATCTTCATGAAAAAAAAAAAAAATTCAATGTTCAGTTCAGCTGTTGTGTTGAAAGTTTTTGGGTGATATGTTAAGCGGGCAGAGAAAAAGGAGGGCCCCAAAACACTTTTCCCCCATGTTAATTCCCATAGAGATTTTAGCCATGACTAAAGCCTGAACCGCTGGATGGAATTACACCAATTTTAACAGAAAGGTAGCTCTTGGTCCAGAAAGAGCCCTTTTTGTTATTTGGTGTAAATCCATTAAGTAATTTTTGAGATATTTATAGAAAACGAAATTTGTATATCTAGAGGCGCAAAGCCTCCGCAAATATTGACAATCTTGTGCAGAGATCTGATTGGCTGCTAACACTTCAACCAGCAAGTGTTGGCAGCTGTCTTGGGGCTTGGCCTCAGCCGAGTCCCAAAAAAAAGGTAAAAATAAAAAAAGGGGGCAGGGTCCCAGGGGCATATTTAAATATAAATAGTGGGGAATGACTGCATGAAGCCCCCCTACCTAAGGCCAGTTTGAGCCCCGGAGACCGCCACCTCCCCGGGGCAGGCTGATTCAACTTTTAATCGGAGGAGGGCTGCACGGCCCCCCTCCTAAGCTCCTAAGAATCCTGGGGACTACCACCTCCCTGGGGCTTTATTCCAAAAATTAGAGGGAGGCCGCGCCTAGATTAGCACCATAAGGGCCTGAGGGTGTCACTATTGGTAACTAGTAAGTGCAGATGTTGGGAGAACAACAGACTTCAGAGATATGGCTCGTTTTTCAAAGAGCAGATCCCCTTGAAAGATTTTTAGAGAGGGTATTACAAATGCAGTTGCCCTTAAGATATTTAAAAAAATTACATTTGCATGAAAGCTTTACAAATACTGTAAAGGGCAAAAAGTTGGTACAAATCCATACTGTATTTTGATGATTCCTTCAAAGATAAATTTTTTGAGGCTGTGGAAGAAACCAGCTGTGCTAAGACCATTCACTCTTTGACTGAAAGAAATGCACCATTCCCCATAGGAGGGTGGTCCCCGTGTAACCTTCTTCATTCTGCGACTATTACACACTAGCGTAATGAAGCTTGAGAGGGGCCCCCTGCAACCTACATGGAGGCCCCCCCCTCCGGACTCAGTCAGGAGCTGTCACATCAGAGTACTTTGCTGAGGGGCCCCCTGGAGCTCAAGGGCCCCCTGCACCGCGGGGGCTGCGGGGGCCTTTGTTACGCCACTGTCATTACATTAACATACGGAGTAAAACACTGTCAAGGCAAAATGTCCAATGTCATCACTGTCATAGCAAATGTTAATCACTTCATGTGTCTTTCCCAAAGGGTAGCTGTCACAAGAACTGTCTTTTCAGAGTAAAGTGAGGACTGACTAACTGCACAGCAAAGCTTAGAGCTGTCAAAACTGTTTTAAAACAAAGTCAAGATGTAACTGACACTGCAGGGAGGCATATGGTAAATGTTGTTGTAAGGGCACCTCCTTCGATGAGAGTTTCGGTATGAGCATCTAGCCTCAGTCGTTAAGTAAAAGTCAGATAATATAATAGGGGTTGTATCCCGTGTTGTGATCACATGTATGGTAATGTGCTCAGTCTGAGTCTGTGGGTCCTTCTCTTCCGTGTGAAATGTGGCATGTAGTGAATGCTCTATGGCTCTTTATTTACAAATGCTGGCATATCATTGCTTCTACTCACCATTCCTACCGGGCAACATCAGTCACTAAAAAGGCTATTTGATTGCAGTTATCTTTTAGATTAAATTCTAGTCAATTCCTGAGGGATGCCAATATTCATTGCTCCTCTTTTTAAATACATTTTGTTTAAACGAACCAACTCTTATATCATTGACCATAATAAAACAGCAATTTACCAAAAGATCTTTTACAAGAGTTTCCCGGAGACGTATGTCTTATAACGCACACTGGGGCATATTTACAAGAGTTCATCGCCACAGGAACGTCACTTTTTATGATGTTCCTGTGGCGATAAACCCTTCGCCTTATTTACAAGGTGGCGTTAAGCCACTTAATGTGGCTTTACGCCGCCTTGTAAATAATGCCCCTTTTACGCAGCACTTAGCAGGAAAGGGGCGGGCAATGGGTGTTGCATTGGGCGTTCCACTGCAACGCCCATTGCTTTTTGACGCTGCCCCCTATTTACAAGGGTGGCATAAATATGGGGCAGTGCCAAAATTAAGACCAGGGAAAACCTGGTCTTAACCTGGTGAAATGAGGAGAAATTATTAATTTCTCCTCGTTTTTGCTGTTTCTATTTGTGTTGCGTTCTGCAGCACACATAGAAACAGCAAATCGGCATTAGTGATTGTTCATGTGCAGGAAGGTGTACCTTCCTGCACATGAACAACCATTAAAAAATGATGAGTTGCAACTTCTGCAGCACACATAGAAGTTACAATTCGCATTAGTGATTGTTTATGTGCAGGAAGGATCACCTTCCTGCACATAAACAATCATGCCCTGCAGCTCAGATAACCTTGCATTACGGTGCAAGTGTGCCTGCGTTGGTGTTAGGAAGCTGAATTTAGCACCAGTGCTAGGGAAAACGCAGGGGTGCGCCATATAATTGTAAATACGGCACATCCCTGCGTTTTTGGAATGGCGGAGTGCGGCGTTAGCAATTTTAGCTTAACGCAGTGCTCCGCCATTCTCTTGTAAATATGCCCCTCCCTCTCTTCCTGGAAGATCTTGTGGAAAACATGCTCTGCCAAGCTAGTACTTATTACAAAATTCGTCCACAGGACATAGACGGTCTCCGTAGACCATAAACCAGCATTTTTCCTACCATGTCCTTTTGAAGCAAAATTAGTTTCGGCGCTTTACTGTTAGAAAATGACAAAGCACTATTCTTCTACCTCACCCATCCTCCTGTCCTCCCCCACAAACGACCATGCTCCATCCTTTATTCAGCACTCCCACTTGTCGTCTGTCCATTTGAACTAAAACTTAGCAAAACTCTATATCCATTCACTCACGCCTTTCTATCTCACATGCCCAGTCAATCAGTGTGCACTGGTTTTAACTCTTACATCATATCAGTTTAGTTCATCCTAATACATAAGAAAACTTCTTTGACTACTTCGATCTTGTCAAATTATTGCCTTGTCACCTTCTGCTCCTCTTTTTCTATAAAACGTAAAAGGCTGAACCTCAAAAGGCTCAACTGCTACCTCATATCAAATACTTTTTACATCCTCTTCAAACTGAATGCAATAAATTCCCTCCAGTGAGACCACACGTTCCCACCTCTAACACTTCTCACCCGCGCACCACACCACTTTGCCTCCATCCTGATCTTTCTTAAATGTTACCCTTCCTTTCCCGATTCATGAAGGGAAACTTACACTTCATGTAAGTTTACTCTTTTTCGGGATTCACAAAGAAACAATTCAATAGTACCTTTATGACTGCAGAGACTCCTGAGTCGGAGCGGAGAACTCCGCACATATAAGGAAATGTCTGTCCTATCTTCTTATGCACAGAGTTTCTGTTCCGACTGCAGAGGCTCAACAGTCATAAAGTTGCTATTAAATAGTTTGTTTGTGAATACCAAAAAAGATTAAAGTTACACAAAAGTGTAGGTTTACCTTTGTAAATCTGGCCCCCTGAGTTTCTGTTGACACAATGCTTAAAACTTTCCATCGACAGTATCACCTCCTATCCCGAATAGATCATGTTCTTTCTCCTATTGCCGAGCCAGGCGCACCCCTTCACACAGCAGCCCACCCGGAGGCGTGCCATTGGTCCACTCTTGTCCAATTACAAACCTCCTTTCAAATCCTCATCTGATTCTCCTCTTTCTCTCCGTTATTTCCACTCTGTAAAGAAACTGTCTTTCTGTCATATTCTGCATGCCCACCCTCTGTCTGATGCTTAGCCCAGCCATGTCACAAGTGTGCAGTCTCAAAAAAGGATTTTTCACACTTGCCTCTATGGCAGAGCTCCTCCACATTGTGCTGGAATCTGTGACACTTGAAGTGGTACCTAGGTGAGATGAGGAAATCATGCTGTACCAATTATTTTCTTCTAATTTAATAAATAAATGAGAGCAAGGTGGCTCTTTCATAACGAATTCACAATTTTGGTTCCAAAGGGCAGCTAGTCTATTGCCCTCTGCAGACATACTATCTAGTTAAGGGGTCACCTGCTGCTGTCCCATATCATTCATCTTCTGGATATAGCTGTTGTCTGTTCAGTATTAATTACAGATTTGTAAAGTGCAACTTATCACCCCTAGGGGTATCCAGGCACTGGTATTAAGTGAGCTATTGCCCAGTGTCCCATGATGCTGAGCTGAGCTGCTGCTGGCGCCGGGGATCCAACTGCGAGCCCTACACTCCAGAGTCAGCTGCTCTGGCCGCTGCACCACACCTTTCCCAGTATTAAGCATGGTGATGCAATGGTGCGACCTAATATTTTCTCGCCTACTTCTCCATTGCTCAGTTCCACATTATCCTTCCAGCTACACCCAGCCCTGCTCTGCGGTGCATGCTTCATTGATACCGGAATCCCTGTGGTTGGTGCAACTGCACACTGCCACAGAGGCAGTGGTGGCTGCCTCTGAAAGGGGGTGGTGGGGTGGGGAGCGGGTGGGGGTGTTTGTGGGTGAACTAAAAGAAAGGAAAAAAAGTACCTGCTCCGATGCCGCAGCACGCCTCTCCTCGTCCTCGCTCTTCTGCAGCCCCGGAAGCACCCAAGCTTCCAGACTCTGCCAGCCAATCACGACGCTGCAGGAGCAGCATCGTGATTGGCCTGAGCATCCTGTTTGGACGCTTAGGCAGTGCCAGGTGAGGCTGGGCATGTTCTCCACGGGGCTGTGGAACACAGCCCAATGGAGAACCTATAAGTGCGCATGATGGTTTGTCCGGCCCTAGAGGGCCGGTCAAAGCATCATTGCGCACTTAGGAGTGGGCAAACCACTCCTGCTCCCTCTGATGCGGGGAGCCCATCCTTGCCCCGCCCGACCTGGCTGGAGTCTAAAGAAAAATAAATTGATAATAACTGCTTGTTATTATCATTTTATTTTTATTTTTCTCTGCTCAAACGAGCAGTGGGGCGACGCTCCTCCGCCTTAGCGGAGGTGCCGCCACTGCACAGCGGCCTCCTTTGCACCATCAGGCCTCCGACCCTTACTCCGTAAACAGAGTGGTCAAGAGATTCATGGATAACAGGGAAAGCATCATTGAAATGCGTGCGAAACAAACGGCACAACGTTTGGGCCATAATGACACAAAACATGACTGGTTCCATCACTCTGGATTCCGGATTGTCATGTTCTCTCTGAACAATGCATGAAGAAAGCCATTCTTCTAAAGCTACTACTTGGGCAAGGATCCTGCAACCACAAGAGGCGGAAGCCCTGCCAGATGGTTGCTTCAAGGGTATTACTGAAGCGAGAAAGGCCTTGACTGTAAACAATTATGGTTAGAAATGGAAGATATTCTTTGTCTGATGGGAATAAAGTCTCCTTGAGGGCTCTTTTTGCAGAGATCATTCATAAAAGCTGCTTCTATCTGCCTAATTAATTCTTTCAATATAGCTCTCTTAACTTCAGCTTAAGAACCACTTCAAAATTCAGAGAATGGAGGTGGAATACTTCTCTACTCTCTTGATGTGACAAAGCCTCAGGAAAGTTTTGAAACACATGTTCTTATTTCCAACCGCTGCTAGAAACATTATTGTGGTATTAACACAGTCTCCTTTTGAGTTTGGTAGCAACACTTTATAGCTGTTTACCCTCTAAAGAGATTTTTTACTTTTAGTCTGTGGCATAAAGACCAGTTGAGATGGACTACCTCTTACTCGTTTACTAGGGCAATGTTGGTCTCTAAACAAATCCCACATTTATTTCTAAAGTGCTTAAACATCTTCATTTTAATGTCAAGGTGGGTGCTTAGATGGTATTTCCTAGACCTAAAACACGTATTTTGGAAAATGTATTACATAAACTGTATGTCAGAAGAGCATTGCATTTCTGCTTAAACAGAATTGTAGTTCAAAGGATATCAAGACACTCTTTGTTGCTTTTGGACAGATTTTTTATTATAGTAGACAGTCATAAAAGAATCACTTTTCAAATGGATTGTGCATTTGATCAAGCATGTGTTCCCATTCAAGAAGGAATCTGAACGCCTTTCACCAGAGCACAACCACTGGACTTTTCAATGAAACAACCCCATAAGCAGAATTTGAAAAGATTTACCCTCGGCTTCTTTGCCTACATTCAAAAAACATTCAAAAGAATATTCCAGCCACATTCAGAAATCTATTATCCTCCTTATGCCTCCGCCTGTCCCACAGCCTGCTCTTTTCATTGCACCAGTCACACTAAGCCCACCCAGCATATTACCCTCTCCAAGAGTCAGTCAAACACTCTCTGCCAGCCTCACCATACACAAATTATCACCAAGAACTACTAAGGGGCCAATTACGATATGGCCCATAAAGGCTCCGACCTTTGGTCAGAGCCTTTAGGGCTGCATCGTAATGGGCCCGTTGGTCTCCTTTCCGACCGCCTCATTTTGATGGAGGCGTCGGACAGGAAACCGGCCGGTTGTTCCGTCTGGCTTCCGACCGGCTCAGAGAGCCCGTCTGCCAGTAGCAATGTAACCTGTAATCTTAATGGCGGCTCTTTCCGCCGTTGAGATTACAATGCACACTTTCCGACATGGTTTCCATGCCGGTCTGTTCGACATGGAAACCATGTCGGAAAGCGTCTTTGGTGCATGGCCTCCAGTTGGAGGCCGAGGGGGCACCTATGGTGCTCCCCTGTTGATCCCTACACTTTGTGGCAGGCACCTTGAGGTACAGGGATGAACTGCACCTCCCATTTCACTATGGGAGCATGCATTACATCCGGTTTACTGCCATAATGCATGCTCCCATAGCGAAATATAGGAATGCGACCAAACAGTGTTTGGTCACATCCTAATGGGGCGGTCGGGCCTGCCGACCGGGTTTCGGTCGGTCCCATGACCGAGTCCGTGTCAGGTGGAAGTGATTCCGCCCAACATCGTTTTGAGCCCCTATGTATTTGCTCCGATCACCAACTCCAGCTTAGACCTCATCTTCATCAAAGAACCCTGATGGAAGATGACAATGGTCCTATCCTCCACATGGCTATTCCCTGTGGGTATAAGATCCACACATGGAACCAATGCTACCTTTTGAATCTCTGAATTGTTGTATGGCGAATGCGAGTCATTACAAGTCAGATGCACATAGCTATATTCTCCTTCCTGATGATTTGCAGACTTTCCAAACCAGCCTTCACAGAAGTGTTCTAGACTCAATAGCAACCACCAACTTGGAGCATCATAACTTATATATGGCCTTATTTAGAGTTGACGGATGCAATACTCCATCACAAATGTGACGGATATCCCATCCGCCATATTATAAGTGCCATAGGTTATAATGCACTTGCAATACATCAGACAGGCAATCCATCATGTTTGGGATGGATTATCATAACTTCTGAATTCTAAATCAGACCCTTAGTCTCTGGAACTTCAACTTTAGGTTCGGCCAACCTGAATTGCACAAAATAAACCACTCTTCTCAAAACTGGAAAAGCCTAGACTGTGCTAGCTAATACCTAGACACCCCCCACTGCCAGCACACTCCAGGTATCTTCCTCACCATGTGCAAGACAACAGTCAATGGAAGCCAAAGAGTCACTTGGTGTGACCGCCATGCAATCACCTTCTTCCTCTGTTAGCTACCTAAAAGAGGAAGTCTCATTCAAAACTGTACATCAAGACTCACACAATGCCCTAGGAAAAGCACGCACCTCAAACCCTAGAGGCCCTCTTCATTGGCATAATGTTTGCAGAATCCTTCATTTAGTGGAACCAGTTGATTAATGGCAGGCCGCAGCACTCAGTTCTCTGACACCTACTAAAGCAGTAAGGTAAGGCCCTCTGGAAGGCAGCAGACCTTGGCTGGGTCAGTAAACAGATCAAGAAATCACAGGTGAGCACTGCAAAGAAGAAGGAAGAAACTTTGGGATGAGTCTGACAATCTGTGCCTCAAGAATCACAGAAAGACATTCACAAGAGCCATCAGAATATCAAGCAGAAAGTAATATTCAGCATGCATTGCTGAATCCCCTGCCTTTCCAGAGAGAAGTACAAGATACTTGTTGAATTCTGGAGTCCAGAAGCCACACGAGGACCCTCTTTCAAGACTCTGCAACATTAGCAGGACGCTCTGGGCCTCATTTATAAGTTGGAGGAATGTATACTCCATCGCAATAGCGACGGTGTGTACTACTGCCAACATGAAGGTCTGCCCACCCGATTTAAATGTGGAGAGACCTTTGGTTTGGCTACCATGGTAACTACTCCATCACCGCTATAGCCAAACCTCTCCGACGGCCCAACAGATTAAGGGCCATCAGAGGAATGGTTATATGTCCGCCTGCCCAATCAGGATGGGTGGGCAACTAGCTATTTTTTTTACTGTCTGTCACCACTTGGCATACCCTGACAGTGAGAGACAGTAAAAACCAACTAATGCCCCCCCCCTCCCCATGGGAGATGACACCCACGGTTGAGGGGAGCATTACTTTTTTATTTAAAAAAAAAAGTGTTTCAGGATTTTCTTTTTGAAAATTCAAAGAGAATACTGATGCATGGTAGCACCATGCTGAGACAGTCCTCCACCAAACAGTGGATTGCATTGGCTGGAACCGCTGGAACGACGGTTCCTGCCAATGCTTTATAAATTACCGGCTGCTTGGTAGTCATTTATAAATTTGGTGAGTCATCCCTCCGTCAAGGGGACTGAGGTATTTATTCCGTATCCACTGCAGAACGGTGGGCCGTTTGCCAAGATATAAATGATGCCCTTTATTTTCAAAGCAATTGTAATGCAATCCTACCTCTGCTCTTAATAAACCACCACAAATTGTTTCAAGTGACATGGCCATCCTGTCCTAACGTGATTCACCTTTCTGTGCCTTCAGTCTGCTGAAGAATTCAAGGATCTTGTGAAATCTTGTGGCATGTCCGGCTCTCATTATTCCTCCTGCCCAATACAAATCTTAAAGCAGTGGTTCCCAAACTGAGCTCCGCCCCCAGGGGTCCGTGACACATTCTCAGGTGGTCCGCATGCACCAGTTTTAAAAGCACAGCAAAGATCCTTGTATAATCAGCAGTTTTCGGGCAACAATAAAAGTGTTAAGATAACTCAGTTGATTAATGTCCCTGCTGGAGAGAGATGGGAGTTTTGTCCAGTGGTAGCTTTGACTCATCTAAGGTAGTGCAGATGGTTAATATGCCTGTTGCAAAGAATGTGTACCATGCATTTCAAAAACAATATTTGATGTGCATTGCTCAGTGGGTTACTGCTTTTGTCACAGAGATTCTTTTGTTATTGTGCAGTTCATAAGTTACAATCGTAATCTAGCACAGTGAGGCATGAACTGCCAACAAGGAGCTGCATGCAAACTGTATGGTACAAATCAGTAAGTTATGTTTTTTTCCAAGTCGTTCATTATCCCGATGCTGCTAAAAAAGGGTTGTTTAGGTAGAAATAAGTTCTTATTATTAAAGTCAACACTAACCAGTGTGTTATGTTCTGAATCCTGAGTTTGTGCTTCTCCCGACTAAGCACTCTTAAGAAAATGCCTACCAGTATGGATGGCATGTGAATCCTACACCTCGTAGTCCCATTTGCCTTATGTAATATTTTCTATACACTGATTTACACATGTATGATTCATTGTCTCTGCATGTATGTGATGTAAAGTGCTCTGACACCCTACACTGTTATGAGAGGTGCTATAAAACAAATGAAATACATGTGACAGAGGGGCTTTGAAGAGATGAGAGGCACTATTGGAGGGTGATAGTGAGGGAATCATTGAAGAACCCCAACAAAGATTGTCGTATCCTGGTGCACAGGTCATCATTTACTAGGCTTTAAAAGCTAATACAATTCAGTGTATAATAACAAATGTGTTGTAGAAAGCACCATTTTCCCCAAATTTTCTTGGGGGGGAGTCCCCCAAAGCCCCCTTTGTAGCAGTCAGGCTCACTCGCTGCACTTGGGGCCAGATGTACGACCCTAAATTGCGGTCACAAACGGGCAATCGGCCCGTTTGCAACCACAATTTAGGGCATGGCCATGTACAAACCTCATTTTGCGAATCGGTAAATATTACCGATTCGCAAAATGATGTATTTTACTCGCTATTAGGAAGGGGCGTGCCAAGGGCATTCCTTCCTAATAGCGACTCGTATTTGTATTTATGAATGTTTTGCGACCGCACTCGCAATTTACCACCTACTTCAAGTAGGTGGCAAACCATTCGCGGGACCCCTTACCCTTTGTGAATGGGTCAAAAAATATTTTTTAAGTGCAGGCAGTGGTCCCAGGGACCACTGCCTGCCCTTAATAAATGGAACTGAAAAGTTCCATTAAAAAAAAAAAAACAGCTTTATTTAAAAGCAGTCACAGACATGGTGGTCTGCTGACCAGCAGGCCACCTTCCCTGTGAGTGCTAGCCATTCCTATTGGGGTCGCAAATTGCCCTGCCTCATTAATATTAATGAGGCATGCAATTTGCGACCCCATTAGGAATCACAAACAGTGTCGGAGACACTGTTGCACATCCCAAATTGGTGGGTCGTACATCTGGCCCTCGGCGTGCTGATCTGACAACATTTACCAGGGCTGCTTTGGGTTCAAAGCCCAGCCCTGGCAGGAGCCTCGTACCACATTGAAAAGTCAGTCACCGAGATGAAGCACCAACCTTCCCATTAAAAGTTTTCGATGTTTGCAAATGTTTTCAATATAAAATAATAAAATCTTTAGTAATTTGAGCATTTGTTTAGTGTGCATTTGTTTGAGTATTGCTTGCGAATTACTGTTTAATGTTTGAAATTTAAATCGTACAAATTGCTTGGGGGTCCCGGCTTCCAGTAGTGACTCAATGGGGGTCCTCAGGGGTCAAAAGGTTGGGAATCACTTTCTTAAAGGATATCCTCCTTTCTGCATTGACATCCACCCAAGAAAGTACCATCCTCATTTTTTCAGGGCTTGTTCTAGCTCCTTCCTGAAGGAATTGAAGATAACCAACAACAAGGAACTTAAAAATGCAGGGGCCTAAACTCACTCCACTGACCTGGCATACTTCAGGTATCTTGGGAAAGGATATTAAATGGACAAGCTGATTGAAAAATAAGCCATGAAGAGACTATCAAAATCAAGTGAATATAAAAACATTTTGATGGGTTCCCACGCTGGACTCTGCTGAGGTCAAGGCACAGATACATCACTGATTACCCTTGGCAGAACATTCAAACAACATTTGCCCCAAATGAGGTGGCAAATCTCTTCCACCCTGACAAATATAATGGACTCTATTATGATTGATCTCTTCTTTCTTTCCCTGACGAGAACCACCAATATTTTCCTTCCTTTCTAGTTCCCCCATTTCAGCATTGAAGTAGGAGTCCCTTGGGGCTTAGTTACATTATTCATGTTTTAAAACTATCTAAGCCCTCTTCCAGACGTTATCAAAATGTTCAACCTCTCGTGCCAAAACAATGCTGATGGCACACAGATCATCCTGAAGCTGCAACAATCTAAACACATTAACTGGACAGAAGGCCTTGCATTTTAGCAGTTGACTGCAGAGAAAATTATGCTCAGGTCTGGCCTGATGTCCCCCACATTTCATACCCACATTAATGACCCAAGTTACTCACATAATTTGAATAACTAAATTACTTATACTTACCTCAACCACGCAATAGAACATTTATTGAGACTTCTTATACTTGTTCAATGCTCAAATATGTGCAGCTCTTCCAGAGCATCACCCCGCACTGTGCAGCTAAAGACAACCTTGGATGTCGCTGTTTCTAGAGACCTCCATGCTGGTTTGAGGCTTCTAATACTGTTTTTTTCATAGTAGATCCTCACAGACTTTTATTACAGAAATTCATCCATCAAATTTTAATTCCACCCATAAAATACATGATTGTTTATTAATGTTTATATCCTGGTTTAAGCACTGGTTCTGGAGTGGTAATGTTCATGGCTGGACTGGCCTTCTATTCAATTTGTCATTTCCCCAGTGGGCTGAAGCTGTTGGAGGTTGGTTCAGATTCCCTAGGCTACTGCAAGTACCCCTGTCACTTTCAAACGAATAATTGCATCATGCATTAGGGGTTTCAAGAGAGTAAGAAAGAGATGGTGTGAGAGAGAGAGAAAGGGCAAAGCAAACACAAGGAGATGATGGACAGAGTGCTGAAACTTTTCAGACACTCACCCCCAGTCACAGATCTGGGTTGAATCCATCATCATTCTTTAGCTCACTTCGCCACCCCAGTTCAGACACAGCTATATGCAAATCAGTCATGGCCCTGTGCCTCATGGGAACAGTCCAGCCCAAACTGCCAAGCCATGTCTTCCCTAGACGGGAAACAAGCGTCCTGGGATTGGTTTCGGGGTAACACCCCTCATCAGCCAGGCTAGCTTGAATCCAGTGGCAAAGTGAGTAAGGGACCCACGTCTGGGCATACCCTGCCAACTTAGGGCAAAGAAAACAAACATAAGGAGATGATGGACGGAGTGCTGAAACTTTTCAGATACTCACCCCCAGTCACAGATCTGGGTTGAATGCATCATCGTTCTTTAGCTCACTTCGCCACCCCAGTTCAGACACAGCTATATGCAAATCAGTCTTGGCCCTGTGCCTCATGGGAACAGTCCAGCCCGAACTGCCAAGCCATGTCTTCCCTGGACCGGAAACAAACATCCTGGGACCGGTTTCGGGGTAACACCCCTCATCAGCCAGGCCAGCTTGAATCCATTGGCAAAGCGAGCAAGGGACCCACGTCTGGGCATACCCTGCCAACTTAGGGTGAACAAAGCAAACACAAGGAGATGATGGACGGAGTGCTGAAACTTTTCAGACACTCACCCCCAGTCACAGATCTGGGTTGAATCCATCATCGTTCTTTAGCTCACTTCGCCACCCCAGTTCAGACACAGCTGTATGCAAATCAGTCTTGGCCCTCTGCCTCATGGGAACAGTCCAGCCCGAACTGCCAAGCCATGTCTTCCCTGGGCCAGAAACAGCATCCTGGGACTGGTTTCGGGGTAACACCACGTATCAGCCAGGCTAGCTTGAATCCAGTGGCAAAGTGAGCAAGGGACCCACGTCTGGGCATACACTGCCAACTTAGGGCAAACAAAGCAAACACAAGGCGATGATGGACGGAGTGCTGAAACTTTTCAGACACTCACCCCCAGTCCCAGATCTGGGTTGAATCCATCATCGTTCTTTAGCTCACTTCGCCACCCCAGTTCAGACACAGAGAGAGAAAGAACAGGAGAGGGTGAGCAGAGGGATGGAGAGATAGAGTGAGGTAGAGAAAAAGAAGAGCAAAAGGAGAGGAGAGAGCGAATAGATGGATGGATGGATGGATAGAAAGGGAGAGACATAGAGAGAGAATAGGAAGAGAGTGGTGCTATCTTGAGAATTTTTGCCAGGGCTTCCATTGATTCCCCAATTCGGCCCTGATGATGTTAATGCTGTTGTGTACTTAAGGCTTTATTACAAGTTTGGCCGTCCATGGACCGCCGTACCGATGGTGGCAGTCCAACCACGGAGAGCTCGCTGGTCCTACCGCCATATTACGAGTTGGGTGGATTGCCTTTGCGAAGACCGCAGCTGAACCACCGAGACTGCCAGCAGACCGCCGACCGCTGGGTTCGCTTTCAGGGAAAGGCAGCAACCATAGGGCGGTACGGGGAGGTGCATTGACATCCGTATTGCGAGTTGCCTTTTCCATGAGCTGACCCCAGTGGTCCGATCGCCTGCTTCAAGGTGACGGAAATGAAGAATATGAAGTGCATACTCACCCCTTTCTTGTTCTTCCAGGCAGAGTCCAATGTGGATCCCTTTCTTCAGGTCCCCTTTACAGCAGGATCTTCACCCCAAGGATTACAACCCTGTTTGTGATGATCTAAATGTGAGTTCTTTTTGTACCATATACCCATTGCCAGGACTTGCCACATATGGGCCAAACTCCCGCAATGGTTAGATGGTATATTTCCACATGTATCATGCATATGTGTTTATCTGACACATATGCAATCGAAATGCACAAAGGCATCAATATATTTGGGGAAAGTGCTCACCACCGCCCCAAGATCTCCGCATCCACACCTCCGGCACCGTGGTCAATTCGTAATATGGCAGTCTATAGACCACCAGTGCTGGCTACTGGCAGACGTGGACATGGTTCTCGGGCAGTTGGACCGCCAAACTCGTAATCAGGCCTTTAGGGTGCATATTGATAGAGGGCCAGATGTGCGACCCTTTCATTTAGCGCCTCGCAATTTGCGACTCATTGCGAGTCACAAATTGCGAGGCGCTAAATGAAATGTACAACAGTGTTATTACACTGTTTTGCGATTCCCAATGGGCTCGCAAATTGCGATGCTCATTAATATTAATGAGCCTCTCGCAATTTGCGAGCCCATTGGGAATGCCAGCCCTCCCAGGGATGGTGGCCTTCTGGGCTCAGCAGAGCACCATGTCTGGGACTGCTTTTTAATAAAGCAGCTTTTTTTAAAAATGCAGCACGTTTTCTTTAAAGGAAAACGGGATGCATTTTTCAAAAAAATGAAACGTTTTCGTTTCATTTTTTAACGGCAGGCAGTGATCCCTGGGACCACTGCCCGCCCTTAAAAAATATTTTTAGAGACAGTCACAAAGTGGAACTGCATTACCACACTCTTGAAGAGGGTGGTAATTTGCAAGTGTTTTGCGACCGCAATTGCGGTCACAAAACATTCACACATAGCATTGCGGACGCAATTAGGAAGGGAACGCCCCTTCCTAATTGCGACTCGCTGTTTTGGATTTGTACATGGCCAACAGTGATTTTGCATGCGCAAACGAGTTCGCAAACCCGTTTGCGCATGCAAAATCAAATCGTACATCTGGCCCAGAGTCCTTTCTTTACACATCATGGTCTTTCTTCAATGTTCCAGTTGTTTGTTGCATGTTGGCTCAAGCTTAAATAGTCTGTCTTAACAATAGTTTTTAAAATTGAATTGAGAAGAAAAATCTCTAGGTCTAAACAGGTTAGCAGACCATCAACATCACATACATGATATAGGACTCGGAGTACATTCAAGATCATTTAAAAATTCATTCATTTTTCACAGATATACAGTGAAATAAACAGACATAAATAATCGATAAGACGTAATGACAGACAATATATATAAGGACAAAAAAATACAACAAAAGTATGTGAACAGGTAGCTTGAGTGGCTATTCGGTTGATCTTGAAAATGATGTTGATATATCGACTCATACATGTAACCAACAGACGGATTAAATGTGCTCTAGAATGCTTTTAAATGAAATTTGTATTAAAGAAATTAATTTTTAAATGATATTGAATGTACTCTGAGTCCTATATCATGTATGTGATGTTGATGGTCACCATCCCTTTGTCTGTATTACCAGACGGAACATTTATTTTTTTAAGCAGGCAGAAATTAGTGCTGCTATTACAAAAAAGCCATTACATGATACTGGGGTAACCCACATAAATTGGAAGGACCTGGGTAAAGTGCAGTACAGAAAACAGTGGTCCTAACGTACACTAAGAATAGAACAAATCAATTAGACTATCCTGATTCAAGTGTGTATTTATTATCTTTATGGCTAAAAACCTTAGTTTCTAGAGCAAGCCCACAAGCTTTACAACTCCCACACTTAGGATGGCCTGTAAGTTGTGGTAAATTCCACAAGCAGACTATTTTGAAATAAGTTTGTAAATGTTATGGGTCTTTCCCTTTTCTTTCGTTCTATATATTTCACGCACACGCACTTTTTCTTGAGACATTTGATATGGTTCCGGGAGCGACTGTTATGTGTATATAGTAGATGAATATTGTGAAACATCAATATAAATTGGATTTCATGTTTTGGAATAATGCTGCTTTTTTGTGTGATGTTGTTGTATATTTTTATGTTTGCTCCCTCTTATTTTGCATTCATTGAATATTGAATCAGGATTGTCTAATTGATTTGTTCTATCCTTAGTGTCCATTAGGACCGCTGTTTTCTGTATCGCTATGAAAAAAAGTTCTCTATTGGGGAAATCTTTGTGGGAACAGGCAATGGTCTCTAGGACCACTGCTTACTTCCCAATAGGACACCTCCCCATGATGAATCAGTGACAACCTCCTTTGAGAAGCTGGTAACTGTTCATTGTTTTCCCGCTACAATTGCAATCACAAACCATTAATACATACAATACCGAATCACAATTAAGACTGAACAGTGGTTCCTTATCCCTTCCTACTTGTGATTTGGTTTGGGTCAGTAAACCAATTTTGCGAATCAGAAATGCTTTTCTGATGCACAAAATGGGTTTGAAACATACCAAAAGGCCATTTTGCAGTTGCAAACCTGGTGATTTTGTGAATCGCATGACTTGTGATCAAAAATGTTCATCTGACCCATTGTTTTCTCATTGTATTTGCCCTTCTGTTCTGGTTCTACCTGTAACATCTGTAGTCTAATTTGGCTACTGTTGTAACCACTGTTTGTAAACTGTATTTTCAATGATGATTAAGTTTGTATATTTCTGACTTTGTATTCCATCCATCTCACTCTGGCAAGTGAACTTGTTTGTCAAATGTAGAATATACTTCATGGACTCTTGATTATGCACTGTTCTTTATGCAATACATTGTATAACTTCTCAACTCTATAGATTTCACTCAATCAGTCACTCAACAAACTTTATTTGTTTACTAAAATCATAACCATAAAAGTACATTAAACATTTAAAATCTCGGTGAGGCAAAGAGTTCACTCTTACACTGATACTTTTGTTCCCAACATGGTTTCCATCCTAAAATGTTACATTCTAAAGTTTTTAAATGATAAAATTCATTACAAACAGATAAAAAGTTAAAAAGGTAAAAGCTACAATCCCACAGATTCAAATAATTGATTTCCTTAATTTTACAGAAGCAGCTAAAAAGCTAGCAACCACATAACAAACATCGATATCCGAGAGAAGTTGCGAATACATCAAGGCAGGCCGCACTTACCTAAAATTCAGCCTCCTTATCATAGGAACCAGAAACATTTGTCTAGGTTTTTATAAAATGTCTACAAAACATAATAAAGTGCATAGTGTCTTTGGATGAGGTACCATCATATCCACAAAGGCCATGTCGTCTTTTAGGCTATGTCAAAATTGTAAACCTCAGTAGACGATGCATCATCTTAAACCTATAGTGAGATAACAAGAACCAATGGTAAACATTTTGAACCAACCCCAAATACGACTCCATAATAAAATTTGTTTTCAACATGATCTATGTTCTTACTGTGGATTTGGCCAGTTCCTTCTGTTCTCTAAGTGAATCCCTCCACCTAATGTAATTAGATTTACCTGAATGTGGATGATGTGTGACATTCGATGTTGTGACGTTGCTACAACGCATACAGTTCAGGCAAGAATTTGCACCTACTTTGTTTGTCCTCAATACTTTTGTCTTTGAAATATGTCTTGTGATTTTCTTTGGATGACTAAATCTGGGAACTTTCATGGTTTCTGGTATAAAAACCTTGGACTTTCTTTAAAATATCCTTTAGGTTTGTGCTTTCTTGAAGTGCTTTGAAGTACATTGCAATGTATGTTAATTATTATTTTGATTGTTCCACATGCATCTGAATATTTTTACAGACATACCAATCTCCCTGTATACATTTTTTTGTTTTCAGCATGAAGTATTCTTTTGGTATTTTTAATGCATTTTTATTGTACAACATCAAGAATGCAAGCTGTTCAAAATGAAACTGCCCTTTTTGGTCTCTCTAATTATCTTCAATCTCTGCTTTGGCTTCCTGTTAAAGTATATATTTTTTTAATTATGATGCTTGGCTTGATATGTTCACAAGGCTGTAATCCACTATATACTGCATATAAAATTAGGCACAAGTCAACGCAAACCTTGTGCTCCCAAGAAAAATATATTTCTGATTCAGCCGCCTCTCATTGTAAAAGGTTGATAGCAGATTATTCGTGAAAGCCTGTATGCTATTGAATAAAATGACCTCTGAAGTTTGATTCTGGTCTTCTTTTGGTGGCTTTTGGAAAGCAATGCACTGTTTTTGCCTGGTAATATTTTGTGATAATATTGATGTTTTCTGTGTTTCTGTGATTCTCCTATTGGAGATCCATTGGGGCCATATCATACATATGGCGCATTTACCTTGCTTTAACAAGAAAAATGCCCCATATTATGATGAATGGTTGCCCCCAGGGAAGTCACGAACTCGCGCTGCCCAGGGGGCAGAACATTCATGTGAAAAACAGAAGCGGCTGCAGTGCAGACGGCAACCCGCCTGCACTTTTAAGGGCGATTAGAGATACCCTTGTAGGCAGGTGCAGTGAGTGACTGCACCTGCCTACAAGGGGATGTCTGGTGGGTCCATGGGACCCACATTCTCTCCTCCAGAGGGCTGCCATCAGGGGGCGCACTGACAGTGTGCCACCCTCTAGGTGACTATTTGTCAGTGTGTCTCCTAACAGCTTCTTTGCCTCTGCACCCGCATCAGTAATACAGTGCAGGCGCGGAGGCAAAGGGATTCCCTCATTTGCATGAGGCCACGCCTCCCATGCAAATGAGGGAACGCCCTCTGATGATAGTGCAGGCTCTTTATGTGCACCAGCGCTATTGGTATTACAGAAGGGGATGCACAAGCGTCTGCGGCCCCTTCTGTAATACTAAAGTGCCCCGGGGGCGCGCAAAGCAGGCACAAATGGCAGTTGCGCCCCCCAGGGCACTTCTGTATTACTGCCCCAGATGTGATTAATGCTACAGTAAAAAAAATAAAAAAAATAAAAATATATATATATATATATATATATATATATTCACTGAAAAAACCATAGGTTTTAGGGACAGTTATAGTTAGTTGGACATTTCACTCATACAAAACCATAGAAATTCCCCGTTATAGTTAGTTCAGCTAACTATAACTCGCGCCCCGCAATGCACTGCTGATGACATCACATATTACATCACTCATGACATGGTCAGTGACATCACTGATGACATCACTGATGACATCTCAAATGACATCACTGATGACATCACTGATGACATCATCCAGTGACTGTGTGTTTCTGTAAAGTTTAAATATGTTTAATATATATAGGGAAAGGCGTATTGAAGAATGAGTGGGTGTATAAGTGTCTGAATGGATGATTTAGTACATGAGTGACTGACTCTACAAGTGAGTGATTAAATGTATCTTACTGAATGCATGGGTTAGTGACTAAACTGTGTGAATGTCTGTATCCGTCTGTCTGTTGGTTTGTAAGCGGCTGCATGAGCTTTCTGAATAGCTACATGAGTGTCTACATGGGTTATTGATTGATTGTCTGAGTATCTGTATGGGTGCCTGAGTGTTTGTGTGGGTGGGGTGTGTGTGACTCTGTGCATAGATGTGTGAGTTGGTGATTCACTGGGTGCATGGTTTCAAGAGTGCATCTGTGATGGACTGTATGGGTGGGTGAGTGTGTGTATGGGTGTGTTAGTGATTGAATGTATATCTCAGTGGTACATGTGTGAGTAACTACATATGTGAAAGGCAGTATATATGTGTGTTGGAGTATATAAATGGCTATAAGTGAGAGTGTGTGATTGTGAGAGTGGCTGTATGGATGAGTGTGTACTTGTATCAGTGATTGTATAAGAGCGTAAGAATGTGCTAGTATTTGTATGAGTAAGTGAGCTGGTGTGTGTATAACTGTATAGGTGAGTAAATGGGTGTGTGATTAAGTTTTTGCATGACTGACTAGGTGTGTGAGTACCTCTATGGATGAGTGGCGGTGTGTGAGTGTTTATATAGGTGTATGAGTGCATATGATAGTCCTGTACTGAGTGACTAAGTATGAGTGACTGTACGGGTGAGTGAGTGGATGTGTGTGTAGACCTAAGAATCAGTGAGTGGGTATGTAGTTTTTGGTGTTGGAGTGTCTATGGTTTTGAGAATGGCAGTCTGTAATTTAGAGTGGGTGTATCAAAAGTTATATTAGGGTGTGAGAAGATGCATGAAATTATCACATGGATGATGTCATCAGTGATGTCATTTCAGATGTCATCAGTGATGTCATCAGTGATGTCACTGACCATGTCATGAGTGATGTAATATGTGACGTCATCAGCAGTGCATTGCGGGCGCGAGTTATAGTTAGCTGAACTAACTATAACGGGGGAATTTCTATGGTTTTGTACGAGTGAAATGTCCAACTAACTATAACTGTCCCTAAAACCTATGTTTTTTCAGTGAATTTCAAAGGTTTTTTAAATGCTAATTTCTAACTATAACGTGTCTGAAACCTATGGTTTTTTCAGTGAATTTCAAAGGTTTTTTAAATGCTAATTTCTAACTATAACGTGACTGAAACCTATGATTTTTAAGTGAATTTCAAAGGTTTTTTTAAATGCTAGTTTCTAACTATGCCTACAGAGGTAGGACATGTGAAGAAAGAAGAAAAACGCACAGAAAGAAGCAAAAGATGTGCAGAAAGAACCAACAGAGGAGCAGAAAGAGGCCTTGTTGCAAAATCATCCTGTGCCACAACTTTTTCAGACGGGTACTGGTGGTAACTGACTCTGACTAACCAGAGCCAGTGCTATGCTAAAAGACACTTAGAATACAGTGAAAACACCTACATACACTAGGGAACACTATGCGTTGGGGTACCCCTGTGATTAGCATGACCTCCTCTGCAAGTCCCTAGTACATAATAGGGCAGGGGGATTAAAACTACCTCTTAAAACGCGCTACAGGGCGCGTTTGCACAGTGGTGAAGGGAGGGGGGCCTGAGGTGACATGTGTGCAAACGCACCCCGTGGCGCGTTTTAAGTTGCGGGATTAAGTCCCCTTGAATTCTGAGGGTCCCTGGGGCCCAACTAGCCCCCAGGTACCTACAGTTAGGACCACAGAGCTGAGTTGCAGAGAGGCGTTCCGAGGCCACGCACCTTTTTCACCTCTCTGCAACGCAACTCTGTTGTGCTTACTGAAGGTACCTGGTGGGCTAGTTGGCCCCAGGGTCCCTCAGGATTCAAAGGGAATTAATTCCCCAACTTAAAACGCACCACAGGGCGTGTTTGCGCACATGTCACCTGAGGCCCTGCCCCTCCCTTCACCACTGTGCAAACGCGCCCCGTGGTGCGTTTTAAGTTGGGGGATTAGGTCACCTTGAATCCTGAGGGTCCCTGGGGCCCAACTAGCCCACTAGGTACTTCCAGTAAGCACCACAGGCCTGCGTTGCAACGCCTGTAACAAATTGTGCAGTTGTGTTTAGGTAGTGAAGAGGGTCGTGCTGGGGGTAGTGTTTTAGGGTTTAGAGTAGTGCAGTGGTGTTTGTGTAGTGTAGGGGGTCATGCTGGGGGTAGATTTAGGGTTTAGGGTAGTGCAGTGGTGTTTGGGTAGTGTAGGGAGTCATGCTGGGGGAGTGTTTTAGGGTTTAGGGTAGTGCAGTGGTGTTTGGGTAGTGTAGGGGTCGTGCTGGGGGTAGTGTTTTAGGGTTTAGGGTAGTGCAGTGGTGTTTGGGTAGTGTAGGGGGTCGTGCTGGGGGTAGTGATTTAGGGTAGTGAAGGGGGTACTGCTGGGGGTAGTGTTTTAGGGTTTAGGGTAGTGCAGTGGTGTTTGGGTAGTGTAGGGGTACTGCTGGGGTAGTTTTTAGGGTTTAGGGTAGTGCAGTGGTGTTTGGGTAGTGTAGTGGTTCGTGTTGGGGGTAGTTTTTAGGGTTTAGGGTAGTGCAGTGGTGTTTGTGTAGTGTAGGGGTAGTGTTTTAGGGTTTAGGGTAGTGCAGTGGTGTTTGTGTAGTGTAGGAGGTCGTGTTTTAGGGTTTAGGGTAGTGCAGTGGTCTTTGGGTAGTGTACGGAGTCGTGCGGGGGTAGTGTTTTAGGGTTTAGGGTAGTGTAGGGGGTCATGCGGGGGTAGTGTTTTAGGGATTAGGGTAGTGCATTGGTGTTTGGGTAGTGTAGGGGTCATGCGGGGTAGTGTTTTAGGGTTTAGGGCAGTGCAGTGGTGTTTGGGTAGTGTAGGGGTCGTGCTGGGGGAGTGTTTTAGGGTTTAGGGCAGTGCAGTGGTGTTCGGGTAGTGTAGGGGGTCGTGCTGGGGGAGTGTTTTAGGGTTTAGGGCAGTGCAGTGGTGTTCGGGTAGTGAAGGGGGTCGTGCTGGGGGAGTGTTTGAGGGTTTAGGGCAGTGCAGTCGTGTTCGGGTAGTGTAGGGGGTTGTGCTGGGGGTAGTGTTTTAGGGTTTAGGGTAGTGCAGTGGTGTTCGGGTAGTGTAGGGGGTCATGCTGGGGGTAGTGTTCTAGGGTTTAGGGCAGTGCAGTGGTGTTTGGGCAGTGTAGGGGGTAATGCTGGGGGTGGTGTTTTAGGGTTTAAGGCAGTGCAGTGGTGTTTGGGCAGTGTAGGGGGTCGTGCTGGGGGTGGTGTTTTAGGGTTTAGGGCAGTGCAGTGGTGTTCGGGCAGTGTAGGGGTCGTGCTGGGGGTGGTGTTTCAAGGTTTAGGGCAGTGCAGTGGTGTTCTGGCAGTGTAGGGGGTCGTGCTGGGGGTGGAGTTTCAGGGTTTAGGGCAGTGGTGTTCGGGCAGTGTAGGGGGTCGTGCTGGGGGTGGTGTTTCAGGGTTTGGGGCAGTGCAGTGGTGTTCGAGCAGTAAAGGGGGTCATGCTGGGGGTGGTGTTTCAGGGTTTAGGGCAGTGCAGTGGTGTTCGGGCAGTGTAGGTGGTCGTGCTGGGGCTGGTGTTTCAGGGTTTAGGGCAGTGCAGTGGTGTTCGGGCAGTGTAGGGGGTCATGCTGGGGCTGGTGTTTCAGGGTTTAGGGCAGTGCAGTGGTGTTCGGGCAGTGTAGGGGGTCTTGCTGGGGCTGGTGTTTCAGGGTTTAGGGCTGTGCAGTGGTGTTCGGGCAGTGTAGGGGGTCGTGCTGGGGGTGGTGTTTCAGGGTTTAGGGCAGTGCAGTGGTGTTCGGGCAGTGTAGGGGGTCGTGCTGGGGCTAGTGTTTCAGGATTTAGGGCAGAGCAATGGTGTTCAGGCAGTGTAGGGGGTTTTGCTGGAGGTGGTGTTTCAGGGTTTAGGGCAGTGCAGTGGTGTTCGTGCAGTGTAGGGGTGGTGTTTCAGGGTTTAGGGCAGTGGTGTTCAGGCAGTGTAGGTGGTCTTGCTGGGGTTGATGTTTCAGGGTTTAGGGCAGTGCAGTGGTGTTTGGGCAGTGTAGGGGGTCGTGCTGGGGGTGGTGTTTCAGGGTTTAGGGCAGTGCAGTGGTGTTCCGACAGTGTAGGAGATTGTGCAGGGGGTGGTGTTTCAGGGTTTAGGGCAGTGCAGTGGTGTTCGGGCAGAGTAGGGGGTCGTGCTGGGGGTGATGTTTCAGGGTTTAGGGCAGTGCAGTGGTGTTCGGGCAGTGTAGGGTGTCGTGCTGAGGGTGGTGTTTCAGGGTTTAGGGCAGTGCAGTGGTGTTTGGGCAGTGTAGGGGTCGTGCAGGGGGTGGTGTTTCAGGGTTTAGGGCAGTGCAGTGGTGTTTGGGCAGTGTAGGGGGTCGTGCAGGGGTGGTGTTTGAGGGTTTAGGGCAGTGCAGTGGTGTTCGGCCAGTGTAGGTGGTCTTGCTGGGGGTGGTGTTTCAGGCTTTAGTGCAGTGGTGTTCGGGCAGTGTAGGGGTCTTGCTGGGGGTGGTGTTTCAGGGTTTAGGGCAGTGCAGTGGTGTTCGGGCAGTGTAGGGGGTCTTGCTGGGGCTGGTGTTTCAGGGTTTAGGGCAGTGCAGTGGTGTTCGGGCAGTGTAGGGGCCGTGCTGGGGCTGATGTTTGAGGGTTTAGGGTAGTGCAGTGGTCTTCAGGCAGTGTAGGTGGTCGTGCTGTGGCTGGTGTTTCAGGGTTTAGGGCAGTGCAGTGGTTTTCGGGCAGTGTAGGCGGTCATGCTGGGGCTGGTGTTTCAGGGTTTAGGGCAGTGCAGTGGTGTTCGGGCAGTGTAGGAGGTCGTGCTGGGGGTGGTGTTTCAGGGTTTAGGGCAGTGCAGTGGTGTTCGGGCAGTGTAGGGGGTCGTGCTGGGGCTGGTGTTTCATGGTTTAGGGCAGTGCAGTGGTGTTCGGGCAGTGTAGGGGGTCGTGCTGGGGGTGGTGTTTCAGGGTTTAGGGCAGTGCAGTGGTGTTCGGGCAGTGTAGGGGGTCATGCTGGGGGTGGTGTTTCAGGGTTTAGGGCAGTGCAGTGGTGTTCGGGCAGTGTAGGGGGTCTTGCTGGGGGTGGTGTTTCAGGGTTTAGGGCAGTGGTGTTCGGGCAGTGTAGGGGGTCTTGCTGGGGGTGATGTTTCAGGGTTTAGGGCAGTGCAGTGGTGTTCGGGCAGTGTAGGGGGTCTTGCTGGGGGTAGTGTTTCGGGGTTTAGGGCAGTGCAGTGGTGTTCGTGCAGTGTAGGGGGTCATGCTGGGGGTGGTGTTTCAGGGTTTAGGGCAGTGCAGTAGTGTTCGGGCAGTGTAGGGGATCGTGCAGGGGTGGTGTTTCAGGGTTTAGGGCAGTGCAGTGGTGTTCGGGCAGTGTAGGGGGTCGTGCTGGGGGTGGTGTTTCAGGGTTTAGGGCAGTGCAGTGGTGTTCGGGCAGTGTAGGGGGTCGTGCAGGGGTTGTGTTTCAGGGTTTAGGGCAGTGCAGTGGTGTTCGGGCAGTGTAGGGGTCGTGCTGGGGCTGGTGTTTCAGGGTTTAGGGCAGTGCAGTGGTGTTCGGGCAGTGTAGGGGGTCTTGCTGGGGGTGGTGTTTCAGGGTTTAGGGCAGAGGTGTTCGGGCAGTGTAGGGGCTCTTGCTGGGGGTGATGTTTCAGGGTTTAGGGCAGTGCAGTGGTGTTCGGGCAGTGTAGGGGGTCTTGCTGGGGGTAGTGTTTCAGGGTTTAGGGCAGTGCAGTGGTGTTCGTGCAGTGTAGGGGGTCGTGCTGGGGATGGTGTTTCAGGGTTTAGGGCAGTGCAGAAGTGTTCGGGCAGTGTAGGGGGTCGTGCAGGGGTGGTGTTTCAGGGTTTAGGGCAGTGCAGTGGTGTTCGGGCAGTGTAGGGGTCATGCTGGGGGTGGTGTTTCAGGGTTTAGGGCAGTGCAGTGGTGTTCGGGCAGTGTAGGGGGTCGTGCTGGGGGTGGTGTTTCAGGGTTTAGGGCAGTGGTGTTCGGGCAGTGTAGGGGTCTTGCTGGGGGTGATGTTTCAGGGTTTAGGGCAGTGCAGTGGTGTTCGGGCAGTGTAGGAGGTCTTGCTGGGGGTAGTGTTTCAGGGTTTAGGGCAGTGCAGTGGTGTTCGGGCAGTGTAGGGGCGAGCTGGGGGTGGTGTTTCAGGGTTTAGAGCAGTGCAGTGGTGTTCGAGCAGTGTAGGGGGTCGTGAAGGGGTGGTGTTTCAGGGTTTAGTGCAGTGCAGTGGTGTTCGGGCAGTGTAGGGGGTCGTGCTAGGGTTGGTGTTTCAGGGTTTAGGGCAGTGCAGTGGTGTTCGGGCAGTGTAGGGGTCGTGCAGGGGCTGGTGTTTCAGGGTTTAGGGCAGTGCAGTGGTGTTCGGGCAGTGTAGGGGGTCGTGCTGGGGGTAGTGTTTTAGGGTTTAGGGTAGTGCAGTGGTGCTTGTGTAGTGTAGGGGGTCGTGCTGGGGGTAGTGTTTTAGGGTTTAGGGTAGTGCAGTGGTGTTTGTGTAGTGTAGGGGGTCATGTTTTAGGGTAGTGCAGTGGTGTTTGGGTAGTGTAGGGGGTCGTGCTGGGGGTAGTGTTTTAGGATTTAGGTTAGTGCAGTGGTGTTTGGGTAGTGTAGGGGTCGTGCTGGGGGTAGTGTTTTAGGGTTTAAGGTAGTGCAGTGGTGTTTGTGTAGTGTAGGGGATCGTGCTGGGGGTATTGTTTTAGGGTTTAGGGTAGTGCAGTGGTGCTTGTGTAGTGTAGGGGGTCGTGCTGGGGGTAGTGTTTTAGGGTTTAGGGTAGTGCAGTGGTGTTTGTGTACTGTAGGGGGTCATGTTTTAGGGTAGTGCAGTGGTGTTTGGGTAGTGTAGGGGGTAGTGTTTTAGGATTTAGGTTAGTGCAGTGGTGTTGGGGTAGTGTTTTAGGGTTTAGGGTAGTGCAGTGGTGTTTGTGTAGTGTATGGGGTCATGCTGGGGGTAGTGTTTTAGGGTTTAGGATAGTGCAGTGGTGCTTGTGTAGTGTAGGGGGTCGTGCTGGGGTAGTGTTTTAGGGTTTAGGGTAGTGCAGTGGTGTTTTTGTAGTGTAGGGGTCATGTTTTAAGATGCAACGCTCCAATACCTGACCAGTCTGCACTACATAAAACTGCAAAAAAACTAAAAATAAAAAGTGTTTTGCACACTTTTGTCATTGGGCTATATGTGGGCTACATCTGGGTAATATTTGTGCTACATTTGGGCTCTTTTTTCACTGGTGGCCATCTTGGAAGACTTCTTTGTTATGAAGTTTCCAAATTTCCTCATTTAATGCAGTCTCCTCAGTAGGAAATGCTTTCAGTTTTTTACTTTGATTCCATCAAGAAGGCATTCAGATGTGTCACACATTTGCCATAAATTCAGAATGTTAGCACTCTAGTTGTTCATTAGATCACTGTAGTAAAGCTACTGCTCACCAAGGAGTTAACTGGAAGTCTACTGCTGGTATTGAAAGTGATTGTTTCAGTCTGCATGTCAGAATTTTCTAATGAAATAGAAGAGGATTTGAGATCTCACTTAAAACATGCACTAAATTTTCTTTTGCAGCACTAACCATAATTTCTATGGCAAAATGAACCCCCTCATTTTGTTCCTTTTTAAATTAAATGTTTTAAGTGTTACCAGTTTATTCCAATCAAGATGGCTTCAGGTGTGCCATACTTTGTCATAAGTAAGGCTGTTAGCACTCTAGTTGTTCTTTAGAACACTCTGGGAAGCTGCAGTAGAACACAAAGGCATCAACTGACAGGCTGCTCCTGTTGAAATATAACAGGAAGATATTTGAGATCTCACTTAAAACATGTCCTAATTTTTCTTTCTACAGCACTAACCATAATTTCTATGGCAAAATGAACCCCCTCATTTTGTTCCTTTTTAAATTAAATGTTTTAAGTGTTACCAGTTTATTCCAATCAAGATGGCTTCAGGTGTGCCATACTTTTGTCATAAGTAAGACTGTTAGCGCTGTAGTTGTTCTTTAGAACACTCTGGGAAGCTGCAGTAGAACACAAAGGCATCAACTGACAGGCTGCTCCTGTTGAAATATAACAGGAAGATATTTGAGATCACACTTGAAACATGTCCTAATTTTTCTTTCCAGAGCACTAACCATAATTTCTATGACAAGATGAACCCCATCATTTTGTTCCTTTTTAAATTAAATGTTTTAAGTGTTACCAGTTTATTCCATCCAAGATGGCTTCAGGTGTGCCATACTTTTGTCATAAGTAAGGCTGTTAGCACTCTAGTTGTTCTTTAGAACACTCTGGGAAGCTGCAGTAGAACACAAAGGAATCAACTGACAGTCTCTGCCCTTGTTTGATGTACATGTTTTACTGAGAATGTCAGACTTCATTCTCACATGACTGAGAAAGATAATGTGAATTTACAGAAAATATGCTCTCATTTTAGCTTCTGAAGCACCTTCCAAAACTGTATGGGACAAGCATGTGAAAATAGTTTTCTCTCGAACATGATTCATAATATCCCAGCAGAAGGTTTTTCACAGGGTAAAATCACATTAGAACACACCACAATTCCTGAAATTAGTATGGTACCATCAACAAATGAATTCTAATGTAACTAAAGTCTGTTATCACCCTTTATAGTTCTCCTTTTGGTAACCCTCAAAATCTTCGATTCACTACAATGCATTTCAATGGGGTACTATCATTTATATTGGCCCCAAGATGGCTGCCAGCAATTCCAGGATGAAGTGCTGACAGCCAATCAGATCTCACGATGACATGTGTGGTTAGGCTCCGCCCAGATATATATGTGTTTTACTTTTGATTTTCTCAGCAACTACTGAACGGATTTACACCATTTAACAAAAGGGTTCTTTCTGAACCAAGAACTACCTCTTTGCCAAATTTGGTGTAATTCCGTTCAGCAGTTCGGGCTGTAGCCTTGCATAAAGTTTCCTATGGGAAATTAATTTTTTGACTCTTATTTTTAATTTCTCCGCAACTACTGAACGGATTTACACCATTTAACAAAAGGGTTCTTTCTGAACCAAGAACTACCTCTTTGCCAAATTTTGTGTAATTCCGTTCAGCAGTTCGGGCTGTAGCGGTGGCTAAAGTTTCCTATGGGAAAATGAATGGGGAAAACACGTTTGGGACCCCCTTTTTCTCGGCCCCGCTTGACGAATCACCCCGAAACTTTCAGGGTAGGAGCGGACCGGAGCGGGCCATAAAGTTTGAAAATTTCGCGTAGATTCGTCAACCGACGCAAGAGTTATTTCAAATAGAATGTTGCGGATTTCCTATGGAAAATAGGTCCTAACTATAACTATCTACTGGCGACCGCCAGTAGATATATATATATATATATATATATATATATATATATATATATATATATATATATATATATATATATATATATATATATATATATATATATATATATATATGTATATATATTAAAGAATTCACCAGGATCCTTCACCAATCCACAGAATGACTCGCATCTGCTTCCATCGACGTAAGGACCACGAACCACCGGAAATATAGGCAATAATTCTTTATTGAATTGCTCAAATTACGCGTTTCAGGCAACACTTGCCCTTGATCACATCAAATATTTATATATATATGCGTCTGGCAGCCGAAACGCGTGGATGTTTGAGTCGCTCAACGTTAAATAAACCACTGTGAAAGATCCACAGGAGTGCCGATATCATCTTTTGTTGAAACGAGGTGAATTTGTATATATATATATATATATATTATCTACTGGCGGTCGCCAGTAGATAGTTATAGTTAGGACCTTTATCCATAGGAAATCCGCAACATTCTATTCCCAATAAGTTTGGCGTCGTTTGACGAATCATCGCAAAATTTTCAAAACTAGTGGGGCGCTCCGGTCCGCTCCTATCCTGAAAGATTCCGGGTGATTCATCAAGCGGGGGACGAGAAAAAAGGGGGGTCCCAAAACGCGTTTTCTCCATGTTAATTCCCATAGGAAATTTTAGCCACGGCTACAGCCCGAACTGCTGAACGGAATTGCACCAAATTTTGCAAAAAGGTAGCGCTTGGTTCAGAAAGCGACCTTTTTTAAATGGTGTAAATCCGTTCAGTAGTTGCGGAGAAATTCAAAAATAAGAGTGAAAAATCGATTTCCCATAGGAAACTTTATGCAAGGCTACAGCAAAAACTGCTGAACGGAATTACACCAAATTTGGCAAAAGGTAGTGCTTGGTGAAGAAAGTACCCTTTTAAAAATGGTGTAAATCCGTTCAGTAGTTGCTGAGAAAATCCAAAATAAAAGTTTTGATATTTATGGCCGCGGTGGATCCGCGCCACCCTCCCGACCTCGAGCTGCATGCTAATTGGCTGTCAACACTCCAAATCAGGAAGAACCGAGGAACAAGAAAGCAGTAAAAAAAAGTGTGCAATACGCAAAAAGGGGGCAGGGTAGAAACACCCTGACCCCCTAGGCCTGCTCAGGGGGTCCTACAAGGACCCCCAGGGCCTTTTTTTTTTAAATCGGCAGGATGCGCTTATGGTGCGCGGATCCTGCCGATTAAAAACGAGCGCGGCCTCCCGCGCTTCTTTGGTAATTGGCCCCGGGTGGGCCAAGTCCCGAGGGCATGCGGGGTTAAGTTTTATGTGTGGGGGCCTCTAAGGCCCCCAAGCCCGGGGACCGCCACCCCCGGGGCTTTAATAAAAATGATGCGGGAGGGCTCACGGCCCTCCCGCAGCCCCGAGGACCGCCACCCCCGGGGCTTCTTTTTATTTTTTAAATTACCTATGTGGGGGTCTTGAGCCCCCACACGCCCCGGGACTGCCACCTCCCGGGGCACTAAATATTTCAATGTGGGGGTCCGTTACGGACCCCAGAGCCCGGGGACCACCACCTCCCGGGGCTGTGCAATTCAAGGGAGGGGGCCGCGCGGCCCCCCTCCTGGAGCCCTTGATGGCCCTGGGGACCACCACCCCCAGGGCCGGCTCCTGCAGTGTCCCGGGGTGCCTACCCCGGGACACTGTAGTTTGCTATGACAGGACGGGAGCCGCGACTCCGTCCTGTCATAGCAAACTGCTTGGATATTAGAGCGAGAGCAGGAAACCTGCTCTCGCTTCCAATATCCAAAGCAAATTGCTTTCCACATGGGGAGCTGCATCTTAGCAGCTCCCCATGTGGAAAGCAATGCCGGCTCCCGAGGGACGCGGGAGCAGGCGGGACCGTGGGGGATTGGGGACCCCCCACAGTCCCCAACGGAGAGGGCCAGCCCGGGGATGGGGTCCCCGGGGCAAGTAGTGGCCTGGGAGGGGGGCCACGCGGCCCCCTTCACCAAAATAAAATAAAAAAACAAAGGCCGGCCCCGGGGATGGGGTCCCCGGGGCCATAAGTGGGTTGAGGAGGGGGCAACGCAGCCCCCTCCAAAACAATACAATTTTTTTAAAAGGCCATGCCCCGGGGGATGGGGTCCCCGGGGCCGATTAAGGCCTCGGGAGGGGGGCCACGCGGCACCCTTCCAAATTGGTTTTTTAAAAGAAATAAATAAATAGGGGGCAGGCCCTGGGGGATGGGGTCCCCAGGACCAATAAATTAGAAAAGAAGGGGGCCCACACAGCCCCCCTTCTTAAAAAAAAAAAAAAACACCGGCATCGCGCCGGCCACGCCCCTTCTTTCACCACTCCACAGAACGCGCCCCTGGCGCGTTTGCAGATGAGGAACGAATTCCCCTTGAATACTGGGGTCCCTGGGGCCAACTAGCCCACCAGGAACCTCCAGTATGCGCCAGGGGCTGCGTTGCAGAGAGGTGTTCTGAGGCCACGCCCCTTTTACACCTCTCTGCAACGCAGCTCTGTGGCGCATAATGGAGGGAGCTGGTGGGCTAGTTGCACCCCAGGGACCCTCAGGATTGAAGGGGAGTTAATCCCCCAACCTAAAACGCGCCACGGGGCGCGTTTGCACAGTAATGAAGGGAGGGCGGGGCTTGAGATGACATGTGTGCAAACAGGCCCCGTGGCGTGTTTCAAGATGGGGAATTAAATCCCCTTCAATCCTGAGGGTCCCTGGGGGACAACTAGCCCACCAGGTACGTCCAGAAAGCACCACAGAGCTGCGTTGCAGAGAGGTGCAACAAGGGGCGTGGCCTCTGAACACCTCTCTGCAACGCAGCTCTCTGGCGCATACTGGAGGTATCTGGTGGGCTAGTTGGCCCCTAGGGACCCTCGGGATTGAGGAGGAATTAATTCTCCAACTTAAAACGCGCCACAGGGCGTGTTTGCAGACATGTCACCTCAGGCCCCACCCCCTTCCTTCACCATTGTGCAAATATTCCTCTAAAATCAGCCGAACTACGAATTCTGATTTACTCACCTGTTATCAGGAGAGAACCCAGTGCTGCATCTTTTAGCCCAGCACTGACCCTGAAAAGTAATTCTAACCGTACTTACCAGTAACTTGTATTTCCTTCCATAGGAATCCATTGTCTGGTTTTCAGCAGAAAAGTTTCAAAGTGTCGATTTTCACAAACTACAAATATTCCTTAAAAATCGCCTGTATGACTTAAATGCATTCTTTCACCTGTTTACAGGAGATGCACCAGTGCTGGATCCAGGATCCACCACTGAGTAAGAAAAAGTAACGATAACACTACTTACCTGCTAAGTGAATTTCCTCCCATAGGATAACATTGGTGATTCTATGTGAAAAGTTTCTGTCAACTTTTAAAATACAATAATATTCCTTAAAAATCAGTACTGTAACCAAAACGCTTTTACTCAACTGTTTACAGGAGATGTCCCAGGACTGAATCTAGGATCCAGTCCTGTGGTTAGAAAAGTAATCCATAAAGTAACTAATTGCATTTAACTAGAAATTCACATTGAGCTCAATGTTGCATTGTGTTTGAAATTGTGTTGCCCATTGCAACAACTGTAACTACTGTACTTAAAAGTCTATTGCCTATTTGCAAAGAATTTAAACTAAAGTAATTCATTCTGAGAAAGTATATTTTGTAATGTAATGTATAATGTAATTACAATGTAATTTAAAAAATAAATAGTTTAAAAAAATGTAGTAAATCAGTATCAAAAAAATAAAGATAACAATTAATACATTTAAAAATTGTCATTTACAAAACCTTGAAATTCACTGAAAAAAACCATAGGTTTCAGACATGTTATAGTTAGGAATTAGCATTTAAAAAACCTTTAAAATTCACTGAAAAAACCATAGGTTTCAGGCACGTTATAGTTAGAAATTAGCATTTAAAAAACCTTTGAAATTCACTGAAAAAACCATAGGTTTCAGGCACGTTATAGTTAGAAATTAGCATTTAAAAAACCTTTGAAATTCACTGAAAAAACCATAGGTTTCAGACACGTTATAGTTAGAAATTAGCATTTAAAAAACCTTTGAAATTCACTGAAAAAACCATAGGTTTCAGGCACGTTATAGTTAGAAATTAGCATTTAAAAAACCTTTGAAATTCACTGAAAAAACCATAGGTTTCAGGCACGTTATAGTTAGAAATTAGCATTTAAAAACCTTTGAAATTCACTGAAAAAACCATAGGTTTTAGGGACTGTTATAGTTAGTTGGACATTGCACTCGTACAAAACCCGTGAAATTCCCCCGTTATAGTTAGTTCAGCTAACTATAACTCGCGCCCCCGCAATGCACTGCTGATGATGTCACATATTACATCACTCATGACATGGTCAGTGACATCACTGATGACATCTCAAATGACATCACTGATGACATCATCCATGTGATAATTTCATGCATCTTCTCACACCCTAATATAACTTTTGATACACCCACTCTAAATTACAGACTGCCATTCTCAAAATCATAGACACTCCAACACCAATAACTACATACCCACTCACTGATTCTTAGGTCTACACACACATCCACTCACTCACCTGTACAGTCACTCATACTTACGGTCACTCAGTACAGGACTATCATATGCACTCATACACCTACATAGACACTCACACACCGCCACTCATCCATAGAGGTACTCACACACCTAGTCAGTCATGCAAATAATTAATCACACTGCCATTTACTCACCTATACAGTTATACACACACCAGCTCACTTACTCATACAAATACTAGCACATTCTTACGCTCTTATACAATCACTAATACAAGTACACACTCATCCATACAGCCACTCTCACAATCACACACTCTCACTTATACCCATTTATATACTCCAACACACATATATACTGCCTTTCACATATGTAGTTACTCACACATGTACCACTGAGATATACATTCACTCACTAACACACCCATACACACACTCACCCACCCATACAGTCCATCACAGATGCACTCTTGAAACCATGCACCCAGTGAATCACCCACTGATACATCTATGTGCAGTCACACACACCCCATCCACACAAACACTCAGGCACCCATACAGATACTCAGACAACCAATCAATAACTCATATAGACACTCATGTAGCTATTTACAAACCCATGCAGCCACTTACACACCAACAGACAGACGGATAAAGACATTCACACAGTTTAGTCACTAATCCATGCATTTAGTAAGATACGTTTAATCACTCACTTATAGAGTCAGTCACGCACCTACTAAATCATCCATCCAGACACTTATACACCCACTCATTATTCAATACACCTTGGCATATATATTAAACATATTTAAACTTTATAGAAACACACAGTCACTGCATGATGTCATCAGTGATGTCATTTGAGATGTCATCAGTGATGTCACTGACCATGTCATGAGTGATGTAATATGTGACGTCATCAGCAGTGCATTGCGGGCGCGAGTTATAGTTAGCTGAACTAACTATAACAGGGGAATTTCACGGGTTTTGTACGAGTGCAATGTCCAACTAACTATAACTGTCCCTAAAACCTATGGTTTTTTCAGTGAATTTCAAAGGTTTTTTAAATGCTAATTTCTAACTATAACGTGCCTGAAACCTATGGTTTTTTCAGTGAATTTCAAAGGTTTTTTAAATGCTAATTTCTAACTATAACGTGCCTGAAACCTATGGTTTTTTCAGTGATATATATATATAGATATATATATATATATATATATATATATATATATATATATATATATATATTATCTACTGGCGGTCGCCAGTAGATAGTTATAGTTAGGACCTATTTTCCATAGGAAATCCGCAACATTCTATTTGAAATAACGTTGGCGCCGGTTGATGAATCTTCGCGAAATTTTCCAACTTGTTGGGGCGCCCCGGTCCGCTCCTATCCTGAAAGTCTCGGGGTGATTCGGCAAGCGGGGGCCGAGAAAAAAGGGGGGTCCCAAAACGTGTTTTCCCCATGTAATTTTCCATAGGAACCTTTAGTCGCAGCTACAGCCCGAACTGCTGAACGGAATTACACCAAATTTGCCAAAAGGTAGCCCTTGGTTCAGGGTCGTGCCTTTTGCTTAAATGGTGTAAATCCGTTCAGTAGTTCCTGAGAAATTTGAAAAAGAAAACACATATATATCTGGGCGGAGCCTAACCACACATGTCATCGTGAGATCTGATTGGCTGTCAGCACTTCATCCTGGAATTGCTGGCAGCCATCTTGGGACCAATGTAAATGATAGTACCCCATTGAAATGCATTGTAGTGAATCGAAGGTTTTGAGGGTTACCAAAAGGAGAACTATAAAGGGTGATAACAGACTTTAGTTACATTAGAATTCATTTGTTGATGGTACCATACTAATTTCAGGAATTGTGGTGTGTTCTAAGGTGATTTTACCCTGTGAAAAACTTTCTGCTGGGATATCATGAATCATGTTTGAGAGAAAACTATTTTCACATGCTTGTCCCATACAGTTTTGGAAGGTGCTCCAGAAGCTAAAATGAGAGCATATTTTCTGTAAATTCACATTATCTTTCTCAGTCATGTGACAATGAAGTCTGACATTCTCAGTAAAACATGTACATCCAACAAGGGCAGAGACTGTCAGTTGATTCCTTTGTGTTCTACTGCAGCTTCCCAGAGTGTTCTAAAGAACAACTAGAGTGCTAACAGCCTTACTTATGACAAAAGTATGGCACAATTGAAGCCATCTTGGATGGAATAAACTGGTAACACTTAAAACATTTAATTTAAAAAGGAACAAAATGATGAGGTTCATTTTGTCATAGAATTATGGTTTGTGCTGTAGAAAGAAAAATTAGGACATGTTTCAAGTGTGATCTCAAATATCTTCCTGTTATATTTCAACAGGAGCAGCCTGTCAGTTGATGCCTTTGTGTTCTACTGCAGCTTCCCAGAGTGTTCTAAAGAACAACTAGAGCGCTAACAGTCTTACTTATGACAAAATTATGGCACACCTGAAGCCATCTTGATTGGAATAAAATGGTAACACTTAAAACATTTAATTTAAAAAGGAACAAAATGATGGGGTACATTTTGCCATAGAAATTATGATTAGTGCTGTAGAAAGAAAAATTAGGACATGTTTTAAGTGAGATCTCAAATATCTTCCTGTTATATTTCAACAGGAGCAGCCTGTCAATTGATGCCTTTGTGTTCTACTGCAGCTTCCCAGAGTGTTCTAAAGAACAACTAGAGTGCTAACAGCCTTACTTATGAAACAATTATGGCACACCTGAAGCCATCTTGATTGGAATAAACTGGTAACACTTAAAACATTTAATTTAAAAAGGAACAAAATGATGGGGTTCATTTTGTCATAGAAATTATGGTTAGTGCTCTAGAAAGAAAAATTAGGACATGTTTCAAGTGTGATCTCAAATATCTTCCTGTTATATTTCAACAGGAGCAGCCTGTCAGTTGATGCCTTTGTGTTCTACTGCAGCTTCCCACAGTGTTCTAAAGAACAACTAGAGCGCTAACAGTCTTACTTATGACAAAATTATGGCACACCTGAAGCCATCTTGATTGGAATAAACTGGTAACTCTTAAAACATTTAATTTAAAAAGGAACAAAATGAGGGGGTTCATTTTGTCATAGAAATTATGGTTAGTGCTGTAGAAAGAAAAATTAGGACATGTTTTAAGTGAGATCTCAAATATCTTCCTGTTATATTTCAACAGGAGCAGCCTGTCAGTTGATGCCTTTGTGTTCTACTGCAGCTTCCCAGAGTGTTCTAAAGAACAACTAGAGCGCTAACAGTCTTACTTATGACAAAAGTATGGCACACCTGAAGCCATCTTGATTGAAATAAACTGGTAACACTTAAAACATTTAATTTAAAAAGGAACAAAATGAGGGGGTTCATTTTGCCATAGAAATTATGGTTAGTGCTGTAGAAAGAAAAATTAGTGCTAAAACACTACCCCCAGCACGACACCCTACACTACCCAAACATAACTGCACTACCCTAAACCCTAAAACACTACCACCAGCACGACTCCCTACACTACCCAAACACTACTGCACTACACTAAACCCTAAATATACCCCCAGCATGACCACCCACACTACACACACACCACTGCACTACCCTATACCCTAAAACACGACCCCTACACTACACAAACACGACTGCACTACCCTAAACCCTAAAACACTACCCACAGCATGACCCCCTTCACTACACAAACACCACTGCACTGCCCTAAACCCTAAAACACTACCCCAGCACTACCCCTACACTACCCAAACACCACTGCACTAACATAAACCCTAAAACACTACCCCCAGCACAACCCCCTACACTACACAAACACCACTGCACTACCCTAAACCCTAAAACACTACCCCCAGCACGACTCCCTACACTACCCAAACACCACTGCACTACCCTAAACCCTAAATCTACCCCCAGCATGACCCCTACAGTACCCAAACACCACTGCACTACCCTAAACCATAAAACACTACCCTCAGCATGACCCCCTACACTACACAAACACCACTGCACTACCCTAAACCCTAAAACACTACCACCAGCATGACCCCTACACTACTCAAACACCACTGCACTACCCTAAACCCTAAAACACTACCCCAGCACGACCCCCTACACTACCCATATACCACTGCACTACCCTAAACCCTAAAACACTACCACCAGCACGACCCCCTACACTACTGCACTACCCTAAACCCTAAAACACTACCCCCAGCTCGACCCCCTACACTACCCAAACACCACTGCACTACCCTAAACCCTAAAACACTACCCCCAGCACGACCCCCTACACCACCCAAACACCACTGCACTACCCTAAACCCTAGAAAAGAAACCCCCACCCCATGCCCAATCCCCCTTACCTCTCACTCCTCATGGTTCCTCTCTCCTCGTGGTTCCTGCTTCACGTCATCTCTGAGGGGCGGTGCACGTCGTTGTGAGGAAACAGAACAGCCTCTGTTTCCTTACAACGACATGGATCGTCTACATGTTTTTAGAACGCATGGTCATTTACCATACATACCTTTACAACAAAATTCGTTGTAAAGGAATGCGTGGTAAATGACCATGCGTTCTAAAAATGCGTAGTAATGACTTTGTGATGTACAACGCATGCGTGGTAATGCATGCGTTGTAATGGTATCGCAAAGTAAAAAGTCGTTGTAACGGCTGTTTACCGATCGAAGCTGGCCCCTGTTCTTCAGTGAGACGTTTATTTGATTAATTAGGAGGAAGAAATGTGGTTTTTTAACCAAAAAGTGCATTCCCGGCTGTTGTATTGTGAAAGTGTCCACGTGGCCTGGTTTCACTTCCGGTGAGAGAGTGGAAGAGTCTGTTTGGATCTAAAGGAGTTCTGTTGTTGGACGGGGCCGGCGCGACATGTCATCAGAAAACATAGCTAATGGAAAGCGTCCTCCCTGAAGTGTGGAGCAGTGCCATGAGAGGTCAACGAGTGTGCGTCCCACCGCAGTATGACCGTACCGCGTGACCCATGTGCCGCCTCGAGGGTACGGGAGGCAGAAGCGGCATCGCAGGTCCTCTTGAAGACCGTTGTAGCACTAATTCTACATTTTGGTACTAGGGCATTTTAACTTCGTTGTTCCTGCCAGATACAAAGAGAAGATCCTGTGTTATTCAGTGCCCTCGTTACCTTTTTTGTGGGTTGTGGTGCTTGTCACTTCGCTGCCCCACCGGTGCACACGACTGGGCACCCCACCTCGTGTGCCATCTGCAGGGCCTCTGCCCTCGGATCACTGGTTTCGGTTTCTGGAGTGGCAACATAAACAGTTGCTCCCAAAGGACTAGCCTGAACACTTAGGTGAATATCCCCTGCACCAGCATTCCACGGAAATTCTTTCCTAGCTCTCCCACGTCAACGAGCACGGCTCCGCTCGCGACACCGTATGACGTCATCGGAGCCATAAGAGGACCTCGTCGGCGTGCTGACGTCAGTTCCACCCATTTTTTCCGTGCCACCGAGGCAAACAGGGGACCGAGACATTTTCACATGTATACATAGTATAATAAATATATATATATTCACTGGAAAAAACATAGGTTTCAGGCACGTTATAGTTAGAAATGAGCATTTAAAAAACCTTAGAAATTCACTGAAAAAACCATAGGTTTCAGGCACGTTATAGTTAGAAATTAGCATTTAAAAAACCTTAGAAATTCACTGAAAAAAACCATAGGTTTCAGGGGCGTTATAGTTAGTTGGACATTTCACTCGTACAAAACCATAGAAATTCCCCCGTTATAGTTAGTTCAGCTAACTATAACTCGCGCGCCCGCAATGCACTGCTGATGACGTCACATATTACATCACTCATGACATGGTCAGTGACATCACTCATGACATCACTCATGACATCACTCATGACATCATCCAGTGAATGTGTGTTTTTCTGAAAATTAAATATGTTTTATATATGTATATCTCAAGGTCGATGGAAGAATAAATGGGTATATACGTGTCTAAATGGATGATTTTTTTTGTAAAATTGATTGTATAACTGACTAAGTGTATCTTAGTGAATACATGGGTTAGTGAGTAATGTTTAAATATGAAAATATCTGTATCAGTCTCTCACTTTGTGTATAAGTGGCTGCATGGGTTGGTGAGTAGCTACATGAGTGTCTATATGGGTTATTAGTTGGTTTTTGAGTATCAGTATGAGTGTCTGAGTGTCTGCATGGTTCGGTGGGGGTATTACTTAGTGCATAGATGCATGAATGAGTGACTCACTGTTTGTATGTGTTGAAGACAGCATGTGTGCAGGACTGTATAGGTGGATGAGTATGTGTATGGGTCTGTTAGTGAGTGAATGACTGTCTCAATAGTGTCTTTATGAGTAACTACATATGTTTTAAACTAGTATATGTGAGTATTGGTGTATATAAGTGAGTATATGTGAGAGTGAGAGATTGGAAGAGTTCCTGTACAAATAAGTAGGTGTTTCTATAAGTGATTGTTTAAGAGAGTAAGTATGTGTAAGTTTCTGTAGAAGTAAGTGTGGTAGTGTGTGTATAACTGTATATGCAAGTAAATGGATGTTTGATACTTTGTTTGCATGTGTGACTATGTGTGTGAGTAACTCTATGGATGAGTGGCGGTGTGTAACAGGATGTATAGGTGTATGAGTACATATGATGAGTGAGTATATGTATGAGTGACTGTATAGGGACTGTTGGTGAATGAGTGGATGTGTGTGTAGATCTTGGAATTAATGAATAGGTGTGTTGTAACTGGTATTGGTATGTCCATTGTTTTGAAAATGTTAGTTTGTATTTTTGAGTGTGTGTATCAAAGGTTATATTAGGGTGAGAGGAGGTCTGCCACTCTATCACAAGGATGATGTCATCAGTGATGTCATCAGTGATGTCATTTGAGATGTCATCAGTGATGTCATGAGTGATGTCACTGACCATGTCATGAGTGATGTAATATGTGACGTCATCAGCAGTGCATTGCGGACGCGCGAGTTATAGTTAGCTGAACTAACTATAACGGGGAATTTCTATGGTTTTGTACGAGTGAAATGTCCAACTAACTATAACGCCCCTGAAACCTATGGTTTTTTTCAGTGAATTTCTAAGGTTTTTTAAATGCCAATTTCTAACTATAACGTGCCTGAAACCTATGGTTTTTTCAGTGAATATATATATATATATATATACCTTACCTATTAAAAATGGTTACATATTTTATTAAGATGTGCCCCATGTAACATGGCAGTCTCCACTCGCAAAAAGACTTCTCACTAAATGGTAAGTTAGACCTGATCACATCCAGGAATAGATAATTTATTTGAAGATGGCTATTCAATGTACAGAGTGAACATCTGTGTCCGACAGAGTAGCAACACCTCTCACATCATCCACCTTCCTATTTTTAGCTATTCAACCAGCGTATCAGTGATACACATACAAACCCTAATAATGCTGCATACTCCACAAATGGATCACAACACTGGCCTATCACTTCCTGAGGTATGGTCTCATGTAGGAGATTTTAAACTGATAATTTGAGTCTACTAGTGTGAGCTATTGACCAAACCCAACAGTTTTTAATACAGATTACATTTACTTGTTTTCTGTCTTCCCATTACCCTATTGTTAAATTGCTTCTGATTCAATTGTTCCAAAGGGCAGTTGTGGCTCCACAAATATAATGAGTGATGCGGTATTAGAATATCTGTCAGAATACTATCTGACTTAAACTTTGTGTCTTAAATCTCGTTTACAAAAATTTCACCCCATTGGAGTTATTAATAGAAATTTTACACTGGGATGATATTTTTCAATTGATTCTTAACATACAATATTTATGTCATGAAGTATTAAAATGCAAATATATGTTAATACTAACACTATTGAGACATGCAACCAGATGAAAGAGGTGTGCACCCTGAATATTGACCTCAGAATATTGATGGCGCACAATATCAAAGACAGAATATACAAAACAAATATCAACATGTAAGTAAGTCTATATCTTCTACACCTAACTCTACATATGTACCTATGCGGTACAAATATCTTCAAGGTGTGCAGATATAGAGTTAGGAATAGTAAATCTATACATCACAATATGCACTTACTTTTTAAAGATTCTGGCCCTCAAAAGTCTGTCCTTGATATTCTTCTACCACAATATTCTGGGGATCTATATATTCATTAGCATAATCAATGAAGGGCAAAACTATTAAATCAATATCAAATGTAGGTGACTAGCTAGTTATGAATCCATATGCTGTCCTCTCCCTTACTCACTGCAGGCTCGAATTTCGAAACACTCTTTGTATCTTTGGACAGATGCATAACAAGTTCTTTAGACCTGCATCTGAGTTTCACTTAACGTGGCACTGAGCGCAAATGCTACTAATTTTGCAAAGGAACAGAATTACATGTCACACCAGAGCAGTGGTTAATTTGTAAAAAACATAAGTGCTGGGGCTCTCATCAGGAGGCTTCTTGCACAGCCCATTTCTCCTGTAACGCTGCTTAAAACAGAGCCACTACTAACCAGGAAGTGGGAAAGGATGTGACCTAATGGCCAGAGCTGCCGACTTCGGAGCTGGGAAAACAGGTTTGAGTCTCAGCATCGGCTCAATATCATATGATTCAGGGCAAATCACTCAATCTCCCCGTGCCTACCAAAAATGAGTGGGGGATATTCACAAGAACGTGCGATAAACATCGCCAAAATAGGCTAACGCAATTTTTCATATCGCCGTCTATAGCGGGAAAATAACTCTGTGTCAATGTCGTATTCCCAACACGGCGGTAACATGCGAAAGTTTCCCGATAACGCCTCAAATGTCTGCGATACAACTACCGCGACGGCGATAAAAAAGGAAACCCGGACGCGAAAAAAGTTGCGATGGGCCCAACCGCGATAGAAAAATCTGCGACAAGCAGCGCCAGGCTTGCAATTCCCACGCCAGGCGGGAAAAATCACCATAAAAGCGGCAAAAAAAAATACATAACTGCGAAGCACAATGGAGGCAGCAGGAGCAAGTACAGAGGACAACCCGGACCCCACAAGCCCCACGGAGGACCAGCCTGGGACCTCGGGGTCAGGGAAGGGCAAGGCGAAGAAGAAGAGGAAGACGCAGTTCAGTCCGCAGGAAAACAGGATCCTGATTACGGAGGTGATAGAACACCATCAACAACTGTTCGTCACCTCCACTGTGTCATTGGCAACAAAAAATGGAATATGGCAGTCCATCGTGGACAAGGTGAATGCAGTCGGAGTGCTGAGAAGGACAATGGACGAGGTCAAGAGGCGCTGGAATGATGTGAAGCGCAAAACCAAGCAGAAACTCGCAGACAACCGCAAAGCAGCAATGCAGACTGGGGGTGGGAGTCCTGCGCACACAGGAGGAGCTGGATGAGATGGAGGAATTGGTGTCCACAGTCATCAGTGTGGAGACGGTGGCAGGAGTCGGGGGACCGGACACTGCTCAACATGACCTGACACAACAGCAACAGGGTGAGTAACCACCAGGGACTGGGGGGACAGGGGGAGATGGGCACAATGGCACACATGCACAATGGAGTATAGCACACTGCATAACCACAATGACTCTGGAACATGTCCCTGATCTCTTTGCCATACTGCAGCACACATAGTAACAGCAAGTAGTCCCCGTCCACAATGTACCCAGAGGGGGCCCTCCCCATACATCACCAATCTCACAACAAACCCATGCACATGTGCTGAACCCAGCAAAGCTGCGGATCCGTGATCCCCACTGACAATGCAAGTGACACTGCATGACGATGAGCATGTATGCAGGCCACTCATCATGACATGTTGCACGCCACGACACCAAGGTGGCTGAGAGTGGTCCACATCCAGATAGGAGCAGGTCACACACTGACACATCCACGTGCACAAACAACCCCTGACGGCAACAAGACATCTGCGGACAAACCATGCCCAAGAGTCCCAACTCCCACCAAGAGCCCAATTTACCCAAGTATGCAACATCTCAGCACTGCATAAGCACAGAAGACAAAGGCACACTGCCTGAAAGGGAGAAGGCCAAGCAAAGTGGGAGCTGCAGGGGCGACTCTCCCACAATGCAGCACACACACAAGAATCAGAGCACATCAACATTGACAACAATGTGGTACAAACTGCAACACTTTCACAACAGAACAGAGGACACAACTGCTGCCGCTTGTGTGTAGAAACTGGCCATTCACATTTGGCATAGCAGGAAACTGTGACATGATAATGGACAAGTACAACCCCACATCCCTGATGGTGCACATATGTCCACTGTCCCGCTTCAAATAGGCAGCTCATCCTAAACAGTCACAATGTACATTATCATGCACTCTGTTTGGAAACTTGGCCAATGCGTGAACATACATGGAACACACTGTTAAACTGCATCTCCCTTTTACATTGCAGAGGGAGAATCATCTACTCCTGCAGAGCAGGCCGAACACCTCCTCAGTGATGACGAGGAGGACCTCCCCACCTTCGACACTGACGCCCTCCAAGAGCTCATGGACAGCTTCGGCACCCCTCCCCCAGGAGCAGGGCAGCCCAGCTGCACAGACCACACAGCAGGAGGCACCCACCACCCCCAGCTGTCTCCCAGGCCCCCCACGAACAACACATGGCCTTCCAACGCCATGTGTTAGAGGGCCAGTAGGAGATGGCTGATCAGGTGCGGGTGGGGTTCGACCTCATGGCAGCCAAACTAGATGCCATCCATGGGTGTCTACATCCCATCAGGGACCACTTACAGTCCCTAACGGACACCCACAGTCCACTCCATGGTCTCCAACGAGCCCTGGCTGACATCGCTGGAGTCCTGACTCGGAGACAAGAACACCTTTCTGGTCAGAGTGGCTCCAGCGATCTCAGCCGGGAGATGGGACACATGCGGAGGCTCATGGAGGACATGGTGCGGATGGAGGCGGAAAGGATGGCTGCCACGGCTGCACATCAGTGAGATGTAGCTGGGATCTACCATGCCCTGCAGATCCTCATCATGGCATTGCTGCCACAAGGCCTGGCGCAGATGAATGCTGCTGCTCCTACACCATCCACATCTCCGCCCCCTAATGTGTCAGTGCCCCACAGTGCGGCAGACATTCCACCTCCGGCACCTGATGTGTCACTGCTACACAGTGCGGCTGACAATCCACCTCCGGCCCCTGATGTGTCAGTGCCACACAGTGCTGCAGCCGAAACACCACCACCGCCAGGTGAGGCACATCACACATCAGAGGACGATGATGTGTATGAGACTGCCGTTGTGGTAATGAGGAAGCGGTAGCATTCATCTCCGCCATATGGCCTGTTTCTGCTTGGTTCGGCCCTCTGCATCATCACCTTCCACTGTCCCCCGATGCACTCTGCGACACTCACCTTGGACCTCGACATGGACTGCCATATTCTGTTTGGTCACCAATGACACAGCTATAAGACTGCGGACTGAACTCTTCCTCTTCCGATGAACTTGTCCTTCCCAAATGGACTCTGGCTGGCCCTCCACGGGGCAACAATGTCAAGTGGGGTGTGCATGGCCTTGTACTGCTCCAGCTGCTACACTCTAATGAATGTGAATAAAACATTCAAATTCACACAGATGTGTCATGTCTATGATCCTTCAAGTATGACAGTATGGATGAATGTAGGGTCAATGATTCCCCCTCACGTCCATCTTGCACATGTTGTGGGGCTTGGGTCACATGGTGCATGTTAGAATTGGGGGTCTCTAGTTGGCACAGGTAGGTACTTGTGACAAATAGGGACCCTCGCCTCTAGTCAGGGTAGGGGGGTACACTCCTAAAATAACCCCTGCTCACCCCCTTGGTAGCTTGGCACGAGCAGGCAGGCTTATCTCAGAGGCAGTGTGTAAAGCATTTGTGAACACATACAGTAATCAAGTGACAACACTACAGATGGACACCACACAAGTTGTATTATAAAAATAAGTATCTTTTATATAGATTTACCACAAGACCATAAACGACAAAAATCCACAATACTGTACTTAAAATGGTAGGTTTAGCTTAGTTCTCTTAAGTTCTTGAAATGCGACACTTTGAGTCAATGTACCTTACGATGCGTCACGTTTCTTCAACGAAAGTGTTGCAGGGATGGAGATGCGACAAAGTTCTGGTGCAAAGAAATAAAGACGTCAAGTTCTTCCTGATGCGGCACGCTTCTCCGATGTTGCGAAGTCTCGACTCGATGCGTCAGCTGCAGCGGCGACACCCTTGTTCCGTGATGCGACGACAGCGGCTTTGGCGGCGACCCTCTTCTCCGATGTTGCGAGACGCTTCCGCTCGATGCGACAACTGCAGCGGCGACACCCTTGTTTCGTGATGCAACGGCAGCAGCTCCAACGGCGGCACGCTTCTCCGTGGATGCGAGGCGCTTCTCTCGATGCGGTGCAATGCGACAGCTACAGCGGCGACATCTACGATGCGATGGCAGCGGCTGCGACGGTGACACGCTTCTTCCTCGATGCGAGACTCTTCTCTTGATGCGGTGCAATGCGACAGCTACAGCGGCGACATCTACGATGCGACAGCAGCGGCTGCGACGGCGACACGCTTCTTCGGTGTTGCGGGACGTTTCTCGAGATGCGGTACAATGCGACAGCTACAGCGGCGTCATCTCCGTGATGCGACGGCAGCGGCTGCGACGGCGACACGCTTCTCCCTCTTGAGTCGCACTTCCAGCTCCTTGCGACACGCAGTCCCTTCAGAAGGCCCAAAACAGCAGCAGGCACTTCCAAAGGATTCTTGGGGAGCTGGTGGTTGAAGTCTGTTGTCCCTGAGACTTCAGCAGGAGGCAAGCTCTTTTCTCAAGCCCTTGGAGATCCTTCACAAGTTGAAATAAAAGTGCACACAAAGTCCTTTCTCCTTCCTTTGGCAGTCAGGCAACCACTGCAGGCAGATCCCTCTAGCTTAGGGATAGTCTTCTCCTCAGTTTCTTCTTGGTTCCGCTCCTCAGCAAAGGTTTCTTCTTGTTTTCCCAAAGTGATCTAATTTCCTAGGGATCTGGGTCCTCTTTTTATACACAGTTTTCCTTTGTTCTCTGAAGGCAGAGAGGCCTCTGCCTAGTCCAAAACCAGTTCTGGTCAGTCCTGGAGCACTTTGTTTTTCTGACTCCTTTCCTTTCAGAATGGGGGGCAGGGTGCTCAGCCGCCCGGCAGGAGGTGGAGCCAGCATTGTGGAAGGCAGGCACAGCCCTATTCAGACCCAGGTGCAACTCCTCCCTCCACTCTGGATTCAGATCTTTCTATTCAGCCCTGTGCTGACTCACCCTGTCTCCTGTAGCCACCCCCAGCCCCTGTCACTCAATCTCCAGACAAGGAATACACAACCTAGCAGAGGCAGGCTTGGAAGTTCAGGCAAGAAAATACCCACTTTCTAAAAGTGGTATTTTCAAACACAGAATGTTAAAACCAACTTCACTAAAAGATGTATTTTATCATTCTGAGTTCAGGCATACTAAATTCGTTTTTCTACCATGTTCCCTGGGTCAGTTCTGACTATAAGGTGTAATAGTCAGTCTGCCCATTCTGGCCTATGGGGAGCAGGTAGCCTTGCAATAGTGAAAAACGAAAATGGCTGTAATTCACTATTAGGACATGCCACACACATCAGGGCATGTCCTACCTTATACTTACAATGCACCCTGCCCTAGGGCCTACTTTAGGGGTGACCAACATGTAGTAAAGGGAAGGTTTAGGGACTGGTAAGTGGGTGTCCTCACCAAGTCGACATGGCAACCCTAGGCTGCACACAGGCTCTGCGATGGCAGGCCTGAGACACATTTCATAAGCCGCTTCTGTGGGTGGCACAACCAGTGCTGCAAGCCCACCAGCGACATTGGATTTACAAGCCCTGGGCACACTCAGTGCACTGTACTAGGGACTGACAAGTAAACCAATCATCCAATCATGGAGTCACTAATACATAACACAATTTATCATAGGGAGCACTTGCACTGTGGCACTGAATAGCAGTGGCACAGTGCCCAAAGCATCTAACACCAGCAAAAACAGATCAGTAACATAGGAGGCATCATAAAAAAATGGAAGGGAGACCCACGTCAAGGATGCCCGGTCTAACACGTGTCCCCTCCAGCTGAAATGTGGGGAGAACTACCCTACCTCAGGGGAGTTCTCTTCACTAAGGCGGAAAAATCTGGACAGACCATCAGCATTGGTGTGTTCTGTACCAGGGCGGTGTTCCACCGTGAAATCCATCCCCTGTAGGGAAATGGACCACCTCAACAGCTTTGGATTCTCACCCCTCATCTGCATCAACCATCTGAGGGGCCTGTGGTCTGTCTGAACCCGGAAGTGAGTCCCAAACAGGTATGGTCTCAGCTTCTTCAGTGCCCAGACCACAGCAAATGCCTCACGCTCAATAGCACTCCACCTCTGTTCCCGTGGTAGTAACCTCCTACTGATGAAGGCTACGGGCTGATCTAGGCCCTCCTCATTCATCTGTGACAGAACAGCCCCCACACCATGCTCTGAAGCGTCTGTTTGTACTACGAACTCTTTGGAGAAGTTGGGTGCCAGGAGCACGGGCGCCGTGCACATGGCAGTTTTTAGGGCCTCAAAAGCTTTCTGACAGGTGTCAGTCCAAATCACTTTCCTGGGCTGCTTCTTGGAAGTCAGCTCTGTCAGGGGTGCAACGATGCTGCCATACCCCTTGACAAACCTCCTGTAGTAACCCGTGAGTCCTAAAAAGGCTCTCATCTCTGTCTGGGTTTTGGGGGGTTCCCAATTCAGGATGGTTTCAATTTTGGGTTGTAGGGGCGCCACCTGGCCGCTCCCCACTTGGTGTCCCAAGTACACCACGGAACCCTGCCCGATCTGGCACTTACTCGCCTTGATCGTGAGGCCTGCTCTCCGCAGCGCCATCAACACTTCCCAGAGGTGGCGCAGATGTTCTTTCCAACTGGCGCTGAACACTGCGATGTCATCCAGGTAGGCGGCACTGAACGAGTCCAGTCCAGCCAACACCTGGTTGACCAACCTCTGGAAGGTGGCAGGGGCATTCTTCATCCCAAAGGGCATCACCCGGAAGTGGTAGTGCCCATCTGGTGTGGAGAATGCTGACCTCTCTCTGCCCCATCAGTCAAGGCGATCTGCAAGTACCCAGACGTCAAGTCAAACGTGCTGAGGTACCGGGCAGCCCCTAGCCGATCTATGAGCTCATCAGCTCTGGGGATGGGGTGCGCGTCAGTCCTGGTGACTGAATTGAGCCCTCGGTAGTCCACACAGAACCGGAGTTCTGGTGTGGCACCCGGTGCGGCAGCGTTTGGGACCAAGACCACTGGGCTGGCCCAAGGACTGTTAGAGGACTCAATCACCCCTAACGCAAGCATTTTGGAGACCTCCTCCTGATGCAAGCTCTCACCCTGTCAGTCACCCTGTAAGATTTGTGCTTCACAGGTGTACTGTCCCCAGTGTCCACATCATGGATGCACCAATCTGTGACACCGGGAACCAGGGAGAACAGATCAGAAAACTGTCCCAGCAACTGGCGGCAGTCATTCTGTTGCTCAGGGGTCAGGGTGGAAGAGAGGTTGACACCATCCACTGACCCATCTTGCTCTGTTGCTGACAGGAGGTCAGGAAGAGGCTCGGTCTCTTCCTCCATCCCAGCATCTGTCGCTAAGAGCATGCCCACTTGGGACCTCTCCAAGTGGGGCTTCAGGCGGTTGACATGCAGGACCCTCAAGGGGTTCCTGGGAGACCGCAAGTCCACCAAGTAGGTAACCGGACTTTTGCGTTCTACAACCTCAAAGGGTCCGGTCCACTTATCCTGGAGCGCGCAGGGCTCCACTGGGGCCATGACCCACACTTTCTGACCAGGCTGAAGCTCTACCAGAGTGGCATTCTGGTCGTACCACCGCTTCATCTCCTCCTGGCTGGCTTCCAGTTTCGCCTCAGCGAGTTGCCTGAAACGCCTAGTTTGTTTCCTAAAGGCCAGCATGTAACTGAATACATCCTGGGGAGGTTTCCTGGGAGATTGCTCCCAGCCTTCTTTGACCAAACTTAGAGGTCCTCTTACTGGGTGTCCATAGAGAAGCTCAAAGGGACTGAACCCTAGAGATTTCTGTGGCACCTCACGGTAAGCAAAGAGCAGGCATGGTAAGAGGACGTCCCACTTACGCCTCATAGGTTCCTCGAGACCCATAATCATGCCTTTGAGGGTTCGGTTGAACCTTTCAATCAATCCATTTCCTTGGGGGTGGTAAGGAGTGGTAAACTTGTAGGTTACCCCACACTCCTGCCACAGGGACTTCATATATTTGGAAATGAAGTTGGTCCCCCGGTCAGACACTACCTCGCGAGGGAATCCCACTCTTGAGAAAATTCCCATCAGTGCTCGTCCCACCACGGGGGCCGTCACTGTCCTCAGAGGTATGGCTTCCGGGTACCGGGTGGCATGGTCCACCAAGACCAGGATGAACCTGTTGCCCATGGCTGTCTTGGGGTCCAGTGGCCCCACAATGTCAATACCCACCCGTTCAAAGGGGGTGCTGACTACAGGGAATGGCTGGAGAGGAGCCTTGCCCTTCCTCCCACTCTTTCCACTTGCCTGGCAAGTCTGACATGTCCTGCAGTGAGTGTCTGAACTCCTGCGCATTTGGGGCCAATAAAAGTGGCAAGCCTCTCAAAGGTCTTGTCCTGCCCCAAATGTCCTGCCAATGGAACATCATGAGCCAGCCCCAGTAGGAAGGCTCTGAGGCACTGGGGTACCACCGGCACACGGGCTGACCCAGGCTCAGCAACCTTAGGCTCAGTATACAGGAGATCATTCTCCCAATAGACCCAATGTGACCCAGACTGATCACCTGTTGCCTGGTCTGCAGCCTGTTGCCGCAGACCCACCAGAGAAGGGCATTCTTTCTGCTCCTTGCAGTATTCTTCCCTGGAGGGTCCTCCTTCTTGCTGCCAATGGGTCAGCTCAGGCAGGTCCCCCAGTTCAGCTACCTGTTCCCCTGTAGGCTCCAGGGCATCCCCCTCAAGGTCTGCCTCCTCCTGGACCGTGGGAACTTCGGGGGCCGGTTTCCCGCGCCCCTGCCTCTTCTCGTGACGGCAGGTACCTGGGCCTCCCTCTCAGGCTCCAGGTCCTCTTGAGCACCTTTACTTGCTGCCATGGACCGGGTGGTCACACACGCCCAGTCAGGCAAACCCAACATCTCTAAATGAGCACTTCGCTCCACCTTCGCCCAAGGTGAGCTCTCCAAGTCGTTCCCTAACAAACAGTCAACAGGCATGGCGGGCCTCACAGCTACCTGAAGAGTAGCAGAGACCCCCCCACTCAAAGGGAACCTGAGCCACTTTGCAGTGACTCTCTGTGTTGTCAGCGGCAACAACTGGATAGAATGCATGGGGGACAACCTGCTCTTGAGACACCAGGTGACACTTGACAGCTGTCACACTGGCTCCTGTATCTCTAAGAGCCTCCACCCTATGGCCATTGATGGTCACCCACTGCCTGTATTTCTTAGTGTTGTCAGGCAGCGCGGTCCTGGGGACCACCTCACAGTCTCCTAATGAGACAAGGGACATCTGTGCGGGACCCCACCCATCTTGGGCATCCATCTCCTCCCCCAGGGCTACACTAGCCATCTGCCGGGGGCTGCACCAGGGGTGCGGTCTTTCCAAACTGGCGGCACCTGGGATCACTCGCTATATGACCCAGGTCCCCACATTTGTAACATCTCAGGGGTCCCCTTTGAACAGGTGGACCTGTCGGGCCCCTGAGGGTTTCTGGGGGAGGCTGGGAACCTTTCCCTTGGTTCCCTTGGGGACTACTTTGGGGCCTTCTTTGGAACTCCTCTGTTTACCCTTGTCCCCCCACTCTTCTGCTGGGGACCCTGCCCACCCTTGGCTGAGTCTCCCACGTGACCCTTGTGGACCCTGGTACTGACCCAGCGGTCCGCCTCCTCAGCAAGCTTCCTAGGGATAGTCAGCCTGCTATCTATCAGGTGCTGGCGTAGCTCTGGAAAACAGTTACTTGACAAGTGCTCCCATGCAATCAAATCAAGGAGCCCCTGAAAATCATCAACTTTGCTACCCTTCACCCAACCATCCAATGCTCTGCAGAAAAAAGTGACATATTCAACCCAGGTACTGTTCTCTATCTTCTTTCAACCCCTGAACCTCTGCCTATACAATTCAGGAGTTAAACCATACCTAGACATTAAAGCATCCTTCATGTGGTGATATGAATTATGGACATCAGAAGGCAAATCTAGCAGTGTGTCCCGCTCCTCACTAAGGAACCGTCCCCACAACCCCGCTCCCCAATCCTTCTCAGGGACCCGGTGGGAAGACATGGCTACCTCATAGGCCTTGAACCACTGCCTAATGTCATCATTTTTAAAAAACTCTCTGACCACATCCTTAGGAATATACACTCTAGATTCCACAGGCATTGACGGTGTGCTTCCATCAGAGGGAGTAATTTCTAAGCTCCTAGCTTTCAAATCCAACTCCCTCAAACTTCTATCATGCTCAAGCTGTATCCTCTTTTCTTCCAGGGCCAGTTTCCTAATTTCCAATTGCCCATTCATTTTGGCCAGCTCCAACTCATGCATCCTATTTCTCTCCCTGTCCTCCAGCTCTTCTGTGGACAGACCTTTGGCAGAAACACGGCTACCTGCTGGGGAAGGTGCCTTCCTTTCCCCTGGACCCAATGGCCCTTCCAGCTGCACATCTGCATCATTATCCCCTTCCTCATTCTCAGGGGTTTTCCTTGCTACTACCCAGGCCCTCAGCGCCTTATAGAACTCCTCCTTCTTGGTGAGCCCAGTAATTGCAACATTAAATATTTTGCAGAAGTGCTTCAGCTGTCTTGCATTGTAGCATTCTAGTTTCTCCTCTTCCCAATCAAAATCAACAGATGCTATGGATGCTGGTTTCATGATGGCTGAACTTGGCTAAAAATGGAAAGTCCTAGAAAAAAAATCTACCAAAAGTATGTGGTCGCGTTTTGGTCTGCACTCACTAGTAGTGTTCACCAATCACTGTACATGAGTCACAAATGCAAGTCCAGAATCCTCACCGCTGACCACCAATGTTAGAATTGGGGGTCTCTAGTTGGCACAGGTAGGTACTTGTGACAAATAGGGACCCTCGCCTCTAGTCAGGGTAGGGGGTACACTCCTAAAATAACCCCTGCTCACCCCTTGGTAGCTTGGCACGAGCAGGCAGGCTTATCTCAGAGGCAGTGTGTAAAGCATTTGTGAACACATACAGTAATCAAGTGACAACACTACAGATGGACACCACACAAGTTGTATTATAAAAATAAGTATCTTTTATATAGATTTACCACAAGACCATAAACGACAAAAATCCACAATACTGTACTTAAAATGGTAGGTTTAGCTTAGTTCTCTTAAGTTCTTGAAATGCGACACTTTGAGTCAATGTACCTTACGATGCGTCACGTTTCTTCAACGAAAGTGTTGCAGGGATGGAGATGCGACAAAGTTCTGGTGCAAAGAAATAAAGACGTCAAGTTCCTCCTGATGCGGCACGCTTCTCCGATGTTGCGAGAAGTCTCGACTCGATGCGTCAGCTGCAGCGGCGACACCCTTGTTCCATGATGCGACGACAGCGGCTTTGGCGGCGACCCTCTTCTCCGACGTTGCGAGACGCTTCCGCTCGATGCGACAACTGCAGCGGCGACACCCTTGTTTCGTGATGCGACGGCAGCAGCTCCGACGGCGGCACGCTTCTCCGTGGATGCGAGGCGCTTCTCTCGATGCGGTGCAATGCGACAGCTACAGCGGCGACATCTACGATGCGACGGCAGCGGCTGCGACGGCGACACGCTTCTTCCTCGATGCGAGACTCTTCTCTTGATGCGGTGCAATGCGACAGCTACAGCGGCGACATCTACGATGCGACGGCAGCGGCTGCGACGGCGACACGCTTCTTCGGTGTTGCGGGACGTTTTTCGAGATGCGGTGCAATGCGACAGCTACAGCGGCGTCATCTCCGTGATGCGACGGCAGCGGCTGCGACGGCGACACGCTTCTCCCTCTTGAGTCGCGCTTCCAGCTCCTTGCGACACGCAGTCCCTTCAGAAGGCCCAAAACAGCAGCAGGCACTTCCAAAGGATTCTTGGGGGCTGGTGGTTGAAGTCTGTTGTCCCTGAGACTTCAGCAGGAGGCAAGCTCTTTTCTCAAGCCCTTGGAGATCCTTCACAAGTTGAAATAAAAGTGCACACAAAGTCCTTTCTCCTTCCTTTGGCAGTCAGGCAACCACTGCAGGCAGATCCCTCTAGCTTAGGGATAGTCTTCTCCTCAGTTTCTTCTTGGTTCCGCTCCTCAGCAAAGGTTTCTTCTTGTTTTCCCAAAGTGATCTAATTTCCTAGGGGTCTGGGTCCCCTTTTATACACAGTTTTCCTTTGTTCTCTGAAGGCAGAGAGGCCTCTGCCTAGTCCAAAACCAGTTCTGGTCAGTCCTGGAGCACTTTGTTTTTCTGACTCCTTCTTTCCTTTCAGAATGTGGGGCAGGGTGCTCAGCCGCCCGGCAGGAGGTGAAGCCAGCATTGTGGAAGGCAGGCACAGCCCTATTCAGACCCAGGTGCAACTCCTCCCTCCACTCTGGATGCAGATCTTTCTATTCAGCCCTGTGCTGACTCACCCTGTCTCCTGTAGCCACCCCCAGCCCCTGTCACTCAATCTCCAGACAAGGAATACACAACCTAGCAGAGGCAGGCTTGGAAGTTTAGGCAAGAAAATACCCACTTTCTAAAAGTGGTATTTTCAAACACAGAATGTTAAAACCAACTTCACTAAAAGATGTATTTTATCGTTCTGAGTTCAGGCAAACTAAATTTGTTTTTCTACCATGTTCCCTGGGTCAGTTCTGACTATAAGGTGTAATAGTCAGTCTGCCCATTCTGGCCTATGGGGAGCAGGTAGCCTTGCAATAGTGAAAAACGAAAATGGCTGTAATTCACTATTAGCACATGCCACACACACCAGGGCATGTCCTACCTTATACTTACAATGCACCCTGCCCTAGGGCCTACTTTAGGGGTGACCAACATGTAGTAAAGGGAAGGTTTAGGGACTGGTAAGTGGGTGTACTCACCAAGTCGACATGGCAGCCCTAGGCTGCACACAGGCTCTGCGATGGCAGGCCTGAGACACATTTTATAAGCCGCTTCTGTGGGTGGCACAACCAGTGCTGCAAGCCCACCAGCGGCATTGGATTTACAAGCCCTGGGCACACTCAGTGCACTGTACTAGGGACTGACAAGTAAACCAATCATCCAATCATGGAGTCACTAATACATAACACAATTTATCATAGGGAGCACTTGCACTGTGGCACTGAATAGCAGTGGCACAGTGCCCAAAGCATCTAACACCAGCAAAAACAGATCAGTAACATAGGAGGCATCAGAAAAAAATGGAAGGGAGACCCACGCCAAGGATGCCAGGTCTAACAGTGCAACATTGCCGATTGCGGTCCGGGTGGCGCAGACACTACAACGGAGACACACGCAATGGTTACTTCCTTGTCCAGGCCAGAACTGAACCACGCCCAGAGCCCCGGGCTCATTGTTCACACCCCTACGCTGGACTGGCATACGCCAGCCCAGCCCACTCCGCTTACGCTTACAGGGGGTGACGACACAGCTACATGTCTCAGGTCTTCCCTGTAGTGATCTGCTGGTCACTGGTCTAGTTGTCAGCATGCCACAGTCACTCCCTGAGGGCTGGTTTACACCCACACCACACCCATCCAGCACAGGCGTCACGGGACATGTGACCCTGCCAATAAAAGGGGCCACCCACAGCACATCCCCCACTGCCGGAGGTGACATGATGGCGTCCGCATCCACGGAACTCAGTCATGAGGGGTCCGTGACTTGCGTTGCACTGAGTTAGTGGCACAAGATGGCCTGCGTCCGGCACGGGCCTACCGCCACGTGGCGATGACTTGCGTTGCACTGAGTTAGGCCCACCTGAAGAGCTGAGCGGGTGTGCAGCCTGCGATGATGCGTTGGCCTCGGTACGGCGTCCAGCAAATCAAGACTCAAATTGAATCGTGAGCCCTGCTGGACCGCAATGTACGCGCAGGCAGCAGTCAGCACACACATGACTCCGCGGTGCCGCAGGGTGCGCTGGGGGCCTGTGGTGCGGAATCCAGTGATAGGCTGAGGAGGTTGCACCGGCACGTGGAGGGCCCTCTTGGAGACACGCCGGTGGCTGCAGGTGAGCATTGAGGCCTGGGTGCGCAGGGGCGGGCAGTCATCGCTGGGCGGTGGACCGGTCTGGGGACCAGGGCTGGGGTGCAGAAGGCGCACAGGCACCACCGGTCACAGCGGCGGCCACGTGGCTGGGTGGGGGGCGCCGTCCTGGCAGACACGACCCTGCATGCGCTGACGAGATGTACGCGGATTGGCTTGGGACGTAGTCACCTCGTCTCCAGTGTGAATACGGCCGTTGAATGTGGTCGGGCACGTGTGTGTAGGCCTATGGTCACGATATGGCGGACACAGAGGCACACGCAGTAGTTACTGTGGTGGCCATCCCGGAAGTGGACAACGCCCAGGGCCCCGGGCTATTCATTCGCGACATACGCCGGCCAAGGCCGCTCCGCTCAGGCTTACAGGGGGGGAACACATGGCTACATGTCCAAGGTCTTCCACACTGCCTGGGGTGACCAGTTTGCGTCCACTGTCCACTACACTGCAAACACCAGCAGTAGATGTCCACATGGACCTGTCTGTGCTCTGCATACTGCAGTCTGTCCAGCACATCTCCGCCACACTTGGCATTGTGTCCCTTCTTATTGCTGGGTCACTTGCCTCCTTCGCACATTCTTGGTTCCCACCTCTCCCCACATTCTGCAATTGTGTGGCAGAGGGGCTCTGCCTTTGTGGATGGTTTGTCTACATGTCTGGCCCCTGTTACCACGGTTACTTGGGTTGTCATGTCCGGTAGTTGGGCATGTTGGTTGGCATGTTGTATGTGATTTTGTTACGTGTGCTCTCCCACAGTTGTGAGTTGTGTGATTGTGGAGTTGAGGTGTGTGGTGTGTTCAGTTAGTACTTACCAATGAGCAGTGCATTGCCATGGGTGCCATCCTGGAAGCGCTGGTTGATGATGGACTGTCGGAAGATGTATGTATCATGCACACTGCCTGTGAAGTTGCCGACGACATTGGGGAGCTGTCCCCGGTGGTCCACTATCGCCTGCACATTGATGGAATGCGTGTGCTTTCTGTGGTTATTGTGTGCAGGGTCGGCAGGGGGCACAAGTGGTACATGTGTACAGTCAATTGCCCCGACACGTGCGGTAAGGCAGCTATGGCGTAATTCCCTTGCATGGTCTCCAGCTGTTCATGCACAGCGTGGGGGAAGTGAAGGTGCAGGGGTATCAAGATGATACAAACCGTGATGTTAACAGGTATGATGAATCCCGCATGATGAGACCGTAACAGATGTTTGTGTGGTTGTAACCTTCCTTTTCTTTCCTGCGGAGGTTACGAGCACACAGACTTCTGTTACAGTATGTTTGGACTGGATTTATCATACCTGTATGCATTCCGGTTTGTCCAAGTGCAATACACTGTGCCAGATTACGTTTGTGACTATGAGGACGCTTGACCATTGTCACATTTCTCCAACAGGTTTCTGACTACTGATTTCGGGATATGGAATGGTATTGGGGAGTTCCCGCAGCATTTGCAGTTTTTGGATCCACACGTTGCCCTGGTGAAGTTCCCCATTGGGAATGGAACGCGTTGGCTGAGCTTTTCATCTTGTTGTTTATGTATTTGTAATAAAGTTCTGTTTTTCCACTAACGTTGACTGCTGGACTTCATGACCTGGGGGGGGAAGGTCCGGGGGGTGGTTGCGGTGGGTGTTGTGGCCCTCTTGGGTCTCCAGGCTGCATGATCATTGTCTCCATGGCATCTGTTGGTCTTCAGATGTGGCTCTAGGCTGGGCTCCCTTTCATGCTGCAGGTTGTCGTCCTGCTTAACACCAGTGAGAGGCAGGTGTTGAATCCCTGCTGCTAACGTGCCTTATCGCCTGTTTTCAGATCGCATCGCTGATCTGGCTGCTCGTTGGGAATGTCGCGAAGTGGTGTTTTCGTGTGTTTTTGCACGGGAACGCCTACTCTGCATATCATTAGCGTTAGTTGTCGCTCTCATCCGTGGCGATGTGTTTTGCGGCAGCTATCGCGGGAGAACTGGCGATGTCGACAGTTTGCACCAGCTTGTGAATGGGGCGATGTCTATCGCTACTTTTGCGGTGCTAAAGTGCCGATAAATCGGCGATGGCTTCTTGAGAATATGCCCCAGTGTGTCCTTAGCTGGTACTCATGAAACTATAGCGCCAGTGTTGATGATTAAGTGCCGGTGCTGAGCACCGGAAACCACCTGCTAATATTAAGCACTGCACCAGCGCATTCTCTATCTTTTTAAAATAGTCTACATCAAATAATTCCCTTTCGTGCATCTACTTCTTTGCCTGCTTTTTTATTTATTACTTTGGTACTTATTTTGTATCTTTTGTTAATCCTCGCATAAACATTCAGCTACATGTATAGATGATATATGGAACTTTGGAATGAGGAGGTGGTATGATTCAAATAGAAAGCAAAATATTTCAGGTGGCATCTATGCTTGATAAGTTAGAAGCTACATTTTTGGACAGAAAATTGTGGTAATGCTGTGTCCTTCTTCACGGATGCTGACTGGAACTCCTATCCTGGCAACGACACGCAGCCCACTCTCTGAACTTGTGCTGCTCTTTGCTGTTAACAGGAACCATCAGCCCTTGTTCACTGATTTATTGACTCTAGACAGAGATCTGCGGGCAATCTCCACTGGTGCAGCACTTATCTATGCACTGGACTGTGGCAAGCCTATCTTCTGCAGCCCATCAAAAGTGACCTTCGACTCCAGTTTTAGAAACCATATTTAGCTACTAGAAACATTGATTTAGTGACCTATTATATTTCGAGCTAGACAGTTTTTATTCATTTACCAATTAAAAATGAAGGCACCACTTCTCGGAAGCAAAATGTGCATGTGTTTGTGTGTGTGGATATATCCATATAGATGCACACATATGTATATGTTTTTGTGCATATATGAATCAATATGTGTATGTGTGTATATATGTACATATATATATATATATTCACTGAAAAAACCATAGGTTTCAGGCACGTTATAGTTAGAAATTAGCATTTAAAAGCCTTAGAAATTCACTGAAAAAACCATAGGTTTCAGGGGCGTTATAGTTAGTTGGACATTTCACTCGTACAAAACCATAGAAATTCCCCCGTTATAGTTAGTTCAGCTAACTATAACTCGCGCGCCCGCAATGCACTGCTGATGACGTCACATATTACATCACTCATGACATGGTCAGTGACATCACTGATGACATCACTGATGACATCATCCATGTGATAATTTGCTGCATCTTCTCACACCCTAATATAACCTTTGATACACCCACTCTAAATTACAGAGTGCCATTCTCAAAACCATAGACACTCCAACACAAATAACTACATACCCACTCACTGATTCTTAGGTTTACACACACACATCCACTCACTCACCCGTACAGTCACTCATACTTATGGTCACTCAGTACAGGACTATCATATGCACTCATACGCCTATATAGACACTCACACACCGCCACTCATCCATAGAGGTACTCACACACCTAGTCAGTCATGCAAATAATTAATCACACTGCCATTTACTCACCTATACAGTTATACACACACCAGTTCACTTACTCATACAAATACTAGCACATTCTTATGCTCTTATACAATCACTGATACAAGCACACACTCATCCATACATCCACTCTCACAATCACACACTCTCACTTATAGCCATTTATATACTCCAACACACACATATACTGCCTTTCACATATGTAGTTACTCACACATGTACCACTGAGATATACATTCACTCACTAACACACCCATACACACACTCACCCACCCATACAGTCCATCACAGATGCACTCTTTAAACCATGCACCCAGTGAATCACCCACTCACACATCTATGCACAGAGTCACACACACCCCACCCACACAAACACTCAGGCACCCATACAAATACTCAGACAACCAATCAATAACCCATATAGACACTCATGTAGCTATTCACAAACCCATGCAGCCGCTTACACACCAACAGACAGACGGATAATCAATCAATCAATCAATCACAGAATTTGTAGAGCGCACTACTTACCCACGAGGGTCTCAAGGCGCTGGGGAGAGGGAAGGGGGGGTGCTGCTACTGGTCGAACAGCCAGGTCTTGAGTAGCCTCCTGAAGGTCAGCAGGTCTTGGGTCTGTCGTAGGCTTAGTGGAAGGGTGTTCCAGGTCTTGGCGGCGAGGTGTGAGAAGGATCTGCCGCCGGTGGTTGTTCTTCGAATGCGAGGGACGGTGGCGAGGGAGAGGTCGGCGGAGCGGAGCTGGCGGTTGGGGACGTAGAAGAAGAGTCGTCTGTTGAGGTAGGCTGGGCCAGTTTTGTGGAGTGCCTTGTGTGCGTGGATGAGGATACAGACACATTCACACAGTTTAGTCACTAACCCATGCATTCAGTAAGAAACATTTGATCACTCACTCGTAGAGTCAGTCACGCACCTACTAAATCATCCATTCACACTTATACACCCACTCATTCTTCAATACGCCTTTCCCTATATATATTAAACATATTTAAACTTTACAGAAACACAGTCACTGGATGATGTCATCAGTGATGTCATCAGTGATGTCATTTGAGATGTCATCAGTGATGTCATCAGTGATGTCACTGACCATGTCATGAGTGATGTAATATGTGACGTCATCAGCAGTGCATTGCGGGCGCAGCGAGTTATAGTTAGCTGAACTAACTATAACGGGGGAATTTCTATGGTTTTGTACGAGTGAAATGTCCAACTAACTATAACGCCCCTGAAACCTATGGTTTTTTCAGTGAATTTCTAAGGTTTTTTAAATGCTAATTTCTAACTATAACGTGCCTGAAACCTATGGTTTTTTCAGTGAATTTCTAAGGTTTTTAAATGCTAATTTCTAACTATAACGTGCCTGAAACCTATGGTTTTTTCAGTGAATATATATATATTTATTATACTATGTATACATGTGAAAATGTCTTGGTCCCCTGTTTGCCTCGGTGGCACGGAAAAAATGGGTGGAACTGACGTCAGCACGCCGACGAGGTCCTCTTATGGCTCCGATGACGTCATACAGTGTCGCGAGCGGAGCCGTGCTCGTTGACGTGGGAGAGCTCGGAAAGAATTTCCGTGGAATGCTGGTGCAGGGGATATTCACCTAAGTGTTCAGGCTAGTCCTTTGGGAGCAACTGTTTATGTTGCCACTCCAGAAACCGAAACCAGTGATCCGAGGGCAGAGGCCCTGCAGATGGCCCTGCAGACGAGGTGGGGTGCCCAGTCGTGTGCACCGGCGCGGCAGCGAAGTGACAAGCACCACAACCCACAAAAAGGTAACGAGGGCACTGAATAACACAGGATCTTCTCTTTGTATCTGGCAGGAACAACAAAGTTAAAATGCCCTAGTACCAAAATGTAGAATTAGTGCTACAACGGTCTTCAAGAGGACCTGCAATGCCGCTTCTGCCTCCCGTACCCTCGAGGCGACACATGGGTCACGCGGTACGGTCATACTGCGGTGGGACGCACACTCGTTGACCTCTCATGGCACTGCTCCACACTTCAGGGAGGACGCTTTCCATTAGCTATGTTTTCTGATGACATGTCGCGCTCGGCCCCGTCCAACAACAGAACTCCTTTAGATCCAAACAGACTCTTCCACTCTCTCACCGGAAGTGAAACCAGGCCACGCGGACACTTTCACAATACAACAGCCGGGAATGCACTTTTCGGTAAAAAACCACATTCCTTCCTCCTAATTAATCAAATAAACGTCTCACTGAAGAACAGGGGCCAGCTTCGATCGGTAAACAGCCGTTACAATGACTTTTTTACTTTGCGATACCATTACAACGCATGCATTACCATGCATGCGTTGTACATCACGAAGTCATTACTACGCATTTTTTAGAACGCATGGTCATTTACCACGCATGCCTTTACAACGAATTTTGTTGTAAAGGTATGTATGGTAAATGACCATGCGTTCTAAAAACATGTAGATCGATCCATGTCGTTGTAAGGAAACAGAGGCTGTTCCGTTTCCTCACAACGACGTGCACCGCCCCTCAGAGATGACGTGAAGCAGGAACCACGAGGAGAGAGGAACCATGAGGAGTGAGAGGTAAGGGGATTGGGCATGGGGTGGGGGTTTCTTTTCTAGGGTTTAGGGTAGTGCAGTGGTGTTTGGGTGGTGTAGGGGGTCGTGCTGGGGGTAGTGTTTAGGGTTTAGGGTAGTGCAGTGGTGTTTGGGTAGTGTAGGGGGTCGTGCTGGGGGTAGTGTTTTAGGGTTTAGGGTAGTGCAGTAGTGTAGGGGGTCGTGCTGGGGGTAGTGTTTTAGGGTTTAGGGTAGTGCAGTGGTGTATGGGTAGTGTAGGGGGTCGTGCTGGGGTAGTGTTTTAGGGTTTAGGGTAGTGCAGTGGTGTTTGAGTAGTGTAGGGGGTCATGCTGGTGGTAGTGTTTTAGGGTTTAGGGTAGTGCAGTGGTGTTTGTGTAGTGTAGGGGGTCATTCTGGGGGTAGTGTTTTATGGTTTAGGGTAGTGCAGTGGTGTTTGGGTAGTGTAGGGGGTCGTGCTGGAGGTAGATTTAGGGTTTAGGGTTGTGAAGTGGTGTTTGGGATTTACACCATTTAAGCAAAAGGCACGACTCTGAACCAAGGGCTACCTTTTTGCCAAATTTGGTGTAATTCCGTTCAGCAGTTCGGGCTGTAGCTGCGATGAAAGGTTCCTATGGAAAATTGCATGGGGAAAACACGTTTTGGGACCCCCCTTTTTTCTCGGCCCCTGCTTGCCAAAACACCCCAAAACTTTCAGGATAAGAGCGGACCGGAGCGGGCCATAAGTTTTGAAAATTTCGCGAAGATTCGTCAACCGGCACCAAAGTTATTTCAAATAGAATGTTGTGGATTTCCTATGTAAAATAGGTCCTAACTATAACTATCTACTGGCGACCGCCAGTAGATTTTATATATATATATATATATATATATATATATATATATATACACCACCAATCCCGCCTTTGCCATAAAAACGGGTCAGACACATGCTGGAGTTGCTCTGCAGTGAGTTTAATGCCACCAACTAGCACAATAAAATAACGCAATGTCCTCCATAACAGCTCCTGGCAGACGCGTTTTGGCGGATGCCTTTATCAATGCCGGTATAATAGCTGGATAGTCCAAAGTGAGGATTTTGGCGGGGTGATGTTTAAATATCTAGGTGAGGAATCCCATTGGCTGAAAGATGTACCATTATTTCAAATAGAATGTTGTGGATTTCCTATGTAAAATAGGTCCTAACTATAACTATCTACTGGCGACCGCCAGTAGATTATATATATATATATATATATATATATATATATATATATATATATATATATATATATATATATATATATATATATATATAGTGTGTGTGTGGTTTTTTTTTCACTGAGTAAAAACAAAGGTTACAGGGATGTTATAGTCAGGTTGAATTTTTACATGCACAAAACCATAAAGATTCAGCAATTATAGTTACCTGAGCTAACTATAACTTACACCCCCACATTGCACTGCATATGACCTCACATATTACATCAATAATGACATGGTCAGTGACATCACTGATGAGATCACTGATGCCATCTCAAACAACATCATTGATGACATCATCCAGTGGGTGTGAGTATTTGTAAAAGTTTTTCACACTAAAAAATATATAGAGAGGTACTGCATAATTAAATTAATTTCCTTTGTGTAGTACTAAGGATTGTTAGTATTTTTCACTATCTGAAGTATAATTCTCCTTTAAAGTGGGTGTACTATATCTTAATGAACTATCCTCTACACTTACACGTGTCCCCTGTTGATTTATATGTATAGAATTGGTTTGCGACAGTGTATCTTGTTCATTGACACTTCACTCCATAGTGATGGTTCAGTACAGCTTTGTTTTATTTCATACTGATCAGTTTCCTTAGACCTGTCTCCTTTGTGATGAATGACTGTAGTAGTAGATTGTAATAAATTAATTTCTTCACTAAGACTTTTCTATAGTCTTATGTCTCAGTGTACTAGACATTTTTAAGAAACAGAGCTCTCTGATCACACCTTTCTCTAGGATCAAGAATAATTTTACTAGTGGTTTGTGACATAGTGCCATGTCCAATAAGACCTCTGTACTGAGTGTCTGTTGTAGTGGTATGTGTAAAAATGATATCTGCACTAAAACCTCTTTTCATGTTGGCAAATGGTGTTGTTCTGGTTTGTGATAATGTGACTTCTATGGATAGATTTCTTACTTTGGTGATTAGTGATTAGAGCAGTGATTCACAAAAGGCAGGACTATCCACTGAGAACTCTCTCATGGGTAATAACTTAGGGCCTCATAATAATGTCAGCGACGTAGCGGCCTGGAACCGTCCGACCTTAGGTCGGTGGTTCAGACAGCAGGCAGGCGGTCAGAAACATCCATTCTACAATGGAACCTTGTGCGGCGGGTGGAAAAGGCCTGCAGCACAAGCTTCCATTGTAGAATGGATGTTTGCAAACATCCCTGGATTGTGTGGCAGGCACCATGTGGTGCCTGCCACACGGTGCAGGGATGATTAGGGGGCACCATAGGCGCCCCCAGCCCCATAGCAGAGGGCCAGTGGAGAAGGGGGGCCTGCTAGGGGCCCACAAAGACACTTTCCGGCAGCCTTTCCATGTCCGAAAGGCCGACATGAAAAGGCTGTCAGAAAGTACCATCATAATCCCAATGGCGAAGCCGAGCCTGGCCCACCATCATTAGGGGATTATGGTGTTTTTCGACGGGCCCCTTGAGCCCGCGGACAGTCCCTCCACCCAATGTCTACACCTGCCACATCGTAATGTGGCGGGCAGACTGGAATGTCAGATGTCGGGTGCAACGCAACTGACGGTCAGTTGGTTGCAGTCCACCCAACATCGTAATTGGGCCCCTAGTGTAGAAGTTAAGAAGATAAGAGCAAGCCCTGTGCTGTATGTCTGTCATCCATCTTTTTTTATTATTTAAAAAAAATTAATGCTGTTTTATGAAGTGTATTGAAGTTTAATTTGATTGATGATGTCATGAGTGATGTCTCTCAAATGACATCATGATGACATCAGCGATTTCATCAGTGATGTCACTGACCATGTCATCAGTGATGTTATATGTAAGGTCATAAGCAGTGCATCGTGGGAGAGTAAGTTATAATCAGCTCAGGTGACTATAACTGCTGAATTTCTATGTTTTTGTGCATGTAAATTCTGAACCTATTACGTCCCTGTAACCTTTTTGTTTTTCAGTGAATTTCTATGGTTATTTAATGCGCTTACCTAGCTATAACATCCCTGTAACTTTTGGTTTTTTAGTTAATTTCAGCATTTTTTTAAAATATAAATTGTGCTACAATTTGATGCATAAGTTCAATTTAGTAGTATACATTTGTATGTTTGTAAATATATTTTATTAACACAGTATGATATATTGAAAACCAAACAATTAACAAATAAAAATAACATAACTTATTTAAATATTTACAAATGCAAACTTTTTTTCCAATTTCTTTTATGGATCTGCAGATCCACTGCGACGCCACCACAGATTTGCCCCCCATCCACATTGAAAACCAGTTATTTGAGTTTCACATGTCTCTTGAGACAGTCTCTGCAGAAGAGCTCCTCTGTAGAATTTATTTTCCTTCAAAAGAAGAGAGTATGAATGTTAACATCTCTTCTGCTGAAGATAGAAAACAATGTAAAGAGCAGGACGAAGAACAAGAGCGCTTACCACTTCCAAAAATGTTTCCAAATCAATATATGTAGCAAGAAACTGTCAAGAGATGCATTGAAGAAGTGTTCTCACAACAGACCATCCATTTCAAAACACCTGAAAACCATACATACAAGGATATGTAAGATTATGATAAGATAGACAGAAGGTGGTGCATTATCATCACCAGTTGGACTATCTGTAGGACACTTATCACTTGACCAGATACTTACCATTCTCACTGTTTCAGCAAAAACTGCAAGATATGCTGTCTCATTGTGGAAAATGTCACATGCCAGTCAAACTAAGTATATCTTCTGTTGCCCACTTAATGGAGGCTGTTAAGAGGCATAATTCTTAAATATCTTTTTCTCTACATCCTTCTATCTTCCATTACTCTTTAAAACAAATAGATATCTGAAAAGAAAATACATAATACATTTAACTCCAAATTACATACTATTAGATTACATGGAATAAACAACTGAATAGCCACATAAGTGGTTATATCTGTGTGTAACAGGCTCTAAGTGTCTGAGTATGGGTATCTAAATGGGTCTGTAAGTAGTTGTATGGTTTCATAACTGGCTCTCTTATTGAGTGTTTGGGTGTGTAACTGTGTGTACAACTGACTCTATTAGTGTTGGATACATAAGTACTCTGTGGGTGTGTGAATGGATGTGTAACTGCATTTATCACTCTCTGACTGGTTGTGTGATTGGCTGTATGGTTTTCTGAATAGGTATGTGAGTGGCTGTATGGGTGGGTGACTAAATGTATAACTAAATGTGTGGGGTGTAAGTGCATGTGTAACTGACTGCTGAGTGCTGGATACATGGATGGATATATAGGTGTGTGAAGGTGTGACAGTGTCTGTATGGGTATGTGAATGACTATGTAAGAGGATGTATATTTGAGTAAATGGGTATGTGAATAGTTTTATGGGTGTGTGAACGAGTGTGTCAGACAATATTTGTCTATGTGAGTGGTGGGTACATAAGTGCCTTTGTGAAAGTGTAACTGGGTGTGTAAGTGCCTTCCTGACTGTGTGAGTGGGTGCAAATTACATAGTATTAAGTACCATAAGCCAGCACACACATCTAATTTCTAACACATTAATTCATAATGGCTTAATAAAATTACTATATTTTCAGTATAGCAATTCCTCTTCGTATTTTGCTGCTCACTATATTTTTAGTTAATGTTTTCATCTAAGCTCCCTTCTATTTTGCCTTTTAATGTAGTGTCTAGAAGCTACACATCAGTTAATATACACTCACACTTTGTTTTAAGATACTTTTTTAGACTACAACCTAATTAACATACCTGTTAAATCTCTTTGCTGTTGTCCAACTTTTGCTGTAATATCTGTTAACATCTGTTGTCACTGGAAATCTCAACTCAGAGCTATGGCAATCCTCCTACAAGGTAGATAAGCTCTTACGCATACCCCTGTACTTAGCATATCACACACTTCCTTTCATCTTTTATTTTTGTTATCCCACTCCTAAATGGTCAGTATGTGTTAACCCTTTCTACATCTCCTGTAAAAAAAAAGTCCAATTTGGTAGTGTTTTTGGCAGATCCATGGTTCCACCTCAGGGCTCTGCGCAGCCCCCCAGTATAAATTTGCAGTGCGTCCGCAGATCCAAATTGAATCTCTTCTGAGTGTTTAACAATCTGCTGTTAATGCTTTGTATTTATATTTTACTTTGTAAAAGATACCCTATTAGAAGCCAAACACTCCTTAATGAGCAATGTTTTGTACACCACTGTGCTTTTAAGTTTCACAGTGCAGTCTCTTTTGTTCTCTTCCCCCACAGTCTTTTAGCTCCATTTCCATAGTAACCATGTTTGGAGCACTTTCTGCTAGAACTAGGTCACAAGTTCACAAGACTATCTCTGAGGAGCATACTAGCTTCAAATAAAACTGTTGCAAGCATGGTTGACTGTTTGCAATTCCAAGCATATCCCAAACAACATAACTTTTTTTATTTTTCCCAAAACAATCACAGAGTTAGTTACTTTTTTTCTTAAGCTCATTACCTAATTTTACTTCCCTGCACATCTCCACCATCCAATCATATACGTTATTTTATATTTTAGGTGCTGTCCTCCATTTCCAATCTTCAAAACCACCTCATTCCTTGTGGATTGTGAGCCATAGTTTTGTGTTGTGGGCCAGAGAGAGTATTAGAAAGAGTGTCATTGACAGGGACCTAGTTTTACCTAATGTAGACATTACTTGGGCTGGCCAGAAAGGGTTAAAGTGGCATCAGTTGCTGCCTTTGGTAGAAAGCATTAAGGATTGCCAACATCCAGACCTCATGATTGTGCACTGTGGTGGCACAATTACTGGAGTAGGACTGGAAATCTGAATGAAGGATACCTTTGGTAAATTAAAGACACTTTTCCCACATACTGCCTTGGTGTTCTCCAATATTTGCCAAAGACAGAAATGGAAGTGGCCAACTGAATTTTGTTCACAGATACAGAAATCCAGTTAACCTGCCAATAAAACTGTTTCTGCATTCCTCCAAGACCACAACATTGGCTCTATATACCACAGCAACTTATGGTTCGATATGGACAGGATATATCAAAAAGACGGAGTCCATTTCACAGACGGAGGCAAAAGGATGTTCCTCAACAACTTGAAAGTCTGCATCCTTTTCCATGTGTAATTATCATCTACATATCATAAACACAAAAATGTCTGTGCGGTTGTGTGAATGGGTGTGTGAGTGGCTGTATGGGTCGGTGAGAGGGTGTGTAAGTTGCTGTATGGGTCTGTGAGTGGGTGTGTCAGTGGCTGTGTGGGTGTATGAGTGGGTGTGTGAGTGGTTTTGAGGGTGTATGAGTGGGTGTGTGAGTGGCTTTGAAGGTGTGTGAGTAGTTGTATGGATCTGTGAGTGGGTGTGTCACTGGCTGGATCAGTGTCTGAGTGGGTATGTCAGAGGCTGGATGGATGTGTGAGTCAGTGTGTGAGTGCTTCTGTGGATGTGTAAGTGGATATGTGAGTATGTGACTGGGTCTGTGAGAAGGTGTGTGAATGGTTTTGGAGTGGGTGTGTGAGTGGCTGTAAGGGTCTGTGAGTGTGTGTGTGAGTGTCTGTATTGGTCAGTGAGTGGGAGTGTGAGTTGCTGTATGAATCTGTGAGTGGGTGTGTGAGTTTTTCGCCCGACATCTTAGGTTTCAGTCCGACCACCGTATTAGGATGACGGCGGTCGGAGTGAAACCTGCGGGGAGATTCCGACGCGCTTACGACGTGCTCAAGGAGTCTGTCGGTGCATTGGAAGGCATCATATTCCCCTAATGACGGCAGAGTCAGGCTCCGCCGTTGGGATTACAATGGCACTTTCCGCCTGCCCTTTAATGGCGGTCCGCCTGTCATGAAAAGGCAGGTGGAAAGTGACTTTAGGGGTCCTCTGTTATGGGGCATGTGGGGCACCTATGGGGCCCCCCTAAACATCCCTGCACCGTGTGGCAGGCACCATGAGGTGCCTGCCACACGGTGCAGGGATGTTACCAAACATACATTTTGCTATGGCAGCTTGTGCTGCGGGCCTTTTCTGACCACCGCACAAGCTGCCACAGCAAAATGAATGCTTCTGACCACCCTATGGGCGGTCGGATCCAAATTGTGAGGTCGCAACCACCGACCTATGGTCGGGCGGTTCCAGACTGATACAGTGTCGAAACGTTCCAAAAAGGTGCAACTTTTTGACTAGTTTGTGTATGGAAAGTTTTGAGGTGATCCATTGAGAGAAAAGGGGGTGCCAAACACAAAATCCCAATGTATTTTCCATTGACTTCTTTAAGACATGCTACCTCAAAAACTGCTGAACAGAATTACACTAAATTTGGCAGGAAGCTGGATCTGCGTTCACAGATTGTGCTTTTTGTGATTTGGTGTTAATCCGTTCCGTAGTTTTTGGAGGATTAGGTTAAAAAATATTTGTATATCTGGACAGTTGGGTCTGCGAGAGGCTCAAGAGACTTTCGCGGGAGCGCCAATTCAAACTTAGAGCATTCTGATTGGCCCGGCAAGCTTTATTTCCCTTGGGACAATTTGCTCCCACGGGAGTCAAGTCAGACTCCCACGATTGCGAGCGCTCTAATTGGCTGCCATCTACATCCGAGAAATGTTGCTGACAGCCTTTACAGGAATCTGGGATACCCTGCCACCAAAAGCCCATGAGGGACCCACAGGGACCTTCCTGGGGCAAAAATAGTAAAATAAAATAGCAATTTGTACCGCAATCCACAGGAGTCCCATGTTATTATTTTTTTAAAGGGCCACATGGTTTAATTAAGGGGATGGGGTGCGTGGCCCCCTCCCCGAGCCTTCTAAGGCCCTGGGGACCCCATCCCCCTGGGCCAATTTATTTAATTAAAAGGGATATCATAAATGATGTAATAGAACATGTCCTGAGTGATGTAATATGTGATGTCATAAGCAGTGCATGGCTGGGGTGCAAGTTATAGTAACGTCTGCTAACTATAACTGGTGAATTTCTATGTTTTTTTTGGTTCAAAACGTTAACATTGTCAGTGACATATTCACCTAACTATAACATTACTTTAACCTTTGTTTTTACATTGAATTCCTAAGGTTTTTTTTAAAAGACAAAAACAGGTCTTTTTATCACACCTAACTATAATGTTACTTAAACTTTTGTTTTTATGAATGAATATATATACGTAAGTGTGTATGTAAATATTTTTGTGTGTGTATACATATATTACCCAGCACCGATCACCACTGGGTAGTTATAGGAAGGATTGTGTTGCTAATAACTGAGGTTCCGTTTGGCAAATCTCCACAAAACGTTCCAAAAAAGTGCTACTTTTAGATTGGTTTGATTAGTTTCTGCGGGGGAATCATTCAAGCGGGGACCGAGAATAAGTGGGTATCCCAAAATGAGTTTTCCCTATTCATTTTTCCATAGGAACATTAGACACAGCTACAGTCCAAACCGCTGAAAGGATTTACATCAAATTTGGTAAAAAGCTAGATCATGGTCCAGAGAGAGTGCATTTGTGATTTGGTGTAAATCAGTTCAGTAGTTTATGAGCAATAATGCTCAAAATCTTTGTATATATCACACCGCGGAGAATCCACGAGGCCGACAGATCTCTTGGAGAGATCTAATTGGTTGCCACCACATTAATAACTTTGTGGTGGCAACCATCTTAGGACTCCGGATTCAGTCCTGCATCCTAAAGAAAATGTGAAAAAATACATAAGGGGGCAAGGTAAGAATGCTCCCTAGGCATGGTGGTGGGGGGTAGTGGGGACCCGCCTGTGGCCAAAATGTATATTTTTAAATTGCTGCCACAAATTTTCAGAGGATCCATGAATCTGCTGTAAAATGTAACAAAACAAAGTGCAGAGTCCTGTGCGAGAAAACAAAATACTCTTGGAGTGTGCCGGGGGGTGGAGCACATATAATTTAGGGGGAGGGGCACATAACCCCCCTCCCCAAGCCTGTTGGAGGTGCCAGGACCCCATCCCCTGGGACCATCTTTTAAATTAAGAGGAGGGGGCCCCCTCCCTGAGCCTAAAAAAGCACTAGAGACCCCATCCCTTGTGGCTGATAACTTAATAAAGGGGAGTGGGGCAACGCGGCCCCACTCCCCGAGCCTCTGAGAGGCCAGGGAACCCCTTCCCCCGGGCAGGTGAACGATGAATGGGTGAGTTAGACCTTGCAGCCCTCCTCCCTGAGCCATACCATGGCCCTGGGGACCCCATCCCTCTGGGGCTGGTGCAGGGAGGGTATCCCGGGATCCCCGACCCCAGGATGCCGTCTTTTCCCTGCTCGAGAGTGCGGGCAGGGTAGGAATAATGTTCTCCCACAGGCTGAAGCACAAAGTTACTCCCACCTGGTGTGAGAACAAAACATTTCCCTGCCAGCGCTCTCTGGCAGGGAAAATACACTGAATTGCTTGCACCTGAGGGAGGAAAAGAAACTGCTCCCATGGGGTGGGAGCAATGCCGGATCCCGCTGCACCCATACTACCTGAGAAAGGCAAAAGCTTAAATGTTGTAGTGCAAATATATTTTTGTTATTTGGTCCATCTGGTTGAGTCACTTCTTCTTTTACTATTAGTAAAGTTACTAGTAGTTACTTACCTTTGTGAATACTGAAAAGTAGTACAGTTAGACTTTTGGTCTAACTTCTCCTTTTTGAATCAGACCTCTAGTGTCTGCGCTGTTCTTCTAGGCTTAAATAAGATGGCTTTAGACATAGACTCCAACTGCTGCTGACTTGCTGATACTTCCTGCAACAGCTATGGAGTAAACTCACACTATAGGACAATCAGTATTCACAGCACATCTTTTCTGCTTAGCTTAATTCTATTTTTTCGAAACACCTTTACTATATCTGGCCATGCGTATTCTTTACTCTTCCAAGGTAGTTCCTTATCATGACATCATCAGCAAGGTGGCTTGTAGCTTTTGTAATATATTGGAATAGGAAAATAAGAGCCTTGATTAGCTGGTAAACCCACCAGCACCTGATAACGGTTTGGTTAGTTGAAAAAACAATTCATGGTGTGTCTACGTGCCATATAGTCAGGTAGTAGTGGCTCATTTTTTAAATAACCAGGTATAAAGACCCTCAACCATCAGCTGTTTGGCATTTTGAATCAGAATATTATATATGGACACCCTGTTTATTTGCACAAACAATTTTCGTTGGTTTTCGTACTACAGTGTGGTTATGACATCATTTGTCATCTGTAGTAACTAAGTGAAGTGTCTACTCTGCCCTCATGAGTTATTTATGCTAATATATTTTTGATTGGCTACAATTCATTATACGAAAGCCGGAATCTGTTTATATCACTAAACATTCTGAACTGTGACCATTTTGAAGAGAGAGTTGAATTAAGCTGATTCTATACTTTTGTAACAAATTAGCTGCATAATGGTAAATTTATTTTCAAACTACAGACTCCACACTTGTTCTAGATACCATCAACCAGATTATCTTTTTCACACGATAGCACAAGAAACAAAGAACCTGATTCACAAAGGGCCTTCGCAGTCGTGGCAGAGACCCCGCATTCATGGAGGAATATCCGCGATGAGAGTTCTCATTGTGGAGATTCTGCCCGGAGTGCAGAGACACCCCCACCAGGGGCGTAATACAGGCCCCCGCAGCCCCCGCTGTGCGCGGGGGCCCCGAGCTCCAGGGGGCCCCCTCAGCACAGTGCTCCGGCCCGGGAGCTCCTGATTGAGCCCGGAGGGGGCCCCTCCATGTACCTTGCAGGGGGGCCCCCTCAAGTTTCGTTACGCCACTGACCCCCACGACTGCAAGGCCTTGCCCACGAGTGCGGAGACCTTTTGTGAATCAGGCGCAAATGATTTAAGATTTTGGGCAGATAAAAAATCATGTGACCATGTACTGCAAGGAAAAGCACGCTCTACACACTTTAAAAAGGCATTGCAAATCACCTTATAGTTCCATGACCTTTTAGAAGAAATCAGTCTTCCACCTTTTTGTTCTGCATGATCACTGAATTCTAGGACAGCAGTAATAAGTAAATTTGAATAATATGTGGTAGATTTTACTGTATTCGTTGAATCGTGGATATTTTTGTGATGTCATACCTAAACAATCCTGAGACATATAACTAGACTGAATCATTGTTATTGTTTCTTAGCTTAACAAGGCTTGGATTAAGAAGAGGAAACTGCAGATCTTTCAAAGGCATCTCAAACACTGAGGGGCAGATTTACCATTTAATCATGCAGCGCAGAGCAACAGCCACAAATGCTGCGCTGCGGGAAAAGGAGAGAGGATGAGGCCGCAATATTTACAGAAATATGGCACTCTCCTCCCCTTTCCTTAGTGCTGAAATCAGCTGCTTGCGCCACGGAGACATCTTTGCGCCATTGTGCAAGGGTGTCTCCGTGAGTCTAGCATAGGTTTTGTACTGGAAAGGTACTCTTCCAGTACAAAATACTGTGCATAGACTGACTTTAACCCTTTTCCCTCTTTCTATGTGTGCTGTAAAGTGCAGCACACGTACAAAGTCAGGAAAGAAAGGTGAAATGAAAGAATTTCTCCTTCCTTGAACCTACTTCAAAAGACGCAGTTTTCTGATGCTAAACCCTGTCTACTTCATTTAGTAAATTGGATTTAGCGTCAGAAACCTTGGGTGGTTGCATGGGAACATCCATGCTCCACCCATGGTACGCTCCCTTGGCGCTTAGTAATGCAAAGCAGCGCTATGTGCTGCTTTGCGTTACTTTCACCTTATTTCCAGCACTAAACAAGTTTAACGCTGGAAAGTAAATTGGAAAAAAACGATTTTGCTCCAATTTGCGTCACTTTGTGGCACAAACCCAGCATAAAGTCTTAGTAAATCTCCCCCTAACGTCCATTCTTCGATTTCTATACATTTTGAAGGTGGTGTATTGTAAACAGGTATTTCTTTAGCTTCAAAACATATTTGTTGTATATATGGAATGATTTAATTCCATCTGTATACACAGATGGAGTTGATGAATAATTTATCGACAGTTATGATTATTTTATGGGAACCATACAATTGATCTCGAGTCTTTCTTTCAGAGAAAAGCGTCAAGCGTAGATGATCCTTAGAGCTTTAATTTTCTCTGCTTTCTGTGGTGCTTGGCTTCTTTCCCAGAATATCTCCAGGTTAAAGTTTGTTTGGGCGATTGCCTTTTTCCTTAATGTACAACTTCTGTTGAGTTACTGTGTTGAAGTGAAGGAGCCTGTACTTTTAACTCCAGCACTTGGCTTGCTGGAGAGATTTCCCATGTGAGGCTAATGTTGCGGCTTTTGGGCATGTAGCTCTTGCAGTTGAAATATAGCACTGTCCTCTGTTCTGACACGTGCTCTATCACTTTCTGCCTAGTCTTGCTGGCCTGCAATGTAGATGGATAGTCGCTGTTTTTTGGCAGGGAATTTAGCTCCCACACCTTTTCGTCCACTACTGTGAGCCACAGTTGCCCAGTTCACCGCGGCACTGTGTTCATCGTATTTCACTTGTGAGTTTGGCAGTATTCATATATATGGGTTGGTGTCAGTGGTGGTTGTGGAGGTGGTACGGAGCTGAAGCTATGGAGATGGCAGGTTTAAGATGTGACATTATTGGCTTTATAGAATGGAAATTGTTGTAGTAGCTTTGCCATTGTGGCATCAACAGGGGTGGTTGTGATACAGCAGTAGAAGTGAAATATTTATCGAGTGTTTAAGCAGTAACAATCAATCGTGTAGTAGGAGCGTATTGGCTTCTAACGCAAGGCAGAAAAATTAGTCCCTATCATCGTCCTGATCCCATCGACCCCTGGGTCCTGGTGCCCTGTCCCGCTGCAAACACAAGGAGATGATGGACGGAGCGCTGAAACTTTTCAGACACTCACCCCCAGTCACAGATTTGGGTTGAATCCATCATCGTTCTTTAGCTCACTTCGCCACCTCAGTGTACAACTATACCCAGCGTCTACTAATGCCATGGATGCTTTGACCAGGAGCTGTGCTAGTTGTGATTTTACATTGCCACCTATGTCCCATAAAGATCCCAAAATTTTTTGCAACAATAACTTTGCGCATAAAACAAGGACACAGGATAAAGTCTTCTCTGGGAATTCCACTCTTAATAACTCTGAATTCACATTTTTTAGTATAAATTGCCACTCTCTCCCTAAACACAGAGCGGATATATTTGATCTTTTGACCAGTGAATACCCAGACGCCATCTTTTTAACAGAGACTTGGCTCCATGAAAACTCGGGGCCTGATGTAGCGGCCGCGCTACCAGCCGGCTATTCTATAGTAAGAAATGATCGTAAAGACAAAATTGGCGGTGGTCTGGCCATTATCTTCAACAGCCGCTACACATGCAAATTTGAAAATTTGAGCTATAAGGACTGCGAGGCCATGTCATTTCAACTAGCCTTAACTCCCCAGTTCACTACTTCAGGAATCTTATTTTATCGTCCGCCTGGCCCGGCGGGTCTTTGGGCTTCCACACTTCCTGACTTAGTTGCCCCCTACCTGCTCAGCGCAGCCAATTTCACAATTTTAGGTGATTTGAACCTTCACTTTGATGATCCCTCCTGCCTTGTCAGCACTACTTTAATTACTGATCTGGCTGCTATGAATATTGTGCTTCACAATACCGGCCCCACTCATGTGGCAGGCCATTTATTAGATCCGATTTTTTCTAACATCACCAGTATTAGCTGTTCCCCAGCTCTTCCCGTCCTTTGGTCCGACCACTTTTTGATCGGTTTCAGGGTCGGAATTGAATCATCCAATTTAATCGTTCCCATTCTGGGTAGTAAGTTTAACTTAAGAAACTGGGGGAAACTGGATATGAATTTTTTTAACAATTTCTTAGCTAATAATGCACCCGTCATTAACCAGGTCTCTATGACAGATTTGGACACCATAAAAAACTGGATTTCCAGTTCTGTTGATTTCTGCCTTCCTATCTCTATTCAGAAGGTGAAAAACCATCGCTCTCCTGCCCCCTGGTTTTCTCCTACTTTAAAAAAAGAGAAAAGCAAGTGTAAGGCGCTGGAAAGGCGCTGGAGAAGGGACTACGCACCTGCATCTAAAATTATTTATAAACAGGCTATTAAAGAATACCACTCTCTTTGCAATACCGCTCGGGCAGAATATGTCAGTTCCACAATCTCTCATGCCAAAAACTGTCCTAAGGTGCTTTTTAAATTGGTTAAGGAACTTTCTGGCGTGGCCACCCAAGCTCCGCCTCCGATGCTCTTGGAATCACAATGCGAAGCGCTGGCTATGTTTTCCTTAATAAAGCGGAGCAAATTCATTTAACATTTAACACCTCCAAGATCATTACTTCACAGCTAACTACATCCGCATCTTCTTTATCTCACTCGGGACTTCAGTCGGAGGTACAGGGGGAGGTCTGCCCTAGTAAACTTGATCACTGGATCCCGTTAGATATCATCTCCTTCAGCCAGATCTTAAAAAGTCTCAAATCGGGTTCCCCTCTGGACCCCCTCCCAGTTACCACACTGCAAAAACTTGAGACACCTGCTCTACAGCTGATCATGGAACTACTTAATGCATCCCTAAGGGAAGCCTTGGTTCCATCGGAGTGGAAACATGCTATGATTCTTCCACTCCTGAAGAAGGCTAATGCTGACCCGGCTCAGATGTCCAATTTCCGCCCCATTTTCTCTGCTCCCAGTTTTTTCCAAAATTTTGGAGAAACATGTGAATTTGCAATTAACCCGATATGTTGAGACCTATAAGTTCCTGCATCCCTCTCAATCGGGCTTTAGAGAAAGCTACTCTACAGAAACCACACTTCTGGGAGTTACCGAAATGATGCAGAGCCGCTTGGACGCCGGCGACACTTTGGCGCTCATATTATTAGATTTGAGCGCCGCTTTTGACACGGTATCTCACACCGTGCTTCTGCTAGCCTTACAATCCATTGGCGTAACCGGACTCGCCCTGAAATGGCTGGCTAACTTCTTAATGGACCGTACGTTTCAGGTCTTTTCCCTAGCGGCAGTATCTAAAATTCACGCCTCTCCCCATGGGGTACCACAGGGCTCTATACTCAGCCCTCTGCTATTTAATATTTACGTTAAGCCTCTGGCTGATATCGCCGAGGAGGTGGGACTGTCAATTTTTTCCTATGCTGACGACACCCAAATAATCTTCTCCCTGTCTGCTAAAGAAGCTGCGCAATCTTCTTCTCTCTTAACGGGGCTTCGCAATATCGCGCAGTGGATGCAGGCTAATTCATTGAAACTCAATAGGGAGAAGACTGAGGTGCTAATCTTAGGGAAGAATAAAGAACTTTGGGGTCCTCAGCACTGGCCCCCTGAATTGGGTGCCTTTCCCCAGCCTACCCACCAAGCTCGCAATCTGGGTGTCATCATCGATGATCAACTCTCGATGAAACATCATGCAGTAAAGGTGGCGGCGACCTGTTTTGGCATCCTTAAGTGGCTAAGAAAGATCTTGTGGATGTTGCCAGATTCTACGCAAAGAACCGTAGTCCAGGCCTTGATTACCTCTCGCCTGGACTATGGCAACAGCCTCTTTTTGGGATCCAACAAGGATGTTATACGCAAGTTACAGATAGTACAGAACGCCGTTGCCCGCCTTCTATGCCGTATCCCTAGAACTACGTCTGCCTCTGGTTCTTTGCGTTCACTCCACTGGCTTAAAGTGGAAAACCGCATCAAATTTAAAACTCTAACTATCATGTTCAAGATCAAAACTGGCAAGGCCCCGCAATACTTGAGCACCTTTGCTCAACCATATGTTCCTTCCCGCCCCCTTCGTTCAGCTAATCAAGTTAATTTTATGGTCCCTAGGCACAGATTGTCCCGGATGGGGGGTCGCTCTTTTTCCTGCTTGGGTCCCACTATGTGGAATTCCCTTTCTCTTGTACTTAGGACAGAGACCTGCTAAACATTTTCGTAGATCTCTGAAAACCTGGCTTTTTGATCAATAGGCTTCCCCTTCCTCTTTTGGCAACCTGCTAGGCGGCGCCGGGAAACCTTTGGGTAGCTGTGCGCCTTATAAAACCTAAAAATAAATAAATAAATAAATAAAAGTTCAGACCCAGCTATATGCAAATCAGTCTGACCCTGTGTCTCATTGGAACAGTCCAGCCCGATCTGCCAAGCCAGGTCTTCCCTGAACCGGAAACAAGCATCCTGGGACCGGTTTCAGGGTAGCACCCCTCTTCAGCCAGGCTTGCTTGAATCCAGTGGCAAAGTGAGCAAGGGACCAACGTATGGGTATACCATGCCAACTTAGGATGAACAAAGCAAACAGAAGGAGATGATGGACGGAGCGCTGAAACTTTTCAGACACTCACCCCCTGTCACAGATCTGGGTTGAAGCCAACATCACTCTTTAGCTCACTTCACCACCTCAGTTCAGACCCAGCTATATGCAAATCAGTCTGACCCTGTGCCTCATGGGAACAGTCCTGGCATCAGATTTCGAGCAGGACGGTAGCATTCCAAGATTTTACTATCTGGGAACTGCTCAGGATCATTTGACCGACAGTTTACTACCGCGTACGTGCACAATAGGCCGTACCCCTCTTCTTCGTACACAGAGCTCTGGTGAGCCCATTTTCCATTTTGATTGCCCAGCAGATTGACACGCGCTGGATGCACAATTAGGTGCCTCCTATCCTCACTGTCCTGAAGAAGACCCTACCCTAAGGCTGGAATCACCTAGCTAATGTCATAGGGGTCGAAACGTTGACTACAATTGGCTCACAAGTCCTGATAACTGTAAATTAGCAACAGTGTCCTTTGAGGTCTATGTGATAATATTGGAACAACTGACCTTTTGTTAGGCCGGAACAGTATCTTTATGAAAATGTGATGGATATATGTCACACCTCTTTTCCTTGTCCACCCTCCTCACGGTTTCACTTTGACCAACAACACTCCATTTCCCTTTTCCCACACCTGAGCACCTTTTTTGAAATATTAGAATCATTTGATGATGAAAGTGCAACTGTGTTGCCACATTTAAACTGCATATTTACATTTATAATAAATTGCATTCTTTTTGCAAATCTCAAACGTGGTAGTGTGAATGCGGCTCCAATTTTAATTTCGCTCTTGAGAATTATTTATTGTTACTGTGACCATTTCTTTACTGTATCGCATCATGGGAACAGTCCAGCCCGAACTGCCAAGCCAGGTCTTCCCTGAACCAGAAACAAGCATCCTGGGACCGGTTTCTTGAATCCAGTGGCAAAGTGAGCAAGGGACCCACGTCTGGGCATACCCTGCCAATTTAGGGCGAACAAAGCACACACAAGGAGATGATGGATGGAGCGCTGAAACTTTTCCGACACTCACCCCCAGTCACAGATCTGGGTTGAATCCATCATCGTTCTTTAGCTCACGTCGCCACCTCAGTTCAGACCCAGCTATATGCAAATCAGTCTGACCCTGTGCCTCATGGGAACAGTCAGGCCCGAACTGCCAAGCCAGGTCTTCCCTGAACTGGAAACAAGCATCCTGGGACCGGTTTCGGGGTAACACCCCTCTTCAGCCAGGCTAGCTTGAATCCAGTGGCAAAGTGAGCAAGGGACCAACGTCTGGGCATACCCTGCCAAATTAGGGCGAACAAAGCAAACACATGGAGATGATAGATGTAGCGCTGAAACTTTTCAAGACTGATTTTCATATGGCTGGGTTCAAACTGGAATGGCATGGGGAGCAAAAAAACGATGGATTTAGGCCCAGATCTCTGTACTGGGGTGAATGTTTGACATTGTTCTGCATTCTGTCCATCAATTGTTGTTTTTTCATTTGTCACCCTGAGTGGGACAGGTATGCCCAGATGTGGGTCGCATGCTGTCCATGCCACTGGAGTCAAGCTATCCTTGCTGATGAGGGGTGAAACCCCGAAACCGGTCCTAGGATGCTTATTTCCGGTCCAGGGAGGACCTGGCCTGGCAGTTCGGGCTGGACTGTTCCCATTGGGGGCAGGGTCGAGACTGATTTGCATATGGCTGGGTTCAAACTGGAATGGCATGGGGAGCAAAAAAACAATGGATTTAGGACCAGATCTCTGTACTGGGGTGAATGTATGACATTGTTCTGCATTCTGTCCATCAATTGTTGTTTTTGCCCTGTGCCACTGCACCTGCTTTACTCTTGATAGCTCCACCCCTGATAGTTATATTTAGATGTTATGGCCAGCCCTACTTGATGTAACAGTCACCCTTTTTGTAGTGCCAGCTGCCCTTTAAAATGTACTAGTGGTGTTGATGAAGGTGCAGTTGTAATGATAGCATTGATAGCAATCATTACGGGATTTGTGTGATGTGATCTAATGAGGACCTGCTCTAAGAATGTATGTTGCATCAACGGAGTGCAGCTGCTGCTCTGCCTCAGATTTGATGTGCTCAGTAAGTTTATATTAAGTTGTGTAAAGGTGTTTAAAACAGTACTCAATGTGCACTTGACTTTTAAAGTATGCTGATATGCTAAGGCTCCAATCACTAGTGGGGTGGATGGTGATGATCTATTTACCACATCTGAATTTTGGACGTATCAGTAATTTTTGGACATTTTCCCACATTTCAGCAAATTTTACATGGGGAAAATTGTTTGGGATGTGGTACTGACAAGAAACCTTGGAATTCCGATATGTCCAAGAGAGGAGTCACCACACATATCTCAATTTAACACCAACACCAACAATAATAGCAGACTGGATGCAGGAGATGTAGTTTTTTCATCCTTGTGCTTGAAAATTGTGGAAACTGTAAGAAGATGCTTCTTTTTTGACTGGTCACATCCATTTTCTTTGGATTGATGCTGCTGTTTTTTTTTACTCTTTCCACTGGGACACTGATAGCCATACCCCAGTGCATGTGCTCTGACCCCTAAAACATGTCGAAATTTGCAATGCTCCTAATTGGGTTATTTAACTTGCTTTTAATCCTTAGTATATGGTACAAAGTGTACCCAGGGCCTGTAAGTTAAATGGCACCAGTGGGCTGCGACATATATTGTGCCACCACTAAAGTGACAATGCAAAGTATATTTCTAGGGCTGCCCCTACAGCCTGGATGGGCAGTTTTTAAAACTTTATATTCAATCTGGCAAAACAAACCTTTTGTCAGGCCCGAACCTTCCTTTTTAATACTTAAAAGTCATCCCTAAGGGAGGCCCCAAATGCCCATAGGGTGTATATTTTATGTTTTACCTGCCCTTGCAGTGAAAAACGTCCAAAGTTGTTATTCACTGTAGCAAGGATGGTTGTCCCAAAGGAAAGCACTGGATTACATTAAATCACCTTATCAATCACTCAATCAGGGAATTATAAGCGCGCTACTCACCCGTAAGGGTCTCAAGGCGCTGGGGGGGGGGGGGAGGTACACAACTCCGTTCAGCCGAAGAGCCAGGTCTTGAGGGTCTTCCTGAAGGTGTTCAGGGAGGGGGCGTGTCTGATGTCTGCCGGTAGCTCGTTCCAGGTCTTGGAGAACGATCTTCCGCCTGCTCTGGCTCTGTGGATGCGCGGGGTTTCAGCCAGTGCGAAGTTGGCCGATCGTAGGTTTCTTTTGGGTACGTGGAAGCTTATTCGGTCGTTGAGGTATTTGGGTCCGTTGTTGTGGAGGCATTTGTAGGCATGAGTGAGGATCTTGAAGGTGACTCTCTTCTCCACGGGCAGCCAGTGGAGTCTCCGCGGGAATTGGCTGATGTGTTCGTGCCGGGGGATGCCGAGGACGAGTCTGGCCGCGGTGTTCTGAATTGTTTCTGAACTGAAGGAAATGCTTACCTTCAGTTTGGGAGATGCTTGAAAAGTGATTTGCTTTAGTTCTTGTTTTATTTCAAATCCAACTTAATGGTCAAGTCAGATTTTATACTATTTTAAAAAGTACACTTTTAGAAAGTTTTTACTGCCTAAGCCCAATGTGCCTTTATGCCAGTATTCAGTGTCACCTGACGGTTGATGGCTAACCTGTGAGGAGATGTGGTTTGGTCCCAGATAGTGGACAAAGGGCCTGTGTACGGGGAAATGTGTTTCCTCCCTGAGCAGGATTGCCTGGTAGTGTTCCCAGCCCCTTCCTGAGCTTCAGAGGATGCCTATGCTGTCAATGTCAAATGTAGTTCACACCTAAGCCTGCATCCCTTTGTCTTCATAGCCAGCTTGTCTCCAAACCCAGTGGGAGGGGGAGCTACCCAGAACTGGTTTGGAGTGACCACAAGAGAGGGTTTGCACATTACCATAACCACACCTCTGGGTGGGCACAAAGAGCTCTGCACAGAGAGAGAAAAGTTCTGCCATGTTGGTTTTAGGTAGAGAGGTGTACTGCAGGATAGTTTACAATAAAATGCACAGGAAGTGCAAAAGGTGACCCCTTGGAATTTTTACCCCATTGGTTAGGAAGTGGCCCACAGTCTCCCCCACCCAATGGCTGGTACTGTGCATAAATGTGGATACACAGTACTCTCTTCAAAACACCTCTGGATCTGTTGAAGACAGAAGAAGGACTGCGTCTGCTATTGTGACCTATGAGGAGAACCCTATGGGCTGGACCTGCTCCCACTTATAGCCAGGACAAGGAAGTGGACTCAAAGGGTCAGTTGGCTGTCCTCCTGCTAAGCTACAGGGACACAAAAGCTACAAGAAGCCCACTTTCTGGAAGGAGCCCAGATTACTAGTACCAACTGCACCTGCCCTGGACCCTGCTGGTGGCTTCTGTAGGAGTGAGTACTGATCCACAAGTGCTATTCCTAAGGTCCTAGAACTCTTGGATGGTGTCAGAGTGTACATCTCCTGCCCAAACTGCAAAAAGCCTGCACTTAGAAACTTTTTGCCAATTTTTGCTCTGAAGAACCAGCAGTCAATTGGGACCGCCATTGAGCCGAAGCCATCGACGTTGAATCTATGTTTGGATCCAACTTGCTGGCCTGCCCTGCTGAATGAGATCTGACTTCTGAAAATGTTTCTAATTCGGAACATAGAGGGCTTCACCGAGAACAGGGGCCAAACTGAGGCCAATCGACGTTGAAACCTTCCTGCACATGAACGCCGGACTTTGCCCACTCAGAGCTTTCCTGCCTTTGTCAAAGATCACACTGGGGCTCCGCACTGCAGCATCCCACCATCGTCAAACCCAAACTTGGATTCCCCTTGAAACTTCTCCAGCTGATGACTCATCGATGTTTCTAAGTCTAAAGGTAGCTCTTTGACCAGGACCTACCTGGGCTTCATACCTGACCGGCACTTCACCGTGGTTGGCCTCAAAACTTACCCTTGTCACGATCTATTGCAACCAGCTGCCCATGGTTGGCTCTTTTTGTTTTCTGGTGCAAAATGTAATTAAAACTTCAAAAATTCATATCTCCTGTTTTCCTAATTAGATTTTTGTCAATTTGGTCTTTTTTTGTTTATTAAATTGTTCTTTATGTTTATAAATTGGAGTAAGATTTTAATTGTGCTGAGTTTTTTAAAGTTTTACTGTTTTGGGCACTTCTAAATGCTTTACACATTTTCTTAATGTAAGTGCTCCTGCTCTGTGTCATAGCTACCAGTGATTAAGCTCATATTTAAAGTAGTGAAACCTTTACTCTACCTAACAAGAATAGTGCCATTATTATTTGTGGTGGACTGCCATCTTCCCAGCTAGTAATCCACTTTCTCACAGAAACGATTTGAAATAACAAAAAATAAATATATTGTTCAGTGAACTCACACTCTTGTGTAATACGATAATGTAAGAAACAGATTGATTGTAAAAATGACTAAATAAGAGTTCCCAATAAATTATTTAGAAACACCCACGTTTTATGATAAGGATGACTTTTGTTAAAAAATCCAATTGGATCACCCTCTAATAGTTTAATACGTTTTATAAAAAGTTATCAAATGCAAAAGTCTGTCAGAACCAATCCAATCTAATCTGGGGGCTCAGAAACATAGTCAAAAGTATTGAATAAAAAATTAAGATAGGTTTGCGTGAATGTGCTAAAAAAAATGTTACTTTTTACTTTATTTTCATCATTTACATTGCTGTTCTTTTGTGATTAATTAACCAGACACGTGTGTAGCTAGCAATAGTACAGAAGATGCAGTGGTACCGGGGCCCAGGGCTGTGAGGGGCCCTCGACATCGCAATTACTAACAAACCTGGGGGTGGGGACCCAATATCTCTGCTTTCATTATGTTCCATGGTGTCCTTGCTACGCCTTGAAGCCACAACGTTCTGTGCCCATCAAAAGGTGACACACCACTCGCAAAAATAGGGTTCTCACATGACCTGATTGAACCGAACAGCATATTACTCTCAAATGGTATAAAAAGTCCCATTTCTACAGCTGTCTTGGTTTTAACCTTGTCCTAAAATGTTTTAAACTCTGCCCAGATGGAAAACTGTCTGGGGAAAATATCCAAATTAGGAACAGCAGGATTTTGTTGCAATTAAACAGAAATTTGTCCTTGACACAGAGCGAGGGTACAGACTGACAAAGAAGATGCAAGAGAACACTGAGTGAAAGAGAAAGCAGAGAGGTGTGGGAGCAGACAATAGCCGAAAAGTTTATGCATGTGGTATTTCTGTAGCGCAAACCTAGCCAAAGGCAGCAGAGAGCTGTACATGTTCAAGGTCCAGCGTAGAGTCCATCGAGTGATAGGAGAGGCAGCTGGTTTGGGGACTCAGTTCATTGAGAAGAGGTGTAGACAGTAAATGAAAGGGCACAGACTAGGTGGGAGCAGTGCTTAATTTGAGCCGGTGGTTTCTGGTGCTCAGCACTGGCACTTAATCATCAATGCAAACACAAGGAGATGGTGGACGGAGCGCTGAAACTTTTCAGACACTCACCCCCAGTCACAGATCTGGGTTGAATCCATCATCATTCTTTAGCTCACTTCGCCACCCCAGTTCAGACACAGCTATATGCAAATCAGTCATGACCCTGTGCCTCATGGGAACAGTCCAGCCCGAACTGCCAAGCCATGTCTTCCCTGGACCGGAAACAAGCATCCTGGGACCGGTTTCGGGCTAACAGCCCTCATCAGCCAGGCTAGCTTGAATCCAGTGGCAAAGTGAGCAAGGGACCCACGTCTGGGCATACCCTGCCAACTGAGGGCAAACAAAGCAAACACAAGGAGATGGTGGACGGAACGCTGAAACTTTTCAGACACTCACCCCCAGTCACAGATCTGGGTTGAATCCATCATCATTCTTTAGCTCACTTCGCCACCCCAGTTCAGACACAGCTATATGCAAATTAGTCTTGACCCTGTGCCTCATGGGAACAGTCCAGCCCGAACTGCCAAGCCATGTCTTCCCTGGACCGGAAACAAGCATCCTGGGACCGGTTTCGGGCTAACAGCCCTCATCAGCCAGGCTAGCTTGAATCCAGTGGCAAAGTGAGCAAGGGACCCACGTCTGGGCATACCCTGCCAACTGAGGGCGAACAAAGCAAACACAAGGAGATGGTGGACGGAGCGCTGAAACTTTTCAGACACTCACCCCCAGTCAGTTTCAGCGCTCCGTCCATCATCTCCTTGTGTTTGCTTTGTTTGCCCTAAGTTGGCAGGGTATGCCCAGACGTGGGTCCCTTGCTCACTTTGCCACTGGATTTAAGCTAGCCTCGCTGATGAAGGGTGTTACCCAGAAACCGGTCCCAGGATGCTTGTTTCCGGTTCAGGGAAGACCTGGCTTGGCAGTTCGGGCTGGACTGTTTCCATGAGGCACAGGGTCAAGACTGATTTGCATATAGCTGGGTCTGAACTGAGGTGGCGAAGTGAGCTAAAGAATGATGATAGATTCAACCCAGATCTGTGACTGGGGGTGAGTGTCTGAAAAGTTTCAGCGCTCCGTCCATCATCTCCTTGTGTTTACTTAATCATCAATACGAGCGCTTTTCATGAGCACCAGTTAAGGACACATTCATTTACAGGGAGATTAAGTTATTTGCCCAGGATCACAGGCTGTTGACCCCACGCCGAGTCTCGAACCTTGTTCCCCAGCTCCAAAGTCTGCGGCTCTGGCCATTCCGCCACATCGCCTCTCCACTTTCATGGTTAGCAGTTGGTTCAGTTTTAGGCGGCGCTAACACGAGAAATGGGCTGTTGCAAGTTGCCTCCTGACGAGAGCCCCAGCACCTATTTTTTTTACAAATTATCCACTGGGTGAGAGACCATAGAAGGACGGAGAAAAAGTGCCACGTGGCACACAGTGTGAGAGAATGTATTCAAGAGAGAGAACTGTCAGAAAGAGCAAAGTGGAGAAAGAGAGAGCAAATACGAGAAAAATTTGCACACATTATGCCAAAGGGTACAGACTGGGTGTATTCCTGAAAATAATGGTCAAGTACTCCGATTGATAAACTTCACTCATCTCTTTGGATGAACACCTTCTACCTCTCCTGTGGAAGCACAGGATTTTAGTTTTTCTTGCTAGCTACTTTTCTGTATATGCTACAACACCTTACATTTGAGTGAGTCTAGTGTGTCCTCATGTTGCTGGAAAGGAAAGAGGACATCTCTGATCGCATTATCCCCAGTGCACTCTGGAAAAAATGTGAATAAACAAAACATTAACAGTTCATTTAATAGACCCTGAAAATATGTTACTAAAACAAAAAGTAAAGTACAAATCCATGTCTAATATGAGGGTATTAGTGAGTGAATGAGTTAAAGGACTTGCAGATTAGGTCAGTCTCTAGGAGCTGAATAGCTTTGAAGAACGATAAACAAAAAGGTCCAAACAAGGGAAACCTGCTGGATCTGGAGCGTTGAGAGGGCCCTTCGAATGCGAAGGGGGTGGAGGGATACGTCCTCCCAAGATAAATCAATTTAACCAAAAGGTATCCCACCGGAGGTCAAGGGGGTTATTGCCTATAATGCACCGGACAAGGTGTAGGGGGGTTGGTCACCCCTCGTGGGTATGCTAGCTCTGCAGTACTTGTGCGGGGAAGGAACAAATTCCGTTTTTATATTTAAACCTCACACACTCTAGTAGTGTCATGCTTCATCATCAGGTTCACCCTGACACCTAAAGGTCAGGGTGGGCTCAACCGTATTTCAGGGAGCACTTAATAGATGGGTGACCAGGGGGCTTAACTAGAGATTAAAATCCCTCACCATCTCCTAGGTATCCCTTTTTTAGTGGAGCTGGTGGGGAGACTAAAATAATAGCTCTTTGGTAATGTGGACTGTTTTGGTCCTGTGACCCTATTTTTTAGACCAACATGTTTCAGCCCTACTCTAAGGCCTAACAAGGTCCGGGGCTTTCATCAGGGTATCAGAACAATACCAAAGGGGCAGTGTTAGTACTTGCCCGTCAGTAGTCGTTGCGGCGAATTACCCAAATTTATTGAGTGTTCAAGCGCCTCAGGGTGGGGCTCCCTTTAGTCACACATTCGTCAAGGGTTGAGCCCCGGCAAATAGCTTAAACTGCCCTCCGAGTGACACGGCAAATAGCCTAAATTGCCCTCCATGTGACACGGCAAATAGCCTAAACTGCCCTCCGTGTGACACTGAGGGCAGTTTACGCTTTTTGCCGGGGCTGAACCCTTGACGGATGTGTGACTATAGGGAGCCCCACCTTCGCTCCAGAGGCGCTTGAACACTCAATAAATTTGGGTGATTCGCCGCAACGACTACTGACGGGCAAGTACTAACACTACCCCTTTACAAGTGCGTGGCATTATTCTGCCAGCTGTTAATTTGACCGATTTATCCTGATGTATATGAAATGTAAGAGTCCCATAAAGAAGAACCCCATGAAGCAAAATAATTGTCTCCTTTGCTGACTATGGACCTCTGAATGAAAGTAAGTGGGCACAAGCTACAGTAAGTGCCTGTAAAAGGATTATTTTAAGATTACTTATGCAGGTACTTCTGAGACGTATAAGTACGGAACATATGGAGCAAGCCACAGTGGTGTAGCAAGGGGGGGTGGGGGCAGTCCACCCTGGGCGCACAAGTTTTTGGGGCGACGGCTCTTACCTGCGGCCACGCAGGGCGGCAAACACAGGAATCGATCGATAGCACCACCCCCCCCCCCCAGCTCTTAAGGCCGGGACAGCAAAGGCTGTGACCGCCACGGGCGGCAAAGGGCATAGCTACGCTACTGGCAAGCCAGGGCACTTAGGGGCCTATTCACAAAGACATAATGGAGAATGTAAAGTAGTATTCCAGTAGTTCTCTTTTACGTACTGTTGCATGTCTTGAATTGCCCACAAAATATCTGAAGTGTCAATTAAATGGAAATAAAATGGGAATATTCATACACAGCAAAAAAAAAGGAGGTGCCCTACTTGCACTTTTTCTAATGAGAAGTTTGATGTATCAGGGACTATCCATGAAGGCATTTTAGCACAAGTGAAAGAGTACTCATGTAGTACTACTTCTCGTACTCATAAATGCTTTTGGTAATTGCCCCCTAACATTTTATCTACCCTCTACATTTTGTACCTCATTTTGCGTCACTTGGAGCTTATATGGCAGGTTTTTATAATATATGTATTGAATATTACTAGAGGAAGCGTTAAGTATGAAATAAGTTCATTTACTTCGAATAATCAATACTGTATAGAGTTGCATGTTTATCTTGGACAGGTTATAATTTACTTTCCAAAAGAGGAGACCTGAATGGTAGAAAAGGCTGCTACAATTGGGCTCTATCACATAAAATCAAACTATTGCCCAGAGCTCCAAAGTGCCTGTAAGGGTCATGTTGGAATCAGTGGCGTAATGGGGGGGGGGGGGTCGGGGGGCGGTGTGGCCTGGGCGGCACGAGTTTTGTGGGCTTCGGCGCCCCCTGCTCTTACCTGCGGCTGTCGCGGGGCGGCGGCCGTAGGAATCGCCAACACGCCCCCGCTCGTACATTCGCCCGCGGCTGAAGGCAAACGCATGGGCTGCCATGGACAGACTAAGGCCTAGCTACGCCACTGGTTGGAATAATATAAAACGCCTAATTAAATACCTAAATAAACAAATAAAACAGGTGCATATTTCCACACCAACCACAGCAAATAATTCAAATACATGTTCAATTGATTCACAAACTTAACATATTTCACAAACATAATTGTTAGTGGTTGCACTTTCTGTTTAACCGTTACAATGACATTTTTCATTTATTGAAAAAAGTTTTGTAAGATCAGGCTTGCACGAAAAAAGTAACCCATTCCCGTTTTACTGTTCAGTACTACACTATCAAAACTGGAAATTCCATTTTAACTATACATTTCCTTGCGTGTTTTCTAATGCGCAATGTTTCTGTAAATGTCAGCATTTGTAAAACTTAAATAAACGCGAGACAACTATTTTAAATGTATAATGTTGTTCGTATCGGTAAAAAAAGCCACCACACTTAAAAGTCACGAGAAGTCCTAATGACGATGTCAATTTCTGTATACTCAGTAAAGAAAAACCTGTAAGTAATATCAGAAGCCCAGTGTCAGTGGGGTCTCTAGTTCCACATGGCTCTACATTTTGTGTGGCTTCTGTAAATGAGATAATGAAAATAATCAGGATCAGACCCCAGATAATGAGCTACAATAATTGGCTGAAAAGAGACAGAGCTATTTTGTTAACAATGTTTTATAATATTTCAATACACATATTTTTAAAATAATTTGTTTATTCATATTTTAGTAAGTAAACCAACAAATACAGCATTTTTCCAAGTGAGTTTGAGACTGCACGTACAGTCAAATTAGTTTAGATGTTCATACTTACTATTAGTAATCAAACCAAGTCCATATATACCGCTTCAGTGCCTAGCTAATCAGTCATTATCTTTAGTACTGGTGGACTCTTGAAGCAAAAATTGTCAAAGTGGCGCCCCTAAATCCTTCGGGCGAGAGGACCCCGGGAGCAGTTCCTCATATAGTTCCAATTGTCCACTGAAGTATGCGCAGGACAGTGGCGTAACGCAAAATGATGTAGGTCCCCCTGCAAATAGTGAAGTGGGCCACTTAGGGCCATATTTACAAGCCCCTGTCGCCACCACAACGTCACTTTTTTGGGCGTTGTGGTGGCAATAGGGGCTTCACCTTATTTACAAGGCAGCGTTAAGCCACTTAACGTGGCTTAACGCTGCCTTGTAAATAAGGTCACCTTTCACGCTATACTTACCGTGAAAGGGTAGGGCAATGGGTGTTGCGGTGGGCGTTCCACTGCAACACCTATTGATTTTGACGCTGACCCCTATTTACAAGGGTGACGTAAATAGGAGGCAGCGCCAAAATTAAGATTACCCTGGCAAAACGAGGAGAAATTCTTAGTTTCTCCTCGTTTTTGCTGGTTCCTTGTGTGCTGCGTTGTGCATAAACACATGGAAACAGCAAAACGTCATTGATTGTTTATGTGCAGGAAGGTGTCCCTTCCTGCAAATAAACAATCATTTAAAAATTAAGTTTCGCAACTTCTATGTGTGCTGCATTAAGCAGCACACAAAGAAGTTACAAGATGCCATTTAAAGATTGTTTATGTGCAGGAAGGGACACCTTCCTGCACATAAACAATCTTCCCCTGCAACGCAGACACCCTTGCACTATGGTGCAAGGGTGCCTGCGTTAGCGCTAGGCAGCGAAATTTAGCGCCAGGGCAGGGGGAAATGCAGGGCTGCACCATGTTGTTGTAAATATGGTGCAGCCCTGCGTTTCTGAAGTGGCGGAGCGCTGCGTTAAGCCAAGAAGGATAACACCACTCTCAGTCACTTCTTAGTAAATATGCCCCTTAGTCTCCCATATCTCACAGATATTCGATGACCTTGGGCTGAATGGGGGCCCCTGAAGTGTTGGTGGGCCCCTGAAAGTTTTGGGGCTCCACTGCACCGCTGGGGCTGCAAGGGTTTGCGTTACGCCCCTGGCGTCGGGGCTCTTCTCTTTCCTAATGACGTGTCAGTAGTCGCTTAACCAATAGCAATGGCAGAGCCGTGAACTTTAGTTTAGCATAGGCTATTTTCTTCACCCACCTGAGCAGTGCAATTTGTGGCATTAATTGAAAAGGCATTTCGAATATTTCTTTCTTCGCGTCTGCAATATATTCCCAGTAAAATAAAATTCTGGGGCATTCCGATGCCAGGTCAAATTTCACTACATATTTTCAGTGTAGTTTAATGCACTATTTCCAAAATGAATCCACCTGCATTCTGACTGCAGAAATGGCATGGTGCGGTAAAAGGGTACTTTTGCAAACAAGTAATTAATACTTAACACATTGCAAGAAGCATAATTAGGGAGAAGGCGCAATCATACCCAGGCGCTGAAAATTTAGGTACTTATTTACAAGCCCCTTGCGCCGCCGGTGCATCACTTTTTGTAACGCACCGGCGGCGCATTTTGCTGTACCATATTTACAAGGACATGTAAAGCCACCCTGCATGGCTTTTCGTGTCCTTGTAAATACGGCCCCTTTTCATGCAGCACTTTGCGTGAATGGAGTTCCATGGGTGTTGCAACAGAGTGCGAGGCGCAAGAAATGTAATTTCTCCTCGTTTCTTCTTCTTTCTATGCGTTCTGCATTCTGCAGCACACATAGAAAGAGGAAAACACCACTCGTGATTATTTTTGTGCAGGAAGGTGTCCCTTCCTGCACAAAAGCAATCTCCCCTAAAATGCAGACACCCTTGCACCATGGTGCAAAGGTGCCTGTGTCGGCACATGGCAGCCAATTGTGCACCAACACAGGGGAGAGCAAAGGGATCCATCATATCGTTGTAAATAGGAGGCATCCATTTGCTTCCAAAGTAACGCAGCGCGGTGCAGCCAAATGGCTTGCAGCACCACGCTGTGTTACTTTGTCGTGAATAAGGCCTTGAATATTTTTTGTGTTCCATCCTTTGTTGTTTGTGCCCAGCAGTCTAGCTCTGTAGACGTGGTTTTCCCATCTGAAGGTGAATCGAAGACGCTGAGGCAAGTAAAGGAGATTCATCACGGTTTGGCTTCAGGGGATCCGCCTCTTCACACTGAGGTAGTCAATGGGTTTTCTCTTTTATCTCAATGCAATCCGACTAAACTTCCCAGCGGGAAAGTCAATAAGAGACTGGAAGAGCGCTCTGTTCTTTCATTGTGTATGCGGTATGAGTCGGGCATCGCTGTGGTGTATGAACACAGCAAATACATCTGCACAATCGTATTCTTCAATTATTGATACAGTTCCACAATACCTTGAAAAAGCTCCTTGTAGGTGGCCAGGGATAAATATTTTTTTTGGGTGGGGGGAGCTATGTTCAGATTAATATATTCTATGACAGTTATATGTATTACATCGTCATTACCGTCACACTGACAATATTTTACTTTGATATGGCCATTAGCTCAACCTACCTAGATATGGACTTGACAAGTTAACTCATCTAAGTCAATTCAGAGGAATTTGGGCAGAAAAGTCATGTCAAGGTCAGGGCATTTGAGGCAACAGCCGTGTTAGTAATGGTAATGTCGATGTGAAAGCCTGTCACTACAAAATTTATGCCAATGTTGTCGTAGAGGATTTGCATCTTTTAGAGGTCTTCTTTGTGGTTTTTCAACTAAGGTACCCACCTTTCCCTAAGCAAACCTAAAGAATGGGGATTTGTCCAGAGTCTTTCTTTCTTGGTGTTTGCCCCTTTATCAGTGGTGCTGGAACAATTATTAGAGTGAGGGTGCTGGCCATTAGTGTCACCTCACTAAAGCCATAGGAGTTGTGAACATCCCTACTGCTACTCAGTGCTTAATTTGGGCTGGTGATTTCCGGTGTTCGGTACCAGCACTTAGTTGTCAACTCCAGCACTTATGACAGTGGCCACATGGTGGAGCTGTTTGTCTAATTTAGAGATGAGCAGAAAAACAGTTTATTATAAATATAATATATATAAAAAAAGACAGATAGCTGACTACCAAGCCATTCTTATAGCTTTGGGGGCCGGGAATAGTCTGAATTGTCATTGGTAGCGCTGGCAGGAGCAATGGGTGGAGCAAACCTTAAGTTGTTTCTTGAAAAGCTGGAGAGTAGTTAGTTTCTTCAAGTATGCTGGAAGAGATTTCCAACCTGGTACATCGGCTTGTGAGCGGGATTACTTATTGGCGATGGCAGTCTTAAATTTCGGGGCTTTCAAGAGGAATAGGGAGAGATGTTGCTCGTTGCTTACTTGCAGCCGCGGACAGACCACAAAGTCATTCCTGGCCAGTTCCCCTCAGCCTTCCGCCCTTCTGAGGTTTTGAGTTTTTTCTTATTATTGTTGCGGTTAATAGTGCTACCAGTACTATTACTTCTATAGATAACAATATCAAATTAGTACTATTAATAATGCTAATAATCATACTAATACCTCTACTACTTCTACCACACTGCTGCTAATACTACTACTACTACTACTGTTATTAATAATAATAATAATGATAATAATAATAGAAATCATAATAATCATGATCATCATTTTCATCATCATCATCTTAAGTTTTATTTACTTACCTTGGAACTCACTTCACAGGGAGAATGAATGCCACATACACGTTGGACACAAACACTGATATCACAAATAGTGTGCCCTATAAGAATTCCTCAAATGAACCAAACCACTTTGCCTCCCTCTGATAGTGACCACCTCTGCATATCGGGGAAATTAAGCAGAACTCAATTATTTTTCACTGCAGCACCAAAATATGGCTAAAGCTCAGATCCTGATCTAGAGGCTCGTCTCATCGGAACAAGTTAATTGTTGAAGTAAAGATGATCAACTGTATAGACAGCTGCTTAACAACTTCCTTGAAGTGTCAATAGGTTTGATTGGTGGTTACGGGTCTAGCTCCAAGAGTAGGAACTTCAAGGTTGAACTTTGACTCTGTATCGATAAACCTTCTGGCCTAGGAGAAACATAGAGCGCCGGTGATGGGAACGAACCACATCATGTCACAGATTTACTATGATTTTGTGTCGGGATTGCGTCACTTTTGTGGCACTGTCTGACACAAAATCATTTATAGTATTTTCTAAGTGATGCAAAGTCATTTTGCATGGTTTAGTAAATACGAAGCAATGCATCACAACACATAGCGCTACTTTGCGCTACTTTGTGTTGGGAAGGCATTCCATGGGTGGAGCAGGGGCGTTCACATGCATCCACCCATGGATTTTGGTGCATTCCCAGAATTACTAAATCAAGTAATCCTGGGAATGTGTCAAAATGGCTTGCCGTTCCTATGTGAGGCATAACGAGGAGAAATATCTGTATTACGAAGAGAAATATTGTTATTTCTCTTAGTTATTTCATCTTTGCACATGCGCTGCATTCTGCAGCATGCATAGAAAGAAGAATATGCCTCTAAGGATAGTTTTTGTTCAGGAAGGTATCCTTTCCTGAACAAAACCATCCTGCTAGTAACGCAGGCACCCTTGCACCATGGTGCAAGTGTGCATGCATTGGCGCTAGGCAGCTTCAAGTGCACCAGCGCAGGGAGAGAGCTGAAGAGCGCCATATCTTAGCAGTATCTCTGAGGTGGTATATATAGAGAACATACCTAGGAATAAAAAGTGATTTCACAGATCACAAATATTCAGCAAATATATCATTAATTATACATGGAAACGTTTATGGCATAAATGCCGAAATAAACGTATTAAATTAAATTAAATGAAATAAGTGTACGTAAACATTGGAAGAGGAGGCAGTGTAAAGCAGTTTCTGCTGCGATTTACACAGAACACTGGCCAGAGGGAGGCAATCGCAGATAAATAGAAAACAAGTCAATAGAGCCCCATATTTACAAAGAGAACTAGTCCGCCTGATCCTGGCAAAACCACAAGGGGACCAATTAGAGAGGTAATTCAATTAGAGAAGAAGGGATGTTAGACAGAGACTCGCATTGAGAAATCTATCACTGGGCATATTTATCAAGGTTTTGTGTCACTCTTGCGCCACACAAGAGGATGCAAGGGTGATGCAAAACGTAAAGGAGATTTATCAAGCCACGCAAGACCACCTTGAAAGGCCTTTTTTGGCTTGATAAATCCAGAGTAATACAAGGCAGCGCAAATTGCTTCCTTACGTTACTCTGCGGCAGGGTGGTGTGTCTTGGGTGAAGGGTGGATGTTTCCACACATCCACCCATGGATTCTGACACAGTCCCAGATTTACCGACCTGGGAATGCATCAGAATTGTACACCTCCCCTCCAGAGGCACAACGAGAAGAAATATCTTTATTTCTCCTTGTTGTTTACTCATTCTAAGGGTGCTGCATTCTGAAGCACCCTTAGAAAGAGGAAAATGCCTCTGAAGGTGTCCTTTCCTGCACAAAAACAATCCTGCCTGCAACACAGGCACCCTTGCAACATGGCATAAGGGTGCCTGCATTGGCGCTTAGCAGCCAAAAGTGCACCAACGCAAGGAAAGGACAGGAATGCACTGTATAATGGTAAATACTGCACATTCCTGCCCTTTCCAATTCATGCAGCGCAGGAAGGTAGCTTGCTGCATTGTGCTGCATGAATTTTTGAAAAATGTGGCCCAACATCCTTTAACAGAAAACATTTCGAATAAAGCAGGCAACTCCAGTAGTCCTATAACTGAATGGCTAATTTGGCTACATGTCTTGTTGTCTGTATATTTGTATTTTCATCTTTATACAGTGGTGCCCCTACCTACAAACCCCCAGAACCCTCAAACGGACGTGAAGACCCAATGAGAAAAACCTACTTTTATTAATCAAGAAGGGGTGGGAGCACACTGCTGACCTCCCAGCACAGGTGCATCTCCACTTGTGCGCCTTTGAGAGGTACTGAGACATTGTGGCAGCCTGCTCAGCAACCCCAGAAGAAACTCGTTTTTTGATCTCTACTGATGACAGATAAAATCCAGAAACACATGTGTCTAGAGATGACAGCACTAATCTGCACCAACTTTGGTGGAACACTCCAGCAAAATACCAAGTAAGCATGCACTACAAACTGCATTTACCATAATGCTAAGGGGCGAACTGTGCTGGGAGGTCAGCAGTGTGCTCCCACCCCTTCCTACTTTTATTAATCACTTGGGTATCCACTGGCATGGCAGTGTGCATATGTTTCTGCTGTTTTTGAAGTTCCCTTCCCTGCCGTTCCTAGTGGATATTTCCTCACCGACAAGGATCACCGAAGATGGAGGCTAGCTGGTAGACATCTTTATCTACCTGAAAGAACAGGGAGTAGGCGCAAGGAGCCTGTCGATGCGCTACAGCAGCACAGATGTGACTATAACTCAGTATCACCCACCTGTTGTGAGATATTTGCATAAAGAAAAAGAATAGATGACGTCCTCTAGCCTTCACTCTTCTTCTTCATCAAACATTCCTATTGGATGGGCTCTTTTGATCATTACCTATGTATCTGTGGTCTAAACCATTTCTGCATCAAAAGATCAAACATGGCTCTTTCTTTCAGCCTCTTTTGAGGCACCGAGGAAGGGGACCAAAGGCAATCACTGTTTTCACCTGTCAGGCTTAATATCTATTTGAGCTTGCTTTTGGCTTGGATTAAGGAACTCCCCTCTTATGCTGGTCATAATCAGCTATTCCAACGGCTGAGGAACAGCTACCCCTCTATTTCCTCAAACTGCCTGTTTTGGAGAGATCAAACACTAGATGGCACTTAGCTGACTTTAGTAATAAGAATTTGAAAGTGAAATTATTTACATAATTTCTTTATAGCCTATACAATGGTGTCTCTGCTTTCCATGTCTAAGAAATTCTACAATGAGCCACGCAGCAGTGAACTGTTAAATGTTGACGGCGCCATTGATCGTGATCTTCAGGCCAAACTACTAAATCTGTTACAGAGGACCCAGAATGCAGCACAATTCAGCCATGCCATAGGTTCCCCGAAGACCCAGCAGGGACTTTACCTTTAATGAAAGATCATCACTAAGTCATAACTATGTCATCGTGGCCATTAAATCTCCACTCTTTGGCACCTGCGTACCTAGTATCCTCATTCAGGGTTTTTGCTTTCCTACTAAGATAGGAAGACATTTTTCTGTACTGAAAGCAAAACCTTACAAATCCCTTCGCCTTAAACTCTACAAAACCACCAGCCTGCATCTATTAAAGTGAATATTGAAAGGGTTACTTTTCAAACTCTTCCTGCTTCTTCTCTTGGTTCCTCACCAGCACCTAGAGACGGTTGTTGTTGTAGTGAGCACTGCATGAGTGAAGTTACTTATACTCTCAGACAACATTCTGGAAAAAGAAAGTGAACTTCCTCAATGGAAAAGGCAAAGCACACAAAATGGTGGCTAGACATGAGCAGTTGGCTAGGTCTAAGACAGCACAGAATATCCTGCAGATCACCAGCAGAAAGTTTTTGCCCCACTATGGGGAAAGTACAACGAGAACATTTGTAATGAAAGCAGGGGCAGCGTCGCCCCACTGCTCCCTGAGCAGTGAAAAAAAGCAAAAATAAAGTGATAATACCGTACGGTTATTATCATTTTATTTTTCCTACTGCAGTGGCTCGGTTGTTTCCTGTGGGTGGGGCTGGGCTCCGTGACTCCAGAGCACTGCAGGGGGAGGAGTGGTGGCACTCTCCGAGTGTGGATGACAGTTTGGCCAGCCGGCTCGGGCTGGACAAACAGTAATGTGCACTTGGCATGTTCTCCACCCAGGCCTCATTACAGCCTGGGTGGAGGACATGCCCAGGCTCACAGTCCCTGCCTGAGCGCCGAACCACGGTGCTCAGACCAATCACAACATTGCATTGCAGCGTTGTGATTGGTTTAGGGGAGCCTGGGAGCCCGGGTGCTTTCTGCTGCCGGTACTCCAGACAGGAGGAAGACAAGTAGATGAAGAGGACAAAGGAGAGTCGGCGGCCGGCCATAGCCAGGTAAGCGCTTTTTTTATGGGAATACTGTTTCCAGCATGAGAGCAGCGCTGGGATTGGTCTGAGCACCCTGGTTCGGCGCTCAGACATGCACTGGGGGCCTGTGTTGGTTCTCCACCTGGCTGTACAACACAGCTCAGGTTGGAGAAAGGGTAAGTGCGCATGACGGTATGGCCAGCCCCAGCGGGCTGGCAAAACCGTCATGCGCACTTAGCAGTGCCCACCACTCCCCCTCCTCCCTGGTGCTGCTTCATCACTATGGATGGCCCCGCCCCTCCATCAGCTCCGCTGGCAGCCTGCAGGACGAAAAATAAAATGATAATACATTTTTTTTAAATCATTTTATTTTTGTCCTTTGCCACGGCTGGCTTACAGCAGGGGAGAGGGTGGGAGGGGGCAACACCCCTCCGTTATAACGGAGGAGCCGCCCCTGACAAAGAGAAAATTAATTCATTCTAAAAAACGTAGTAAAACGTAAAACATGTACATACAAGTTCAGAAATATGAACTTCTTCAGTTCTTCCTTAAATTCTTTATCAAATTCAGTGTACTGTTGATGTATTTAGTGAATTTCCTTTTCAAATATTTTTGGAAATGACATAATGGTGAGACGTCAGCAGAATCCGGAGACTGTATTGAAGAAGGATTACAAATAATTCACAGTTTCAACATTACATATTTCAAATCCACTCTGCGACTTCAAATCCTCAAAATGTAGCATAGTTTTGTGCTAAGTAACATTTTCAATACTTTTTAACTCTGACCCCGCAGAAATTAAGGACGCTCTATAAATTTAGTCTGACACTAATATGCCTGGAAATGTATTGTTTAAATGGATAAGGAGTGCAGGAACAACAGAAAGTCCCCGTGTTAGTGGTTTTAGGTCCTATGAAGGGTAGACCAGGGTTTCCTCAACTTTTAATGAACATCACTCAATTTTTCTATAGTAAACACCGTTCAGAAACATTGGGGGATATTCTCAAGAACGTGTGTTAACTAACGCCAAGATCGCTTAACGCAACTTCTCACATCGCAGTCTATCGCGGGAAAATAACACCGTGTCAACGCAGTATTCCCAACCCGGCGGCACCATGCGATAGTCACACGAGAACGCAACAAATGCCTGCGTTAAAATTAACGCAACGCCGAAAAAATGCGAAACACGAACGCCCAAAAAGTTGCGATGTCCCAAATCGCGAAACAAAAAGCAGCGATAACCAGCGACAGGCCTGCGATTCCCACACAACATGCGGGAAAATGCACTATAAAAGCAGAGAAATAAAAAAATGCAACTGCGTAGCACCATGGACGCACCCGGACCGAGTGCAGAGGACAACGCGAACCCCACAAGCCCCACAGACGACCAGCCAGGAACCCCGGTGCCGGGGAAGGGCAAGGAGAAGAGGAAGACGGGGCAGTCCGCAGGAAAACCGGATCATCGTCACGGAGGTGACAGGACACTACCAACAACTGTTCGTCACCTCCACTGTGTCATCGGCCACACAAACGGAAATATGGCAGCACATCGTGAACAACGTGAATGCAGTCGGAGTGTCGAGGAGAACAATGGAAAAGGTCAAGAGGCGCTGGAATGATGTGAAGGGCAAAACCAAGAAGAAACCCGATGCCAACATGAAAGCAGCAACGCAGATTGGAGGTGGGGGACCAGTGGCACACGAGGAGCTGGATGACATTGAGAAAATGGTGGCCACAGTCATCAGTCGGGATACAGTGCCAGGAGTCGGGGATCGGGACACTGCTCAACATGACCTGACACAACATCAACAGGGTGAGTACCGACCAGGGACTGGGGGGACGGGGGGAGATGGGCACAATGGCACACATGCACAACCACAATGACTCTGGACCATGTCCCTGATCCCCGTGCCACACTGCAGCACACATACAGAAACTCAGGGAATGTGTGTTGAAATTAATGTATTTGCACATGCTGTGCGTGTGGTCATTTTGTACTGTCTCATGATTGCTAAGGACTGACACAATGTGACGTCCTCATGTGAAGAAATTGTCAATGATGGTGTTCCTACGGGCTATTCCTGCTGCTGCTTCAGTGGGGTGTGGTCCACCTGCCTCATCTTCCTCATCATCGTCCGGTGCATCTGGCACTTGTATCCATGGGGCATTGGTGCGCACACATATGTTGTGCAACACACAACATGCAACGATCATCTTGCACACGATGTCTGGGCTGTACAGGAGCCTCCCACCTGTGATGTCCAGGCACCTGAAACGTGACTTCAACACGCCAAATGTGCGTTCCACGATGCCCCTGGTGCGTTTGTGGGCCGCATTGTACTGCCTCTGGGCCTGTGTGTTCGTGGCTCGGAGGGGTGTCATCATCCAAGGGCAGAGTGCATATCCTTGATCACCTGTGACAGTGCAGAGAGACATGAGTCAATAGTTGGTTCTGCATGATGTGTTGGCAGGCTCACTAGTTGATTGGCGTGTGATATGTGTGTCATAGTGATTCCTGTGTGACATGTACTGCTTGTAGCAAATGAGCACCATCAATGTGTATTACGTAGCCTCACTGCTGCTCCTCCCTCCCCCGAGCCTAATCACTTGTGTGCGCTGCGCGGTTGCATCACTTGCACTCCTACGGCACACCATTGTCATGCCTGTCTGCGCATGTCCACAAGCCTGACAACGACACTGTGATGTTGGCCGTTGAAGGTGGGCGGCCACGTGTGTGTAGGCCTACGGTAAGGATAGGACGGACACAGATGTGGAGTTCATGGCTGGCTGAACTCGCGATGCGGTCGAGGCAAGACCTTTGGCTTATGCTGCGGCAATAGCGATACACACACAACAGTTGGCATGTATGATCCCGGACCCTGAGCGGCCTTGAGCTCATACATTCATCCCTTCGGCCGAGCCCGCACACCGGGGGCATGTTACATTGCAACTTTGTCCATTGCGGGACGGGTGGCACCGACACTACAACAGAGACACACGCATCAGGTACTTCATTGGCAAGCCCAACACTTAACCACGCCCAGAGCCCCGGGGTGATCATCCACACCCCTACGCTGGACTGTCGTACGCCAGCCCACTCCGGCAACGCCTACAGGGGGGTACGACACAGCTACATGTCCCAGGTCTCCCCCACTGCCTGAGGTGACATGGTTGCGTCCGCTGTACACAGCACAATGCAATGTGGCAGGGCCCGGGGCCCTCATGCATACACAATGACCACACGGACACACTTAGATAGTTTGTGGAACTGGCTACAGGCACGTGCGCCCGGCCCCTTTTATTGCCAGGGTCACATGTCCAGTGACGCCTGTGCTGGATGGGTGTGGGGTGAGTGTGAGCCAGCCCTCAAGGAGTGGTTGGTGCTGGCAACAACTACAACAGTGATCAGACAATCAGAAGTTTACAGTTCAAACACCAAGGGTCCATGACTTGAGCTGCACGGAGTTAGTGGCCCCGGATGCACAGCGGCCGGCACATGGAACACCTCCACGGGACGGTGACTACCGGTGCACTGAGGTAGGGCCACGAGAGCTGAGTGGGTCCTCGTCGATGTCCAAGGTGAAAGTCGCGGAGGGTTTTGGGGGACAGTGGAAGGTGATCTTCCAGGGCATGATACAGAGGGCAGTACCAAGCAGACACAGGCAATATTTAGGAGATGAATGCTACAGACTCATTTTTGACACCAAGTCAGTATCAGCTACATGATGATGAAGACAACCCCCAGGCCATAGACTCAGACGCCACCAAAGTTCAACCAGAGAGTGTCCATGGATTTCGGGGCACAGAGTTAGTGGCACCAGACCTGAAAGGGGATGCAGTCTGCGATGAGGCCTGTACAATGGTATAAACTCTGCCATAAATAAATCAAGGCTCAGTTCCAAATGTGTGACCTACTTGACCGTAGTGTAGGCCGGAGGCAGCGGTCAGCAGGGACCCCCAGCCACGTGTCCTTGGCTTGCGTTGCACAGAGTTAGTGGCATCAGAGCAGTTGTTGGTAGTGTTCGGTCACCTCCGTAACGAGGATCCTTTTTTCCTCCGGACTGAACCGCGTCTTCCTCTTACTCCTCTCCTTGCGTACAATGATATGGACTCTGCCATTGCGCAATCAAGACTCAGTTCCAAATGTGTGACCTACTTGACCGCAGTGTAGGCCGGAGGCAGCGGTCTGCACGGGCCAACCGCTGTTCAGGCAGCTCCTCCTGGTACTCTCACACACGACGTTGGAACGCCATGTGGCGATGATTTGTGGTTGACGGAGGTAGAAGCACCAGAGCTGAGCGTGTGTGCAGCCTGCGACGATGCCGTGCCCTGCCTGGTCCGGACTGAATTGGATTGGTGTGAGGCCTGCTGGACCGCAGTGTAGGCAGTACACAGGTGACCCCGCGGTGCTGGGCTGCAGTGTAGGCCAAAGGCAGTAGTCAGCAAGGGCCCGCAGACACGTGTCGTTGGAATGCTATGCACAGAGTTGGTGGCACCACATCGAAGGGAGTACGGTGATATAAAATCAGCCATAAACGTATGTACTCTGCCATTGTATAATAAAGACTCAGTTCCAAATGTGTGACCTACTGGACCGCAGTGTAGGCCGGAGGCAGCGGTGGAGTACGTCAATGAGAAAGGAGTAATGGGGGCCTGTGTCGCGGAGGCCGTGATGGTCTGAGGAGGCTGCCATGGTTGCGGGCCTCGGGCTTGGAGCTTGCACTGGCACGTGGTGGGCCCTCTTTGACACACGCCGGTGTCGGCAGGTGAGCAGTGTGGCCTTGGTGCGCTGGGGCTGTCATGACGGGTCTTGGGACCAGCGGCCTGGGTGCAGCAGGCGCACAGGACGCAGGCACCGCCGCTCACAGCGTCGGCCTCGTGGCGGGGTGAGAGGCGACGCGCTGGCAGACACGTTGGCCATTCCGGAAGAGAACCACGCCCAGAGTAACAGGCTTTTTATTCACACCCCTGCGCTGGCCTGGCGTACGCCGGGCCAGCCCACTCCACTCACGCTTACAGGGGGGGACGTAACAAGCTACATTTCCGCATTCTTCCCCACTGGCTGCGGTAACATGGTTGCGTCCACTGTCCAGTACACTGCAGACACCAGCAGTGTATGTCAACATGGACATGTCTGTGGTCTGCATACTGCAGTCTGTCCAGCACATCCATGCCACACTTGGCATTGTGTAAATTCACATTCATGGGTCACTTGCCTCCTTCGCACATGCCTGGTTCCCACCTCTCCCCACATTCTGCTATTGTGTGGCTGAGGTGCCATGCCGTTGATGGCTTGTGTAGATGGCTAGCCCAGGTTGCCACAGTAAGTTGTGTTGTCGTGTCTGGAATGTGGGACTGTTGGTTGTCATGTTGTATGTGATTTTGTGACGTGTGCATTCCCAGAGTTGTGAGTTGTATGTTGGTGGAGTTGAGGTGTGTGGTGTGTTCAGTTGTTACTTACCGACGAGCAGTGCATTTCCATAGGTGGCATCCTGAAAGCCCTGGTTGATGATGGACTGTCGGAAGATGAAGGAATCATGCACACTGCCTGGGTAGTTGGCGACGACATTGGTGAAGAGTCCCCGGTGGTCCACTATTGCCTGCACATTGATAGAATGCGTGTGTTTCCTGTTGCGGTAATTGTGTGCAGTGACAGCAGGGGGCACGAGGAGTACATGTGTGCAGTCGATTGCCCCCAAGACGTGCGGGAAGCCAGCTATGGCGTAGAAGCCTTGCTTGGTCTCCAGCCGTTCCTGCGCAGTGTGTGGGAAGTAAAGTTGCTGGGGTACCAAGCTGATGATGGCATCCAAGACAGGTGTGAGGAACTTTGACAGGGCTGGCTGTGAGACTCCTCCGACTCTGGCAGTTGTTGGTTGGAAGGTCCCAGAGGCCAACAGGTGCAGCACGGCCAGCAGCTTTGTCTGCGGAGGGATGTTGGTTCTCCGCTGTGTTGGTACCGTCAGCCTGTGTGCAATGAGGGTCAGGATGCGGAGGATGGTTGTCCTTTTGAGCCTGTAGTGGGCAATGACTTCCTCTGGCATTAAGTCTCCAAGGCTGGTGCATTTTCGGAAGGTCCTTTGTCTTTGTCTGCGCTGCCTCTGTGGTAGTCCGGGGGGGGGGTCCTGGGTGTGGTGGCGGTGGGTATTGTGGCCCTCTTGGGGCTCCGAGCTGCATGATCAGTAGCTCCATGGCATCTGTTGTTCTTCAGGTGTGGCTGTGAGCTGGGCTCCCTTTTATGGTGCAGGTTGTCGTCCGACTTAACACCAGGTAAGAGCAGGTGTTAAATCCCTGCTGCTAACGCGCCTTATCGCATGTTTTGTGATCTTATCGCCGATCTGGCTGGTCGTTGGGAATGTTGCGAAGTGGTGTTTTCGCGGCTTTTTGCACGGGAACGCCTCCTCTGCATCACATTAGCGTTAGTTGCCGGTGTCATCCGTGGCGATGTTTTTTGCGACTGCTATCGCAGGAAAACAGGTGATATCTGCTGTTAGCACCAGCTTGTGAATGGTGCGATGAATTTATCACAACTTTGGCTGCGATAAAGTCCCGCTAACTCGGCGATAAGTCCTTGAGAATATGCCCATTGAGTCCAGACCACCTCCATTTTCATCATCACTACATTGTTGTGATTTACAAGCTGCACCATGCAACCTCCCCACAGCATTCCGGTGGTGAGAATCTCGGTCCATATTGTTTGAATAAGGGTGTCTGTAGGTCACAATTTCTTAACCTTCTCATCATCTAAATGAAGGTTCAAGAAAATTCTAGCATGAAGAGTTTGGTGGACAAAGAATGCATTGACAAGTTTGTTAAATTGCTTTTTAATTTTTACCATACTTTATCTCATTGTTGGTGATATCACGAGAGCATGAGTTGACATCCTATGCACTCGTTGTGGCATATGTGTTGAATGAATGTCACTGTTTGCATGGTGATTCTTGATTATTGTTTCCTTTCTCACTCACTGATTCCGTAGCGGAGCTTAATTCAGAAATTCTTGATATGTGACTGTGTGTGTACGCACATGGTCCAGTCTCCCCTTTCTGCAAAATCTTGCAAAGGCAATGTGTGTGTGTGTGCCGTGTTTGGGTTTTTGTTTGTGTGTGTGTCTCAATGTGTCTATCAAATGAGTTACCTAGGTATGAATGGGTGTCTACTAAGCCAAAGCTAATATTACCACACTACCACAGGTAAACTATTGACTTTGACGTGTTACATCACTAGGACTTGAAAATAACTTTGGGGGAAATGTACTGACGTTTGGCACAATGCAGCAGAGCAACCAAATTTGATGTACTGAGTTGCAGGAGAGAGAAAAATAGTGCCATATCTACTAAGATATGGCACTGGTTTGCTCCCTCTCTGCGCTGGCACACTTTAGGCTGCCTGCATTGGCACACTTTAGGCTGCCATTTGCCAATGCACACACTCTTGCATGATAGGGCAAGGGTGTGTACATTCTGTCAAACATAGGTTTTGTACTATAAGGACCCAGACAGCACTAGATAGGGATTTGCATCAAAACCCCTGGTTGGGTGTAGGGTATCGCACATGTACCACCCATGGAACTCCACCCTGATGCAAAGTAGTGCAAAGTTTGTATTGCTTTAGGCAACTCCCCAATGCAAATCATGACTTGTGTTGGAAGGTAAATCCCAACATAACACTTTGCTCGGAGTTTGCATTACTTTTGTGTTTCAATTCTGCCGTAGTATTAGTAAATTTCCCCCCTTAGAGTGAAAGTAACATCTCCCAGTTAGAACACATTATTTCTAACAGAGGAATGGAGGTGATAAGTTAGGTTGAAAAGGTGTTCTTTTGTTACAAATATTCTTTGATGCATGATGCACAAAATATTATTTGTTTTTATGACATGAGGTGATATGATATGACTGAGGTCTTCTTCTTGCTGAATAGACCTTGAATTAAGTATTCAATTACCTGAATTACAACACAACACAAGATGTGGAATTAACTAGTGCACAACCATCTTATTTCAATAAGCAATAATGAGAGAGTTTAGCTATTTCTATAGTGTAAAAAGTGTTGATAATAATGTGAACATCATTTTCTTTTAATTATATATAACATGAACTTGACCGTTGGACATGAGAGCACTTTACATAAGAGCCAGACTATGTTACACATTTTTTAGACACAGCAAATTAAGTGATTTGCCTAGAATCACAGGATGTTGAGCGTGGGTTGGGATTCAAACCTGGTTCCCTAGTTCCAAAGTCAGCCGTTAGGCCACATAGCCTTCCAATGATTAAATGAAATAATTGTGGCCTAAAATGATCAGCCAAGATAGAAGAGCAGGACACCAATACGTTTCAGCAGATGGTGCACTGGTGGTTGACATGGGCTTCCTCATATAGAGGTTAAAACACTTACCTCCAGATTTCCTCTCATGTTGGCCCGTCTCATTACAAATGACCTTCTGCTTTTCTCCCCATCTGCATATATGTCTACTGTCTCCTAAGGAAGTAATTATCATATGTTGCTCTCCCTAATGATGATGTTGATACTAACTTAAATCACCTGGCTGACTCTCTTCCTACTTGCGAATAACATTGCTATTGATGAGCATATAGTCATCTGTAAAGGACATATTGATGAGTTTCCATGCTGTGTCCTCACCTGGTCCGCAAGTCTGTTAGTGACTCCTCCTTAGATAATTATGTCCTGTGAGTTTCCTAGTTTTTTAATCTTATCATGAACTCCAATATTAGTTAATAATAAATAAGGTTAAGGACCACCAAAACAGGATCACCCTATAAGTTAAGAACAGCCTACTGTTTGAGGCTTTCCGGACAAACTTCACTGTTACGGAATGTCATACTTAATTTTGTTGCTATTCATAGTAAGAGAACGCATGATGCAACGCTCAAAGGCTCATTCCTCCAGTGGCGGCTGCTCCAATTTTGGGGTGGGGGGGAACAGGAGACAGGGGTGAGGGGATTTTTTATTTTATTTAATGTACCTGCTTCTGCTGCTGCAACCTCGGCACTCCTCTTCCGACTCTGGTCACACTGCACAGGCTCCCAGGGGGCCATCACAGTTCTGCTCTCATCCTGGTAATGTTGGCCTGATTGGGCTGACTTGACGCTCACTCAGGCCCAGGGAGCCTGGGGCTTTTCTCCAACCCGGCTGTATAACACAGAGGGCTGGAGAAACATGAGTGCACATGTTTGTTTGGCCGGCCTGAGACTGCCGGCCAAACAGACATGTGCACTTACAAGTGCCCAAACACTCCTCCCTGACTGTGCGTTCGGGACAATGTCCCCACCCTAACCTCAGCTGGGATTAATGAAAAATAAAGTGATAATAAAGTGGTTTTATTAAAATTTTATTTTTCAGTGGGGCGGCGGTCCCCCGCCATAACGGAGGATCCACCTCTGATTTCCCCTTGCTTTTGTAGAGATCAAATGTAGAGCAATACATCATCCAAAGATGTCTGTGCTTCATGCTGTGAAATAAGGGTGTACACAGAATGGTGACAATCCTTTCAGAAATTAAGCTCTATTTCTTGGACTTTTAAGTCTAAACAAAAACCCCACCTCTACCAAGACACTTTAAAACATATAAAAGGTATCTTTAAACTGTGATGCTTCAACACAAGTTTGATTGCTGTGAGTGTAGTGCTATAAAATGTGGTCTGAGTTCCATAATCCATGGAAAGTCTAGTTTGATATCAACATTGAAAAGGTTGCCAAAGAAAGGCAAAGCTTAGGTGACCTTTCATCTTCATACGATCTGATCATGGAATAAAAGTCTCAGCTCTACTATACACGAAATGAGGCTCAACCAATCTATTGGAGTTCAATGTGCTGGTCACTGAGCATATCCGAACTGCCACAGGGAAGAATGAGGTCTAAAAGTGATTATCACACTAAACCACCATCATCAGCAAAACTGTACATTTACTGAAGATATCAGTCTTGACGCCATTTCTTCTACTGGATTCAGTATGTTGTAAGACTTCAAGGAGTCCAACACCGGTCTGGCTACCACCCTAACAATTAACAGGCATATGTGTGGAACACCTGTATGAACAAAGGCTTTCAGGTCTACAATGGCCTTCCTCTCGACAAAAGAATTATGATTGCTTCTTTCTACCTAGCAGAGTGACTATTACATAGAAAGGGGAGCTGTATCATATAAGCGAGAGTGCCAAGTTAAAACTGACTGGTGTCAAGTATTTGAAGAGATGGAGAAGTGTTATTTTACCACCATGGACAATGGTAAATGATTGCTTGTCACAGGAACTTTCAAGGCATGTGGTGCTTTTAGCTGAAAATGTAGTAGCAATATTATTGGCATTTGTAAAGTAAATACCAGAACATAACATAATAACATACACAAATCAACATACCAACAGAATCATAACAACAGAGCATATCACAACAAAACAGTCAAAACAGATCACAACCCAATAACTGCAGTACACCACAGCAAAATCAAATTGGTAATATCCTGCACAAAAACACCACCACAACGAAATGTCGCACAACAAAAGTTTGCAAACGCTCTTATCTCACTCACATTACCATCTCCAGAATGCTGTTTTCATAATACAGTGGCAGAAGGTGTTTGCAAAACACACACCCTAAATTTACCACCAAGGACATGAAATAGCGCCATTCAAAAATACCAATAACAAATGTTCAATAAACTTATAGATGAAATTGAAAAGAAACCATTCAAAGTGGAATTGTATTATTTACTTGGCTCACTAAAGGAATAAAGTGAACCACCGGTGTTTCCGATGATTTGTTTTCATGTTTTTTACTTTCGATGAAAAATATGGAGGAAGGTTCCTCCAATGGGAACACGGTAGTGAGCGAAAATGAGGACTGAATAAAATTGGAAACCAGCTGAAATAACTCCCCAATGAGTTATTGGCACGTGGATTTTTCAGACAAAATACTGTCCTATAAATGGATTTATGGTAAGAAGTGAAAGATGTTTTATAGGCTAGCCTCTATGCTGGGAAATTGGATTTGTCCATTTTCTTTCAGATTTACGATGGGCATGCTTAGTGCAATCAGGCTAGCATTAAAACCAACCTGCTCTTTCAATAGAAGGTGTTAATTAAGACGATAGAGAGCAAAGCATCGGTTTATTTAATTATGCCACCCGAATGATGTGCTAAAACGCCTACACAATACTCAGGCACTGGGCCAGACTCCAGCTGAGGCAGCAAGTATGCACGCACCGACGTACATTTACGTCAGGAATACACAACACGTTTCTAGACAATGGGACACAGGAAGTCCTAAGGAAAATTTGAGGCAGAGCGATTTGGCCAGTCTGGTATAAATGGTGAGCGAGATCAATTCAAGATTCTTATGAGACAGATTAATGACTTCATTACGAGGTTCCCATTATATCCTCCATTATCTCAACCCGGAGTTCCTAATACCAGGTGTACTGCAGCTCCAGGAGTAGAGTTAATAGGGATTAAAAGAGGACTTCTGAGGTTCTTCTGAGAAATAAGAAATTACGGGGGGAATTTGTAATTCCGGTCCTGGTTTCTCAGGTAATTCCTAATTTGTCCCCGGTATTTCACCCATAGACTCTACCTGCCAGTGGCGGTCCCACCGCTATAGCGGAGGAGCGTCGCCCCACTGCTTTCAAGCAGTGCGAGAAGCAGAAAAGTTCAGTTATTATCATTTTATGTTTGTGCTGCTTTGCAGGCGGGTCGGTGGGCGGGGCTGCTCTCGGAGCAGGGCAGGTGAGGAGTGGTTTGCTTACTCCTAAGTGTGAAATGACTGTTTGGTCGGCCATCTCGGGCCACCCAAACCAGTCATGGGCACTTTCCCCGTACTCCATGCAGGCTGTTTGCTGGGATTGGTGCATGTGGCGCAGAGGTACTGTTGTGATTCAGGACATGTCGTCCACACCTACTGCAAGCACTCTTTTATGCGGGTTGAACAGACCACAGATACACCCATCAAAATCCGGTGGTTGGTCCCGCGAAGAGTATGTCGGGACCCCAGTTGAGATGGGAAAAGCCCTTTAAAATGCAGTCGAAATCACGCTGTGCCTTTACAGTGCCGGCAATAGAATGAACGCATCCTTATCACGCATTCGTGTAGCACGCAAGTCATTACAACAACTTGCTTTGGGGTGGCGCATTGGTGGAGTGGGGTTGGATTATAAGTCCAACACGTTCCCTACAGTTGCGCAGACTGGAGTTGGAATAGTAAATTATAATATTCCAAAGTCCAGCGAGCCCCCCTAAGGCAAGTCATCGTAATGGGTGTGCAGACAGAATATCGAGTTTAAAATATCGAGTTGCATAAATATCGAGTCAGAAATATCGTGGTTCAGAAATATCGACAGCAAGAATATCGTGGTCAAGAATATCGACTTAAGGTAAGTAATATCGATTTTAAAAATATCGAAGTGTTTAATATCGTTTGCAAAAATATAGTTGTTCAAAATAGCGATTTTTTTTAATTAGTGTTATGTATTTTAGTATATGTTTTAAATGTGTGTGATGCATGTTTTTTTGTATAAGAATTGTTTTTATTTTGAATATATGTGTTACATTTTTAGTAGTTATTACATTTTTTTTAATTTGAATTTTGCATTTTTAGTTCCGTAGCGAGTTGTGGGTTTATAGTGGAATAGGGTGGGAAGTAATTTAATTATATTAAAATAATTTATTATTTTTCATTTATTTATATTTGTTTAATTGAGATGTTATAGTGTTAAATGTGTAAAGTAATTTATTATTAATTAATTAATAATTTGTTGTTGATTAAAAATAATTATTTAATTTCTAATTAATTATGGTAATTGTGTAATTAATTTTAGGGGTGTGTTTTGGTGTTTATAGGTGTAAAGGGTGGGAAGTAATTTCTTTTTAATTGATGGATTAATAGTTGGTTGTTAATTATAGTAATTAATTGGTCATTAATTATGGTAATTGTGTAATTAATTTTAGGTGTGTGTTTTGCGGTTTATAGGGGTAAAGGGTGTTAAGTAGTTTATTTTTATTAATAATTATTTGTTAATTAATATTAATTAAATTAATTAAAAATTTATTATGGCAATTGTGAAATTAATTTTAGGTGTGTGTTGTGGTGTTTATAGGGATAATGGATGGAAAGTAATTTGTGTTTAATTAATTAATATATAGTTGTTAATTAATGTTAATTATTTGATATTTATTTTGGGTAATTGTTTATTTTTTGCATGTTGTTTTTATCTTTAAAGGGGTAAAGGGTGGGTATTAAATACATATTAATTAAATTATAGTTAGTTGTTAATAGTAATAGTTCTTAATTTAAAAAAAGTTTTAATTGTGTTTTATTATTTAATAGTTTAATTTAGGTGTGTGTTGTGGACATTATAGTGTTAAAGTGTGTGTAGTTAATTCATGTTTATACTTCTTTTTCATTATATTTTTTTAATTGATTACTAATTATGTTAATTATGGAAGTAAATTTCATTTAAAATATAGACGTTTGTTATTGGTGTGGTGTTATAAGTTAGGAAATAAAATAAATACATTTATGTATTAATTGATGTTTTTGTTTGTAAATATTTCTAGTTTAAAAGAATTGTTTTTGAAATTGATTTATTATTTAATTTTATATAATATTTATAGGTATTTGTTATATGTAATTATTATTATATATTTATTTATATATATTTGATATATTTTTAAAATTTTAAAATATTATTTATTTATTTTTATAATATTTCTTAATTTTTAATATATATATATATATATATATTTTTTTTTTTACTGGTGGACAGTGAATAGTAATTTTTCCCTCTCCGCCATCCAAAACTTTCCCTACGGTTGCACTCATTGGATTGGGAATAGTAATTTTTACCCCTCCGCTATCCAACACTTTCCCTACTGTTGCACTCACTGGAGTGGGAATAGTAAATTTTACCCCCTCGCTATCCAACACTTTCCCTACTGTTGCACTCACTGGGGTAAGAATAGTAATTTTTACCTCTCCGCTATCCAACACTTTCCCTACTGTTGCACTCACTGGAGTGGGAATAGTAATTTTTACCCCTCGGATATCCAACACTTTCCCTACTGTTACACTCACTGGAGTGGCAATAGTAATTTTTACCAGTCCGCTATCCAACACTTCCCCTACTGTTGCACTCACTGGAGTTGGAATAGTAATTTTTACCCCTCCGCTATCCAACACTTTCCCTACTGTTGCTCTCACTGGAGTGAGAATAGTAATTTTTACCCCTCGGATATCCAACACTTTCCCTACTGTTGCACTCACTGGAGTTGGAATAGTAATTTTTACCCCTCCGCTATCCAACACTTTCCCTACTGTTGCATTCACTGGAGTGGGAATAGTCATTTTTACCCCTCCGCTATCCAACACTTTCCCTCCTGTTGCACTTACTGGAGTGGGAATAGTCATTTTTACCCCTCCGCTATCCAACACATTTCCTACTGTTGCACTCACTGGAGTTGGAATAGTCATTTTTACCCCTCCGCTATCCAACACTTTCCCTACTGTTGCATTCACTGGAGTGGGAATAGTAATTTTTACCCCTCCGCTATCCAACACTTTCCCTCCTGTTGCACTCACTGAAGTGGGAATAGTCATTTTTACCCCTCCGCTATCCAGCACTTTCCCTACTGTTGCACTCACTGGAGTTGGAATAGTGATTTTTACCCCTCCGCTATCCAACACTTTCCCTACTGTTGCACTCACTGGAGTGGGAATTGTGATTTTTACCCCTCCACTATCCAGCACGTTCCCTATTGTTGCACTCACTGGAGTGGGAATAGTAAATTTTACCCCTTCGCTAACTGTTGCACTCACTGGAGTGGCAATAGTAATTTTTACCCCTCAGCTATCCAACAATTTCCCTACTGTTGCACTCACTGGAGTGGCAATAGTATTTTTACCCCTCCGCTATCCAACACTTTCCCTACTGTTGCTCTCACTGGAGTCGGAATAGTAATTTTTACCAGTCCGCTATCCAACACTTCCCCTACTGTTGCTCTCACTGGAGTGGGAATAGTAATTTTTACCCCTCGGATATCCAACACTTTCCCTACTGTTGCACTCACTGGAGTTGGAATAGTAATTTTTACCCCTCCGCTATCCAACACTTTCCCTACTGTTGCATTCACTGGAGTGGGAATAGTAATTTTTACCCCTCCGCTATCCAACACTTTCCCTCCTGTTGCACTCACTGGAGTGGGAATAGTCATTTTTACCCATCCACTATCCAACACTTTCCCTACTGTTGCACTCACTGGAGTTGGAATAGTAATTTTTACCCCTCCGCTATCCAACACTTTCCCTACTGTTGCACTCACTGGAGTGGGAATTGTAATTTTTACCCCTCCACTATCCAGCACTTTCCCTACTGTTGCACTCACTGGAGTGGGAATAGTTATTTTTACCCCTCCGCTTATCCAACACTTTCCCTATTGTTGCACTGACTGTATTATGAAGTTTAAATTTAAATATTTTTTAATAGTTTAATGTTTTAATTTATTATAGATTTTTGTTTTTTTATATTTTAAATAATTGATGTATATTTTAATTTTTTATATCATTTTAAACTTTTTACATAAATTAAAACTAATAATTTATTAATTGTTTTAAAGTAAATATATATGTTTGTGTGTTTATCTTTTTTTATTAAGTTTATTTGTTATATTTTATTAAAATGTATATTAAATTTATTTTATTTTGTTAAAATTAAATTTAATATTTAATATATTTAATATATATTATTTCATTTATATTTTATATAAAAGTCGATATTTTATACATCAATTATTTTTTACATCAATATTTTTTAGTCAATATTTTTGTACTTACCTGTTTAAGTATAGGAGTCGAAATTTTTGTTGTCTATATTTTTTACTCGATATTTTTTACATCAATATTTATTACATCGATGTTGTGTCAGTGAACCATCGTAATGACTTCCTTGCTAAAGGAACGCGTTGTAACAACACGTTCGTTCTAATTCCGGCGTGATGAAGGCATTTGTGCTAAACGCATGCGGGATTCCGTCACACATTCGGTGAGCTACCCATGGACAAGTAGTCCTGTGTGGTTTTGTGTCTGCCTGATGTAGTGTTGCTTCGAAAGATCACTGAAGTTATGGTATGTAGCACTAAATGATACAGTCAGGGGTCTGAGAGAGGGGAGAAGAGGTTACACCTATGGAGATAAGAACTGCAGAATGGGAGCAAGTGTTGATCATATTGTGCCATGAGAGATATTCGGGAGAGATGAGAGAAAGCACCAGCAAGCTTCCGCCATGCTCACAGAGCACAAATTTCCTTGCGTGACATTGGTACAGCTTTGAGGATCACTTCCAGCCAGAGCAATAGTGGATTTTTGTGTTGGGCAATAGTCTGAATACCACTGCAAAAGATGAAGCATTGAGTCTTTCTACTGTCGCCCCTCCGCTCTTAGCGCCATGAAACCGCCTGGTGTTAGTGCACTCTATAAATATTTTTAACATAACATAACAGAGTGCTTCAATGCTTCTCCACTACAGTCAATGTACTCTTCCTCTCCGTGTATTGCAATGGAAGCACTCCCATGCCAGTAGAAAGAGGTATGTGATGGATCCACCATCTACCTTCAGGTGAGTAGTCAATTTCTTGAAAGAAAAGCTCCAATAGCTTCCTCTAGTGGTGCTAAAGAGTCACCGGCCCACAACATGGCTAGGTGTGCTGTCCTCTGTAAGCCAAGGTGCTGGTAAAACCAATCATTCATTATTTTGTTCTAAAATAAAGCCCTGGTTGACGTATTTGTTCCGAACCAGAGCCCCATAGTTTAACTAAAATTCTGTAGGATTTTTTACTATCAGAAGTAATCTTCAGGCCTTAAACTCTGGCAATGTTAACTGAATAAAATCTAATTTATATTATCTACAATGAAGTTTAAGGGATTTAAACAAATTCAAGACATGCTTCTTTTATGTATGCCTGGTGCGTGGTTTAATGACATATTTTCATGACAGTGATGCGATAGTGCGCTCACCAGCCCTACGCTCTAACTAAACAATGACGACTGACCCTAGACGAGGGATAGGAGAGCGGCCGCAAGCTCAAAGAGCAGTCATACACAAATATGTAAACTATTTCACACCTATGCAAGGGTGTTCCCTTCAGGGAAACCGTGGATAATGCAGAAGACAAGAAGAAGCTTCATGGAACTGTGCTTGCCAACCACATTTCAGCCTATGCATAAGGAGCTGGTAGGTAAAATAAAATTGTGTGTAGGCAGTTGCCCTCTTTGATGAGTCTAGGAGTTTTATCAGGAGATTCTGGACTCTGTCATGTGGTATCATAACTGAGCCGGTGGCCAGAATAACATTCCCTCATGTGCTGCCATGACTAATTGACAAGAATAGTATTGCCTATATATTTGTTAAAACAACCCTCGTGGTACAAGATGATTACTGCACCTGTGTGGCAATTGGGGCTGGACACTGGGCACTGTTGGATGGTGACTGGGCAATGTTGGGATGATGTCTTTGTTTACAACAAATACAGTGCAAGATGGTGTCTGCTCAACAAAAGGCTGAAACGGTTCAGATCGGAGAGGCGCTTTTTTTTCTGCAGAAATGCCGATCTCCATGAGCACCTACAGATTTCTTTCAATCACATGCAAATTTTCCCCTCTGCCTCCTCTGCCAGATAAAAGAGAGAGAAAGTGCACATACAACATACCTGCCAACTCACACACACAGTGCCAGCGTGTGCGACATGATATTGGCTCCATTCACATGGTCCCCCGGTAAGGAGCCGATATCATACTGTGGCAGGGAAAACGAGCTGAAAACCACTGCAAATAGTGGATTTCCAGCTCGTTTTCTGAGGCTTTGAACTGCAGACGTCCATTAAGGGGTCTGAAAACACCCCAGGACATCGGCACCATCCTCAGCAAGCTTTTTTTTGGGGGGGGAGGAGAGGGCTTGGGGGCGGGTGGGGTTCAAAAGAACCCCATCGGTACTTCTTAGCACGAGGTTCCGCCCCTTCAAGGCCCCCCCTCCTCCTCACATGGTGAGATTATTCTTCAAGTTGGCAGGTATGATACAGTGCATCGTGGAAATGTACCAACAGAAGTTAGGAATGATTCTGGCTCTGATGAAGGGACAAGGGACCATTGTACAGCAGCAACTGTGCATGTACCAGCCTACAGAGGTCAACGCTGAAAAAAGTAAGGGGCATATCTACAAGGGCTGGCGATAATTATCGCTCAGCGCTCTTAGCGTGAGGATAATTATCGCCGGCCAACTCTGAATTTTATCGCGGAGATAGCGTGCTATCAGCAACGCTTATCTCCAAAGCGATAAAACTCAGAGCGCAAGCTGCCAACTGTGCGATTATCGTTGGAAATCCAGCGATAATCGCACTACTTCTGGCGATAGCTTGCTGATAGGGCCACACATACTTAGCCATGATATCCACCTTCCATAGGATATCATGGCTAAGTCAGTGTCAAAGCACGCGTAAGGAAAGTAGCGATAACAGAGGTTATTGCTACTTTGCTTATCGCTATGCTTCTTTGCGTGGGGCTTGATAATAGGAGAAATGTCGCTTAGCGACATTTCTCCCGTTATTCTGGGGAGGAACGCCCACTTTGCATCTCATTAGAGATGCAAAGCTGGGCGATAGGAAAAGGGCGAAGAAGCATGGATTCACGCGTTAGCGTGTCCTTGCTAATAGGGCGTTAAAATTATCACCGCTTTTCGTCCGAAAACGGACGCTAAAGCGGCGATAATTTTAACTCCGGCCCTTGTAGATATGCCCCGTAAATTTTAAAACATTCTAAAATAGTATGTGCTAGTCGTTGCCTTGCCACCCTAGTAATAATAAGTAATGGGACTAGCAGGGCTATAAAAATTCCAAATTCTGAAATGTGTTGTGAAAACATCTTTGGGAAGTATCAACATGCCTTTTTAGTAATTTCTTCTTTACAATGTGCTAGTACCCAGGTTTGTTTAACTGTCGTGGGGGTGCTCACGCAATTGAAAGGATTGTAATTGTAATAGTAAATTGTATTTATATAACCCTTAGCACCCCTGCCCAGACATTGAAATGCTTTGCGGCGTAGCACGTTAATCTGGAACCCATGATTAGAGGTTAATAGTTAGTAGATTACTACATTGTTTTCTTTTATTTGTGCATTAGTTGTGTTAGGTTTGTTCTTTTGTTTTCTTTTGTGGTTATTAGAGTTTAGAAATGGGATAGAATGATGGGAATGGATTTGGAAAGTGAATTAGTTTTTGTAAGTAGTGGTCGTGTGTGCCAGTTAGTTGGGTGACATGGCTGAAAAAGGAGGGAAATGTTTGAGAAGGATGTATGGAGTTGTTTACAGTAGTCAGAAAGGCTCGGATGAGTGAGAGACGGATGAGGTAGGACAGAGGTTGAAAAGATCATTTTTTTATATCAAAAACCTGATATTAACTTACAGATAAACATATGCGCACATCACTTGGCATGGTTGCATTGGCTGGAAAAAAAATCAGCATTTAAATACCCATATGTGCATTGAAGCAGTAATATATACATTGTCTTATGAGCACCTTTCTCTTGTGGTGAAGTATGCAACTTTCTTTCATGACATTTCTTACATTTTAGTAGCAGGCATAAACTCCTCTATATATGCAGCTATATGTGCATAGAAACAGCAATTATGAAAGTCCTAATATACACAAATGTCTTGTGGTGTAATATACATTTTTCTCCCTATCTGAATGTATCTGCTTACAAACAGGAAGCACACTTCAATGTACAATGACACATGTATAACAACTTTATCTCTATACCATGAGAAGTATTGTTTGTCGTGAGTATGCTGTTGTTGTACACTGTTGTGAGTATAGCTTTCATGTGGGGAAGAACCAGCTCTTGAGTAATCTCTTGAAGCTAAGATGGTTGTCAGTGGATCTTATGTGTGTGGGTAGTGAATTCCATAGTTTGGCTGGTTGAACAGAGAAAGATGTTCCACCTGTGTTTTTTTTCTTGAAAGCAGGAATGTTGAGGCGGAGAGACATTCTTGAGCATAGGTTCATTTGTTGTACATATTTTTTGATTTTCTTCCTGATAAATAGTGGTCATTTGCTATATTTTGTTTGCATCTGATACAAAGCAGCTTAGAGGGATTGCCCCAAGAATCTGGAACACATTACCTCCTGAAGTCAGTATGAATCCCTCGATTATATTCTTCAAGAAAGAAGTCAAAGAACTCCTTATGAAGACATTTCTTCCCTACATCCCAAGATTCTAATTTCCTCAGTCACTCGCATGACTATTTATCACCGGCTACCTTAGTGCATCCATCTTATCAGTACTGACATTACCCTCCTGCTTCTCAGCACTGCCTGGTACTTGCAGTTGCCTGAACTATGATATTATGTTGATATTAGTGCCGGAACTATGATATTCGGTTGTCATTGGTTTATCTCCCCTTCTCTCTGAACATGGTAAAGTGTACCCTCCCTTTTTGTGTGCTACCTTCTCCTGCTCTTTGCAGTGAATTTGATATTACTGTTTCTACTACTCTGCTCCCTGTCAATTTGTAACACGCTCTGATACCCGCAAGGGTCATGTTCGCGCTATACAATACTATTTAAATAAATAAAAGTGGATCTTCTGGCAACTGGCAACCAGTGTAGCACCTCAAAGCAGGGGAGATGCGTGCTTGTGGCTTTACATGTAGGAGTAGTCTAGTGATTGCGTTCGGAATTCTGTGGATTCTTCTCATGGGTGACAAAGGTGAGCCATGATATAGACCATAAGTGCAATCCAGTTTTGATAGAACAAGAGAGATGGTAGAGTGAACCTTGTGAGGGAATTCTAGATGCGGGAAGAGGCATCACTGTGTTTTAATTGTCAGAAAGATTGATTTGGCTACCTTGTCCACTTGTGCATTCATTGACAGCTTGGCCTCCATGGTAATTCTGGGATTTCTTACTTCCTTAGATATTTATTGTGATGGTCCTAGATCTTCAGGCCAGGAGAAGAGAGGGTCATAGGTTTTCCAGTTGCCACAGGTGACTATTTTGGTTTTGGAGGCATTCAGTTTGAGGTGGCTCCTTGTCATCCATTTGTTAATGGCAGGGAGGCAATTGAAGATTTTTAATCTTCCATTGGCCTTTGGGTTTTCCAATTTCAGAAGTATCTGTGTGTCATCTGCTTAGTTCTAACAGGTGAAGTCAAAACCATTGATCAGATCTGGTAATGATTTCATATAGATGTTAAAAAGCATGGGTGAGATGATTTAGCCATGAGGGACTCATACTCTAATGCTCTATGGTGTTGAGAAGAAAGGAGGAGCATGTATAATATTTGTTCTGTTATGTAGTTACGGTCTGATCCAAGCAAGAGCAGTGCCCCCTATTCCAGCTTCCTCAAGGATGCTATATGATACAAATGAGAATGTCATAAGCTCATCCAAATACAGCGTTGGAGCAGCATTGAGTCGTGTCTCACCAAACACCTGATGATCAATGAAATGTGGAGATCATGAGGTGGGAAATGCACAGCCAACTCTAGGATTCAATGGGAAGCCAGATCTACTACAATTCAATTCAAAAGAACTTTATTCGGTTACATTACATGTAAACCATAAAAGCACATATTATTTCATTTACAAACAGAGATAAAAAACATTATATATATACATCCTTAATAAGAAGTCAAATCGCAATTGTTTTACGTAATTTAAAAACTGTTTTTAAAAAGGCAATAACAGAGATAATAATAAATTCATTATCTAAAAATTGTAAAGCGAGGTATGCAGGGCGACACTGTCTCAATCCGAATCTCTTTATGACCGGTCTAATCCACTTATTCCTGGATGTTGAGTAAAAACTACAAAATAACAAAATATGCATCGTTGATTGTTCAGAAATATCATCACAAGGACATTTACACAAGGATCGTGACCAATCATTTTGCTCGGGAAACTCAGGGACCTATGCAAAGTGTTTAATCTAAATCTTGTCAGCAAAAATCTATCATAATCTCTAGTTACAAATATAATATACGGTTGTATAGTTAAAGTAGCCAAAGTTTGAGTATGTGTTTGAACCGTTATTTTTCCACTTTCAACCTTAATTCTCATTTCGTTTAAACACTGCATGCATACACTCTTTAATTCTTTTCTCGTCACGTTACGCAAAGTGAGAGGGTCAGTATAATATTCTTGATGGCCTATTCGAATTACAAATTTTTTGACATAATCCAACCATCTTATGTGTCTGGCCCCGTCAAGACCCATTGCATCCTTCAAAATTTGTCTATTGAAGGAGGCCTCATCAGTAGTCCAAACCCTGTGCCATAAAAGAACAGGCTGTATCTTGATCAAGTCTTCCAGGAATGGCATACCTAGTTCACTATGACAAATAAAACTTGACGTACTACCTGGTACAGCTAAAAGAAACCTAAAAAACAAATTTTCGACCAACTGGAGCGAATTAACATTAGCAATACCCCAGATGCCGGCACCGTAGGTGGCAACCGCCACACATTTTGCTTTATAAATTTTTATCAAATCATCCGGTGAACGTTTTCCCAACTTTCTACTAAAATTTAATAGTGCCATCAATGATTTGTTGAACAAGAGCTTTCTGGCCATTACTGCTCGAGTCCAAGATCCACAATTACTAAATAAAATTCCTAAGTAAGAAAAGGTTTTAGTACTCTCAATTATCTTTGAATCAATAAAGATAGGGATAGCCTTTTTCTTAGCCTCGCTCCCACAATTCATTACAAAAGTTTTCGAACAATTTATTCTAAGGCCCAAGTTAATCATAAATTTTGAGAAGGAATCAACAACTCTTCGAAGGCCCAGCGGAGTGCGGGCCATAAGGACCGCATCATCCGCATATAGGAGCGCGGGAATTGGGCGTGTTAAGGCTGTTGGAGTATCCCTACACTCCTTAACAAGTATATCTTCTAACTCATTAATATATAAAGTAAATAAAAACGGAGCTAAAACACAGCCTTGTCTGACACCTCTACCTACTCTAAAACTCTTAGTACATTCCCCCCAAGCCATAGCGCACACTAGCCCTTGCCTCAGAATAGAGCTGTCTTAAAAACAAAATTAATAAAACATCTACCCCCAGCCTCTCTAAAATTGCCCAAAGTTCATTATGGACGACGCAATCAAATGCCGCAGTCAAGTCGACAAATGTTAAAAACAGCCTTTCTCTTTTAGATTTTATATATTTATCTACTAAAATGTGCAAATTTAATCCTTGTTCAATAGTGCCCAGTCCTTTGCGGAAGCCATATTGCAAATCGCTTATAACTGCCTTTTCATCCGCCCATGCCTGTAACCTTTCCAAAATCACTCTCCCTGCAACCTTAACTGTGGAGTCCAACAAGGAGATAGGGCGATAACACACAGGATCAGCCCTATCTCCTTTTTTAAAAATTGGCACAATTATAGATTCGTACCATGTCCTTAAAAATCCCATAGAGCAGCAGGCATTAAAAACCTGAGTTAAAAGTGGACCCCACAATTCCAAATTAGATTTAAATAAATCAATAGGTACACAATCTGGGCCCGGGCCTTACCTCCAGAACTTGCCTTAATAGCAGCATTAACCTCACTTAAGGTGAAGTCCAAGGCTAAGTTCCGGAAAGTAGGTGGCGATTCCTGCTCAACATTAAGCATTAATCCCGTCTCTTCCCACTCAGTATTCCTATACAATCTTGAGTAGTGTGTTATCCAGTCCATCTCAGGAATAGCTATTTCAATGGTTGCTTTTTCATTCCCAGCCATGAATGGGGCATTTACCGCTCTCCAGAAAGCTGTGGGGTCACGATTAATAGAGGCTTCATGTAGGGCATCCCATGCTTCCTTTTTAATGCTAGCTTCCTCTCTTTTAGTGCTCTTTGATAGTTCCTTCTGGCTATCCTGATGTGAACTTGATCTTTTACTCTAGCATTAAGAGCGCGTTTCAGATTAGAGTGAGCCTTCGTGCACTGTGAATCAAACCACCCTTCACTAATGGGCTTGCGCTTCTTTGTTTTTACCCACAAAAGTTCTTTAATATGAGTAGAGATTATTGAAAAATTCTCTATTATTTTACAATGTGGAGTCAGCGGATCTAAACATGAGAAGAACATCTCCTTCTTCTGCGACACCAATTGTTTTACAAAATCTATCGGATCCAATTTTTCCCACCTTAATGCATAACCATTTTGTCTGCATAATGATATATTTTGCAGAAGCGTTACAGGGCAGCTTCTCATAATGAAATCTGATTTAAAAATCTCTACGACAATACTAAGAGGGTAATGATCACTTAGGGCAATGTCATGAGTAATAAAATCTTTTGCACGTGAAGAATGTCGCGTTGTAATCATAATAAAATCAATAATAGTAGAAGCACCACGTCCATTAAACGTCGGGCAGAAAGGTACCATAGGCATACAAAGACAATTGACAAACCCCAAATCCAAGGAGAACATAATATCATTCAAACAATCACCATATGTTGTGTGTGGGAAATGTTGGAAACCAAAATCTTTTGCATATGTTAATCCACAAATCCCTGTTTCAGCCATACGACATATAGGAGTGTTAAAATCACCTCCCCATAGGATGATAGATTCTTTGGTTGAATGCTGTTGTAGATCATTTAAGTCATTAGAGATATTCCTTAATGTCTGCTCTAATATCGCCGGAAGGATATTATTATAAAAATTTAATAAAATCACGCACAGCCCCTGTTTAACTTGTAAACTTAACATTTGATAGTATGGATTATCAACCATTAATTCTACCTTCTTCAATTTCAAACAATTAGACACATAAGTACAGAGACCCCCTTAGCTCTGCCATTGGGCGATCTTATTGCCGGTGTATGGAATGTTCTAAAACCGTTAAGATGAATTGGTTCCTCTGCCCAAGTTTCTTGTAGGCTAATGATCTCAAAATTATTTATAAAAACAGCCCACTCATTATTGATCACTTTTGATTTTAGTCCCGCCACATTCCAGAACATAAACTTACAGTTAACTTTCTTATTAATTATTACATCACCCTCTACAACTTCAGATGGTACCACTATTAGTTGGGATGTAGGGATTTGTAAAGCAGCATCGTATGTATTTAAGTTTGAATTACTAACAATCCTAAGTTGATTCTCAGATACAACACCATGGATATTCGGTATGTCATTAAATGAGCTTGGCGACGTTAAGCCTACATCCAATGGGTTAAACAAACATCCACTGGTTATAGCTCGGGGTAATACAACAGAACCCAGTCAATCGACTCCTTCAAGGTCGTTAAAGGTCTCAAATCGATTATGTGTTCTGATATTAAATGACCTTGGTTCAATTAAGTTGTTTGTATTCCAATTCACCCTGATATTATTACCGTGAATTGGTTGGTAGAAAAACCCCAAGGGAACCACAATAACACCCTGTCCTATCACAGTGTGGGACTCTGCTCTACTCAAGATCAAATTAACTAGTTCAGGGGATTTAAGAGTTAAAACTACACAGTCCCCTACAAGGGTCTTCTGTCCTCTTCCCACCCATGGCACTCTCCTTGCCATCTTAAACTCATCAAAGAGCTCCCTTGTTAGACCCGACCTCATACCAAGCCAATGTAGAGATTTATTCCTTAAAGTCTCGCATGTTTCTTGTGTCCCTATTTCTAATTTTGGGACATTTGCCAGGACCACTATGTACGGAGTAGTCTCGGGTGGGAGATCTAAATAAAAGTGCTGTGTTCCCTTCCTATTCATTGATGATATCATATCACAGCTACTGCCAGTAGCTGCTGGAGGATATAAAGGGGGACACTTATGTAGGGTATTGGGTAATATAGTAGGACGTGATGGCCCCGCCTTAGCCATTTGGATCTGTGGGGCTAAGTCTACTAAATTAGCACAATATTCACTAAATAACGCTTGAAATTATATCGCTAAATGAAACCAGGTGCAAACAATGGGCAAGATATGGTATTTACATGTGTAAAGTGTGTATTTTGTAAGAAATTACATGATTGATGTGGCTTACTCATGGGTGGTTGTCTGTGCGTAAAAACTGGTTCTGGGCTGGGTGCCTTGAGTACAAACCTCACAGAAGACACCACTTGCTCGCCTTTGTGCCGTTGCAAAATACTTGCCATCACTCTGAGATATAATTTTTAGTGCAAGCGCATGCAATTCCATCAACAGTGTGTGACTCTTAGTAAATAAGGCACTACCCAATTTTCTGCCATATGATGCAATGTAGAGCTGTGTATTTGCACAAGGAGCTGTCCTGCCCATTTTTAGTAAGTCAGGGTCTTGGGTTTTGCAGACTGGCACAGTTTTTTTAAAAGACACAATTTGACACTTTTTAAAACAAATATTATTTTTGTGATGATACCCTTTCCATTAGTTGTGTTAATTGTCTTAAAATGTATCAAGGGTGTAGGTTTTGTGATAAGAATGGAGCCAGGTGAGTGAAATGGGGGGCAGCTGTGATTTCCCTTGCCGGCAAGATTTATGACAATACATAATTCACACTGCTCATTGTATTACACGTATGTGGTCCTGGGTCAGTATATCAAATTAGGGCCCATTCTCTGGCTGGAGATCATTGGCAGTAAGTGCTGGAAGGGAGCGCTATCCACAAAGTTGCCTTGTTTGTGTTCAATAAATCCTCTTTCAACATGTCTCACAGATTACTGCATACTATTCACCTGTCCTGTGTGCCAATTCCGACCCTGTACCACATGTCCCTTGATCACCTTCCGTCATGTGTCAAATGCTCATCATGTCCCATATGTCATTATATATATATATATTATCTACTGGCGGTCGCCAGTAGATAGTTATAGTTAGGACCTATTATCCATAGGGAAATCGTAACATTCTTTTCCCAATAACTTTGGCGCCGGTTGACGAATTTTCGCGAAAGTTTCAAAACTAGTGGGGCGCTCCGGTCAGCTCCTGTCTTGAAAGTTTCGGGGTGATTCGGCAAGCGGGGGCCGAGAAAAAAGGGGGGTCCCAAAACATGTTTTCTCCATGTTATTTTCCATAGGAAACTTTAGCCACGGCTACAGCCCGAACTGCTGAACGGAATTACACCAAATTTGGCAAAAAGGTAGTGCTTGGTTCAGAAAGCGCCCTTTTTTTTAAATGGTGTAAATCCGTTCAGTAATTCCAGAGAAATTAAAAAAATAAGAGTCAAAAAATCAATTTCCCATAGGAAACTTTATGCAAGGCTACAGCCGAAACTACTAAACGGATTTACCCCAAATTTGGCAAAAAGGTACTGCTTGGCTCAGAAAGCGACCTTTTTAAAGATGGTGTAAATCCGTTTGGTAGTTGCTGAGAAAATCAAAAATAAAAGTTTCGATATTTAGAGGCACGGAGGATCCGCGGACCCTCCCGACCACGAGCTTTATTCTAATTGGCTGTCAACACTCCAAACCAGGAAGTGTTGGCAGCCATCTTGTGACAAGAAAACAGAAAAACAGTTGCGTAAAACAAGAAAAGGGGGCAGGGTAGAAACACCCTGACCCCCTAGGCCTGCTCAGGGGATCCCACAAGGACCCCAAAGGGCCCAAAAAAGCATTTTTTAAAAATAAAAGCGCCAAGATGTGCGGAGGATCTGCGGATCCGGCCGCGAAAATAAAAAAAATGAAGCGCGGGCTTCCGCGCTTCGTTATTAATTAGCCCCCGGGTGGGCCAAGTCCCGGGGGCATGTAAAAAAATGTGTGGGGGGCCCCAATCCCCCCTCACTACCCTGGGGACCGCCACCCCCCGGGGCTTCGCACAAATATTTGCGGGCGCACTCGGCCCCCCCGCAGCCCTCACCCGCAGCCCCGGGGACCGCCACCCCCCGGGGCTTTGTTTTTTTATGTGTGGGGGGGCCTCCAAGCCCCCCCCGGGGCTTTCATTAATAAATTTGCGGGGGGCACACAGCCCTCCCCCGCTGCCCCGGGGACCGCCACCCCCCGGGGCCCTTATTTTTTTAATAATACCTGTGTGGGGGGGCTCGAGCCCCCCCACACGCCCCGGGGACCGCCACCTCCCCGGGGCTCTAATTATTCAAATTTGGGGGTCCGTGACGGACCCCCAAGCCCCGGGGACCACCACCTCCCCGGGGCTTTGACAATGGTGGGAGGGGGGCCGCGCGGCCCCCCTCCTGGAGCCAGTGATGGCCCTGGGGACCGCCACCCCCAGGGCCGGCTCCTGCAGTGTCCCGGGGTGCCCACCCCGGGACACTGCTGTTTGCAATGACAGGGCGGGAGCCTCGTGGCTCCCGCCCTGTCACTGCAAGCTGCTTTGCTTCATTGAAGCGAGAGCAGGAAACCTGCTCTCGCTTCAATGAAGCAGCAGAATTGCTTTCCACACGGGGAGCTGCATGTCAGCAGCTCCCCATGTGGAAAAGCAATGCCGGCTCCCGCAGGACACGGGGAGCCGGCGGGACCGTGGGGGCATTGGGGCTCCTCCCACGGTCCCCAACGAGAGGCCAGGCACCGGGGGATGGGGTCCCCGGGGCTGGAAGTGGCCCGGGAGGGGGGCCACGCGGCCCCCCTCCCCTAAAAATAAAAAAAATAAAAAAAATCACGCAAAGGCCGGCCCCGGGGGATGGGATCCCCGGGGCCAATAGAGGCCTCAGGAGGGGGCCACGCAGCCCCCCTCCATAAAAAAGCAAAAACAAAATCTGGCCATGCCCCGGGGGATGGGGTCCCCAGGGCCGGAATTGGCTACGGGAGGGGGGCCCACGCGGCCCCCTTCCCATTCATTTTTTTTTTTTATTTTATTAAAAAAGGGGTCAGGCCCTGGGGGATGGGGTCCCCAGGGCCCAAAAAAAGTCAAAAGAAGGGGGGCCACACAGCCACGGGGCTGCATTGCAGAGAGGTGGTCCAGGCCACGCCCCTTTTTACACCTCTGTGCAACGCAGCTCTGTTGCGCTTACTGGAGGTACTTAGTGGGCTAGTTGGACCCCAGGGACCCTCAGGATTCAAGGGGACTTAATCTCCCAACTTAAAACGGCCACAGGGCTAGTTTGCACACATGTTACCTCAGGCCCCCCCCTCCCTTCACCACTGTGCAAACGTGCCCGGGGTACATTTTAAGAGGAAGTTTTAATCCCCCTGCCCTATTATGTACTAGGGCCTTACAGAGGAGGTCATGCTAATCACAGGGGTACCCCAACGCATAGTGTTCCCTAGTGTATGTAGGTGTTTTCACTGTATTCTAAGTGTCTTTTAGCATAGCACTGGCTCTAGGCCTGGTTAGTCCGAGTCAGTTACCACCAGTACCCATCTGAAAAAGTTGTGGGCACAGGATGATTTTGCAACAAGGCCTCTTTCTGCTCCTCTGTTGGTTCTTTCTGCACATGTCTTGCTTCTTCCTGCTCTTTTCTTCGTCTTTGTGGACTTCTGTTGCTTTTTTCTGCATTTCTTTTGCTTCTTTCTGTGCGTTTTTTCTTCTTTCTTCACATGTCCTACCTCTGTAGGCATAGTTAGAAACTAGCAACTAGGTTTCAGGCACGTTATAGTTAGAAATTAGCATTTAAAAACCTTTGAAATTCACTGAAAAAACCATCGGTTTCAGACACGTTATAGTTAGAAATTAGCATTTAAAAAACCTTTGAAATTCACTGAAAAAACCATAGGTTTCAGGCACGTTATAGTTAGAAATTAGCATTTAAAAAACCTTAGAAATTCACTGAAAAAACCATAGGTTTTAGGGACAGTTATAGTTAGTTGGACATTTCACTCGTACAAAACCAGTGAAATTCCCCCGTTTTAGTTAGTTCAGCTAACTATAACTCGCACCCCCGCAATGCACTGCTGATGACATCACATATTACATTACTCATGACATGGTCAGTGACATCACTGATGACATCACTGATGACATCTCAAATGACATCACTGATGACATCACTGATGACATCATCCATGTGATAATTTCATGCATCTTCTCACACCCTAATATAACTTTTGATACACCCACTCTAAATTACAGACTGCCATTCTCAAAACCATAGACACTCCAACACCAATAACTACATACACACTCACTGATTCTTAGGTCTACACACACATCCACTCACTCACCCGTACAGTCACTCATACTTACGGTCACTCAGTACAGGACTATCATATGCACTCATACACCTATATAGACACTCACACACCGCCACTCATCCATAGAGGTACTCACACACCTAGTCAGTCATGCAAATAATTAATCACCCTGCCATTTACTCACCTATACAGTTATACACACACCAGCTCACTTACTCATACAAATACTAGCACATTCTTACGCTCTTAAACAATCACTGATACAAGTACACACTCATCCATACAGCCACTCTCACAATCACACACTCTCACTTATAGCCATTTATATACTCCAACACACATATATACTGCCTTTCACATATGTAGTTACTCACACATGTACCACTGAGATATACATTCACTCACTAACACACCCATACACACACTCACCCACCCATACAGTCCATCACAGATGCACTCTTGAAACCTTGCACCCAGTGAATCACCCACTGATACATCTATGTGCAGTCACACACACCCCATCCACACAAACACTCAGGCACCCATACAGATACTCAGACAACCAATCAATAACTCATATAGACACTCATGTAGCTATTTACAAACCCATGCAGCCACTTACACACCAACAGACAGACGGATAAAGACATTCACACAGTTTAGTCACTAACCCATGCATTCAGTAAGATACGTTTAATCACTCACTTATAGAGTCAGTCACGCACCTACTAAATCATCCATTCAGACACTTATACACCCACTCATTCTTCAATACGCCTTTCCCTATATATATTAAACATATTTAAACTTTACAGAAACACACAGTCACTGGATGATGTCATCAGTGATGTCATTTGAGATGTCATCAGTGATGTCACTGACCATGTCATGAGTGATGTAATATGTGACGTCATCAGCAGTGCATTGCGGGGCGCGAGTTATAGTTAGCTGAACTAACTATAACGGGGAATTTCACTGGTTTTGTACGAGTGAAATGTCCAACTAACTATAACTGTCCCTAAAACCTATGGTTTTTTCAGTGAATTTCTAAGGTTTTTTAAATGCTAATTTCTAACTATAACGTGCCTGAAACCTATGGTTTTTTCAGTGAATATATATATATTCATATATATATATTCACTGAAAAAAACATGGGTTTCAGGGACGTTATAGTTAGAAATTAGCATTTAAAAAACCTTTGAAATTCACTGAAAAAACCATGAGGGGATTCACGGATTTTATGACCCGCTTAGATTTATGCACCAATTTTAGGAAATCATTTATAATGTCCTGCGGGCCAAGGAAATACCCCCTAAGCTCTATATCTGTGGGCGATCAAAAATTAATTAGCACCAGCACTTTTCCATATCTGGGGTTGGTCTTTGCTAGGCCTGGGCGGTAAATTCCGTTCCGCTCGCGGAATTTGCGAAATTTTGGCAATTCCGCGATCCACGGAGAACGCGGAATTGCTGAAAATTCCGCCATCCGCGGCGTAGTGGAATTTTTTCCTTGTTCGCGCTTTCAAAATGCGTGTTCGCACGCGCGGTAGTGACTTACCGGGATCCCTGCGTTCGCCGATGAGTTTTCCTATCCGTTCGCGCGATCCCGCGAGAGTGTGCGATCGCGAACACGTCATTCGGACGCGCCATCGGACATCTGCATTTGCGAACAGGAAACGCGCATCGCGAGCGGGCGGGATAAGTGAAACAAGATGGCCGCGCCAATTGGCGACCGCATGGGCAAGTTCGCGAGATATTTCCCCCCGAGCACGCAAACAGCGTCCCTGAACAGGAAAAACACATCGTGAATGGGCGGAACAAGCAATTCCGCGTACTCGCAGAATTCTGCGTGCTCGTGGAGATTTTTTACCGTTTCGCAGAATTTTGCGTAACGCGACTACGCAAATTCCGCCCACCCTTAGTGTTTGCTGCGAACGGCACCTGGTTTGAACATGTGGTGTCTTGTAAGAACAAGTTCTCAAAGGCCACCAATTCCATCCTAAGTCTCCCCCGCCCAAAAAGATCTGGGGCAATTTTAGCGATTTTAAAGATCTTTAAATTACAGTGCATACCCATAGCTACCTATGGCGCAGAGGTTTGGGGTATTGCTAAAAGCCTCTCTGTCCAACAAGTGGAAAACAGATTTTGCAGAAAACTTTTGGGCGCACCAATCTCCACTCCTCAGTATATATGCCATAGCGAACTAAAATTAAGTTACATTGAAGATTTTATAAGGGCACGCCCGGCACTGTTCTGGCTGGCTATAATGAAAAACCCTGCAGCATCCCTCACCAGGGAGATAATAGACGATTGCATTAGTTGTGAGAAAGGGATGGATATCCCATGGCTTGCTGGGGTAAATAAGAGCCTGAAAAGCGTTAACTTTGATGGGCTCTTTCTAAACCCGAACACAGCCGTAGACAAAAAAACTCTTAGGTCAGCACTGTATGCACTTTATAGCATGGAAAGATTAGAAAGGGAATTTAAGAAATCTACTGTTGCCAATTTCATACCCATTGAGCGAACTGAACATTGCTTGCCTAGCTATATTACATTACCTATGTCCCATTGGGAGAGGGGACTTCTTTTTCGTTTGAGGGCTGGCACTGTAAAATATCTGCTCTGTTTTCCCCTTCGGTATAATGCAAACCTTGATTTCCTGCCATGCCCATGTGATGGACAGAGTGGACAAACACTTTTACACTTTCTAATCTTTTGTAAGTATTACACAAAATACGCAAAATGGCTGTTAGTACCATTTTTTTTAAAATTGCTACCTATACAATTAGCTGATGTGCTTAGAAATATACTTAAACTGGAAAATGATGAATTGGTTCTCAGCGTTGGCACTTTTTTGAGAATAGCTACAGGGGCTCGCAAAACGATGTGTAACCCATGAAGTTCATCTGTATCTTGTTCTTAACATTATGATTTATGATTATGCTACTGTAATTGTTCTTATTGTGAAGCCCATCTGTACCTTGTTCTTAACACTATGAATTTTTTGATCCCGCTATTGTAATTGTTTTTACTGTGATTTTAATTCTTGTGTGTGCCGTACTTTTATGGATATGGTGTTATCCGAATAAAGTCTTTTGGATTGGATTGGATTGGAAAAAACCATAGGTTTCAGAGACGTTATAGTTAGAAGTTAGCATTTAAAAAACCTTAGAAATTCATTGAGTATTTTTGTTCCCTCTCTAAGAAAACATATCAAAATGTAGATGATCCCTCAGCTGGTGCAGACCTAATTCTTTTTCTTGTTCACTAATGCTGTAAGGAGACATTGTAATGTAAGAAAGGATGATTTGTAATCTTGACCAATATTTCAAGTTCATATGTATGGTTAATAAATGTAACTATAGGATGCCTTTGCTTTTGATCTCCCCATTTGTTTGCACAGCATTTTCTCTTCATAGCACACATAGGTGGTGGTCAATAGCATTGCCTGCTAATGACCAACTCACCAATCCTGCAGAGTTGTTCATCAAGTCTGCATTAGTGAGCGCAAAACAAAACATTTCCCAACCGGATGATGCCATATTAAATTGAGATGGCTCTGGTTGTTAGTAGGGGCACTGCTTTTCTCTTCCGCTTGAGTAGATTTTCTATTTGAGTGGCAACTTTCTCAACGCGAGCAGCATCTTTCTCAATGCGAGCAGTAGCGAGCTACCGTGACAGTTCGCATTGAGAAATCTCACCAGGAGGCGGTCTAGCACTCGATTATCTACCTTGCGCTCGTCAACGTAATGTTGCCGAGCCATGTACGAAAAAAACTCAGCAGCAGTTGGTGGAGTTGTCTTGGAACTCCATGCTCCAAACGGAGTGGGCAAAACTCCACAACTCCACCGAAGGAGCTGAGTTTACCGCCCACCCCTAGTTGTCCGGTACTGCAGTCAAATAAGTTATGGACATGCATAAAACTGTGTTGGTGCCTTTTGTACACCTTAGCTCTCCTGCAATAGCCTGTGGTGTGATTTTTTGCTGGTGACATCCGGAGGGCAATGCAAAGGGAAATAAAAGGTTTGGGTGTTGAATGAGTTGACCTGATCTCATCTTCAGAATACTTATTCTTTAGCGACTACAATTAACAAGCACCGCCGTTAAACTGTGTATTTTTTGTTTCTTTTGCAGTGATATGCAGTTACAGGGGATGCCTACCCCAAGGGTTGGTCTTGGAAATTGGAGAGACGGTTCACATCCTGGAAAAGTTTGAAGGTGAGTATGAGTTGCTGCCAGGCTTGTGGCTATTCATCCAGCGGTCATAGCGAATGTGGCCATCAAAACTAGGATGGAGTCTGAAGATGTGAAAACAACATTAATCCCAGCAATGAGCATTTATTCCCATTTAGTATATATGTTATAGCCTAAATATATGTATTAAACAATCATCCAACATCAGAACACTCTTATTGCATCTGAATTGATGAGTACAAATGTCCAAACATTGTATAGACCAGGGGTATCCAATGAGTAGCTCATAAACTGTCAGTAGTTTGCCACCGCCCTCTAAGTAGCTCACGGACATCAAACTTATCACAGTACCTCATTCAGATGGTCCCAGGATGAGTGGTGCTGTCTCCCTTTTATTGCCATTCAGTTCCAGATCCTTGGTTTGGCATTTACTCAAAACAGTGGTGATTAGTTATGTTGCAGACTGTCACAAAGTTAGTCAAACTATGTATAAGTGCAGGCCTAGAAAAGTGGTAGAGCCAGTAGTAATTATGGCAGTGTCATACTGCGGGAGTGCAAATGAAAGTATCCAGGCTGGGTTACAAGCAGCTCAGGTGCCAAAGACAGCAGGGTCCTAGAGACAGGTAACTTACTCATTGGATGCTGGAGATGAGTGTGCTTGTGTGTCTGTATATATGTATGTGAGTGTGTCTGTTAAAGTAAATGTGCATCTGGTGACCTTCCATGGCAGATAGTTTATTTCCCTGTCATCTGGTGTTACCCCTGGCATAAGTAGTCATTGCTGACACATTGGCGTCTATTCCTGGAATAATTGTGGCCATCTCTTGCAAAATCGGGGTCCTGGTATTACAGTGAAACCTTTTGACACTTATGGGCATCCTTAGACCAATCATGGCCTCCCAGCACAATAGAGGCCACCCTTACCATATTTTAAGCTGTCTTTACATAATCATGCCCGCCCCTGTGATATTAGTGCCCATTCCTAGTATTAGAACAGCTGCCCTAATATATTATAGGCATCCTTGGCATATTGTGGGCATCCTTTGCTCATTGAGGGCATGCATTGCATTATGGTGTCCATGCCTGGCATGTGATGAGAATATATGGGTATGTGAAAAAAAGGTCAACACGGGGGCATGTGAAGCGAAATCTGGTTATGTGAGATGGTTGTAAGTGTGAGCATTTGATGAAAATTACAAGCTGCTACTTAAGGACCAAACGTGTTTTTTTAAACAAATAGTTTTCCAGAAAATGTTAACATATGTGTATATTTAGAAAATAATAAGCTGATGTTTAGGGGGAAATGTTTGCATTACAAAAATATATTTACAAAGCACCTCCACTGGCTACTACTAGAAGCACATCTCAGTTTCAGCATTGTCTTCATTACAAACGAGGCGAAAAGCTCAGGGCTCCATGCTACCTGCAAGAATAACACCACACCACAGGGAGAAAGAAACTAACAGGAAGAAAAGTGAGACTGACACTAGAGGTCCTAAAACCAAAGAAAATCAAGATTGCCAAACAGGCTTTTTCGTGCCTGTCTGCTAATAATGGAACAAGATTTAAAAATCATAACAAATCCAAACTTTCTTTCCTTCCGCAGTAACTTTAAAGTACACCTTTTCAGGTTTTTTAGGTCTCGGCTCTAGACAGCGTGCATGGGCTGTCTCCAAAAGAGATCTGTTGTATGTACTTTGGGGGCTTCAGCCCGCCCATAGGCTTGCCATTGTCGCTCTCCCATTCTTTCTGCCCATTTGTTCATGGCATGCATTTGTCATGCCTCGTCCTCTGTTTACTCCTCCACAAGAGCAGGGACCAAGTACACAATCCTTCCACTAGCCCTTATTTTATTACCAATGGAAGAGCTTCTTTTTTCTTTGTTTACCAGCCCTTTTCAGGAGCACTAGTGTTTTCATTCACTCTGAGCGCTGTTTATTTGTTTTTTTAATTATCCTGTCCCGCTTTTCATTCGCTCCGTCCATTATTGGTTGCGCATAGGGAAAGGCGGGGCAATGGGTCACGGCGGTGGCGTGGTTTTGCCATGGAAGTGTGTCACGCAATTACAAAAACTTTGTGCTGGTGGTGTAAGTTTGTTGTTTCATCGCACTCCGTGCAGCAGCACTTCCATGAAGTCCTGTGAGGTGTCGCTTTCCACTGCTTTCCAAGGTACTTTCTTTTTCTTTTTGTGGTTGGCCTGTAGCCATTGCTTGCTTCGTTGTTGTTGCTTGCCCCTCTTCTCCCACCCGCATTGTTGCTGTTGTCCCATCCCTAACGCCCTCCTTCTGCATTGTGATTCTTTCCCCATCCGCATCCACGACGCTCCCACATTTTGTAGCTTGCTGCATCTCCCTGTTCGCGGTGGGCGCTGGGATCCCAGGAAGCAGCACGGAACTCGACATCAGAATTCCGCCCAGCGCGCAGAACCGTCTTAGAAGAGAGTGCGGGTACATTTATTGTTAGAGCATTGCCAGTGACACATGTAAAGAGGCTTATTTTGAGGGGAGCAAAGGTGGGGGTGCTTTATAGAGCAGTAGCATATATTTTTTAATGCTTGTCATTTTGGTTTTCCCTTCCTCTTTCGAGTACGGTGCTAGAAATGTGGAACTGGGAATATCAAGATGGTGGAACTTGTGTAAGTAAAACGGCGCTGCCTGGAAATTCCAAGCCAGTGCTGCAAACATCGGGCCCCTTTTTGAAGTTTGTGATTCTTCTAGTGTTGTAAAGAATTTCTTGTGTAAATGAGCAGTGCTTGGGAGGTTTTCGGCCCTGCTTTCTTTCTTGTCAACCAAAGGATATGAACTGTAACAGTAGCTGTATGTCTCCACGCTCTGTATTTTACTGCTTGTTTCCAAGTGAAATATATGTAGTTAAGTGGTGATTTAAACATGTCTGCACTCTCAATGACTGTAAAATGCTCAGTAAAAGCACAGATCATCAGAAGATCATGATTCTGTTTAAGTAAGCCCATTTTCATTATTTGTAAGACTCAGATTCAGAAAGCTTAAACAAAGGGGCCTTCTGATGAATACATAACAGTAGGTCACAAAATAAAACCAAGGCCCCTTTTCAACTAAGGAGCATGAGGGGATACTTACTGTAGAACAAAATTGTGAAAATATAGTTTGGCTTGTTTTGTTTTCCTTGGATGGCTACTGTAAGATTAAAGGTGGTGTTTACTTACCTTCTGGTGACTGATTAATGCCAGTCAGATCCATTACTACAAATTATATAGGTACCCACTCTCTTCCTAAATAAGGGTGTATAATTTGCAGAGCAAGGAAACAAAGGTTTTTTGTGGCCTTTTTCTACCATAGTATTCTCTTCACTTTTAACCAAGGTTTCAATTACTCTGGGGCATATGTACAAGGACTGTCGATAACTATCGCTAACGCTAGTTAGCAGCAGTTTTTTTATCGCCGCTTACCACTGAAAACTATCGCCATGTTAGCAGCGTATTTACAAGCCGTCGCTACATGGCGATAGTATCAGGGATCGGCGGTGAAAACTGCAGCTAAAATTAGCGCAATGGCGATAGGAATTCCGGCGTTAGCGGGCGAAAACTACCGATAGGCCCATTAGCTGCAAAAAAACTCACGTTAGTCAGCCCAACGTGAGTTTTTTTCGCCTCTAATGCAAAAAATAGCCTATCTGCAACCTCCAATAGAAAATAGGCATAAAACCAAAAAACTGCAGAATGTAGCAGCCAGGGCCAAGTGCAGCACACATCAAGAAACCCTGCAAGCCACCCAACATCCAGGATGACCAGGATGAGAGCCTGGATGCCTCGCTGGACCTGCGTCTGGAGCCTGGATGCCTCGCTGGACCTGTGTCTGGAGCCCGGATGCCTCGCTGGACCTGCGTCTGGAGCCTGGATGCCTCGCTGGACCTGCGTCTGGAGCCTGGATGCCTCGCTGGACCTGTGTCTGGAGCCTGGAGTGGGATGCGGAGGAGCTGTGGGGTCGATGAGCCGTGGCGGTAGACATTGAGGCGCGAAAATCACCCGTACCTGGTGGTGAAGTCTGGCAGGTCGCATGGAGACACGTTGCTGACCTGTGTGAGAAGACCGCCTTGCGCCCCTTGGAGCTCTTAATGGTAGAGGCGCTCCTGCGCACCAACGTAGGGAGGTCTGCATTGCATACTACGATCCACCACTACACCGGGGTGCACGGAGGGGATTACCAACGGTGGGTGCCGCCTCTCTACATCACAGGCCGGATGATGTTGGGCTGGCCGGACACTGTGGAGGGTGAGGCCCCTGAGCTGTGCTGAACTTGTGTGGCGGGAGCACTGCAACTTCACGCCAAAGGGGGCCCTGCTGCATCAGCTGCATCGGGAGGTTCACCAGCAGACTTGGCGGCGACTGCTGTACCCAGACTTGTGAAATCACACCTGGCTGAGGCTCCTGTTGGCTGAGTCACAGATTTGGGGAGAGTGCAGCGGATTGCGCCACGGTCTGAATGTCAGGGTAAGGAGAAGGTGGGATGCGTAGTGCAGGAGGGCCGGGGGTCGAGTCGCCCAGGGCTAGCACACGTAGATGATGCACCCCCAGTGGCGGCTCATCCGCTATGGTGGAAGAGCGTCACCCCACTGCTTTCAAGCAGTGCAGAAGAGGAACAATCATCACATGATGATAACTTACTGATGTAATCGTGCTATGTTTCCTTTGCGGGTGGGAGGGTGGGTAGGACTGCTCCAAGCACGGAGCAGGGCATGGGCGGATTGGCATGCCCACTCAAGTGCGCAGTCACTGTTTGGTTGGCCCGCTCAGGCCGCACAAAGCAGTCATGCGTACTGTCCTGTTCGCAATGCAGGCTGCATTACAGCCTGAATGGAGAACATGCCCACACCTCCAGTCCCTGGCTGAACGCCTTGTCCCGGCACCAATGACCAATCCCAATGCCGCATTGCAGTGTTGTGATTGGCTTAGGGGAGGGAGCCTTGCTGCCTACATCCTGTTCCTAGAAGCAGACTCAGGAGAGCAGGAGCAGCGAAGACACGGGACCCGGCCTCGAGGTAAGATTTCTCTCATTTAAATATTTACAACACCCGCTCACACTCACCCCCCCGTCCATGCCCCATCCAGTGTTCTTTCCGGCGTTTCCCACCTCCCAGCTGTCCAGTCTCCCCGCAGCACTTCTCAATGGCGGCCGCTGTGCGGCCAGTCGCAGCGGGCTTACCACTGGCGTGCCAAAGGTATATATGGAGTTACGACGCATACCAATATATTGCATTCCATTACAATGCATACTAATACTAGGCATATTGCAACAGTAGGGAAGGTGTTGGATTGCGGAGATGTAAACATTACTATTCCCACTTCAGTGAGTGCAACCCTAAAACTGACCCTTGCACCCCAAAGCAAACCCTGACCCCTAAAATTCATCTTTGAGCCCCCAAAAGACACCCTAAAATTCATATTTGACCCAAATGCACACTCCAATTTTCATATTTGACCCAAATGCACACCCCAAATTTCATGATTGACCCCAAAACACACCCCAAATTTCAAATTTTACCCCATGATACACCCCACATTTCATCTCCGACACCCGAAACCCATACCCACCCTAAAAAATAAAAAATACCCCATTTCTGACCTCACAATGCGTTGTAATGGAATGCGATGTAAAGGCACCTGCGTTGTTGGATTTGCAATGTAATGGACGTCTCCCATGCCAAAGGCAAGCCATAGGCAAGCCCGCCTGCGTCCGTCTGCCCCTGGACCGCGCTCAGCACCAAGGACCCTTCCTCTCGGACACTCCACCACTACGGCGCCAGCACCCGCCTCGCCATCAACCCTGGACGCGACATCCCCTGCCAGGACCAATATCTGCTCCGGAACGGACATCGCCATCGCTGACGGCTACTAAATCACCCGCAAGGACCACCCCGACCGTCCAGGAGTAGGCATTGCCATCACCTACAAAAGCACACTCCGACTTACCACGCACTCTAATGACCCAACGGAACACCTCAACTTCCAGATCCGGACCAACCCCAACCCCATCCTCTGCGGCACCCTCATCTGCAGGCCCCCCGGACCATGGACACCCGTTCTCCGATACCATTGTAGATCTCATTACACACCAGGCTCTCCCATCCACCGACGACATCCTACTCGGTGAAGTCAAGTTCCACCTGGACAACCCCAGTGACCAGAACACTACCCCCTCCTGGGGTAGCTCCCCAACATCAGACTCAAGCAGCTAGTCACCGCAGCAAGCACATAGCAGGACACACGGTCGAGCACGTCTCCTCCGCCATCGGGACCTTCAACTACAGCCACTCCACCGGACTCTCCTGGACCGACCATCATTGTATACATCACAGCTTCACCATGCCCACTGTACACAACCACCATCATCGCCCCCCTTGCAGCTGGATCCAGGCCACCAAAGTACGTCTCGTCAACTTCCTCAGCACCACCACTCCGCCAACGCTTACAGACGATGACACCGCAGCGCGCAACCGCCACCGATGAATCTCCAACTGCGCCGACACCCGGGCAACCCTCAAGAACGGCACTGCGTCAGTACCTTACGCCTGCATGATGGCAGGCGTAAGGGTGACACAGTGCCACAGGGATAGGCTGCCCCCATGCATTGCTGGAGTTGCGTCATGGTTGTGACGCGACTGGAGCAATGGGTGACTTTAGCGCAGACAGATACGTCAGGATTCCAGACGTATCTGTCATTACTTGCGTAATGGAGCGCTGTCCAGTAAATACAGCGCATCTGTGGTGTCACAAGAAGGGGGTAGTGAAAAGTGTTGCAACGCTGTGTTGTCGCAGCGCTGCAACACTTTTCATGAGTGATTGATGGTGCGCAGTCCTGCCCTGTAGTTTTGTTGCAGGGCAGCGCAGCTACATTGCTTGCAGCGCGGTCCAGCAACAAAACCTTCTGAAATGGGCCCCAAGGGTTATCTCCATTTTTAAGACCAGCTATTTTCTGGTCTTAAAAAACTGTCTCTAACTGCAGTTAGAGGCAGTTTTTTTGGGCCTCCAAACTTAAGGAATCCCCGTGTAAATATCGCGAAGTGGGGTTAGCGGCCGTTTTTGCACGGGAACGCCTCCCTTGCATGTCATTATCGCTAACAGAAGTGGCGATCTTTATAATGGACATTTTCGCCGGAAAACCGCCGCTAACAGAGGTTAGCGACAGCTTGGGAATACGGCGATAAAAATATCGCCGCGTTAGCGGCAGAAAAGTGCCGCTAACGCAGCGTTAACTCCTTGTACATATGCCCCTCTGTTTCTTCTGTTCCTCTGTTTCCTCTTTTTTTGCACTTGCAAATTAAAATTATAAAGAACTGAGGGGCATATATACAAGGAGTTAACGCCGCGTTAGCGGCACTTTTCCACCGCTAATGCGGACTGCGCACCATCACTAAGATAGTGCGCATTCCTGGGCTTCACTCATGAAAAGTGTTGCAGCGCTGCGACAAGACAGCGTTGCAACACTTTTCACTACCCCCTTCTTGCGACACCACGGATGCGCTGTATTTACTGGACAGCGCACCATGATGCAAGTAATGACAAATACGTCTGGAATCCTGACATATCTGTCTGTGCTAAAGTCACCCATTGCTGCAGTCGCGTCACAACCATGACGCAACTCCAGCAATGCATGGGGCCAGCCTATCCCTGTGGCACTGTGTCACCCTTACGACTGCCATCATGCAGGTGTAAGGTACTGACGCAGTGTCGTTCTTGAGGGGTGCCCGGGTGTCGGCGCAGTTGGAGATCCATCGGTGGCGGTTGCGCGCTGCGGTGTCATCGTCTGTAAGCGTTGGCGGAGTGGTGGTGATGAGGGAGTTGACGAGACGTACTTCGGTGGCCTGGATCCAGCTGCGAGGGGGGCGATGATGGCGGTTGTGTACGATGGGCATGGTGAAGCCGTGATGTATACACTGATGGTCGGTCCAGGAGAGTCCGGTGGTGTGGCTGTAGTTAAAGGTCCCGATGGCGGAGGAGACGTGCTCGACCGTGTGTCCTGCTATGTGGCTTGCTGTAGTGACTAGCTGCTTGAGTCTGATGTTGGGGAGCTACTCCAGGAGGGGGTAGTGTTCTGGTCACTGGGGTTGTCCAGGTGGAACTTGAGTTCGCCGAGTAGGATGTCGTCGGTGGATGGGAGAGCCTGGTGTGCAATGAGGTCTACAATGGTATCGGAGAACGGGTGTCCATGGCCCGGGCGGCCTGCAGATGAGGGTGCCGCAGAGGATGGGGTTGGGGTTGGTCCGGATCTGGAAGTTGAGGTGTTCCACGGTCACCGTTGGGTCATTAGAGTGCGTGGTAAGTCGGAGTGTGCTTCTGTAGGTGATGGCAATGCCTCCTCCTGGACGGTCGGGGTGGTCCTTGCGGGTGATGTAGTAGCTGTCAGTGATGGCGATGTCCGGTACAGAGCAGATGTTGGTCCTGGCATGTGATGTGGCGTCCAGGGTTGATGGCGAGGCGGGTGCTGGCGCCATAGGGGTGGAGTGTCCGAGAGGAAGGGTCCTTGGTGCTGAGCGCGGTCCAGGGACAGACGGACGCAGACGGGCTTGCCTATGGCTTGCCTTTGGCACGGGAGATGTCCATTACAACGCAGGCATTACATCGTAATGCCTTTACAGCGCAAATCCAACAACGCAGGTGCCTTTACATCGCATTCCATTACAACGCATTGTGAGGTCAGTAATGGGGTATTTTTATTTTTTAGGGTGGGTATGGGTTTCGGGTGTCGGAGATGAAATGTGGGGTGTATTATTGGGTAAAATTTGAAAATTGGGGTGTGTTTTGGGGTCAATCATGAAAATTGGGGTGAGCCATTGGGTCAAATATGAAAATTGGGGTGTGCATTTGGGTCAAATATGAAAATTGGGGTGTGCATTTGGGTCACATATGATTCTTAGGGTGTCTTTTGGGGGCTCAAAGATTAATTTTAGGGGTCAGAGTTTGCTTTGGGGTGCAAGAGTTAGTTTTAGGGTTGCACTCACTGAAGTGGGAATAGTAATGTTTACATTTCCACAATCCAACACCTTCCCTACTGTTGCAATATGCCTAGTATTAGTATGCATTCTAATGGAATGCGATATAATGGTATGTGTCGTAACTCCATATATACCTTTGGCACACCAGTGCTAAGTCGGCTGCGCCTGGCCGCATAGCGGCCGCCATTTAGAAGTGCTGCGGGGGGGACTGGACAGCTGGGAGGTGGGAAACGCCAGAAAGAACACTGGATGGGGCGTGGACACGGGGCTGTGTGTGTGAGCGGGTGTTGTAAATATTTAAATAAGAGAAATCTTACCTCGAGGCCGGGTCCCGTGTCTTCGTTGCTCCTGCTCTCCTGAGTCTGCTTCCAGGAACAGGAAGTAGGCAGCCAGGCTCCCTCCCCTAAGCCAATAACAACGCTGCAATGCGGCATTGGGATTGGTCATTGGCGCCGGGACGAGGCGTTCAGCCAGGGGCTGGAGGTGTGGGCATGTTCTCCATGCAGGGTGTAATGCAGCCTGCATTGCGAACAGGACAGTGCGCATGACTGCTTTGTGCGGCCTGAGCGGGCCGACCAAACAGTCACTGCGCACTTGAGTGGGCATGCCAATCCGCCCATGCCCTGCTCCGTGCTTGGAGCAGTCCTACCCACCCTCCCACCCGCAAAGAAAACATAGCACGATTACATCAGTAAGTTATCATCATGTGATGGTTGTTCCTCTTCTGCACTGCTTGAAAGCAGTGGGGCGACGCTCTTCCGCCATAGCGGATGAGCTGCCACTGGGGTGCGTCATCTACGTGTGCTAGGCCTGGGCGACTCGACCCCCAGGCCTCCTGCGCTACGTGTCCCACCTTCTCCTTACCTGGACAGCGACACCGTGGCGCAATCCGCTGCACTCTCCCCAAATCTGTGTCTCAGCCAGCAGGAGCCTCAGCCACGTGTGATTTCACAAGTCTGGGTACAGCAGTCGCCGCCAAGTCCGCTGGTGAACCTCCCGATGCAGCTGATGCAGCAGGGCCCCCTTATGCGTGAAGTTGCAGTGCTCCCACCACACAAGTTCGGCGCAGCTCAGGGGCCTCACCCTCCACAGCGTCTAGCCAGCCCAACATCATCCGGACTGTGATGCAGAGAGGTGGCACTCACCGTTGGTAATCCCCTCCGTGCACCCCGGTGTAGTGGTGGATCGTAGTATGCGATGCAGAGCTCCCTACGTTCGTGCGCCGGAGCGCCTCTACCATTAACAGCTCCAAGGGGCGCAAGGCGGTCTACTCACACAGGTCAGCAACGTGTCCCCATGCGACCTGCCAGACTTCACCACCAGGTACGGGCGATCGTCGCGCCTCAATGTCTACCTCCATGGCTCAACGACTCCACAGCTCCTCCGCATCCCACTCCAGGCTCCAGACGCAGGTCCAGCGAGGCATCAAGGATCCAGACGCAGGTCCAGCGAGGCATCCAGGCTCCAGACGCAGGTCCAGCGAGGCATCCAGGCTCCAGACGCAGGTCCAGCTAGGCATCCAGGCTCCAGACAAAGGTCCAGCGAGGCATCCAGGCTCCAGACGCAGGTCCAGCAAGGCATCCAGGCTCTCATCCTGGTCATCCTGGATGTTGGGTGGCTTGCAGGGGTTGTTGATGTGTGCTGCACTTGGCCCTGGCTGCTACATTCTGCATTTCTTTGGTTTTTATGCCTATTTTCTATTGGAGCTTGCAGATAGGCTATTTTTTGCATTAGAGGCAAAAAAAACTCACGTTAGGCTGACTAACGTGAGTTTTTTTGCCGCTAATGGGCTTATCGGTAGTTTTTGCCCGCTAACTCCTGAATTCCTATTGCCATCACGCTATTGTTAACGGCAGTTTTCACCGCCGATCCCTAATACTATTGCCATGTAGCGACGGCTTGTAAATACGCCGCTAACACGGCGATAGTTTTCAGCGGTAAGCGGCGATAAAAAAACTGCAGCTAACTAGCGTTAGCGATAGATATCACCAGTCCTTGTACATATGCCCCTGAAAGTTAAAAGTAAGGCGCCCCTCTGTCCATGCAGCTAAGGTCATGATCTATAATTGCATAAAATAAATAAATAAAACAGAACACAGTCACTTGATCAAGCTACAAATATGGGACTATTCGAAGAAGAATATATATTTAACTACAAAAAAATAACCGAGATTAGGAGAAAATGAATGAAACTTTTATAATACATGACATATCATTATAACAGTGGTCGGTAGAACCAGATTCTCCTCTGTGCTATAGTACCATAATACTGAGTTTTACATTTTGTGCTCCTAATATATCGTAGTCAGAATATCGACTACCAAAATATTATGAAGTTAAGTATATATACACTATGATCAAGAAGATCTGGCTCACACCTACAAGCCTCTAGTTTATGTCTATGGGAAACCAGTGGTTTTTTTTAAGACCCTCACCCACCAACCTAGTTGGTTGCATGCTTCATCATTGGGTCCCACCCAAGGTGCCGAGTGCACCTCGGGTGTGCTACGACGCCTGGATTACAGCAGAGCGGGTTTTTTTGTGTGGTGTTGTGCAGTGGAAGTGATGTTAAAACAGCCTACAGGGTCCCTTGGTGAATTAAATTTAATAGTGGGCTCTATGACAGGATTAAAATAAGAAGGTGCGGATATGTGTGGAGTTTTATTGTATGACTCTAATATCCTGGAGATAGGTCTACATGTTTCAGCCAGTCTTTAAAATATGCTGGCTTTCGTCAGGACTTGTTGGGAAAAGGTGTGTCAAGAATTATGTGTGTTGGTCAGGGTGTTCCTGGCCATTTACAGTGAAAAAAAGTGTCGCACGCGCTAAGGTGCGAAAGAAAAAAGTGGAGGTGAACCAATTGTTTCCTCCTGATGATGCAGTCGAAATTATGGTAAATTTGCCATGTGCAGCATGAATCCCGCAAGGGGGCAGGGCCTGTAGTCACATGTTCATCAAGGTCCCCTGCCCTCTGATAATACCTGTTGCGGCCTTGGTTCGGGATTCCGTCGTTAAGTATATATAGACAAGTATACATTCCCTATTGTTAACTTCACATATACGAACCTTCACTTTATTACCAACTGGCGGTTACCAGCTGGTAGTTATAGTTAGGATGTAGTTTCCATAGGAAGAGTGTTTTTTCATTTGCCAATAACTTTGGAGTAGTTTGACGAACCCTCGCTAAATTTTACAAACTAGTTTGCCACTCACTTCAGCTGCTGTCTTGGGGTGATCTGTCAAGCGGGGGCTGAGAAAAAGGGAGGGTCCCAAAACGTGTTTTCCCAATGTTAATTTCAATAAGAACTTTAGACACGACTACAGCCCGAACTGCTGAATAGAATTACACCAAATTTGGCAGGAAGGTAGATGTTGGTCAAGAAAGTGCTCTTTTAGTGATTTGGTATAAATCCGTTCAGTAGTTGCTGAGAAATTTAAAGAAATCTCCAATTTTATATATAGGGGACGTAGAGGATCTGCGACCCCTCCCGATCTCGCACTGAGATCTGATTGGCTGCCAACACTTCAAACCAGGAAGTGTTGACAGCCATCTTGTAACTAAGCTTGAACCGAGTCACAGAAACAAACATTTAAAAAAAAGAAAAAGGAGCAGGGCAGAAACACCCTGACCCCCTCAGCCTCTTGGGAGGTCCCATAGGGACCCTGCAGGGCCAAAAAAGCCTTTTTCTTTTTAATTTTCAGCAGGATCCTTTTGAGAAAAAAACAAAAAACCGAAGCACAGTCTCGCACGATTCTTAATTATCGCCCCCTGGGTAGGTCATGTCCCGGGGGCATCTTTTTAATAATGGAGGGGGGGCACACAGGCCCCCCCTCCTGGGGCTGATTATTGCATTGGGGACCACCACCTCCCTGGGGCTTTTTTTTAAATTGAAAGCAGGTAGGCCCGTACGGCCTCTCCCGCTACCCCTGGGGACCACCACCTCCCCGGAGCTTATTTATTTTTTACATTGGGGGCCTCTCAGAACTACCCAGCCCCGGGGGCTGCCACCTACCGGGGCATTAATTTTGGGAAACATCCTGAAGAACGACTCCGGAACAACGAGTTCCGGAGTCACGCAAGCCGAACAACGACTTGCATGAACAACGACTTACCCTGAACCACGCATGTGCGTGGTTCAGGCTAAGACGGTCTAGTGTTCGTGCAGGGCGGAGTTCAGAGGAGCGTCGGACAGGAACAGGTAAGAGGTTTTGGGGTTAGTTTTAAGGGGTGGGGGGTTTGGGTTAGTTTTAAAGGGGGTGGGGGATTCGGGTTTGGTTTTAGGGGCTTGGAGGGATTGTGTAAGATTTTAGGGGTGGTAGGGGATCGAGTTAGTTTTTAGGGAGTTGGGGAGAATCGAGTTAGTTTTAAGGAGGTGGGGGGGTACGTGTTAGTTTATAGGGGCTTGGAGGCGTCGTGTAAGTTTTAAGGGGTGGGAGGGGATCGAGTAAGTTTTTAGGGGGTGGGGGTTCGGGTTAGTTTTTAGGGGCTTGGATGGATCGTGTACGTTTTAGGGGTGGGAGGGGATCGAGATAGTATTTAGGGGGTGGGGGGATCAGGTTAGTTTTAGGCGCTTGGAGGGATTGTGTTAGTTTTTAGGGGGTGGGAGGGGATCGTGTTAGGTTTTTAGGGGGTTGGGGAAAATCGAGTTAGGTTTTAGGGGTGGGAGGGGATCATGTTCGTTTTTAGGGGGGAGAGGATCGAGTTAGTTTTTAGGGGGTTGGGGAGAATAGAGTTAGTTTTTAGGGGGCTGGGGAGAATTGAGTTAGTTTTAAGGGGGTAGGAGGGGTATGAGTTAGTATTTAGGGGTGGGGGAATTCGTGGTTCAGTATGTTGTGGTTCTTTACTTAGTGGTTTAGATTGGGTCGTTGTTTAGAATTCGTGGTTTAGGCACTCGTGATTAAGGAGGTAGTGGTTTAATCATACAATCATTAATTTTAATTGATGTGGGGGCCCATGCGGACCCCCGCAGCCCCGAGGATTGACACCTGCTCACTCATTCATATACCCCATCACTCACCTATACTGCCTTTCACATACCCAGTTATTCACCCATATACTGCTGACACATCCACTCACGCACATAGCCATACACACACTCACTCACCCATACAATCCCTTACATACACACTCACTGACCCATACAGCCACTGACTCACCCACTCACTCATTCGTACAGGCAGTCACACACACCCTCACCCACCCACACAGGCACTCAGACACCCATACAGGTACTCAGACAACCAATCAATCACCCATACAGCCACTCATGTACCCCCTCACACACCCATACAGCCACTTAGACACCAACTGACAGACTGATACAAACATTCACACAACCAGTCACTGACCCATACATTCACTGAGACACCTAATCACTCACTTAAACAGCCAGTCACACAATCATCCATACAGGCACTCATACACCCACTGATTCACCAATACACCTTGGTATATATATTTAACACTGTGTGGATGATGTCAACAGGGATGTCATCAGTGGTCATTTGAGATGTCATCAGTGATGTCATCAGTGATGTCACTGACCATGTCATGAGTGATGTAATATGTGAGGTTATAAGTAGTGCATTACGGAGGCGCGAGTTACAGTTAGCTCAGCTAACTATAACTGCTGAATTTCACGAGTGAAACCTGAGCCTAACTGTAATGTCCCTGTAACCTTTGGTTTTTTCAGTGATCTATATATATATACACACACACACACACACACACACATATATGCTGAGCATGGGCAGTGGGGGTGTAGGCCACAGGTTGCCTGAAGGGGTTAGGAGTATGCTCAAGATTGAATATGATAGTATTAAGTAGCATTAAAAAAAAAACACTTAAATCTACAAGGTATAGTTTACTGAGCTAACTATACCTTGAGCTCCTACTGTGCCATACTTATAACCTTGCATATACCATTATTCATGAAATGTTGAATGACTTCAGTGATGGCATCAATGATGACATCTCAAAAGACATCATACTTGATACTGCTATTCACATTACTCCATAAGCCTAAATATAAATATATAATGTGTAATGGTGTGTGTAAATATTACACAGTGGCTAGTAATAGATAGGTCTAGGTTTCCATAAGAAGAGGCAAGATGGCATTTGTGTGAGACCACAGCTCTATCTTCTCCCTCTGCCGGATCATCAGCTCTTTAACCTGCCACCCGAAGGCGAGAAAAGTATGCGTGGTTGATTTGACACTAGCGCTAGGACCCTGGAAGCTGACCGCCGCAATCGGATCCGAAGTTGGAATACCGGAGCTGGCTGTGCTCGTTGGAGTGTTTTGGGCCGCCTGCTGCTGTCGGCAGCGGCAGTCGATTTCTGGCGGTGGTTGGCTGAGCCAAACCTGATTTTGTCTTCTTCTAACCCGCTGGGATTACAAGGAAGTCCAGTAGGAGAAGTGACTGGACGAGGCAGCAGAAGTGATAAACAACGGACTGTGCCCTCAACTGCCTCTGCTTCAGCACTGATGGCCACCCAGCCCCTTCCCTGGCGTGAGACTAATGTGGAAGGCAAGACCGGAGGAAGAAAGGTGACAACTGATCCGGTAAGGAAAAAATAGAGTTAATTAAAAAAGCACTGCAGCAAAACTCCCAGGATTCAGGGGGATCTCAAACGCTAATTGTTAACTTGTTCTCTCCTTCTGAGGCTGCTGGCATGATGTCTGATGGCCGTAAGGTGGGAACCGAAACATAGCTTTCTTCTGGAAGATCAAGAAAATCGACAACACTGTAGTAACTTATGATTTTTGGGGGTACCTGAAAGGGTAGAGGGAAACAAAGCTAGAAAATACATGGTGTCCCTATTGAGCAGTGCATTTCCCGAGATGTCCTCATGGGATTGGGACAAAGAAATTCAGCGGGCCCACAGATTTCCAATGATGGTTCAAAGCGTACTTCCAAAGAAACAGAACGACCATGGGCAATGTTAGTGTATTTGGGCATTTTTTTGTTACGGCACACTGTTTATGATCTGGCTCGTCCATATGCAAAAAAGGAACATGAGGGAGTGATTTTTTTTACCAGGCCTGACTTTGCTCATGGTACAGTCAAACGAAGATGGCGTTTAATGCAGCTTTTCGCACTGTTTCAAAAACTGGTAGCTGAGGTCTACCTACAGAATCCGGCCCGGTTAAAGATTGTCTTCAGGGGGAAACCCGTAGTTTCACCTCAGAAGTCCAGGCTCAGGCATACTTAAAAGATATTTCGGCTGGGTCAGGGAGTGTTGTCAAGTGAAGTGGCTCACTATTCAAGGTTAAGGGTGTTGCCCACGGGGGAAGGGAAAAGACAGGCTGTTATTATCTGTGTTAGAGCGGGCAGACCCCCTTTTTTGTTTAGATTTTTTCGGATGGCAAAGTAGGTGAATGATTGTTCTTTTGGCTGTATGGCTGGTAAGATGGGGAGAGGTGGGGGTGGGATTGTGTCAAATGTCATCATACTGGCTGAGGCAGGGGCTGGTTGCCTCTTTTTTGGTGGTGGGGGGAGGTATGGGGACTGTGGGGGGGTCAGAAGGGTGGGGGACCCACATGCTGGTGGGATGTTAGTGCTTTATGGGGTTCCTTTTTTGCAGCAAATATGGTCTCAAACAGTAAGAGGTTAAGCATCAGGACTCTTTTTGCAGAGTAGGAATGGGTAAATTATAAATAAATACCATTAATATCCGTGGGCTTAATGATTCTAAGAAGGGACAGAATGTAGCGATGGGGTTACAGCTGTTAGCAGCAGATACTATTTGTATGCATGAGACACATATCGAAGGTGCACTTCACTTGTTAAATTCGTTGGGATATAGGCTTGTTGGGGGGACAACACAGAACACTCGAACGCTTGGTGTGGCTATCCTGGTGCGTAATAGCAGCTTGTAATTCACCCATACACTGGCTGACAAATTTGGCCGATGGGTCATATCTGAATGTCAGTTATGTACTGGGAAACATTTTCTATATGCTCAGTTTATGGAAGTTATGTAGATGACCCAGGAGTATTTGAATGGGTGACTAGGGAATTAGCACTGTGGCCCCTTCCTGTAGTTCTTTGCGGGGTTTTAACATAAATATACCGGCCAGCTGGTCCCTGAATGCGGAGGCAGATTGGGTTTATACCGGGAAGAAACCTAAGGTTTTTATGTCCTGAAGGGCCTGTGTAGGGATCATGTTCTTGCTGATTTATGGAACTGGCAAAACCCTTTAGATTCAGGGTATACATTTTTTTCTATACCATATCTTTCCCATCCTCGACTGGACTATGTGTTTGTTTCTCATTCTCTTATTCATAACTGTACCATAAAAAAAGCCCCTCGCATATTTTCGGATCATAACCCATTAGTGGTAGAAATCAAGGGGGAAGGTTTTAAGCCTAAGGTGATATCATGGAGCTTTGAACGGGCTCTTCTAGTAAATGAAGACTACCGTAATCACATGATCAGGTCGATTCCTATTTTCTTAAAAGAGAATGTGGGGAGTGCAGCAATAGATATAGTGTGGGACACCTTGAAGGCGGGTATTTGTGGGGAAACTTTAAGATTCTCGTTGAATCTTAATAGGCAAGGGCGGCAGTTACTACAGGACCTTCAAATTGTTTTGGCTCAGTCGGAAGAGAATTTGGTCACAGCTTCACAACAAGGGGGGATTTGGGGGAAGCACAAGCAAAGGTGGCAGTGTCCAAATCTGCTATTTTGGAAATCATGGCTAAGAAAGCCACTGACAAGCTTATTGTCTGGAAAGAAAAATCTTGCAAATGCAGTGAACAATTGGGCACCACTTGGCTATTCGAACCAGACAACAGAGTATGCAAAACTTAATTCTGGAAATTCAGGATCCTGTCATTGGATTGATCACTGACCCAGTTAAAATTAGGGCACCATTTCAACAAAACTATCAATCCCTATACCTGGATAGCATGAAGGGGGGCCCGGGTGAACTCAATGGATATTTAGATACAATCCCTTGTGATAAACTTTCAGCTGAAGAACAGGAACAGCTAGAAGGCTCCCCACAGTGGGTAGAGATTCTTTTAGGGATGAATAGCCTTCCAAGTGGTAAAGCTACTGGTACGGACGGATCCCCATGGAGTTTTATAGGATATTTGCTCAACAACTTAAGGATTGTATGACCAAATTGTTTGACCATATTTTTGAGGGAGGTAGACCTCTGAGCTCCTGGTCCTCTGCCAAAATTGTGGTATTTCCCCCAAAAAATAAGCTGGGAGTGGAACTGAGGTCTTACTGCTCGATCCCTTTGATTAATGGTGACTCTAAAATACATTCTAAGATCTTGGCCTCTTGCATAGCGCCAATAATTCACAAGATAGTATCAGTTCGACAACACAGGTTTATCCCAGGAAGAGGAACAACAGACCATGTATGGAGGGTTAACTCGCTTTTTGATGCTACTTTTGTAACAGGAGATCCAATGGCTTTAATTCGACTTGATGCAGGAAAAGCCTTTGACAGAGTCTCCTGGCAATTTTTGTGGGTGGCCCTGTCAAGGGTGGGTGTCAGTAAGGGTTTCATTCAAGCAATGAAAGTGTTATATTATCACCCAGTGGCCAGGGTATGTATGAATGGTGTATTGTCAGATCCATTTCTAATTTCACGGGGGACACAGCAAGTTGTTGTGTTCCCTGCTCCTGTTTGCAATTTACATCGACCCTTTTATACGTAGGCTTGAAAATAATGGTGCAATCTTATCGATTCAGACACAAGGGTGGGAAACAAAGGTGTTGGCGTATGCCGACGATATAGCCCTGGTGACTGCTGATCCCTTAAGTGCACTTAAGGAGGTGGAAGAAGAGGCAGAAAGGTTTGGGAAGTTTGGCTATGTGCTAAATAGAAATAAGACTCAGGTAGTTATCAATGAGAAAATAAAATTACATGATGAATGAGTCGTAGATAAGGTGGTGTATGTGGGAGTTAGCATTTCGGCAGAAACAGATAACATAGTTAAAGATAATATAGAACCCCTTTCCCTTTTAAATAAAACTAAACAGGATCTAGGTAGATTAAATAATCTTCATCGATCCATAGTGGGTAGATGTAATGTCGTAAAGATGCTTTTTTCCCCAAGATGCTCTATTTTTTTCGGTCAATTCCACTGGAATTTCCAGCTCAGTGGATAAAGAAAAAGGAAGACCTTTTTTCACGGTTTGTATGGGCCTACACTATGCCTAGAATAGTGCTTAAATTCCTTTTGTTATCAAAAGAGAGAGGAGGCTGGGCTTTGCCCAATGTGAAACTATACTACTGGGCTACCTCTCTGTTGTATAGTGCATTCTTGTTGCAAGAATACCTTAAGGAAGAGACAGAAGACCGTGGACCCTCACCTTATAAATTAGTAATAGGGTTGTTTATGGCGACAGCTAAATGATAGCTATTACAAGAAAGTACTTTTCAAGACCTTGTATGGGGTTTTTAAAGTATGGACTGCTGCTGGAAGATTGCTGGGAATTGTTAGAGTCAATTGTTACATGCCTTTGGCAAATAATGCAAATCTACCAGGGATTTTTAGGGATCAACTTATAAGTAGTTGGGTCAAGATTAGGCTGTGTAGGGTGGGATTTTTATTTTCCCCACGGATATAACCTCATTTGATGATCTTAAAAATAAGTTTAGTATTTGTTGGAGGGATTTCTTTAAATACTTCCAAGTGAGAGATTTCTTGTTAAAAAGGGGACGGTCCAATTGGATTTGCCAAATGTACTGTATTCGATAGACTGTTGGGTGTTAGTGACTGCTCGATTGGTGTTATCTATAATCTTTTCAACTCCGTAATGAAAGATGATCTGGATAAATATTCCCAGAAGTGGCAAGAGAAGGTTGAGATAACGGCTCCAATGTTTTTTCAATCTTTCAATTCTGTACAAGCCATTTTAATACCTGCACGATTGCAAGCACAGTATTATAAGACCTGTTTCTTCCTCTATTACACTCCATACAAGATTGCTAAGTGGGGGAGGGAAAAGGACATGTTGCACCCGATGCATATTATACAGAGCCGACATTGTTCATGTCTTTGCACCGTGTAGTGAGCTTCCAAATCGAAAACAAGAAATCCCTAAATTTGTCTGTTAGGAGTTGAAACTGGAAATGTCTCTGTCTCCTGCTATGATTTTATTAGGAGTAGTGGGGGAAGATGCTGGTGCGGAAGGGCAAGATCTGATTTACATAGCTATGGCTGTCCTGAGGTTGTGTATTGCTTTAGAATGGTTAGACCCTAACCCTCTGGGATTTCAGCAATGGTAGGCCCGGTTTCTAATGGTTTACAATTTGGAGAAAGCTGTGTATGCAAGAAAAGGTGATCGCGCATGGCTGAAAGGCCTGAGAATTTGGGCTCCCTTGACAGAGCGGGTCGAGAGATGTCAGAATTTGGGGTGGTTAAGCCTGACCACTAAAAGATTGCTGCTATGGCACGGGACACTTTAGGGTAGAGGGGAAGCTAGGCGTTGCTGCTTTTTCTAGTTCTTTATTTGAGAAGGTTTTATGAATTGTATGTAATGTAATGTGTTTATAAGAGGTTGCCTCTTAAGAATTAATTATATATATGTATTTATGACATGTCACCAGCTGTGGGGGTGGAGGGGGAGGGTCGGGTTCAGTTTTGGTTTAAATTTAAACATTTTCAATAAAGAAGATTTAAAAAAAAGGATGAGTGTTTTTTGTTTTGCTAATAACTTTGGAGCCGTGTAATGAATCTTCACAAAACCTTTTTTTAAAGTTCATCCACCTCATTTACTTCCTGGAAAGTTTTGTGGTGATCCTTTAGGCGGAGCCTGTGAAAGTGGGTGGGGGGGTGGTCGCAAAACCAAATTTCCCCATGCGATTTCCATAGGGAGTTACAGACACTGCAACAACCAAAACACGGCTAAACCAAATAATACCATATTTGTCAGAATGCTAGAACTTTACCCAGAAAGCGTGCATTTTGTGATTTGCTGTAAATCTTTTCAGTTGTTTTAGAGAAATTAAGGTTCAAAATTTATAGTTACATTGACAGTTGGGCAGAAATTCAAAAGATAAAGCCTTCTGATTGGTTGAGGAACCTTTTTTTGCAGGGAGCTTTCTGATTGGTTGCCCACAAAATGAACAGAAATCTTGCAGCAGTCTTTGCAGGACTCGGGGTCTTGGTCCCCAGTCCTAACACTGTTGTTAAACAAGGACATCAGGGGTTAGAATAGGGATACTCTACCTCTTAGCCCTTGTTGGGGTGTCCCACAGGAACACCCCCAGAACAAAATTAGAAAAAAATAAGGTTTTGGTTGTGTTGCGGTCTGGTGGTTCTCCAGCAGGATGGACATTTTTTTTTTTAAATGGTGGGGTGCCCATGTCATTAAATTCCCGAGGGTGGTCAGGGTCCTGTGGATCAGTACATTTTAAAAAAAAAATGAAAGTAGGGAGGTAGGGTGTGTATCAGTACACTCTCTGACTCAACTTTTGGCCCCGGGGACCCCATCCCCAGGGCCCAATGCAATGGCTCACATTTTTACATTTTATACTGATGAGGTGGCATGTGTTTGGCACCCACCTCCCTGAGCCAGGTAATGGACGTATCGACCCAATGCCTTGGGTCCCAATTCAAAAGTATTGTGTCCCCAGGACCTTATCCTCTGGGACGCGAAAGAGAATTGCATCTTTCTTTTCTGCCCACTGGGACAACGGACAGTGGATTGCTCCAGCACAAAGGGAGCAGAAAGAAAGATTGCTCCTGTCAGGCAGAAACACATATAACTTTGGCCAGCTCCCACGGTACCCTGCTGCCAGGTCCTGCGCCGAACCCTTGAGGTCAGACAACCTCCGGCACGGGCTGACATATGCCCATCACACATTTTCCGCATTTTGTCATTTTTTTGGTCCGCCTGTGTGACCTCAGGGGGAATTACGGAAAGCCTTGTTTGTTATTTTTATTGTTTTGGCCCAGGTAGGGTCCCTCTGGAACTCTTCTCACAAAGTCCAGGGTGTCAGGGTACCCCTTCTCAGACCCTTTGTTCCTTATTGAAACCATCAACCAAAACAAAGATGGTGAGGATGGGTAAGTACAAGAAGCTATAACCCCATCAGAATCCAACACATTTACACATCTATGGTATTACATTTATTTTAGTTTGAGGACTTAAATACAACACCCAAAGGGATTTAATCAAAAACAATAACTTAAGAACAATCATTAATTAAATTAAGTCTAAAGTACTACCCATACAATGTAAATATTATACAATAGAATTTGGTAACCAGAATTTGGTTACCACTTACAAATGTACAAAAACTAAGTTATCACAGTCAAAACAGAATGACATAAGAAATTTCGAAATACATGAATTACTATACATACAAAATTCAAAGGAAAATATTTATATAAGCATAGCTAAGATAAACAAAACCATGTAAAAATAGGAGAATGTGTCTGGAAGACTTCAACCTATGCCCTAATGTCCTACAAATACATAAGGACCATTCGCGTACACAAGCCATGTATTTTCATGACATTACAAATCGCACATTAAAGATGTTGAGCCATCCCTAAGGTGACAGAGGTGCTACTGCTAATACATAAATAGTTCTGGATTTTGAAATATATTGAATTTGGTTGACTGTGTAGCTTCTGCCTTTTTCTTGGTTCCAGTCTCTGAAAAAACTGCTGTCCAAGTTGGTCCACTGGTTGGCGAGCCATACTTTTGAATAATAATTTAAGATGTACCTCCACTTTAGTGGTTATAGATCAGACAAATCCTTGCTGAGCAGACAAAATATTTTGTAAGAAGGTGTCATGAAATGCAACGAGTACCACCATTACATCTATCCCATAGTTTGTACATCACCTGCCTCTTGAAACTGATATGGTGTCTTCAGCATGAGAAAATGATGGTGTCTCCAGCATGAGAAAATGGTACATGTCTCTAATGGACAGAGGGCCTAACTGGGAACCAAAAGTAGCCCTGGCAAAAATGTCTGAACCAGCCCCGCTCCCTTCCTCATCTCTCTCTCTCTTTTCTCTCTCTCCTCCCTTTCCCATCTCTGTCAGCTAAAGCACTTTCTGTGCCTTTTGTAATTACTTGGCGGGAACTGGTGAAAGTGGTAGAGGCGACAGCAGGGGACCTATGCCCTCAAATCCCACTGGGAAAATGTCTGATGGAATAAACGTGCAGTCCGACCATGAACTGACATACTTTTATATGTTAATTTGATTCAAAATATATATTTATTGCAAGCTAGATGCAGAACACATTTAGAATAAATATCGGTGTAAGTTCCTGTAATGAACTAAACTAATAATATATTTTGTTGAATTTTGCAATTTAACATTTACGGAACAGATAATGACACATAGAAAGGAAATTCTTTCAAAAAGATAGTTAAATCTATAGTTATCTTTTTACAAAACATAATCTTAATAACTCAAAGAAAGGAAAACCTTGTCTAATAAGGAGTAGTTTTTTTAAAGTTCAAAATGGATCAAAAACAAGTTTTTCGAGCCAGATATATTTTTATATGTAGTAGTTAGTGATATCAACTCCATAGTTAAGGTTCAATTAAATTTCTAGAAATAGAGTGTGCTTTTATGTATTGCTCATATCTTTGGTCCCCTTTGAGCAATCTGCATGAAATTTCCCTATTAAAAATATCTCTTTGCCTTAGTTCAATTACATTTGGCTTTATTTTGGTTAAGTGGGGCTATGGTTTCCGGAGACTGAAGATTTTCAGGCTGGCCCATTTGAGACCATGCGCCCAAAATGAAGTCCGTGGACTCCATTACGAAAATGTAAAGTCTGCGGCATGATTGTGAGCCTCAAGTTGACATGTCCATGCAATGGGGTCTGCTCTACAATGACCTAGATTGATGGAAGATGTCTTTGTTTGGGGGGGGTGGGGGTAGCCAAATTTCGTCACAGGATCCTTTGATTCTTTGATGCAGAAGGGTAGAGCTATGTAAGGTTTTGCATGCTCTGACAGATTTTGTGCTAGCTCACATTTTGCCCTTTTGCATCTGTACCCACTCGGAGGGGGAGCCTGTGCTTACACTTATGCAACTGATGGTATACTCATAAAAGATTTTGCAACTGTATACCTTCGGTTCAGAGCAAGGTCCTGCATTCAGTACTATTTGTACCAGGGAAAGTATGTACTGGATATATAGCACGAAAAAAAGCCTTGCACTATGCACATTCATACAGATTGGGCATAGACAAAGACCGTCCCTATGCATACTCTGTGGATAGTGTGTACTGTAGGCAGGACATTTCAAAAATCACACATCAGCTAATACCCTTTGTGTTCTATGGCCATTATGTATATCACACAAAGTACCTACAGGTCATCGTTACTCACTCTACGCCCAGTATTTATTACGCTCACTGCATAGCTAGATGCCCAAAGTTCCTGTTAGAGGGCTGATTCTTGTCACTACTCTGCTGCTCTATATCCACCAAAAATATACTCTCACTGCTTGCCTCCCTATATGCATCCTCAATCACTTCATTAGGATGCCCCCACCCCCCACCCATCTGTGGGAAACCTCCTTGGTACGTTTTTTAGGGTCTGGCTTGACAGTGCTTTGTCACATTTTGAGAGCCAGGAGTACATGCTTGATTGGGAAGAAGTTGTGTGCTTCCACAAAAAAAGGTGCTTGCTCTCCACACAGCTGTGATCTTTTTGTTTATTTATCCAGCTGCCTGAGCTTGAACTTTCAGGGACACAGGCATGCCATTGTAGTGCTATTAAAGTGTGTTAGATATAGATAATGTGTGCCATTTTCGCTGTCTTCATCACAGATGATAGCACGCAGTCTTTAACGTATATGGATTTTTTAGTCTGGCTTGACAGTGCATTAATAAGCCAGAACTATTGGCATTTTCAGTGCTTTTTTTCTTTTCTTTTGCTGCGGCCTCAATTTCTTCTTTTGACAGCTCATTTTTCAATCACGATGCCTTCAATCATCAAAACAAGCTTGACCCACTTTTCATTAGGAAGCTGCTGTCTCTGGCTGGAAATAATCCTCCGGGGCAGAATGGGATGTGTTGCGGTCTGGGGAAGGTAGCCATCTGCCCAGGAAATGTTGACCCTCTGACCTTTGTGAGTATGTGGGAAGGCGGCTTCCACAGTAGAACCGGTGTGCACCTGAAGCCCCAGGCCTGCAGTTCTGTGTTACTGCAGCGTCTCTTTCAGTACTCTTCTTAACCGATGCTTCATTTGGGTGGGTCTCATCTGCCCCTTTTCCCAGTCAGTTCAATGCAACTAGATGATACTAATGCAAAAGCAGTGCTCGCTCCTCATTTTACACCTACTCACAAGGTGCTTTGTTTATTCTTTTTTCAAAGGCCTTGGGCCTCATCTACAAGAAAATGACGCAGCACGGTGCTGCAAGCCATTTAGCTGCGCCATGATACGTAATTTTCAAAGCAGAGGCAAGCGTCGTATTAAGAACAATATAACGCATCCCTGTGCATTCCCCTGCGCTGGCGCACATTTGGGTGCCATGCGCCAGCGCATGCACCCTTGCGTCATTTTGCAAGGGTGCCAGCGCTGCTGGGATGATTGTTTTTTGCAGCAAGGGACACCTTCGTGCACAAAAACAATCTTAATGGCAGTTTCCTCTTTCGATGCGTGCTGCAGAATGCAGCACGCAGGCAGTTTCCTCTTTCGATGCATGCTGCAGAATGCAGCACGCATAGAAAAAGGAAATAACGAGGAGAAATAAAAGTATTTCTCTTTGTCGCGCCATTCCTACACCTCCCCTGGGGTGGCGTAGGATTCTGATGCATTCCCAATTTTACAAAATCCTGTAAACCTGGGAATGCGTCATGTCCAATGGATGTTGCATGGGAACACCCACAGCAACACCCATGGAACGCCCCTTTCACACAGAGTAATGCGTGAAAGGGGTCCATATCTACAAGGCCATGAAAAGTCACGCGGGGTGACTTTATGTGGCCTTGTAAATATGGGCAAGCCCATTGCACCGCTGGTGCCTCAAAACAAGTGACGCACCAGTGGCGCAATGGGTTTGTAAATAAGCCCCCTTGTGTCCAGAGGTTCAAACGATCAGCAATAGAATAGGCCTTTAAATGTGACTGGCATATAATCTTCTGAAAAGATGCTCGTCGACTGCAAACTGCTTGCTAAGGCACTTTTCACCAAAGATGCAGACGTATGACGCGAGATGTGGGCGAAATTGCGCATTGGAAAAGCATCCACAAAATTTAAGGAACATTATGCATACATGCTGAGAAATACATTTGGGGCAGATTTACAAAGATTTGACTCAATGCAGCAAGACAACTTGCTGCGTCAAATGGAGAGGGCAAGAATGCGCCATATCTAGTAAAATATGATGCCTTCCTGCTGTCCCTCTGCACTGGTACATGGAGTGCAGCCTAGCACCAACGCATGCACCCTTGCACCATAGTGCAAGGCTGCCTGTGCTAAAAGCAGGATTGTTTTCGTGTAGGAAGGGGCACCATCCTGCAAAAACAATCCTCTGAGGCATTTTCCTCTGGAAAAAGAAGAAATAACGAGGAGAAATAAAGATATTTCTCCTTGTTACGCCTCACCTGGAAGGCATAGCATTTTTACGCATTCCCAGATTAACTAGTGTAAGTAAATCTGGGAATGTGCCAAAAACATGGGTGGATGCGTGGGAACACCCATGCTTCACCCATGGAATGCCTTCCCAATCGAAAATAATGCAAGTCAGAGACTTGCGCCACCTTGCGTTATTCCACATTTACTGTGCCACGCAGATCCATGCAAAGTGTCTCTGGTTGGCACAGTAAATCTGATTTAGGGGCTTGCATTGCCATGTGTCAACTTGCAATAATTACTCATGTGTAACAGAAGTTTAATACAAGTCTATTATTAATTGAAATGTTGTTTCCCAAAGTGCTTTGACAATCGAGACTGATGCAAAAATTATCATACAAATTGTAGCCAAGGTACTTTGCGCTACGGAGTACACATTTTTCCGTGCAAACTGTGCTTGGAGTGCAACTAAACCTGAAATTGGGAGAGGTGGTAAACACATCGAAAAGTGGGAGTGGAGCCATCTTCAGAATCTGAGTCAAAATAACTTTTGAAGGCTCTTTTCACTGTTGTGGGACAAGCTGTGATTTATTCATAATAAGGAGAGTCATTTTTTCTGGATACTAAGCCAGTAACACTGGTCTTTGCATAACATGACTTATCAATGCATACAACGATTTGAAGGTTCTTTTTCATTAAATGTAGTAGAATGAACAATGTGTGTCACACTTGGCAGACTGCCGCCATGTGACAAGGGTGCCTGTGCTGCAGGGACCATTGTTTATGTGCAGGAAGGGACACCTTTCTGCACATAAATAATCAATAATGGTGATTTGCACCTTCTATGTGTGCTGAAGAATGCAGCACACATGGAAAGAACACAAAACGAGGCGCCATTCTAGCGCCTGGTATTCCATGGTGTTCGTTTTTGATGCTGCCTCTGCCTTGTAAATCTGGGGCAGCGTCATAAAACAATGGGTGTTGCGGTGTAACACCCACAGCAACACCCATTGCACGCCCCTGTGCCACAGAGGAATGCGGCAGAAAGGGTAATATTTTCAAGGTGGCCTTAAGCCACACAAAGTGGATTAGCGTCACCTTGTCAATATGGAAAATGGTGTTGCGCCACCAGAGCATCAAAAAAAGTGATGCTCCGGTGACTCTGAGGGCTTGTAAATATGCACCGAGGACTCTTGCATTGGTGTGACCCTACAAGGACTTCATAAAAACACTGACGCGATATCTGGGCGACTGCACCATAAAGTCAAATATTGAAAAAACTGTGGCAAATGGTGCTGCTTGAGCACATTTAATTAGTAATTGTTTTGTCCGTAAGCTTATACCAGCATATGATACCCAAAATTGAATATCACTGCACAAGACAAACGTCTAGGAAATATGGTGATTTTTTGTCCACAAAGAACGTACTGAGTACTCTCATCAGGTTTCACTGGCTATGATCTGCTTGTGATCTTCTTGTGACTTCAGTAGCGGCTGCAACCGGACATGGGTAGGGGGCAGCAGGGGGGCGGGGGGAGGGAGGAGTGAATGAAAAAAAGGACTTACCTGGAATGGCCGGCCGCCGCCTCTCCGCCGTCCTCATCCTCTTCATCTTCCTTCTTCGTGTCCCGGCCGGCAGCAGGAAACACCCTGGCACACAGGCTTCCCTCAGCCTCGTCTCAGCGCCATGGTTTGGCGCTCAGACAGGGCCAGGGAGCCTGTGCATGTTCCTCACCAGGCTGTGTAATGCAGCCTGGTGGGGAACATGCAAAGTGCGCATGACTGTTTGGCCGACCCAAGAGGGCCGGCCAAACAGTCATGAGCACTTAGGGAGTGCAAACCACTCCTCCCCCTGCTCTGGCCTGCCCTGCCATTGACTGAAATAGGAAAAATAAAATGATAATAACGTTACGTTATTATCATTTTAATTTTCCTTTTGAGCAGTGGGGCGATGCTCCTCCGCCTTAGCGGAGGAGCCGCCACTGTGTGACTTCCCATAGGCAAAAAATGCAGCTCACGCTTGGAAAGATGTTAGCTGTAGAAGTGCAAACGAAGCACAGAAACAGAACAATGTTTGATTATCCAGGTTGCTGCCAAGGTACTCAGTAAGAGGATAAAAAAATTCCTCCTGTAGAAAGAATGGTAAATGCATGAAAAAGATTGTTACGAAGATTGGTTGGGATAAATCAGAAATAGAATTTTAAAAGCTTTCGATAAACAGGAGTAATCATAAAATGAGGAAAAATATGAGTTTCAGACAAACTACAGTGTTGTGCAGGGGCGACTCACTTGCTGTGGCTCCACCCTCTCTGGTTTCCTCATTTATCCAATAATATGGTATTATCAGAGCCACTGTAATTTTGTGATTGTGCAGCCGTGGCGATTTTCCCATAATTATAGATTAGCCGCTTGTCACATAATCCATAATCTGCAGCATAATCTGCAGATTTTAACCACCCAAAAAAGTTTGTTTCTAGCTCACACGGTTCAAAAGTTACTAAAAACGTAGGGACACGTTGTTTCACAGTGTAAGGCAGTTTGAAAAGGTACACTGGCTGCTTATTGCTATATGTGGGTGTTAAAATAAGGTACATCCGATGTCCAGATAGTGTTAACAAGTGTGAAAATGAAGTAATACTATCACATAATTTGCAGCATAATTTGCCTTTTCTTGCCACATTTACTCAATCCTGCGCATAATGTAGCCTCCCCTGCCGCATAATTCCACAGTCCCTGGCTATTAATCATTATTAGTATGATAAGCAAATGCTGACCCTCAGGCAGTGAAATCTGAATGCGCATGCACCAGCCATCAGACAGATTATCCTGGGCTGGAAAAGACCCATCCCCGACCTTAGGGGCCTGTAGCACCTTAGGGTCTCTCCTCTGATGAGACACTGCAGTGTTATAATAAAGGCAGTCCTGAGTTTAGATTTCAGCCCAGCAATGTCTGTGGCTACGCACCAATCAGCCTGTCACTTCACCCCAGTGGCGGCTAGTAGTCTGTGAAAGTGATGGGGAGTAATACTTGCCTAAAGTATAGAAAGGAAGTGAGGTTTGTGGGAGTTCTCCCCATCTAGATTTTGTTTTAAAGAAATAGGAAAAATAAGTACATTTTAAAGCCCATTTGTTACATAAATTTGGCGGATGCATTAACTACTCAGCTACTTAGATGATGTGTCAATGAGACTTGATGCTTCTGAGGATTTCATTCAATTTTATTACAAAAGTGTTATTTGTCATTAATTAACACCAGTGTACCACGGTGAGTATTTTGTGCAGGGGGCCGCTTATGCCATGAGTATCCTCTTCAATGTCAATAATTACCTACGCCAGTGGTAGAATTTTGCCATTAGTGTTGGCCATTTATCGTAGCCGAACCATATATCAAAAATTACCTATAGATTGTGAAGACCCTTAACTGGACCCGGTTGCATGCCTAACCCCACCTCCACATGTCATGGTTGTTCTTCGTTATGCCAAATAATACCTCCAATTGGCCGATGCCAGCATTTTTCCACAAGTGTGCTCCTATATGCATGAATTACCTCCAGTATGACAGTCCTAACATGATACCAGGGCTGCCAAGAATTACCTCCAGTGTGCTAGGACCACAGCCTACCTTTCCCACCCCACCTCGCTCTCTCTCATCCTGTTTCTCTCAGTGTCACCCGCTCACTTTCTCTCTGGGTCTCCTCTGGTGGGGGTTGGACCTGGCCCTTTCTGCAGGGTCGCCCCCAAACTTTTTGCCTTCCTCCTTCTACTTTTTGCTGAATTCATTTTTCCTGGCCTTAGGACTCTGTGCACTTTACCACTGCTAACCAGTGCTTAAGTGCTTATGCTGTCTCCTTAAAACGTGGTAGAATTGACTTATACCCAATTGGCATATTTAAGTTACTTATAAGTCTCTAGTAAAGTGGCACTACATGTGCCCAGGGCCTGTAAATTAAGTGCTACTAGTGGGCCTGCAGCATTGATTGTGCCACCCAATGAGAAGCCCTTTAAACATGTCTCAGGCCTACAATTGCAGATGTGTGTGCAGTTTAAACTGCCATTTCGACTTAGCAAACTAAACCCTTCCTTTTTATTACGTAGAAGTCACCCCTAAGGTAGGCCCTGGACAGCCCCAAGGGCAGGGTGCAGAGTCCTTAAAAAGTTGTACATGTACTTTTAAGTTTTACATTTCCTGGTGGTGAAAAGCGCTTGCATTCGTTTTTCATTACTGCAAGGCCTATCTCTCCCACAGGATAACTTTGGAGCAGCCTTATTGCACTACATATGTGTAATTTACAAATGTAGGTAACCCCTTCATGTTTGGTGTCTCTGGAATCACAATTTTAAATCCTAACATTTGGTGAAGTCAGATTTTAAATTACAATTCTGAAAATGCCACTTTTAGAAAGTTTGTATTTTCTTACTTTAGCCATTTGGTGCCTGTAGCCTGCCTCTGGGTCACACGACTGGGTGTGAGTGACAGTTGTACTTTGTGTATTCCTCCTAGACAGCCATACACAATAAGAGCTTAGGTGTGACTGGATGCGGCATCACTGGCTGGAATTGAGGGGGGGGCTGGGCACAGCCCCACTTACTTGAATAGGCTGTGTCCTGCCTTCACACAAAGGGCTGCATATCCCCTGTAGTTACTCTGGAGCCAGGTAAGGCAGGGCATCTGTGCCTTTCAAATGCATGCTTCTAGAAGCTTCTCCTAACTTCAAAGGCACAACTGTGTATAAAAGAAGGACCTCAGACACCAACCCTTCAGTATACTTCTGGACCTGTGGATACTCTGCCTGGAAGAAGGACTGCTGTGCTGCTACAAGGACTGATACTCTGCTGGACTGCTGCTCTAAAGGAACTATTGCCAGACTATGATGATGTGCTGCCTGCTGCCCTCTTGCCTGGGGAAGGAGAACTGGACCTGCAACTTTATCTTGAACCCAGGACACCAGAGTGACTCAAAGGCTAATCTGCTGCTCTCCTAATCTGAGCCTCAGGGGCATAAAAGGCTCCCCAACAGCTCCTGGGCCCGTCTTCAATGAGTTACCCCTCAGGTACTGGACACTTGGTGTAGCTCTTGAGCTCTTGAAATCAACCATTTGGGCTCTTCGCGGCCATGAACAGGCCCATTTGCACCCAATTGAAGGCTCCTCTGCAATGGCGGAGGAGCGCCACTCCACTGGCTCAGAGCCAGCAGCTGAAAAATAAAATTATATTTTATTATCGTTTTATTTTTCAGCTGCTGGCTTAGCCAGCATGTGCATGGAGGTGCGGGGCTGGGCCATAAAAGGGGGGAGAAGGAGTGGTAGGTGCACTTTTAAGTGCGCATGTCAGTCTGGCCAGCCGTCTTAGGCAAGCCAAACTGACATGCGCACTTAGGTTTCTTTAACCCAGCTGTATTGCAACCTGCTCAGGCCAATCCCCATGCTGCTCTCATGCTTGAGATCAGCGCGGGGATTGGATGGGGAGTCCATGAAGGTGTCCCAAGGACTGTTGGGACAAAGGAACTGGAAGCAGAGGAGCGCAAGGCTATGGCAGCATCAGGTAAGTCTTTTATTTTATTTTTTAATTACTAACCCTCCCGCCGCACGCTCCTCCTGTCTCCCCTGCGCCCGCTCCACCCACTCTTTATCTGCGTCGGACGCCACTGTTCGCACCGGAACCATGCCGATCTCTCCGAAAATCAGAGCAAGCCACTGCCAGCCCATCTCTTTGCACAGCTGCATCGACAACCCGCAGGGGACCGCCAACACGAAACTCCAGCCCACCCGTCTGCACCGCCTGGCATGCTCTTTATGCCACAACAACCACCAACCGTGATGCTCTCCTTGCTCAATATGACCCTCTCCAACATGAACGGGACTCATGGCACAAAACTGGAGACGGTAAAACTTCAGCTGGACTGATCTGGGACTGTATCCAACCCACGCTCTAGCGTGGTCAGCCTGAACTTATGACTTTGACCCGGTCCAGCGCGATCAGATTTGCCCGTTTGCACTTTATGCTTTTAGGTGCTATTTTACAGTTTATTCTTTAAAAACTCATAACTCTGGTTCAACTGATTGGATGTTTGTTGTTTTGCTCTTATTTTATTTATTAAGTTAAGGTCTATTTTTCTAACCTGTTTTGGGATATTTTTGTGTGGTGTTTTACTGTTTGAAGAGTTGCACAAATACTTTACACATTGCCTCTAAGTTAAGCCTGACTGCTCTGTGCCAAGCTACCAGATGGGGGGGCACAGGTTAATTTGGGGTTTGCTTGTGCCTTACCCTGAGTAGGATTGTGGTAGCTGCTTGACCAGGGCTCACACCCCAGTCAACCAGTAACCCAATTTCTAACAGTGGGTGATTGTCATATGCCCCATATTGGCCTTTCAAAGGACCAAGAAGGAAAACAAAGTCACTCATCCGTCTATATAACTATGTTCCTAGTAGGGTGCTTCGGTCAGCTGAGGCCTGCCTAATGGCTTGCCCCCGTTTTAACTTGTCCTCAGTTGGAGGAAGAGCCTACTCAGCATCAATACCTCGGCTGTGGAATAGTCTCCCGGTAAACTTACGCAAGGAACTGTACCTACTCCCTTTTAGAAAGAAGCTGAAGACAGTACTTTTCTTAGAAGCCGGGGGCATCATTTAACCCCTGCCATTTCACCACTCACTAGGATATGTGTCCCTCTGGTAGCGCTTAGAGACCTGCTGGTGATAACGCGCTTGATAAATGCAAATTACAATTACAATTACAATTACATAGTCTTTTTCTTTCAGGTGTTGGAGTCTGCCTCCATTGTGATCTTAACTTTCACTTGCATCTTTGTTTTTTTTATTTTGCAAACATAATACTTTGTATTTTATGTAGCATTTGGAGAACATACTATTAGAGTGTTTTTATAACTCTGAATTGACAGATACATATCTATCTGTGGGGATATCCACAGGCCAAATATATAGGTTAGACATGACCACTGATGTTAAAAATATTCTGACATACCAATCAATATTATAAAAATATATATTCTTTATGCATTGAAAAAACACACTTTTATAAAGAACACAAAAAACCCACTTTACAATAACGCTATAACTGAATCTTAAGGGTCCTAATTCCCTTTTCCATGGCCAAATAATCATCAACCATACAACATATCATCAATACCTTAGGGCTGGCATATAGCTGGAGTATTACTACCCCTACCAATCTACTCCTTAAAACCAGGTAATCTAATATGGAAGATCTAATATGAACATATCAATATTTCATCTGCCCAGCCGGCTTAAGGCATTCAAGTTGATGTTAGGGGACTTCTTTGCGTTAAGAGTCTCCTTCATCAGGCCTAGAATTTAATTTCAAAGCATTTCCATTATGAAATATGCACCTTCCTTGCCAGAGTCAATTCCTTTTAAAAGAACGAATTGCAGGCAATTTACATGATATTTACAAGGAGTGGACTTCTACTTGCTTTGTTTGTAAGAGACACAGTGGCAGTATTCTAACGTGATGCTTACATGGGGTAAAATATGCCATATTGATTAGGCGTATTATCTTGGCCACATTCTTGTTCTACTGACCAGTGTTGGGTAGTACCTTGCTGGGAGTTTCCTTATTGTCTTTTAAAACCCACTCCTCCATTTTCTTAAAAATGTGACTAGTCACTTCAGTTATTGCTCCCATCTTCAAAATTAGCCTACAATACAGCTTTTCTACTTACAGAAACACAGCCCTAGTCCCTTATAATGAGAGTGTGCGAGCACCACATACAACCACAATACAAATTAAGTATTTTCTTCAATGACAAAGTCCCCAGCTACACTGATTCTTATATTACTTATCAACTACCTTTTTTATGTACAGGCAAAAGAAACACAGTTTTCAATATCTTCACCAGTTTCATTAATGGTCATATACTTCTTAGCCAGCACTGACCTACTGCAGCGCCTCACACGACCACGAACCAGACATGATCAAATAAAAAACGAATAAAAGAGATATGGATTCAACATCACAAACAACAGTATGCAATTTAGCCTGCAATGAGGGTGACCCACAAAAACAGCATGAACACGAATATGAGCACTTTAATCAATAAAGAGCAATACTGTGATAGAAGAAAATGTCACCATTTTGTGAGTGAGGGCAGTATTTTTTCACAGAGCACGTGCCGTATAAATATCTGATGAACTTCCATGACTATGGACGTTCCATATCTTCAGCACATATTTTTCTGTGTAAAACATAGATTTCTACGCAGATACTAGCATTTTGTAAGTTTCCTGAGGATCTTTCAAAATCTGAAAATCATCCAGGGTTTCCATCTCTGATGGAAATGTCAGGATAAGAGGTCAAGTAGAAAGACTAGAAAGACTAGAAAGAAAGGAGGAATGACTGGGGTCAACGATGTGGAGCCACATCAGCATCTATTAACATATACTAGCAGTATTACTGGCACTGACTGTGCTATACATTAACTTTAATAGTGACTCAGCTGAGATGCAGGTTGTGTGGAGCAGTGAGCATCTGCAGAGTGAGATTTTGCTTGATAGATGCAAAGCCCAAGTCACTTTGGGCCCGATTACCAAACGTTTTTATGGGGGCAAACTCGGGGTATCTAGCTGTTTTCACCCCTAAAAATGTTTTTTAATATGTACAAACCCGATAGGAGGCCTTACATTATTACAGACTCCTAAAACAGGTTTGCAACTGCATAAGGAATCGCTTTTTGCAAGGGATATGTTGTAGGCGTCCACCTGCAATTTTGCAAACCGACCTATTAGTAGATAGGTTTCTTCATGAAGTTCCACACTGCTAATTGCGACCAGAATTGTGTAACCAGCGTTTTGTACATGAGGCCCTTAGTTGCTTTGTGTAAGCCTAGTTTTATCCTCTTTAACTGAATGCAGCAAATATAGGTGCCCTGTTAGCACCAGTGGAGCCTGAGGAAGGGTGTGTGAAGGTGAAGATATTGTGATATCAGGTACAGAAAGGCTGATGAGTGATGTGTGCGGTGTGGAGAAGACATGAGAGAGACAGGCACCTTGACTTGCAGTCTTACATAGAGTCACTGAAGAAAGATGTGCACTTGGAGGAAGTAGGTATTAAAAATGTCAATGTGCTTGCATTCTATTCATTCGGAAATGTTAGTAATAAATGTAGTGAGTGCAGTTCGAGGTATGTTTTAAAAATCTGTGGCAATTATCTGTGAAACGTTAACATATTTCACTATCGTTTTGCAATGTTGTTATGTATCGCCTGCAGTCTCTACCTTCCTTTCAAGTAGAAATTTGAAAAATTTCCACACATTTCCAAACATTGTTCTTTAGATTTGGATCACCTCTACACGTCACTGCACAGTGCTGTATAACGAGAATGCAAACACAAAAATGACCTGCGTAAAATAATTTTACCACACACGTCATTGTCCACAACATCATGACACTGATTCGAACCACCAAATGCAGACAAAAAAACACAGGCACAATTCTTGACAGCATTAAATAGTGCTCACTCTGCTAGCGCCGTGCATAGTAAGTGGCAATCATGGATAGGCATTATCAAATCCAGTAGCGGCCGGCAACATCAAAATATGGTGAGGCACGATGCCCAAAAAACTCACCATATATGTTGCACTTGCTGGAACACGGGCTCTGGTTGCGGTCACTCTCTTCGTCCTTGTGCTCTCCTCAGCGGTGATTCGGGCAGAAAGGGAAGGACTTCCTCCCATGTGCAACGCAAAACCAACCAGTCACTCCAGGATTGGTTGGAGCAGGCTAACTCAGCACTCATTTTGAGGCTGGGGGTCTGCGGCTGCAATCCCTCAGCTGTTTCTTAGCCCTTGGATTGATAGCTCTGAAGTGTACACGTCAGATTGGCCAGCTGTAGGCATCCAGCCAATCTGACATGGGCACTGGTAGGGGCTGAAGTAATAGAGCAATTGCACTAATCAGCCTCGCCTCCCGGCCCTCACACTGTAATAGTGCGAGCCTGCGACTCATTATAATCAAATGGTATTTATTAAAATTTTATTAATGTGTGTGCCTGCTGCGCTCGCAGCAGGCGGGCGATGCTCCTTTGCCATAACAGAGGAGCCGCCGCTGATCAAATCCATAGGCCAAACTTTTTTTAAGGAAGTGTTTGAGAATAATTGTACTACATTGTGGGTATTGACCCCCAGCTGTCATAAAAGGAAAATGGGTTCATGAAGCAGAATCATGGGTTAAGATCATATGGGAGCTGGGATTAGAGCCCCTTTCTGACCACAATGCTTTACCAGTTTTAAGATGTACCTTGAAAGAAGAGAACCCAGAAGATGAAGTTTCCATTGAAAGTGTTGAACGTAAAAGGTATACAAAGCTAAATATTGTATTGTAGATACTTTTGACAATGTGTCAGGATTTTTATTGCACTTTAAGAAAAACTATACATGTTGGCATGCCTTTACTCTGTGAACAAACCAGAAAATCCAAAATGTTGTCATGACAGCAAAGTGAAACGAATGAGGAAAGACAGTTAACAAACTGCACTGTGTCTTAATTTGAGGCTAAAGCATCCAAACAGTAAGCACTTCCTAAACAAAAAAGTCATAAAATAACAGTTCAAATGTAGCCCCGCCCACAAAGTAAATACAACAAAGAACACACATTGGGTCTCAAGCTACATTTTGCATCTGACATGTAGCAAAGGGACTACCCGATGTCCTCATCACCAAAACGCAAAAGGAAAACAAATGGCACAATGTAATTATACTTAAAATGCCAAGGTCTTGATGGACCCATTCCAAGCAGTGGCAAACCATGAAAAACATAAGAAAATCAATGGCTGAAGAGTGATGACCCAAAGGAATGAGACCTAACAAACAACCCAAACAAACGTGGAGTAGAGAGTTTGATATTTACGGCACCATGTGCACTTTATGCAATACAGTGAAGGATGTTTTGTGTATAATCTACCCCCCAAAATATTGCATGCTCCAAGAAACCCACAGCACTCTCGATCCACAAGGACTCTCAAAGTATTGTAAGGAGAGACAAAGAGACTTACATACAGGCTTTTAAAAGTTCTCTACAAACACTTTACTTTCTATCCATCACCAAACTCTTGACTGCCTAGTTCACCACTGAAAAAGGTCCCCAAAAGCTCAAATACACCAATGTATCACCACTGCTGAAGAACTATAATGCAGATTTTTACACCTTATCCAGTTACATAAATGTCCGGCCTCATCTATACTGTGAATCTATCGGAATCTTGTAGTAACTGCTAACTTCTTCATACACATTGAAGCTAATAAAACACAGGTAGGCTATCAATGTGTGGTCAGGCTAGGGTGATGAACCGAAACCAGATTGTTGGGGGCTTATTGGACCAGTGGCATACCCCATAAACCCCCACAGAGAAGATATTTTATTAACACTAAGTCCAGGCATGGCTCGTGCAGGTAAGAGTGGTGGGGCAGGGGCGGTGTGGGGGGGAGTCGATAGACAACGACGAGGTAAGCTTAAATTTAAAAAAACAAAAACCACTTACCTTGCGCTCGCCGCATCGCCGACTCGGCGATGTGGTGAGCGCAAGATAATTTTTTTTTGCATTTTCAAATTTAAGGTTACATCGTCTTTATCTGTCGACTCCCCTCCCCCCCGTTCCACCACTCTTACCTGCATGGACCACGCCTGTCTAAGTCTCCCTCGAGGGAGAAGTGGGAGCCCAGGAAGGAAACGGCAGAGCTCCCACCCATAATTACCTCTTGTTCTTTTTAAAGCTCTTGGGGACGCTGACCATTGGTGTTATAGGATCAAGAGTGATTGCTAGGCAATTAGGCTAATGATAGAATTCCATGTTCAAGAATGAAGGCAAGAATGTGAGAAAAGCTCTTTTAACACCTATATGCTGGTTTTATACACTTTTGTGAACCCACAGTACCTCCCCGAGTCAGCCTTTGAATATTCTATATTGTTACCCTTAGAGTGAAATGCTAGCAGGAGTACTATGACTCTGGTTTGAGGATTCGCATTATGGAAGCCCCAAGACAGCTCGGTTAAAAGACCACCATTGACACTGTGAGGATGTTACAAATTGGATTACTGGTTGACTGGGGTGTGACCTGGTCAAACAGCAACCACAATCCTAGACATCTGCAGTTATGTTTCGTAGATTTAACAAGTGCTGTCAACTTGGTTAATCATGCAAAATTATGGCAGACATTGGATAAAATGGGTGCTCCTAGAGAGATTATTATCTATCTATTGCAAATATATAAACACATATCTGCCCGGGTGCGCTATGGGATAAAAGGTGAGTGTATGTCACGTTTTAGGGTTACATGTGGGATTAGAGAAGGCTTTGTCCTTGCCCCAGCTATTGTTTTCCCTCTATGTTAATGGGATTGATGATTCATTGCAAAAGTTGAATGCTAACGTACCCAAAGTTGGCAAGCGACCAACCCCTATATTATTGTACGCAGATGATGCAGTCCTGCTGTCCAGAACCGCAAACGACCTTCAGTGCATTATTGAAAACTTCTCTGCGTACATGGAAGAAAAAGACCTAAAGTTAAATCGTAAAAAACATAAACAATGGTATGTGGTAAAGGAAAACAAAAACTAGAAGAAGTCATCTTAAGAGGGAATCAATAGCTGAAACCCACACTTTTACGTATTTGGGCATGCATTTTACATCTAGCAGACATTGGGGCCCGCAGCTAGAAATAAGTAAATTAACTTTTTTTCGATCAATAGAGGCCATTTTTAGATTCTCCGCCAAGATGAGAAGTAAGCCAATTAGAGAGATCTTGACCTTCTACAAGAGTAAGTGTTTAACTGGCGCTTGCTATGGTGCAGCACAATGGGGAATGACTAATTGTGCTTAACTCCAGACTCAAGAGAATATCTTCCTAAAAAGATTATCAGCAGTTCCAAATTCAACCCCTTCTTATATAGCACATAAAGAGTTAGCAGTTCCCTATATTGAGGACTGCATCAGTGTCAGCCCAGTCATTGTATGGCATGGGATATGCAGTAAAACTGGAACTAAATTTACTCAGGATATTATAGCTGATTGTTTGACCCTTGACCACAGTAAGATATCCCATGGCTGGCATATATTAATAATCTCCTAAAGGAGCTTGATGAGAATATCGATATCAGTGATCCTATGAAAGTCCTATGTTACAGTAAGAAGAGGTTGAAGACAGGAATTATAGGGGCTAGAGAATCCTTAAGAGAAACATGTGAATTTGTAAAGCCCACAATAAAAGTTTATTGTTTTGGACCAATTGAGAAAGGCACACAAAAATATCTGCTTTGGGTACCAAATTTACAACACAGATTTATCTTACTAGACTAAGAATGGGTACTCTCCATTTTATGATAGCTTTCCCTGATATGGGCAAATGGAACCAAAAGCTACCAAATTACCCATGCGATTGTAAGTCGCATCAATCAACTTTACATTTTATTCTTTCTTGTAATTTTTACAGGGATGTAGGGAAGAAGATTCTATGCCCCCTTTTTTTACAATAAGAAATTATATTTTTATAAAGATGCATTTAATTTTATTTGTAGTTTGGAAAATGAGGGAGTATGCTATGCAGTGGCCTCCTATGTTTAACTAGCCATTAAAAGAAGGAAGGCAAATTCACATCTCGAGGCCTTAGTTTATGAGACAATTTAGAATGTATATTCCTGGGGTAATTTCCTATTCACTATGTTTTAGGCTAAGTATGGAACGAGAAGTAAAATGAAATGTAACACGAGTTGTTATTTATATGCACAGTATCTTTTATTTCTATTGTTTTCATTGTACATACTTTTAAGGGAATTTTATATTTTCTTTATTTTATTTTAATTTAATTTTTTCTAAGTTATGGTAATGCTATTTAGTGTATGATGTATATATAGATGCATCTTAGCGTGTTTTTATAGTTTGTATTTAAACCGAATAAAGCTGATAAATGAATGAACACAATCCTAGTCAGGGTAAGAGGCAGGCAAACCCTAAATTAACCTGTGCTCACCCTCTGGCAGTGCAGAGCAGTGAGGCTAAATTTAGAGGCAATCTGTAAAGTATTTGTGCAACACTTCAAACAGTAAATCAGTGAAAACACCACACGAAAAGATCCCACACCAGGTTTAGAAAAATAGAGTAGTATTTAATAAATAAAACAAGACCAAAATGACAAAAATTCAATTATTAGAATTTGAGATATTGATTATTAAACTTTCTAGTGAAAAATAGTGCCAAAAAGTACAAAGTGCTATTGGGGGATATCTGGTAACGCCGGATGCAGTGCAGGCCAGCTACAGGGACCCAATTAGTCCTGATGAACAAGGTACCTTAAATCCTGTTTGCGTAGTGTTGCGTAGATCTGCACCGTGGTGATACCTTGGTTCCGAAATGCGGCAGGGGTGCGGGGTAAGATCCTGATGCATTGATATCAAGAATCCTGTTGATGGGGCTCATGTTACAAAGTCCGGTGTCAAGGATGCGATGCGCTGCTCTGGCGATGCGTCAATTCTGATGAGCTGGTGAAGCTGTGATGCAGAGTTTCGGCATCCTCATTGAGGCTGCCAATAATGAGAGATTCGAGGAGCTGAGCTAGGGAAAGCATTGTGGATTGGTGGTTCCGAACGCGATGCGTCCCAAGATGCAGGTTTCAGCAGCAATGCAGGTCTTTTGCGACAGGTCCAATCCATGCAGCAATGGCTATTTGCCGATTCTGCCTGGGGATTCGCCACTGAGCTGAGGAAATGCGTTGGTTCTGCTCGGAGATGCGTCGCTCAGCAGAGACGATGCATTGGTTCTGTTGCCAAGCACCTTAGGCCCACTTCCAAAGGTTTAGGACTGGGGTGGCACCACTTGGCAGGGTAGACTCACAGATGGCAGAGTCCAGGTGCAGGGGTTGGAAGTACGTTATGTCACTGAGGCTTCAGATCAGTAGGCCAGCCAACTAGCCCTTGGAGTCACTCTGCGTTCTGGGGTCAAGTGATGCAGGTCCAGTCCTTCTCACAGAGGCCAGAGGGCAGCAGGTCAGTAGAGCAAAGCAGGAGTCCAGTAGAGCAGCAGTCCAGCAAAGTGGCCGCCCTTCAGCAGCATAGCAGTCCTTCTTCCTGGCCGAGTATCCACAGGTCAAGAAGTGTACCGTCTTGGTGGTGTCTGAGGTCCAATACTTAAACCCAGTGGTGCCTTTGAACAGGGGGAGACTTCAAAGATATGCCTTTGAAGTGCACAGAGGTCCTCCCTTCCATTTCTGGCTGCAGACTCACTACAGGGGACCTAGACCTATAGGCCCAATGGCCTAGAGGACATTGGGAGTAGCTCCGCATATGTTAATGTCTGTTCCTGCCAAAAAATAAGGTCTTGAAGCCAGTCCTTAAATTTAGGTGCCCTCCCTCTGCCCCATCTGCACGCCACTCTACGCTTGGCCAATAATAGCCCCAGTGCCACATATCGCTTATAAGCTGAGGGTATATCTTCAGTGTATCCTAGTAGTGCCGTTACGGGCGATTCTGTCAGCGTCAACATGGTCATTTGTGCTAGGGCCACAAAAACCTGGCTCCAGTAAGGCCTTACAGCTGCGCATTCCCATGCGATATGTAGGAACCCCGCTGCTTCCTGTCCGCACCTGTCACAGGCATCATTGTCGAGTAGTTTGAATTTGAACATTTTAACTGGGGTGTAGTATAGACTATGGATATATTTAAAATGTATAATGTGCAAACGGCTACTCGCTGATATATTTCCAGTTTGCTGACAGCAATAGCTCCACTTATCTTCATCAAGGGCCTCGCCCAGTTCCTCCTCCCATTGCAGTCTAGCTGTCCCCCCAGCCGTCTGGGTGGCTGTCTGTGTGCTCTGGTATATGAGGGATACAACACTTTGGAGTCCGTGCTTTGCAGTAGGCGGTGTAGTGGGATTAGTGTGGCCGGTTCGTTGGGGAAGTCTGGAGTGGCCGCCCTCACACTCCTCAGTCTCACATACATAAATAGATCCATCGCCGCAGGGTTCCTGTCTAAAAAGAACTGTTCTTTAGTGCGGAAAACCCCGTTGATTTAAAGGTCACCCCATTTTCTAATGCCGCTTTTTTCCAATAATTGGCGACACTGTACTTCCTGGGTTACTTGTAAGTCGGGATGGCGAGCCACCTGTAGAAGGGGTGAGTATATCTTTGCAATGTCTAGTTTTTTCGCAATTTTTTGCCAAGCAGTGACAGTGCATGCCACCGTAGTGGACTCAGTATCCCTCCCTTTCGCCTGTGTGGCTATGAAACCCAACAGCGGCGTGGGCTGCATGTAGTATTGTTCGATCGCTATGTGCGGCATATATGGAGGTGGGGTAAACCAATATGTAGCGTAATGTGCCTGTGCGCTGAGATAGTATAGTTCAAAATCGGGGGCCTCAAATCCCCCTTGCATGAAAGGCAAGGTCAGTATCTCCCATTTCAGTCAAAGTTGTTTTCCACCCCAAGCGAGCCGTATCATTTGGGATTTCAAGGCTTTAAAAAAATTGCGTCCCGGAGCGAGAGAGATATTATTAAATAAGTATAGCAATTTAGGTAGTATGACCATTTTCATCAGGGATATTCTTCCTGCGAGGGACAAGGGCATAGGGATCCATCTAGAAACCAATTCTGATATGCTTTCTATTGCTTTTCCATATTTCGCTCAGAGCAGCTCCGCTCTGTCTCTGGAGACATTAATCCCCAAGTACTTCACTTCATCCGAGCACCATTCAATAGGGTAATCCATGGGGTAAGGTTGGGCAACAGCAGTAAGTGGGAACAGCTGGGATTTCCCCTAATTAATTTTGACCCCTGACAATTCTCCAAAAAACTAGGAACTCTCTTAATATGGGGTTAAGGCAAGTCTGGGGTTCTCGCAGATATAGTGTGATATCATCTACATACAGCGAAATCAGCACATGTCTAGTGGGGTACTCAAGAGCTCACTCCCGATGATGCTGCCTGAGCTTGGCCGCAAGCAGCTCGACAGCTAAAGCAAATAATAACGGGGAGAGTGGGCACCCCTGTCGCGTGCCTCTCGTGATGTTGAATGGGGAGGAGCAGGCGCCATTCACCACCACTCTGGTGCGTGGTTTATTGTATAGTAGTTGTATCCAAGATAGGAAGCTATGTGGCATACCCATCCTCTGTAGTATTCCAAATAGATAATCCCACTCTACTGAATCAAACGCCTTGGTGGCATCTAAGAATACCGCCACCGCAGCGAGATCCGGATCTATATCTTGCATTACCGTAAAGAGGGTTCTGAGATTGTGGGAGGTGGCCCGTCCCGGCACAAAGCCCGCTTGATCGGGCAGTACTAATGCGCCCGTGAGGAGGCGATTGGATAGCACATAGCTAATATTTTCACATCACAGTTTATCATGGAAAGCGGTCTGTACGACTCACATCTGTCAGCCAGCTTTCCAGTCTTAGGTATGGATATAATGGATGCTTCCCTCATTGAGGGTGGTAGAATGCTTCTTCGTATACTTGTTTAAGGATAGGGGCTAAGTGTTCTATATATGCTTTATAAAAATCAGCAGGTATGCCATCCGGCCCGGGGGCTTTGCCCGATCGGAGTTGCATAATTGCTGCCCGAATTTCATCTATTTCTATCTCGGCAGAAAGGAATTCTCTTTGGGCATCACCTAGACATCCAAGGGCAACAGGTTCCAGGTACTGCTGCAGCGTAAGCGGCTGCAGCCGTGTTGTGGTGTAGAGTGAGGAGTAAAAAGTCTGAAATGTGTGGAGAATTTCTGACATGTCTCTAACTATCTTTCCTTCTGGGGTTTGGAGTTCCAGGACATGGTTCGAGAAACAGGGCTTGTGAATCTGCTCAGCGAGCGCTTTACCTGGCCTTTTCCCCTCCCCATATCTTCGGGCCTTGAAATATTTGCCTCGGAACAGGCATTCTCTGTCTGCTGTGTCTGGGTATTCCGTTATTTTATCTCTAAGTGTTGTTTGTCCGTGTGCGGACGGTGAGCGGCTCATGTTCTGCTCTATTTGTTTTATCTCAGTTTCTAATCTAGAAAGTGTCGAGCGCAGGTCTTTTAGCACTCCTCCCCCCTTAGCAAGCCAGATCCCTCTGATGGTGACTTTAAACGCCTCCCACACTGTCGTTATTCGTTTAACTGAGCCCATGTTGCGTTGAAAGAAGTCTTGGATTTCCTGGTCAGTTCCGTATGGAATACTGAGTCTAGCAGCATAGTAGGATTTAGGCGCCAGGCAAGATGAGGAACACATCCAGTCGGCAGGGCGAGGCCCAAAACCACCGGAGAGTGGTCCGAATAGATGCATGCAAGGTGTTCCGCCCGTGTCAGCCAAGTGCTGATGCCCGTAGAGACCACCCAGTAATCCAGTCTCGACCATGTTGCCTGCGCTGCAGTGTAGTGTGTACCCTCTTTCCATCCAGGGTGCAAGTAGCACCAAGTATCCATTAGGCAGTTCTCTACAATGATGTCTCGCACTTGTCGTTGGGCACGGGTATAGTGATGGGGTTGTGGGTGTGATCTGTCCAGCTTTGGGTCAATTGTCAATGTTGAAATCTCCCCCACAAAGTATATGGGTGGAACTTATATCAGTTATTTTCCCCCATAGATTGGCGAAAAACACTGGGTCATCAAGATTGGGCCCGTAGCAGCTGACTAGCATGACGGAGTGTGAAGCTAGTTTGCCCCATAGTATAATATAGCGACCTTGAAGGTCCGACATGGAACCCATATGTATATACGAAGTGTTTTTTTTAACTAGGATTATGGTGCCTCGTGAATAGGTAGAGAAGGATGCAAAACAGCTATGTCCTGCCCATCGGGCAGCGAAGCGCTGGGGCCGCTTAGGGTCTAGGTGGGTTTCTTGTAGCATCGCAACGTGTATTCCGTGTCTGTCTAGACATGCCAGTATTTGTCTGCACTTGCGGGGATTACCCAGTCCTCTCACGTTCCAGGTTATGAAACGGATCTCTGGTTGGTTGCGGGGTTCTGTCATCTGAGTGGTTCTTCGTGTAATCTGTTCCTAGAGTATAATAACGCGACCGTTGTGTGCTGTGTGCGCTGTAGTAGAAGCAAATCATGCTTTTCATTATCAGGCGATGTGCTTGTAAACAAACAGTCCCATCTACCCTCCCCCACCTACATCGACGGCCCCAACTTGTCGTGATCTCTGTACCCTCCCATACAACCCCGATTCCTAACTAACAGCTGTCTTGGTAGCAAGGGTGAGTCTCTTATAAACCCCAAATCAGGTCTGTGCAGTTGCTCCAGGCAACCCTACAGCTGTTGACAAAACAGCTAAGGAGCAATATCCCTCCCCAAGAGAAAAAGAGGGAAGGGGTAAACAACAAACAACCCAAAACAAATAGATATCTCACCCAATTAAGTCACGCAGTGCGTTATAAAAAGAAAAACAGGGGGAAAAGGAAAACAAAAGCTGGGGGATCACCCTGTGGGGTTACATCAGGGGGCACTTCAGCCCACTCTCGCCCTCCCCGAAATTGAAAAAGGGATGGGAGAGGGTCACCCAGGAATGGGAGTATCCGTGCTCACTGAATCGCTTGGATCTATGTAAATAGTTAAGCGTGTCTGTTGGCTGAGTCTGCGTCAAGTTCTGCAGCTTCTCGAGACATAGGCTGGTCTGTGTATAAGGGGACATTTTCTGATTATGCAGTTCACAGTTTATACTCACGACCAGTCCAATATTGTCTCAGTCAATCATTATCCGACAGCTGTGATGATGGTTGGTCGTCCGAGTTCTCTCTCTCTCGACTCGCCCGCTGTTTCTTCAGTTTCTTGAGGAAGTCCTCTACTTGTTGCTGGTAAAGAAAGAACTTGTGCTTTCCCTGATGAGTGACTCGAAGCCGGGCCGGGTACATCATTGAGTAATCTATTTGCGCCTGGAGCAGTTTTTTCTTAACTAGCACAAATTTCTTCCTGGCTTCTTGGACCGCAAGCGTGAAATCAGGGTAGAGCGCAATGTTTTGCACCTCGTATACCAATTGCTGTTTTGCTCTGGCCATCCTCAATGCCGCGTCGCGGGCTCTGTAATTCAGTAACTTGGCTAATATGGGCCTGGCAGATGTTACCGGCGGCAGTCTGGGCCCTAGGGATCGGTGCGCTCTCTCTACCACATGTTGGGTGGAGAACGCGTCAACGCCGAAGATCCCGCAGAGCAGTCACTCAACATAATCTTCCATTTTGCCAGTGTTGGCGCTTTTTGGTACTCCCAGGATACTTATGTTATTACATCTTGAGCGCGCCTCAAGGTCCTCGTTCTTGGCGGCGATAACCTTTAGCAAAATATCAATTTGCGACAGCTGCGAGCTCCTGGCCGCCGCGTCATCCTCCAGAGTTGAGATTCGTTGTTCGGCTTCCCCGATGCGTGCATCGTGCTTCTCCAGTTTTTGGGCCATGAAATCCAGCCTATTGCACCTGGTGTTTCATGGTAATAAGGAGCGTTTTAAGGTCATCTTCTGCAAGCTGCAGTGCGTCATTTGGTGGATCAATGGGCTGTTGCTTTTTTTTCGCTCTGGCTCCGAGGTGCCTTCCGGGCTCAAATGGCAGTTTAGCCTGTTTCGTGTCTGTCCTGCCCATCTTGCCCAGCTGTTGCACTTGGCTATGGCTTCCTCCGGACGGGGCAGCGCAGTGTCCGCAATGTTCGCCTTCGAGATACGGCAAAATTGGTCTCAGTGGCTAACTGTCCCACCGCCTAGGAATCTCCAGCGCCGTATGTTAGGCACATGGGACTGCCAGTAAATGTCACTTAAGGTATTTGCTTGGACCGACCATTTGTGCGGTTAGTCAGTTTATTAGTGCCTCTGTTCTGCGTGCCTTAGCTGTTGTTATCTTCTCCCCCCCCTGAAGGGTCCGATCCAGTGGGTGCGGCTGGAGGCCCTGCCTGGTTGCTTTTTGGGGCGTCTCTCCCCCAGACAGTCGTGCTTATATCTGATGCAGGTGCCTCCTACCTGGCGATCGATACCCCCCTTGAGGGATCCGCCTCTGATGGCCGATTAGCCTATACCATGAGTTCCTGCCCCTGTTTGCTGCTATGAAGGAGAAGGGAAGTTCCCCTTCTCTTCTCTCCTTCTGTTATCGCTGGGCAGAGCACCGCATCCAGCTTTTCTTGGGCATTCCCTCCGGGTGTGCCAGTAACTTTTAATCTTCGCGCACGCGGTTCTAGATTGTTTCTTCTCTGCCCTTATCGACTGCCAGGGCGCCCGGTGGGTGCGGCCTCTGGGCCACCTGGGACAGGTCTTTCTTCTTGTTCAGGGCAGCGCTGATGCCTCCCAGAGCCCGCCGTGCGCAGCTGGCTCCGTGCTCCCGCCCGGTTCTCTAGGCCCGATGCACCTAGTCTCTTTGAGTTCGGAGGGGGCCTGGTTCACTTGTCTCCAATAGCCTGCTCTCGGGTTCCGCAGACCCCTGCAGATGTTTAGCCGCGCCGCCAGGCCCGCTTTAGCGGCGGGTGGGTCGCATCCTCTGCCACATTGTAGTTGGCCGGGGCAGGTCTTCTCCGCAGCCGCAGCAGCACCTGCCTCGCCCACCTGACCTCGCTCTCCCTCCTCGCGTACCTGCTGTCTCGAGGGTCATGCCGGGTTATCGTGTGCCCGCGCCGCTTCTGTGTTACGCGGGGCTAGGCTTCTTAGCCATCTCAGCTGTCGGCTGTCCGGGCTCGCAGGGACGATGCGCCTGTCCCGTTGTCATTCAGGCCAGGGTGAGCGCTTCGCTAGGCCCGCTAGGCCTCGGCTCCGCCCTCAGGACTCTGCCTTCATTCCCCGCATTGCTGCTAGGCCTGAGGGAAGTCTATCTGTTACCGCTGTTCCGTTCAGCGGTTTTGAAAACGGATCGCCTCCTTCGCATACAGGCACCTTCTGGCGTGATTTGAGCTCATTTTTTTAGGAGGAGTCCATGCGGGAGCAGGATGATGCCAGATTTAGTCTCCTGGGCCGCAGGAGCCTCACAGCAGTGCGGCAATTTTATGTGTGCACCCTCTAGCACCCCCCATCAACAAAATATTTAGTGGGCAACACTGGTGCATGCTCTACCAAGAATACATGTGTGAAACAATTGTTGATAGCTGGTGACTGAGTGGTCAACGAGACCCGGGGCGCACAACCTTCTAGCCTCTGGCTTCCAAAATGTAAACAAAATCAACACTGTTGAAACAATTAACCAAAACAAAACGATGCTGTCCAATGCTTCAATCACTTTATTGAAAACGTGGTGATGCCAGTATTCAAAATTCATACGGGATGCTACTCCAAACTTGTGTCAGCAACATCTGTTAGCTCAAGGTTCATCATAAGTAACAGTTGTTTCATAGACCCAATACATTTTAGGAAAAACCCTTCATCATTGTAATGTGGAAAACTAGAAGGTCTTATCAGAACAAGCCATAGGCAACAAACTGAGATAAATGCTTGACAATTGATGTCGTGCCACATGTAACATGTGGATCCATGTGAATATGCAACGAGTCTTTAAAAAAAAAACTGATTGTAATCAATTGGTCCCCAAATAAACCAATTTCTTTGCCTCATGTAACATATGACTTCCTCAGGGTGCCAGTGTACACACCAAGAATCTGAGATTAAACATGTACCCCAATGATCTGTAATAAACCATAAAAAACAGGGCATCAAGAATAACCCAATTGTGTATAAACCAGTGATTGCCTGAGAAACCACATCTATGACAAAAGTGTTAACACGCCTCATACGTAATGCTGTGCATACTTATGATAATGTGGTACTCATGCACATTAGAACAGCAAGTGCAACTTCACTCACATGTACAAAGACAGATGATAAACTGTCTGTACGTAAATGATACAAACAAATCTGTATAAAAAAGCAATAACAACAATGTTTGTACTAAGTGAAGACGTGAGTGCTGATAAAATGGGTCCAAAAATGTTTTACCTCCTGGCGCATAAAGTAGACCAAAGCGCTAAGTGTGCGGGTAAAAGCATGTGCATCCCGACACCCAGGCGTTCAGAGATGCTAAGCCGTCGCAAATACAGCAGGATGCTGAAAAGTAAAGAGCGCCGTAATGAGACTACTGATCAAAAGCTGTGTGAAAAAACGGTAGAGCAATAGCTGTGAATTAATCATTTACCTTGCGAAAACAACGAGAAAACGGCCCCTCCAGCGCAAAGCACCATGAGCCTGCTCCGTGTGTTGAGTTGACCCAGTGAGTTGAATGTCTTTTAAATAAAACGCGCAGCCTGTAACAGGGACATCTTAAGGATTTTGGGGGCCCTGGGCCAAACATATTTTGGGGGCCCCTGTTCAGAACAGCTTTGAATTTATGATCCAATTTGAGCCCCTGTTTCCCACGCCGTTTCCGCTTCCTCAGCTGCGTTAGCGATCCAGTTTGAATCATAGGCATTAGCCTATATATTCCCGATGTAAACGGACGCGCGCAGCTGTCAGCGGTAGGATTTAGTGTTTCCTGCCCTGCTACTAGGTTTTTAATACTTTTTAAATTGTATATGTGTGGCTGAATTACTCTGTGCTTTTTAACAATTTCTCCTACCTATGCGCACTTGCACTTTACTTGATTCTGCTTGCCTACACCTCCTTAGCTGCTCCGATTCGCATCTCGCTTTTCCTCCAGTCCTGGTCCGCCGCGGCTGATACGCCGATTGTGCGGAGGGCTGGGGCTACTATCGGGTTCCTCACTTCCGCCCACGCAGTTTCCAGCTTCCTCAGCTACGTTAGCGATCCAGTTTGCATCATAGGCATTAGCCTATATATTCCCGATGCAAACGGACGAGCGCAGCTGGCAGCGGTAGGATTTAGTGTTTCCTGCCCTGCTACTAGGTTTTTAATACTTTTTAAATTGTATATGTGTGGCTGAATTACTCTGTGCTTTTTAACAATTTCTCCTACCTACGTGCACTTGCACTTTACTTGATTCTGCTTGCCTACACCTCCTTAGCTGCTCCGATTCGCATCTCGCTTTTCCTCCAGTACTGGTCCGGCGCGGATGATACACCGATTGTGCGGAGGGCTGGGGCTACTATCGGGCTCCTCACTTCCGCCCACGCAGTTTCCGGCTTCCTCAGCTGCGTTAGCAATCCAGTTTACATCATAGGCATTAGCCTATATATTCTCGATGCAAACGGACGCGCGCAGCGGCGCGCGCCGCTGGCACGCCAAAGGCAAGCTTGTCTGCGCCCGTCAGCGTCCCGGAGGCGTCCGGCGCCGGCCATGCTGCCCAGTTCCCCTCCGGTGAGTTTCTTCCACTATATTACAATAATGAAAAACTGCTTAGCCTTAGGCGGCTACCATTATGTCAGTGTAAAGCGGCTGATCCGAGCTTGGAGGTAGACTTTCGATGCAATAAGTGCAACTTGTCTCTCCTCCAGCCCAGGAAACTCGCACCCAAGATCCTCCCACGCAACAATAAGTGTAAAAACAATAAGAAAACAGAGGACTTAAAGGCCACCCTTTTAAATTGTTGCTCTATGCAAAAGCATGAACCACACATTTATGACCTACTTTTAGACGAACAGCCTGATCTTTTATTTCTCACTGAGACCTGGCTGTCTGAAGCCTCCAACCCTACTATCACCTCAGCCATCCCTACGGGTTATAAAATCCTTAGGAGGGACCGACCGAGTGGGGAAAGGGGGCGGTGTCGCCATAATTTACAATAAAAAACTAGACTGCTCTCTCATCCCGATGGAAAACATCGAGGGCGCAGAGTCGTTAGGCTTCCGCTGTACCTTATCCCCCCATCATAGCATAGCTGGTTTTCTGATTTACAGACCTCCCGGTGCAATTGGAAATTTTATTACTACGCTTAATACAGCCACCACCTCCCTGGACTTAAAATACAACAACTGCCTTATTCTGGGAGATTTCAAAATACATATGGACAATGGAAAAGACCCTCAAACAATTTCCTTGTTGGAGACGCTGCAGGCCTGCAACATTTTTCCATCTATTTCTTCTGCCACCCATGAGAAGGACCAAATCTTTCACAACTTTGACATATCAGTAAGCCTACCTCTTCCCATTACCTGGTCTGACCACCTCCTATTAAAATTTGTCATTCCCAACTCTGCCACAGCCTCATGGGCTAACGCAGGGCAGAGGGTCCCTAATTACAGGACGTTCCATAAAATATCCATCCCGATGTTAGCAGGTGCCCTTGGTCGTTCCTCATCGGAGCTGTCTGGCTGCCCCGACTCGGACACCCTCTCAATAGATTCATGGCTCTGAACCAACATTGGTTCAGCGGTACCAGTTGTTTCCCGCACCCCAAAGAGGTCGGCCCCACCAGCTCCATGGTTTAACGATTCCCTCAGATCTAGCAAAAGAAATTGTAGAAAAATGGAACGGAAATGGTGTAAATCCTATCTACCTGAGGACAGGAAGGTGTATAAAGACACCTTAAAAGCTCATTACATTCTCGTGAAGGCAGCCAAGAAAAACTTCTTTCAATCCAAGATAGAAAATGCCCAAAATAAGAGTAAGGAAATCTTTAGCATGGTTAAATCCTTTACCTCCCGAAAGCCAGCACAAAGGAAGGGCCATGCACGGAAGAATTGTCTAAGCAAATAGCTCAATTCTTCCACAAAAAGATCTCCGTGATTCAACAAGCCTTCACTAACATCTCAGAGGAAGAACTGACCTTTTACCTTAGTTCTAATAGCAAATTTCACCTCTTGGATCCTCCATCTTTACCAGCTTTCCCTGAATTTCAGCTTGAAGAGTCACTGACCCTTCTCCAAAGCATTACGTCTGGCTCTCCTACCGACCCATGTCCAGCGAATATCCTGAACCTATTAGCTCCCACCATAAACCCCACGGTAAACCAGCTCTTTAATGCTTCCCTATCCTCAGGCAACATGCCGAAATTATGGAAGAATGCTAAGATTCTTCCACTGATAAAAAAGGCTAACGCCAAACCGACAAACCCTGCCAACTACAGGCCAATCTCCCTTCTTCCGGCCCTCTCCAAAGTATTAGAGAAGCATGTAAACAAGGCCCTCCAAAAACACATTGAAGATGGGAAGCACCTTCATGAGTCCCAATTTGGTTTTAGGGCTAACTACAGTACGGAGTCCGCTCTGCTGGAAGTGACTGAATTTCTCAAGGGTAAGCTGGACCAGGGAGGCAAGGCTGTTCTGATACTGCTTGATCTGTCAGAGGCCTTCGATACGGTCCCACATGAGAGGCTCCTGGAGAGACTTGCTAACATCGGCCTGGGGGGGACCGCCTTAACATGGATGTCATCCTTCTTGGCAAATAGATCTCAGGACATCTGCCCCCCCCCCTTTCTCATCCCCGGTTCCGACCATGAATGTAGGTGTCCCTCAGGGCTCCATTCTCAGTCCTACCCTTTTTAATATATATCTATCCCCCTGCATTTCTGGTAGAGGAAGAGGGCGCCAAAATTGTTTCCTATGCTGATGACACTCAGCTGATTTTTTACATATGAAAAAGGAACCGACTTTGATGGGGCAATGATTAGGTCTTGCCTCACAAATGTTTTTAACTGGCTTAAGATCAATCAGCTGAAGTGCAATCCTGACAAAACTGAAGTTGTTTTCTTTGGTAATCCAGAAACGCCTGACTGGAGCTCTTGGTGGCCAAAAGATCTGCCGCCCGCGGAAAAGGAGAAAGTCAAAAACTTAGGAATTGTCATAGACAAGACACTCTCCATGTGCTTTCAAATCCAAAATCTAACTGGCGCTTGCTTTGGTATACTCCGGTTGCAAAAAAAATTCCTGCCACTTGAGAGCAGAAAGATCGTGGTGCAGGCTCTGGTGACATCAAAGCTTGACTATGTCAACAGCTTGTACCTCGGTCTTCCCAAATCCCTTATCCAGCGCCTACAAGTGGTACAAAACGCGGCAGCCAGAGCCATCCTGAGACCTAAACCCAGATCTAGTATGACCCCTATTCTTAAGTCTCTACACTGGCTCTGCATAAAAGAACGGATCGACTTCAAAGCGATGACCATCTTATTTAAAGCTTTCCACGGCTTAGGAGCCGGCTACCTAAATAAAGCGCGTTAATCGCTACACAACATCTAGACCCCTAAGATCTTCCAATGCCAACCTGGCCATCGTGCCTAAAATATGCCGTGCCCGCACTGGAGGCAGATCCCTCGGCTTTCTAGGCGCAAAATTGTGGAATAGACTCCCGGAGTCTCCGAGACTAACCACAGACCTACTCTCTTTCAGGAAGAACTTAAAAACCTGGCTTTTTAATAACTAATGGGTCTTTTACGCACGTTTTCTTCCTGCTGTCACGCGCCAGGACACTCTAGTCTGAGTAGCTGTGCACTTTATTAAATACACTATTTCATTTTATTTCATTTCATTAGGTCCCCGACAGTGCAAAGGAACACTCGTCCAAATTCTAGGGGCCTTATTTATGAGGCCTTGCTTCACTTTTATGCCGCCGGTGCGTCACTTTTTGTGACGCACCGGCAGCGTAAAAATGTGCCATGTTGCGCCCTATTTACAAAGTGACGCATCTAGGCAGATGCGTCACTTTGTAGACCCTGCACCATATTATACCTGCACCAGGTATAATGTATGCAGGGTGGGTGTTCCCCCGCAAAAAGCCTCGTAGGTGTGGCGCATTGAAATCTATGAGAACTCAGTGCGCCACTTCTAGGACGCCATTGCATCAATATCTTACACCTGCCTCACAGCAGGCGTAAGACTGATGGAGGTTGCCCCATGTGAAAGGACACATTGCTGGAGTTGCGTCTATTTTCAGACACACCCCAGCAATGCATCACTTGCGCCTACAGATACGTCAGAAATACTGACGTATCTGTAACTCCTTGCAACATGATGCGTCATACAGTAAATATGATGCATCCATCATGTCGTAAGGAGGGCGCACTAGAAGTGACGCATCCCTGTTTTCACACAGCGATGCATCACTTCTCATAAATAAGGCCCTAAATGTGTTTACATCTAATATTCAGGGATAGTTATGTGGGTTTTCAATATTGTAACACAGCAGCAGCTCACCATTATTACTGCAAATAATCTCTGTGACGCCCTCCCATTTCTAATATGTTAGGCGTTGTTTTGATCTAAAAGAAACTTTTATATGTATATTGCATGAAACATAAACACAACAGTTCTCTGCAAAATGGCTGTACTAGACTCTAACACATCAGGTACATAAAAAATAAATTAAAGGAAAACAGTATTTAAAACAATCTGTTTAAGAAATATTCAAGGTCATTAGGGCAAAACTCTGGAGAACGGAGCTGACTCTGTCAGGGGGCCCCCTGAAAGGCTGGGGCCCTGGGCCAGAGCCCACTTTGCCCATGCATTAAAACGTCTCTGGCCTGTAAGTCAATGGGAAAATGGTAGAAATAAACGAAAGACGGTGACCATAAAAAGCGAAAAGTGAATCTACTACAACCTGGTGTCAATACTTTATCAATTGTCAAGAGTAATCTGATTGTGGCAGCAAAGCTGTGCCGAGCTACTCAAAACACAGTCTGAACCGCCCCAAAGTAATATAACAACATTAACAATCTGAACATAAAGTGAAATAAATATAAATGACAATAACATATAATGATGACATGCAAATACCATTGACAGTATCATCGTGGTATGAGACATACCTGAGTGACAATAGGCAGATATCATATGGTGGACAACATTCAAATGGTTATTTGTGAATGAATATTTGATTATTCAAGCTGCCTTAGCGTGCAACCTAATCATACACGAATGTAATCAAAACAAATACAATTGGAGCAAATGCAAAGAATCCAAAGATAACACTATTACCTTGTAAAAAATTGTGAGAAAAGACCACATTGTTGGACATGTTATACCTGTTGACTTCAAAAGATAATGCCTACAGAGTTAATAAAATGTACTGCACGTGAGTGGGTGCTTATAACATATTGTGCACCAATTATAGGAAGCTCAACATATCTATTTTGTCATTTAACACCTGATGTAAGAGAGTGTCAAATTTCATAATCCAGTGAGTTTCTTGCTGTGCAAGAGCTCTATAAATATTAATTTCAGGGTTGGGCCTGACGACCTCTAGAATTGGAAAACCGAGTTGTGCTATGTTGTGCTTGTTTTCAAGCCAGTGTGCAGCTAGACTAGAAATCTTGTTATTGTTGCATATCATGCGTTTATGTTCGGTTATGCATATCTTTATTTGTCTTTCAGTCTTTCCAATATACACTAGACCACACAGGCATTTAATGCTATAAATAACATTTTTACTCTTGCAGTCTGCTCAGTGTTGCAGTTTAATGGATTGACCTGTTTTTTGTATGAATGGCTGTATTGCCAACGATGACGTTATTGCAATGTATACAATTGTAGCATTTTTTTATGCCAACATGGGTCTCCAGACTCACTGGTTTTTTGGAGGCTATCGATTCTTTTAAATTCCTTGATCTGTTTGTGAGCAAAGAGGCTCTTGTAGAGTACTTGTGCTGGCTTAGCGTCTCTGAACGCCTGGGTATCATGACGCACGTGCTTTTACCCCTACACATGGTCAGTGCATTGGTCTACTCTGTGTGCCAGGAGGTAAACATTTTTCGGACTCACGTCTTGTAATTCACTTAATACAAACATGTTGTTATTACTTTTTTATACAGATTTTGGTTGTATCATTTGCGTACCAACAGTGTGTCATCTGTCTTTGTACACGTGAGTGAAGTTGAACTTACTGTTCTACCGTACATGAGTACTGCATTATCATAATGTGCACAGCATTACGGATGAGGCCTTACCACATTTGTCACAGGTGTGGTTTCTCTAGCAATTACTTGTTTATAGACAATTGGGTTATTCTTGATGCCCGGTGTTATGGGGTTTATTACATATTGTCAGGGTACACGATTTAGACGCAGTTTCTTGGCATGTACCCTGGCACCGTGAGGGAGTCATATGTTGCATGAGGCACAGGTATTGGGCACCAATTGATTACAATCAGTTTTTAAAAGACTTTTTGCATATTTACATAGCTCCGCATTTTACACTTGGCACGGACATCAATTGTCAAGCATTTATCTCAGTTACTTTCCTATGGCTTGTTCTGATAAGACCTTGTAATTTTCCACATTACAGTTACCCCTGATGAAGGGTTTCCCCCAAAATGCATTGGGTCTACGATACAACTGTTACTTATGATGAACCTTGAACTGCCAGATGCTGCTGACACAAGTTTGCAGTAGCATCCTGTATGAATTTTGAATACTGGCATCAGCACGTCTTCAATAAAGCAATTGAAGCATTGTACAGAATCTTTTTGTTTTGATAAATTGTTTAAACAGTGTTGATTTTGTTTACATTTTTGAATCCAGAGGCTTGAAGGTTGTGCGCCCAGGGTATGGTTGACCACTCGGTCACCAGCTATCAACAAAATGTTTATTTTGCCAGGTTGAAGTGGCAGTATAAACTGTACACACATGCTTTGCAATGGCAGGCCTGAGATATGGTTAGAGTAGCCACTTAAGTGGGTGGCACAATCAGTGCTGCAAGCCCTCTTTTAGTATTTAATTTACAGGTCCTTGGCACATGTAGTGTACTTCAGTAGTTACTTATAAGTAAATTAAATATTCTAATTGGGTATGAGTCAATATTACTATGTTTAGGGAGAAGAGTACACTCACTTAGACACTGGTTAGCAGTCCTAAATACCAGCTAACAATAGGACAGAAAAGTGGAGGAGGAAGGCAAAAAGTTGTGGGAAGACCACCCTAAGGCTGTCAGGTCTAAAAGAGGCCCAGAAACCTCTGATTGCTCTGGGATCTCCTATACTGGTTTTCTTCCAGTGCATGTATGGGTTGTGCAATAGTTGTACAGAGTTTTCCAGTGCTAGTCAGAGCTGGAGCCTCCTGTGTTATCCCCATTGGAATGTTGGAGCAGTTGCTTAGGTGAAGGAGAATGTAAGTCAGTTGAGAGCGAGAGGTCGGCCTGACAAGAATAGGGATTTGAAAGAGAATTGATGGCCTCATTAACAGTCACTCTTAACATGCCTTTGTAGTGAGAGCCAAAGGATAGTGCATAATTTTAGAGTGTTACCTGGGGATTCTCTCTTGGACTATCCTTAGAGAGCTCAAGAGTGTTTCGGTGCATCACACTGCCTTCCTCAGTTGAGTTCTGCAGGTTGAGAGGTGCACAACTAGAACCCAGGTGGAATGTAATTCATATTATCCGGTATTAAGGTAACAGAAGTTTTTCCTCTTTTTCCCATTGTGTAGATTGCAGTTAGGCAGACTTCCAGCCGGTGTGACACAATTTCTTTATTGGATCCAGGTTCTCCACATCAGATGCATTGAGAAACTCTCTACTCCAGGGTTGAAGTACACAACGCCAAATCCCCTTGTCATGTTCAGAACCAGAAACCAGGGATCTTCACTTTAGACTACTAGAAAAGGCTGCATGGACTTTCCTTCAAGGGATACAGCTCAATAACTGCTCAGGGGGACATTTGAGGTGTCCTTGAAGGAGGGAAGAAGAAGAGAGACTGTGCAGAGGGTTATGTGGGGATGAGACGAAGACATGCAGTGTGCACCAGTGTAGAATCTTCACCACTCTACGTTAGTGAGTCCCTGAAATGCCACCACAGAGTGAACTGAACATGTACGTCTCCTTTCTGTGCCCCCTTGATGCCCTGATTGTGCTCGTTTTCCCTTCTGTGCCTGTTTCCCGCCGCTGCGCCCCTGCGGCCCCGCCGCCTCACTGCCCATTTGCTGCCCCATTCCCTGCTCCTCCCTCCCACCTCCCCATTTATGGCAACCGCTGTGCGGCCGCGCAGCGGACGTGCGCAGCGGGCGCGCCTAAGGCAAGCCCGTCTGCGCCCGTCCGCGCCGTGACCGCGCCCAGCGCCAGACCCCCTGGTCCGGGCATCCCCCGCGCCTGCCACATCAACAGACGCCGATACGACGCCAGCACCCTCCACGCACTCAACCCCGGAAAAGATCACGCCTGCTACCAGGCCACCCCGAAGCGCACCCAAGGGCCCTTCACCTGCCGGAACTGCAGCTTCGCCAGCACCCGCCCCGCCAAACCACCGCCCAGGAAAGAACCCAACTACCTCAGATGCATCCTCCTCAACACCCGCTCCGCCCGCAAACACGCCATCGAACTCTGGGACCTTCTCGACTCAACCTCCCCAGACGTCGCATTCCTGACGGAGACCTGGCTGAATCCCGCTTCAGCCCCCGACATCGCCATTGCCATCCCGGACGGATACAAGATCACCCGCAGGGACCGCACCAACGGAGTCGGAGGAGGCATCGCCATCGTCCACAGGAACACCCTCAGAGTCTCAACCAACACCGACGACACCCTCAGCACCGCCGAACACATGCACTTCCAGATCCACACCGATCCCAACACCACCCTCAGAGGAACCCTCATCTACAGACCCCCGGACCCCGACCACAGTTCAGCGATTCCATCGCTGACTTCGTCAGCACACACGCCATCGCCTCCACGGACTACATCCTCCTCGGGGACCTGAACTTCCACCTCGAGAACAACAAGGACACCAACTCCACCACCCTGATCGACAACCTCGCCACCCTCGGACTCAGACAGCTCGTGACTACACCCACCCACGCCGCCGGCCACACGCTCGACTCCATCTTTTCCGCAAGCCCACACGTCTCCTTCAACCACACCTCCGAACCCCACTGGACTGACCACCACTGCATCCACTTCACCTACAGGAAGCCCACCACGCACCACCGCACCTAACAAATGCCTCGCCGCTGCTGGAGCAGAGTCACGGAAGACCAGCTAACCACAACCCTCGCCCCTGAGCCCACCTGCCGAACCCTCCGACCCCCGACACCGCCGCCCGCAACCTCAGACAGTGGATCGACGACTGCGCCAACACCCTCGCCCCGCTCAAGAATCCGCCCAACAGCCACACCAGCAAGAAAGCCACCTGGTTCACCGAAGACCTCCAGGCCTCCAAACGAACATGCCGAAAACTGGAGAAGATCTGGCTCCACGAACGGACAGCGGACAGCTACGCCGCCCACAAGAGCGCCACCCGCAGTCACCATCACCTCATCAGATCCGCCAAAAGGGCCTCACTCAAAGACCGCCTAGACAACAACGCACACAACAGCAAAGAGCTCTTCAACATCGTGAAGGAACTCTCCAACCCCAGCTCCAACACCAACGACATCCAGCCGTCGCGAGACCTATGCGACTCACTGGCCACCTTCTTCCACCGCAAAATCGCCGACATCCACGACAGCTTCAACACCACGACCGCCCCGGCAACCACCGAGACCACTGCCCCCACAACCACCAACCGCCTGCTCTCCTGGACCAACATCAACGACGAGGACACCAGCGAGATCATGAACACCATCCACTCCGGTTCACCGCTAGACCCGTGCCCTCACCACATCTTCAACAAAGCCAGTACAGCCATCGCGCCCCATCTCCGGAAAATAATCAACATCTCCTTCGAGACAGCAACCTTCCCGGAAAGCTGGAAGCACGCCGAGATCACCGCCTTACTCAAGAAACCCAAGGCAGACCCCAAGGACCTCAAGAACTTCCGACCCATCTCTCTGCTCCCGTTCCCCGCGAAGGTCACCGAGAAAATCGTCAACAAACAACTGACCCGCTACCTCGAGGAGAACAACATCCTGGACCCTTCCCAGTCCGGCTTCCGCAGCAACCACAGCACCGAAACCGCCCTCATCGCCACCACCGATGACATCAGGACCCTGCTAGACAACGGAGAAACAGCAGCCCTCATCCTCCTGGACCTATCAGCCGCCTTCGACACGGTCTGCCACCACACACTACGAACACGCCTTCACGACGCCGGGATCCAAGAGAAGGCCCTGGACTGGACCACATCCTTCCTTTCCGGCAGAACACAAAGCGTCCGCCTCGCCCCCTTCCGATCCAAGGCCACCAAGATCATCTGCGGCGTACCCCAAGGCTCCTCCCCTCAGCCCAACGCTGTTCAACATCTACATGGCACCCTCGCCCATGTCGCCCGACAGCACAACCTCAACATCATCTCCTACGCCGACGACACCCAGCTGATCCTCTCCCTCACCAAAGACCCTCACACCGCCAAAGCCCACCTCCACGAAGGAATGAAGGCCGTCGCCGAATGGATGAGGACCAGCCGCCTGAAGCTGAACTCGGACAAGACGGAGGTCCTCATCCTTGGTTCCAACCCTTCAGCCTGGGACGACTCCTGGTGGCCAACATCATTGGGAACAGCCCCGCCACCCACCGACCACGTACGCAACCTAGGGGTCATCCTCGACCCCACCCCTCTCCATGACTAAGCAGGTCAACGTCGTTTCCTCATCCTGCTTCAACATCCTCCGAATGCTCCGCAGGATCTTCAAGTGGATCCCCACCGAAACAAGAAAAACAGTCACCCAGGCCCTCGTCACCAGCAGGCTGGACTACGGAAACGCCCTCTACGCAGGAACGACGGCTAAGCTCCTGAGACGGCTGCAACGCATCCAGAACGCCTCTGCACGTCTTATCCTCGACATCCCCCGACGCAGCCACATCACACCCCACCTGAGAGACCTGCACTGGCTCCCTGTCAACAAGAGGATAACCTTCAAGCTCCTCACCCACGCACACAAAGCACTCCACAACTCCGGACCAGCCTACCTCAACAGACGACTCAGCTTCTACACCCCCACCCGCCAGCTCCGCTCGACCAGCCTCGCCCTCGCCACAGTCCCCCGCATCCGGAAAACGACCGCCGGCGGCAGATCCTTCTCCCACCTCGCCGCCAAGACCTGGAACACCCTCCCCACCAACCTCCGACAGACCCAAGACCTACTGGCCTTCAGAAGACTCCTCAAGACCTGGCTCTTCGATCAGTAGCAGCACCACCCCCTCTTCCCCCAGCGCCTTGAGACCCTCGCGGGTATGTAGTGCGCTTTATAAGTGACATGATTGATTGATTGATTGATGGAGGGTATCTGGAAACTCATGTCTGTCTCAGATCCACTGCAAAAACAGAGCACCACAAAACTGCAATGCACTGGAATAATCTGGATGTAGTACATGGTCTAAGTAAGAGACAAGCTTAAGTGCTGAGGAAGAGCAAGGTTAATAGAGAGACTGACGCAAGGAGTTGAGCACTCACCAGGGGTGGGCACCCAGCTGTTTGGGCAGTGAGATTAGTGTTTAGGCAGGAGGAAGTTTCCCAAGCCGCAAGATTAACCTAGTTGTGAACACTGTGACCCCCCAGCCACCTCTTTGACTGGTGCTGATGCTGCTTTTGCTCACCTATGACATGCAGCAACATTATGAATGGCACCACACTGTGAGACCAGTTGGTTTGATACGCCATTGTGCACGGGCGGTGGGCCCCTGGCCTGAGAGCCCCTGACTGGGTGGATGGTGGCCCCCATCAAGTACTTTGCATGGGCGTCCTCAAGATTCGTTACGCCACTGGCGCCACATACCAGCTAATCAGGCTGGGGTTGAGGTCCCTACTAACAGAACGGCAGTCTTTGCAGCACACACCCCGCTAGCAGTGGAGTCCCACTGAGAAACCTGACCTATGCAGGTGTAGCCTGCAACAGAACAACGCAACAAAGAAAAGGTACTGCGCAGCCAGCACAATAGAACCTGAACAAGTGAACAAGGGGAGGCTAGATTTCTATCATTGCAAATGGGGGAGTATCCAAAATGGACCTCTGACTGAGCCGATCATTATGAGCGGTTGTTCCTTGGGACTAGCCTTGGCTGCTTCCCCCAATAATCACTGAAAAGTAATATTATTGCTGACCTTTTGATTTATTGCTTCTAAACCATATATGCACAGTAGTCTGTGATGTGTAATCTAAGTATATTTTTTAATACGTTTAGCACTGGCTGAGCAATCCATAATTGAGTTGTGGTAGTTGTTTTATTGAGTTCGAGTCTTTAACCTCAGCCCACTTAACTCGGACTGCTCGACATCTCTACCCTAAGGTCCAAGTGCTTAAGTGTTGTACTTGGTGCTCAGTTCTGGGTACAAAAGTGAGGTTCTGCCCAGATTACTATTGGTAAATGGCTCTGTTGGCACAATCCTCGGCCAAAAACCTCTGACTGCCATGGGACTCCCAAAAAAGATCCCTCAACTACAGGTGGACTGTTGAGCAAACATAAAATTAGACCGGTTTGTTTTATGCACTGTGGGACTATGGTTAAGAATAAATCCTGTGTCTTTACCAGGATTAAGATGAATGTACAAAGAAAATGATAGAATGAAGTATCAGGTTAAGCAAACACTTTGACTGTTGTTTTATACAATGTATTAGTTTAACGTTTTAAATAAACAGTAGAATGGTTTACACTTACTTGAGAAGGGGACAATGTTTCATTTCAAAAGTGAAGTTATTATAGATATGATGCAAGAATGTCTTTGTACGTTTTTGCAGAAGTAAGTACTGAGGAATATTTTTCTAAAAAGGCAATAGAATAGAATCTAATGAAAGATGCTACTATGAAGTGAAAAGTTCAGGTAACTTAGACCCCTCCATCTGCTTTCAGCGTACTGCGCCGTTTCGTAAAATGTGAAATGGCCTTCATTTCATGCAGTCGACATTATACCTAGTAGTGGCATACCCCAGTATTTAGTGATGGCATGTTAAAGTAGGAGAGAAGTGCTGGTCAAATCTCAGTGTAAGGAAAATCTGAACGGTCCTTTTCAGAGACACCATTTGCCACTGCGGCCACTCGATGAAGGTGGATGGAGTCACCATTAAACTTTTTAATGTCTAGAACTTCTCTGCTGCTCAGTCTAGAGCTTTAAAAGGAGAGGGATTGAAGGAATGGTCATCAGACCAAACATAGGGGTAAGCGTAATCTCAGTGACTAACTAGACATAAACAGATGTATTTTTTTTCACAGTTTTTTGTTCAGTTACACAAAAAGGAAGAGAACAAAAAAGAACCACCACCTAAGCAGTCACACACAGCCTGTGAATGACATGGCAACATACCATTACAGAGGCCATAACAAGCTAGGTATTAATGAGTAACAAACAGGTTGTTAAAAATAAATGCATGGTTAATTTACATTCATCCACCACAGCAAATCATGGGATAGTATGCATTGCTTTATTATGTCACCAGCCATCCTCAAGTATCGCCACGATGCATCATTTAAGCAATTATGGAGACGTATCATGAGTTGGTGAGTCTATATAAAGGCTCGCCAAGAAGGTTCACCGAGGAGTCCTAATATATTTCAGTCTGGCCCTTTGAGGAAGTAAAATTACCTATGTTTCCATCACCTCATTACAGAGTATAAGTAGGGGTGGGTGTAACTCGTGTAATTCCATGTAGTGTAATCACATGGAATCATCTAAGAATTCTGCTAGATTATGCAGAATTATGTGAGAAGAGTAATTCTGAGTTTAGCACTATTTCTTAGTTTAAAAATGTTCCATTACATCCAATATTTCCCCTCAAATTATGTGAGCAGGAGTAATTACGTAATTATCGGTAATTCTGCATCAAAGAGTAATGCTGAATTTCCGAAAATACTTAAGTTACTTCAGCGTTATTGAACCTGGCCCTATTTGCAGGGTTATCCACAAACTTTTTGCCTTCCTCCTGTATTTTTCTGACCCTCTTTTTGTTGGCTTTAGTACTCTGGACACTTTACCACTGCTAATCAGTGCTAAAGTGCATGTGCTCTCTCCTTTAAGCATGGTATGATTGGTTTACACCTGTTTGGCGTATTTAATTTACTTGTAAGTCCCTTGTACAGTGGCATCCCATATACCCAAGACCTATAAGTTAAATGCTACTAGTGGGCCTGCAGTGCTGCTTGCATCACCCACAGAAGTAGTCTTTCTAACCTGCCTCAGGCCTGCATCTGTAGGGTCTGCATGCGCAGTTTACTGCCACATTGACTTGGCATTTAAAGTTACTTACCAAGTATTAAACTCTCCTTTTACTACATATAGGTCACCTCTAAGGTAGGCCCTAGGTAGTCCTATGGGCAGGGTGCTGTGTACGTAAAAGGTAGGATATGTGCCTTTATTGTGTGACATGCCCTGGAAGTGACAAACAGCCTATATGATTTCTCACTACTGTGAGGCCTACTCCTCTCATAGGCTAGCATTGGGAACTCCCTTATAGGTACTTAAGTGGTAATTCCTGATCTGAAAAGAGTAGTGCTGCCATGTTTGATATGTTTGGAATAGTGATGATAAATCCTGCTTAGTGCTGTAGTTGGATTTTTCATTACTATTTTAGAAATGCCATTTTTAGAAAGTGGGCATTTCTCTGTGCTAATGACTCTATGTGCTTTGCAATCATATGATCAAAAAGGAATGAATCACTTATGTCGACAATCCAGAGTCTCAAGGAATTGTATCGGAGACCCACAACCACACATTCACAGTACGCAGTATATATTCTTTCTCCGCTCATGTGGTAAGGTGGATAGTATCATCATTGGGTTATAATCACTTGAGGGTTCGGTTCTCCAAGTGGTTAACCATCCTCCACCAGGGGAGACTGTCTGGGTAGAGGCAGCACTTTTGAGGAGAAACACATCCTAAGTGAGACAAACCCCTACAGAGCCAAGATCATCTTCTGGAAGAGGTATATAGATGACATCTTCGTAATCTGGAAAGACACCCAAGATACCCTTCCAGAATTCCATAAATGGCTCAACTCCCGCAATGAGTTTTTGAAATTCACATATATGGCTCATGAGAACACACTTGATTTCCTGGATATTACCATTTCCGCAGATGATAACAACAACTTGAAAACAAAGACGTATTACAAACCAACTGAAAAAACAGTCTCCTTTCCTTCAACTGCATCCATCCCAGACCACTAAAGGAAAATCTCACCTGTAGCCAGTTCTAACGCATACAACGCCATTGTTGCGATACTAAAGATTACAAAAATCAGGCACTTGACTCAACCATAAAACTAAGAGAAAGAGATTACCCAACTAAGATCATACGCAAATGCCAAAAAAAGAGCGAGGAATCAGAACCAGGAGGAGTTGGTTGTAACAGGGTTGCAACTGCATTCATCTGCATACTGATGGTCTTCCTGGGCTGGGAGAGAGGGAGGTGGGTAGCACTTCCATTTGTATAGGCTCTGTCTTGACCTCACACAAAGGGCTGAATTACCCCCTACTGTACGTCTGGAGCCAGGGCTAAGTTGAAAGGGGGTGATGTTCCCCCTAGATCAAAGAAAATTTGAGCATAAGTACAGGGGCTCTGACCCCATGATTTTAGACACTATGTGGAGCTTGAAAGCAGACGCTGCTGGCTCTACATGCTGCAACTTGCCAGAAGGAACTCCTGTACTACAGGGAGGGCCTGCCACTCTACTAACTGCTTTGCTGTGTTGGCCATCAGCTTGCTGGGTGCTGAGCTACAGGAGGGATTGCCACTCTGTGACTTGGTTCTGTGTGCTGGCCTGGTGCCTACATTCCTGCTTGTGTGCCCCCAGTGATTGCCAAGGGCATGTTGGTTTGCCCCTTGGTTGTTTGCAACTCCAGGGTCATCAGACGTTGCATCAGTACACCGCTGTTGCGGACTCTTGTGGTGTGCAACTCCGGCACCAGTTTGGACTGCAGTAGGAGCCGCTTTGGTGTGCTCCCGGTCTGGCCACATGATCGTTACTGCCAGCGCATGGTGAGCACTGCATTCCTACTCCCTTTTGACTTCAGCGCATGGTGAGCGCTGGCCTTTGCTCCCAGGAGTGCTTCTCTAAGCGTGTGGTGAGCGTTGCTGGTTGCCTACCAATCGCCGACAAGGGATGTGTGGTCCTGCCTACGAGGGGAACCATGACGTGCGACCTCAAAGGATTCAGTGCCATGCTGAGACACTACCCCCATACATGACACTGCCACCGGACATCGAGAACCGCCTTAGCGAGGACCCGTCTGACATGAGAGATGCAGAGAGCAGGGCTCGCCGGCCTGAGTGAAGAGTGACCGAGAGCCGTGTCTGAGGCTCTCCCTGTGGTGCTGGCTGCTGGGGCCTTCAAAAGGAAGCTGAAGAGTCATGCGAGGGCTCCCCCCTGCGTCCTTCGGTGTGTCAGCACTAGCAGTGGTCCGAGATGCCCCGGAAGGCTCTGGACACACTGCCCACCAGAGCAGCTCACCAATTTACGGCGGCTTTGTTCCCTTTTGCGAGGCTGAGTTTCGGCGGCTGCACTGCGCAGTCACGGGCAGCTGCCTGGTTACGGAGACACGCGGGGGACCCAGTGAGGGCTCCCCGCAGTAGAAGGCAGGGTAACCCCCCCCACATTGGCACCTACCTTGGGGGCACCTGTTTACTGTGGTCATCGCAGGACAGGGTAAACCCTTGACAGAGGTTACGAACCTTCTGATTCTACCAATTACCATAGGAAAGGTAATAGGCATGTGGGAGCTAATATGCCCTGCGGTTGAAGCCCAAATTACCCCATGCCATTAGTCGGAGTGCAGGAGTGCTGCAGCTAATGTGTTTTGGTGGTTATGTGTTTTATTCACTACATGCTGCATATGTGTTTATGATCATAGTGGGTAATTATGGGTTTTATTCATTATGTGCTGCATTTCATGCATTGATGTATATTGTTTTACCTTGCACTGATAGGGTAACGAGTACTATACTATTTCAGGGACTGCATAATATGCCCAGTAATGTTTTTCATGATGTTTGCAACTTATAAGCTTTGTTCACACATATTACACTCATTGTGATGTTTCGACAATTGCCCCGTTGGCAAAGTAACTATTGGTTTATGTCATTTTGGTCTTGTGTTATATACAATACAGCCTATTTTTATATAATATTGTGTGGAGTCTCTTTTGTGGTGAATTCATTGTGTTGCTGGTCTGTGTTGTTGTTGTACAAATGCTTTGCACATTGCCTCTGGGATAAGCCTGACTGCTCTTGCCAAGCTACCAAGGGGGTGACCACGGGTTATCTTAAGTCATTACACACTGTTACCCAGTAGTCTGCAGCCTGGGCAGCACCATATGAGATGTAGGAACCCCACTGTAAGTACCAATTATTTTCCCTCAATCCTTTATTAGATGGTCTCTTAGATCCATAGGAGACCCTATGTAGGAATGTATAATGCATGAACGGATGTATGTATCTTTTTGCAAATGAGCATCCTCATTTACCCTTCAGAGCTTCACAATAAAGTTGGAAAGACTGTCATGATTTGTACAATGAATCCGGTTGAACAATTACAGTAATTATGTTTAACTAATCTGCAATTACTGATGTTTAGAGTTGCATTGTGCTGCAGAAAAATAAACCTACATTTTCACACACCAACACACTTTAGATTTCCACACACTGTAAATGTCTTTGAATCAAAGTTGCATTAAAATTGCTTGCACGTCCATGAAATTGGGTCCATGATTTTGTTTGTAACGTTTCTTTAGAAACAGATATTCAGTGCAACATGTCCCGGTTATTTATTATGAGCTTTATTTGTTTTTGCAGTTATATTTCTCAGCAAAAAGAGGTTTGTAAAAACTTTATTTTAAAAGTAATATTTTGCGATCTTTTACACCTTCGCGCTAAAAAGAGGAGTATTCATGCAAGTGCTTTATTACTTTTACACTCCCAGCAACATCGACACGTACAGTATTTCTCTTTAATGTACATAACTAGGAAGACAGACCGGCCGGACTGGCCGTAGTGGGCACCAGGCGTTTTTCCAGTGGGCCGGAAGGGTGGGAAACGGTTTTTGACCCGTGGTGGCCGCTTTTGTTACCGGGGCCTGTTTTGCAGCAGTGCTGCAATATCGGCCTCCTGTAACAAATGCGCGGCAGTCAAGGCCGGTCTGGGAACCGAAACCGGCCCTGGCAAACTGCTCGGCCAGCACCCCCTGTGGGGCAGGGGAGTGCAGCAGAGCTGTTTGCTCGGGCCGGTTTCGGCCAATTTTGTTACAGGGGGCCGATATTGCCGGCCCCCAGGGGCCCAAAACCGGCCCCCACCCTGGCGGCCCACCGGGGAAACGCCCGGTGCCCGCTACAGCCAGTCCGGCCCTGGCGGCAGTGCTTGACACTAGCACCCGCCAGAGAACCCCCCCTTCTCGGTAGCAACCCCCCCCCCCACACCCTCTCCCGGGCTGGTCGAGCGGAATTGCCAGGGCTGGTTTCTGGTCCCGGTCCGACCGTGGAGGCAGAGTTGAGGTCCTCGGCATTGAATGAGGAAATACATACACCACAGTTCTAGGCCCAGTATTACGAATGTTTTGCCTGGGGGCACGCCGGTGGAAAGCGACCTAAAGGGACACAATCAATAATCTCAACCACATTGGCAACCAAAAAGCAGCTGTAAATGAGATTGCGTTGCATAGTGCAAAACCCCAAATGCAAGGCGGAGTGCATATTTGGGGCAGAAGCTGCCCAATCACCCATAGATATTGATGCAAAATCACAGCGGTGCCTGTCAATCCATTGAATGTTTGACGGACGACTTCATCAACATGATGAAGCCGTATGGCAAACTTTCAATGTTTTATTTTCAAAAACAAAATTACTAAACAGGATTTTCTTTTTGAAAATATAAAAAACAATGTGAATTTTTTCCTATAGCATGGGGTTCATTTGGCAGTTTTCACTGCCCTTTACTGCCAGGTTTTACCTGGCGGTGATGGACTATGAAAAGTTGCCATTTGTTTGCCTACTCTAAACAGGGCAGGCGGACAAATGGCAAAACCTCTGACAGCCCGATGGAGTAAGGTGTATGTCGGCGGCAGACATGGAGTAGTCTTCGCCATTGACATACTAAAGGTCCGCCCAACTCTAAATGCAATAGAGTACCCGCTTCACTAAACTTTAAATCCGGCCCTTTGTTTTGCATCATGCTATCACAGCTATATGGTGACAGTGTCATCTACACCACAGGACATGTTGTAAATATGACGCTGCTCGAAATGTGTTGGGCCTCATTTACAATATTTTGACGCACGGCATCGCAGCAAGCCTTCCTGCTGCGCTGCTGTGCTTCAAAATAAAAGGGCAAGAATGCCCCGAATTTACAAGATAGGGCGCATTCCTGTCCTTCTCCCCTGCGCCGGCGCACAAACAGCAGTCGTGCACCAGCGCAGACACACTTGCGTCATTTTTCAACGGTGCCTGTGCTGAGGGGATGATTGTTTTTGTACAGGAAGGAACACCTTCCTGCACAAAAACACTCATCAAAGGCATTTTCCTCTTTCTATGCGTCCTGCTGAATGCAGCATGCATAGAAAGAGGAAACAACGAGGCAAAATAAAAGTATTTCTCCTCATGGCGCCTCCTTACACCTCCCCAGGGAAGGCGCAGGATTCTGATGCATTCCCAGGTTTACAAAATGTTGTAAATCTGGGAACGCTTCAAGTTCCATGGATGTTGCGTGGGATCACCCACAGCAACACCCATGGAACGCCCCTTTCACGCAGATTTATGCGTGAAAGGGAAACATATTTACAAGATCATGAAAAGTCACGCAGGGTGACTCTACACCCTCGCAAATATGGGGAAGCACATTGCGCTGCCGGTGCATCAAAAAAAGTGACGCAGTGGCTTGTAAATAAGCCCCGTTGTTTTATGCAGCACCGTTCTTTTTCAAACATCTTTACTCAAGTCTTGGCAAATCAGCTCCATATCTTCCAATTAGACACTCAACGCTCAAGTTCTTGCTTCTATCTGCCTTTAAGTATTATCTTGCAAAAGCCTCTTTATTTCCCTGCGCCTCTATTAGAGCAGATGCTTTGGAAAGTGTTTTGAAGCTGTCACTTCAAGTTTAATCAAAAGCGTGATTAGTTTATCGAAGTGATGGATGGATACTGGCACCAGGGATGCATTTTATGAAGTTTATAGCCAAGCTGCCATTAGGTGGCCACCATGATGAATGACACAGCAGTGCATTAATAGTGAGACTGGAAAATAAGCAAATCGACATCTACAACACCATACAGGAGGGATTGCACTACAAGAATTCTTAATGAAATTGGAATAGAATTTGAAGAATCTAATGTGGTGGACTTTGAATAGGGCATTTTGTTCTCTGAGCCTCTTGCCAACTGTTGCACATATAACTTATAATTAAAGTATTTCTTCAAGTTCTACATGCAGACTTGGCTCTGCTTTTTTCAGTGAGTCCTTCTCTGCTGGAAAATCATAGATTTTCCTGGCACGTTTTTAAGTCAGGCTTCCAAGAAGTCATTGAAATCCCAGAAGCAAATCGCGAGCGCTGGGCCCAAAAGAAAAAGGTCTATTAGATGAAGAGGGGGAAGTGAAAATGAGCTCTTCGATTGCTGGTCAGTGCTTAATTTCAGCTGGTGGTTGCACCGGCACTTGATCACCAACACCAGCGCTTTTCATGAGCTCAAGTTAAAGATTTATTTATTAACCCGGAGATTAAGTGATTTGCCCAGAATCACAGGATGTTGAGCCGACGCCGCGACTCGAACCTGGTTCTACAGTTACTAAAATAAACATAAATACAGGTCGGTTAACTAGGAAGAAATTTGGAGGTGTCACGTTCTGTCCAAAGGAAATAGAGGAAGAGAAGTCAAAGTTGCTTGTTTCAAAGCACAATGGACCTCTTACATATATGTTAAATGTAGGTGGAAATTAAGGCAAAAAGAATTTTAGAATATTTCCGTTAGGGAAATTTGTTGAAACTTGGTGGAAAGGTTTGTAATACGAGCAGGGCTGGGTAACAGCGTCAATACATATTGGATAGGTTTTAAAGTAATTCTAAGGATGTCTTGAATCTCACAGCAGCACTGCATGTCTCTCTGCTGCGCTGCCCTGCGTCAAAAGAAAAGGACAGGAATGCACCGTATCAATGAGATAAGGTGCATTCTTGTCCTCTTTCACTGGGCTGGTGCACAAATGGCTGCCTAGGGCCAAAGCAGGCCCCCTTACACCATGGCACAAGGGTGCCTGCTTGAAATCAGGTTATTTTTGTGCAGAAAGGTACACCTTCCTTCACAAAAACAACTGTTATGCCACTCCTGGATAGGTGCAAGGATTTGACGCATTCCCAGATTTACACTATTTAGTAAATTTGGGAATGTGTCAAAAACCATGGGCGTTCAGTGGGAACACCCACCCCAATGACCAGGGCACACCTCCGTGAGGCATTGTGAGGCAACGCAGCGACTTGCGCTGCATTGCCTTACACCATATCTAGGAGGCCATGAAAAGCCATGCAGGGTGGCGTTACATGGCCTCGCTGATATGGGTCTGCAGTGTGCGCCGCCCGAACGTCAAAAAAAGTGACGTTCTGGTGGCACACTGGGCTTGCAAATAAGCCCCTAAGATTTTTTTGGGGTAGACTACAAAGCTAAAGTCACCCTAGTATTCCTAGGAGCCTCGATCAATATTAAGGAGCATGCTTAGTGGTGGTACCATAAAAACCCTCTCAACCAGTCTTGGCATAGCTTCAATCCAATCCTGTAGTCCTTCAGCATTGCTGTGCTATCCAGGCTATAAAATGCACACCTTTAGCTGCACCTGTCAAACCCCAGAAATGCTCTCCACACCCTCTTCCACACGCAGCACACCCTCATGCACTTTCTGCACACTTGACACATGCTGTGCAAACCATCCTGCATACTCTAAATACCAAAAGTCATGCAATACATGCTATTCTGCAGACCATTGCCACAATACTCAATCATCGATCAATCAAGGAATTGTAAGCGCGCTACTCACCCGTGATGGTCTCAAGGCGCTGGGGGGTGGGAGCGGGAGTAAGCAGCTCCGTTCAGTCGAAGAGCCAGGTCTTGAGTGTCTTCCCGAAGATGTTCAGCGAGGGGGCGAGTCTGATGTAGATACTGTAATGTAAATCACTGCTCTAAAACAGGGTTTCTCTTGCTATTAATTTTATAGATGTCACTTTTAGGCCTTCATTTTTACAGCACAGCTGCCAAGCAGACCTATGGTCTCTCATATATTGATAGAGTGCTTTGTGTCTGCCTCTTTAAACCTTTGACTTTTTTTCACCACCCCGTTTCTGCAATCGAACTGCCCAGAAAAGTATTTCTTTCTCACCTGATGGTACTGGCTGTTTAGGTTTACGCCTCCAATGGAATGTTTTGCAGTGAAGTGCATGAGGAATATTTTCACTCTACAGACCTCTGTCAGCTTCTCAATATTTGTGATTCTTCTCCACTTTCTTAATGTTGCACCCCCTCATGCTTGGCCTCTCCTGCCATTCCTTTTTCCCCTTTTGTTTTATTTTTCATTTCTTGTTCCGACACCTCCATTTCATTGTTCTTCCATCCTGCCCATCCTTCTATCCCAAGTATTATGCTCTTTCTTTCTCCTGCTCACAATCCCCTCTCGTTCCTCCCTCCCACCCGTACCTCTTTGCCCTGTGTGCTGGTACACATCCCCCACCCTTCCTTACCTCACAGGCATTTATCATTAGGGCTGCCGTGGCCTGGCATTTTTCATTCTGTGTTTTTAAAGTGGATGGCAAGGGATCCTTTGTTAAGGATCCCTAGGCATTCCATATTCTTTTTCATAGAAATCAAATGGGGTGTGTATTGAAGGCTACCTTGCCTTCATTGTAGTCCTCTTTTTCTATCTATATATAATGAAGTGTGGGTAGAAGGGACTTTTAATAAGGGGTGGGCGAAATATTCTGTTCCACCCGTGCAATCGGCGGAGTGTTGGCCACTCCGCGTTACTCTTTAACGCAAAGTTCTGGCCAAATTCCACCAATAACTGTGTGGTGGAATTTTTCTCCTGCGAAGCTCCAGAATATGCTAACTGGCGAGTGTGAGCAAGATTTGGTGTCCCCTAGCACGATTTTGTCATGCGGGCGGTCACCAGCGTTCGCAAGCTGTCGCTGTCAGAGGGCTGCCATTCAACTAGATTTGCAGGCGCTTGACTAGATCCAGCAATATCAACTCGAATGGCCATGTTCTCTTGCGCAACATATGGTGCCATTCGCACTGATTTTCAGCTCTGCTCTTGCTACCAGCCCGTTGGCGAAATTCCACAGAATCTTGCAGTTTTTCTATAACTCTGCGGCATTCCACAAAGTGAAACTCTGCGAATTCTGCCCACCCCTACTTTTCATTACAGACTTTTTCATTCCATATCGAAGAATTGATAGAAGAACTAAATGAAGGATCCCGTGGCATCTGTCCTTAATTTCATATGTAAACTTCATATAGAAATTAAAACAGGACTGTACAGAAGTAAAGAGAGCCTTTCTCTTTTTATGTATGTTTCACTCTAATATTCTAACACAGGTGTTGCCTTATTACATTTTATAAGTATAATTTCTAAATGGGAAGAGATAACCAGTTCATGTTTGGTGTCTCTGGAATACCAATTTAAAATCCTAACTTATGGTGAAGTTGGATTTTAAATTACAATTCTGAAAATGCCACTTTTAGAAAGTTGACATGTTCTTGCCATAACCGTTTGGTGCCTGCAGCCTGTCTCTGGGTCACATGACTGAGTGCGGATGACGATTGGGCTTTGTGTATTCCTCCTAGACAGCAACACATAATGGGAGCTTAGGTATGACTGGATGGGCATCACTAGCAGGATGGGAGGGAGGAGCTGGGCCCAGCCCCACTTACACTTGAATAGGCTATGTCCTGCCTCCACACAAAGGGCTGCATACCCCCTGTAGTGAGTCTGGAGCTAGAGCCAGGAAGACAGGGCATCTGTGCAATTCAAAGGCATGCTTCTAGAAGCTTCTCTCCACTTCAAAGGCACAACTTTGTAGAAAAGAAGGACCTCAGACACCAACTCTTCAGTACCCTTCTGGACCTGTGGATTCTCTGCCAGGAAGAAGGACTGCTGTGCTGCTAAAAGGACTGCCACTCTGCTGGATTGCTGCTCTGAAGGACTACTGCTTTGAAGGACTGCTGCCCCGCTGTGCTGGCCTGCTGCTCCCTTGCATGGGTGAGAAGGGCTGAACCTGCATCTCTTGAACCAAGAACCCAGAGTGACTTCAAGGGATAGTTGGCTGGCCTCCTGACCAGAAGCCTCAGGGACATAACAGGCCTCCAACTACCTTGCATCTGCACCTGGACTCTGCCATCTGTGAGTCCTGCCCTCCTAAGTGGTTCCACCCCAGTCCTAGGCCCTTGGAAGGGGGTCCTAAGGTGCTTCTGCTAAACCCAGCTGTGGTCCTCATTGGAACCAATGAGAAGCGATGTGAAGTCCCGCAAAGCCTTGCTGCACAGCTGCCAGTCATATTGGAATTGACACAGAGTGCTGTGAAGCCACGCAAAGCCTCTTCGCATAGCTGCCAGCTCATTGGAACTCATGCCAAGCCCCTCAAAGCCTCACTGCACAGCTCTCAGGGACTGACGCAAAGCAATGCCAAACCCGGCAAAGCCTCACTGCACAGCTTCTCGGAACCGACGATAGACAACCCAAAGTCTCCCAAAGCAATGCCATGCAGGCTGAGCACCAGGATTTAAGGTACTGTGTTCAGCAGTCCCAAGTGGGTCCCAGTAGCCAGCCTGCGCTCCATAGTGGTCAGCCTGAACGTGTAACTTTGTTATGGTCCAGCGCAACCACAGTTGACGCTTTGTGTTTTATGGGCTACTTTCACTGAATTCTTTAAAACTGCATATCTCCAGTTCTACTGATTCGATTTCGTTGTTTGGTCTTGTCTTATTTATTACATTTTGCTCTATTTTTCTACCCTGATGTGGGATCTTTTTGTATGTTTTCACTGTCTTACTGTTTGAAGTGTGGCACAAATACTTTACACGTTGCCTCTGAGTTACGACTGACTGCTCTGTGCCAAGCTACCAGGGATTTGAGCACAGGTTAATTTGTGGTTTGCTTGTGCCTTACCCTGACTAGGATTATGGTTGCTGCTTGACCAGGGCTCACACCCCAGTCAACCAGTAACCCAATTTCTAACAGTACGCTGGTAAAACCAGTGGTTTTTGGTACAAGGATGTTACATTTGGCAGGGGATTGTGGAGGGAGAACATCAGGAGTGGTGTGGGCAGTGGCACATTCCTGTGCTTCAATGGAGAGAAACAGCTTTTCAGCCCTTGGTAAATTTGTCCCTCATCAATCGACAATGTCCTTAATCTGCATACATGCCTCATTATCACAAAATAGCCACAATGTTGTTATGTGATAGTCGTAAATTATGATAACAGCAATTGATCCAGGATCAGCACATAACTTCTTATATCATCAGTGCATAATAGTCGTGGCCAGCATAAAACGTCACTTCACATACGACTAATGTGTCCTAGGGCAATTAACAGCAGCTGCCTCTATTTGTTGCCCAGCACTTATATTTATCAACCAGGCAAATGGCATGCCTACTGGCATTGGTTCAGTCCTCTGGTTTCACCCTTCAAATCCTCCCACTATGACACACCCACCTACAGAGAGACATTAAACCAGCATGTTCGACAAATTTATCAGACTCTGGTCTGAGATTGTCATCTAAGAACTACTTGGAAAGCCGCACCTTGAAAGGGTTGTGATGCTATACTAATGGCCAACTGCCCGCTATATAAGGGCCAAATGGCAAAAGCAAAAACAACAGTCCCAGAACGAGAGTAATCCTGTAAAACTGACAATATATCAGTATAGTATATCCCAGGTATGCAAACAAATCCTCAGCACATATTGCCCAGCCCAGTCCTCCAGTGCACAGTGATATCTGTAAGACCCAGTTTGACTAGGTTTGCATTTCTCCAGGACCCAGCAATGACGTTATTGCTGCATTTTGACGATGCTAAAGCACACGGTAATGCTTAAATTGCGAAGCATTACCAATGTCTCCAGAAGGACACATAAATTGCATAATGCTCAATTTGCACAGCCCAGTGAACCTCATATTGTATAGTTTCCACAATTACCCAGCGTTCACTAAAGCATATATTGACTACTTTGCACCTAATCAATTTGCCCAGCAACGACCTTTGCCCTGGGTCATAATACAACCATGCTCCAGGTTAGCAGATCCTGCCCAGTTTGTACAACGTCGGGGCCCAGTAATGTGCATAAGTAACCTGGACACAACCGGTTTTGTACAATGCATTCTAGGCCTAGTAAGCCCCATGTTGCCTTGTTTTCCAGTGCTCTGTGTCCTAGCAAAGCAATAGCTGCAAGCTTGTGCACTTGTAAGTCAAACACAGACTAATGCAAATCAAGAAAGGTGCAACATGAAAAACGTTAGATTGTTGGAATTCCTACCCAGGTGTCATTGTTGGAAAATAAAGCGAAAGCAAAATTCTCTATTCAGTAACACAAGTGTTTTTTAAATACCCAACACTGGCTTTGATTGTTTAGACTTTCAATACGGTGGGACTTTTTGAGAGAGAAAAAACTTGTTATTGAATTGTTAAAATCAAACGCTTATTTTTTGACTAGACAGTGCGATAGTGCCGGTCTTGCATTCTGGTGTAGGCATATTCATGGTGCTGTTCGGACACTTTGCCTTGGGCACATTTAAATATAAAAGCAAATTTACATATTCCCAGCTTTGTTAATTATATCAGTATGGCACTCATCATTTTGAATCGTGGTGAAGAGTCTGCGAACCTTTAAACAAACAAATGGTAATAACCAGTGACATATTAGGAATTTGTGGAGTCCTAAGCAAGATCAATTTTGCAGCCCCCCGTTTGGAGCAAATTTGAATCTTTTATTTCTTTTTGGCTTATTCAGGCCGTTGTGATGCTATATAAAACTCTAAAAAAAAAAAAATTTGTATTATATGTTAAACCCTCAGAAATGGCGGGGCATGCAAAAGCAGCCAAAAGCCAAATCTGTCCTCCTGCCAGTGAAAAAAAAATCTTGAACAAGCATTGGAAAAGCCATTTCTTTTGCGTTTGGATCTAGATTTTTTACTGGCAATAATAACTTTTTATGTGGAATTCATTGTTTAACTACCTTATTACTCCTGTTGTTGGAAAAATATGTTAAGGGTGGCTTGTTAGATGTTTAATGGATTAGTACATAATAATAAACTAAGGCATATACACATAGCACTTGAAATGGTTAGTTGCTGAATATTTGAAATCAGTAATTTATCCTCCTTCATTCATAGCTGCAACAAAAGACATCAAGGGGCAGATGTACCATTTATTCGCACAACGCAGTGCAGCAGCCGCAAATGCTGCACTGCGTGAGAAGGAGAGAGCAGGAGAGCTCCAAATTTACTCAAATATGCCACTCTGCTACCGTTTCCCTAGCTCCAGCGCTGAAATCAGCTACTGTGCGCCACGTGGACACTTTCTACCATGGTACCCATCCAGTACAAAATACCATGCTTAGATTAACTTCAGCCCTTTTCCCTCTTTGTTTGTGTGCTGTACAGTGCCACACATGTACAAAGTCAGAACTTCACAAGGGCACAGTTTTCTGATGCTAAACCCTGTCTACTTTATTTAGTAAATAGGGTTTAGCGTCAGAAACCCTGGGTGGTTGCTTGGGGACCCATGGTATGCCCCCCCTTTGTGCTAAGTAATGCAAAGCAGCGCTATAAGCTACTTTGTGTTACTTTCCCTTTATTTCCAGTGCTACCCTTTATTTCCAGTGCTAAACAAGTTTAATGCTGGAAAGTAAATCGGAAAAAAAGATTTTGCGATGATTTGCATCACTTTTGTGACACAAACACAGCGTAAAACTCTTCTCTGAGGATTGTCATCATTCCTTTGGTTAAAATCAAATAACCTTCAACTAAATTCACTTACCCTGACAGGTCCCTCTTCTCCGCTTTATATATGGGCACTTCTCTAGCTAGACAGTTATCTGTTGCTCTGCTGAGTAAGATAAAAGAAATGGTGCAGGATACAAGAGATTGAAAGAGACATAAAGAGAACAGTAGAGTGAGAGACATGAGGGAGAAGAGGGCAGAGATAGAGATGATGTAAAATAATATGTGAGGTACGGAGAGGAATAAAGCAAATAGGCCAAATGAGGTATCCTGAAGGAAAGGTAAGGACAGGTAGAAAGAGGAAAATGTATGTAGAGAAACGAGAGAAAGAGAAATAGGAACGGTTTTAGTAGAGAGGTAGAGAGATAGGGAGAAAGAAATGTAAAACGAGGCAGAAGAGTACAGTTCTAAAAGGGATGAGGTGAAGAGAGAGATGAGGAAAAATATATAAATTAGAGAGAGGTAAAAGTAGCAGGAGGTATCCATAAACGAAGAAACTTGAGGAAAAACAAACAGGTGCAAGGTAGAGATAGAGCAAAATGAGAAGAGGTATTGAAAATAGGGTCATGGAAAAATAATTGTGGTAAAAAGAGAAAAGTAGTGAGAGAGATGAAGGGTAGAAAGAAAAATGGTATAGAGCAAAAAGGTGAAGTTCAGAGACAAACATGAAATAGAGAAAAAGAACTAAGGATTAAACAGAGATAGAGAAGTTGAGATATGAAAAGCAGAAGCAATAGTGATTTAGAGAGATCTATAAAGATAGAGGGTGAGCGAGATAGTTAAGGTATAAGTATTACGTTGAAATGGAGAAGAACAGAAAGGGCAAGAGGCAGAATAGTGGAAGTAAGAGAAAAAGTGCCAGAGGTACAGGAAGATGGGTAGTCAGAAAGGAGTGATATATTTAGAGGAGATGGAACAGAGGTAGAAAAAAAGGAAGAGGAAAAGGAGAGTTGAGGTAGTGAACTAATGGTAAGGTAAATTCAGAGACTGAGTAGTAACAGTCGGAATAGTGGGGTTTAGAGAGATGAGGCAGATAGAGAAATGAAATAGAGAGGTGTGTGGGAGCGTAAGGTAGAGAAAGGGCTGGAAGAGAGGTAGAGAGAGGTTTGTTAGTAGACATATGGAAATTGAGGTGAGGGAAAGATAGAGATAGTTTTTGTGAGAAGTGAAATAGAAAGAATAGAGCTCCATGTAAGCCAGATGGAAGAAGTGCAGTGAGGTACAGAGAAAAGGATCAAGTAGAGACAGAGGTAAGGCAGTGAGCGGGGATCGAGAGTGGTAGACATATATGTAGGTACAGAGAGTAAAAGAGAGAGAGGCAAGGTCATGAGAGAGAGGTAGAGATACATTAAATTGAGTGAAGTATATTGGGTATATTGAGAGAGAGAGGTGACGTAGACAAGTGTGAGGTACAGTGAGCTGAAATACACAGAAAGGATGAAGGCAAATGGAGATGTAGAGATAGAGATTGAGGTTAAAAGAAGGTTGAGGTAGAAGAAGCGAAGTGAAGTAAGGAAAAAATGGCACAGGAAGATTATTTTAAAAATGTAATTACCACCAACTGCCTGCGTGTGAGGGTTAAGGCTGGGCAGGCATATACACTAAGGGGCAGATATACTTTTTGGCACAACATAGTAACCAAAGTTGCTGTGATGAATAGCACATGGGTGAGAGAGCGTCATAGAGCCATACTTATTAAAAATGGCCTGCTGCTGCTCACTACCCTTCAGCTGGCGCACAAAAAGGCTGCCTAGCACCACAGATAACCTTTAAACCATGGTTCAGAGGTATGGGTATGCAGTGTAGCAGAGGGTTTCCACTGGAATCTCACTCTTCCAGTGCACAATCCTATGCCTAAACAAATTCTTAAATATTACACACATTGAATACGTGTTGTGCTGTGCAGCACACATGCATGATGTGGAATATTTGCAGAAATTAAGACATTTCTCCTTGTTAGTATCTGCTCAAGAAGACATCATTTGTTTATGCAAAGCCCAGTCTGGCTATCTTAGTATATCAGGCTTTGCTTCAAAACTATGGATGCTTGTACTGATCCACCGAAGTTACACCCAAGAAACGCTCCTGCGATCCATAGTGATGCAAACAGTCATAAAGCAGCACAAAGCGCTGTTTGTGCTACGAAAAGGGCACCTGCCAGCACATATAACTTTTTTTTTTTAAAGCTTTATTTATCATTTTCTCAATAAACAATAGTACATATGGTCCATGTGGTTCTAGGTGAGTTATACATATTACAACATCATCTGTCCTGTCTCAATAATGATTACACAAAACATTTTAGCAAATGCACAATTACTATTCATTGATGCTGGTGATTCCGCTCGGCTTCCCAAGGAGTACCTGCCTGAGAGGTTGGCTCTGTCTGAGAGCCTACTGATGTTTGTGATAGTAGGTATGAACTAAAGGGTTGCCATTTATCAAGTGGTCTGGATGATGGGGGTTGCAGCTGTGAATAAAGTTTGCTATTGGTGTTACAATAGGTCATACTCAATATCCAGCCTTGTAGCGTCGGCGGGGGTTTACTCCCCCAGTTCATTGCAACTTCGCGTTTCGCCAGCAATAACGCTAATGCACTAAAACGGCGGGAGGATTTAGGGATGACTTGCACGTATCCTAGTAATGCTTGCAGGGGTGAGGGAATAATATTTATGTCTGTCATGTAAGATAGTTCGTTAAACACCCTTGTCCAAAATTGGGATACCTTGTTACATGTCCATGTCATGTGTGCAAAGTCTGCCATCGGGCTCTTGCATTTGGGGCAAGCGTGTGGGCATGCTGAGTCCATTCGATGTACTTTGGCAGGAGTGAAATAAGCCCGACGTAGGAACTTATAATGTAATATTTTGTGTTTATGATTAAAGGAGACTTTACAAGTCTGTTCACAACAATATCGCCACTGGTTATCTGTGAGAGGATGTCCCAGGTCCTGTTCCCATGCCCGTCGTGTCCCCTCGTCCTTGGTGGGGAGCATGGCAATAGCAGCTCTGTACAGTCTGGACATTAAGTGTTCCCCACTACCATCTTTGATAAGCAGGGTCAAGGGGGGGAAGTCTGGTGGTTCCAGTGGGTAGCTACCAACCAGTGATTGGAGCGCCCTCTCCAGCCTACATAATATGAATTGATCCATGAATGTGGCTGCACTAAACCTGTCCTCTTCTGAACGAGAAAATATGTGCCCTCCAGGAAACAGGTCTCTGAAGGTGTCTAGGCTGAACTTTGTTAAAGTGCACTGCACTGTTTTCTCATGTGTGATGGGGACCCAGAGGTTCCCAGCCAGTGGGAGTGCAGAAGAATAAAGATATTGTGCCCCGGTCGCCCGGATAAGTTGCTTCCAGGCCCAACTGGTTGTCGATATTGTTTACAGATCCTGTGGATCTCGAGCCATGCCAGTCGGCAATAGAGCCGACAGGGGAGTTGGGTGGGAAAGGTCAGCTTCAGGTCGCAAGTAAGGGATCCTAGCGTCGGAGTGGAACCAGTGTCTCGAGAAGCTACACTGCGCTACCAAGTAATAGATGCGAAAATTCAGGATTCCAAATCCACCCCGTTCATACGGCAGCGTCAGTGTGTCCCAGCAGATCCTGGGTTGACCTCCCCCCCACACCAGTCTTATGAGATGAGAAAGGAGCGTCGCAAAGAAGCTCCTGTATAGGGGTATCAGTATGTTCTGAAAAAGAAACTGTGGGAGAACAACCATCTTTATCAGTGCAATTCCTCCTGCCATAGTGAGAGGCAGTTTCAACCATCGGTCCACCTTGTCGTTCAGCCTCTCCATTGCTGGGCCATAATTAAGTTGGAGAATTTGCGACGGGTCTTTATAGATGTGTAAACCTAAATACTTAACTGAGTCCTCGCACCATTTTAACGGAAATTCCGTGCTACGCTCACAGTGGGCCGGGGTCAGGGGGAAGACTTCTGATTTAGACCAGTTAATGTATAGACCTGATTGGGCACTGTACCTTGTGATCTCCTGAAGTATGGGCTCTAGGTTCTCGTCTGGCTGCCTCACATAGAGAATAATGTCATCAGCATAGAGTGTTATTAAAAGGGGGCCAGTTTTAAACTGTATGCCCCTATGGGAGTGATTATCTTGGAAAATGGCATACAAGTGGGTCCATTGCTCTTACAAATAGCAGTGGGGAGAGTGGGCAGCCTTGACAGGTCCGTCTTGATAGTGTGAAGGATTTTGTTAGTGAACCGTTCAGTCTCACACGTGCAGCCGGTCTTGTATATAGAAGAGACACTATTGATATGAACCGCGGCGGTAACCCTAGTCTGATCAATGTGGCGCGGAGGAATGGCCATTCCAACTAATCAAAGGCCTTTTCTGCATCCAATAGGACTGCTGCCGCTGGAAGCGTAGGCGCTATCCTGTGTAAAGTAGCGAAAAGTGTGCGCAGGTTCAGCGTGTTGATCTATGCGGGATGAAGCCCGCTTGCGCTGGCGATATCATTTAATTGACTATTAGGGCTAATCTGGAAGCCAACATTTTGGCCAGAATTTTATAATCAAAATTTCATAACGATAAGGGCCTATACGAACCGCATTGTAGTGGATCTTTGCCTGCCTTTGGGAGAAGTGTAATAACTGCTTCTCGCAGCGCCGGCGGAAGTTCGCCTTTATCTATAGCTTCCTGATAAACGTCGATTAAGTGTGGAGCCAGGGTTTTCTTAAATGCCTTGTAAACGCTGCCTGTGAAGCCATCAAGGCTCAGCGCCTTCGAGCCGTGGGGAGAGTGGGCAGCCTTGACAGGTCCGTCTTGATAGTGTGAAGGATTTTGTTAGTGAACCGTTCAGTCTCACACGTGCAGCCGGTCTTGTATATAGAAGAGACACTATTGATATGAACCGCGGCGGTAACCCTAGTCTGATCAATGTGGCGCGGAGGAATGGCCATTCCAACTAATCAAAGGCCTTTTCTGCATCCAATAGGACTGCTGCCGCTGGAAGCGTAGGCGCTATCCTGTGTAAAGTAGCGAAAAGTGTGCGCAGGTTCAGCGTGTTGATCTATGCGGGATGAAGCCGCTTGCGCTGGCGATATCATTTAATTGACTATTAGGGCTAATCTGGTAGCCAACATTTTGGCCAGAATTTTATAATCAAAATTTCATAACGATAAGGGCCTATATGAACCGCATTGTAGTGGATCTTTGCCTGTCTTTGGGAGAAGTGTAATAACTGCTTCTCGCAGCGTCGGCGGAAGTTCGCCTTTATCTATAGCTTCCTGATAAACGTCGATTAAGTGTGGAGCCAGGGTTTTCTTAAATGCCTTGTAAACGCTGCCTGTGAAGCCATCAAGGCTCAGCGCCTTCGAGCCGTCCATGGCTTCTATTGCTTGGACAACATTGTCCACTGTGAAGGGTTCAGCTAAAAATTCACAATGCATATCCTCCAGCCAAACCAGTGCAACCTCATCCAAATAGCTGTTGCTAGCTGATGTGTCTGAAGAGACCTTGGTGGTGTACAGGTCCTTATAATAAGCTAATACCTTGTTTTCAATGCCTGCGCAGTATGATATAAGTTCTCCACCCTCACCAGCTAGGCCTGTGATGTAAGTTTGCTATCTACTGGGCTGTATGAGTCGTGCTAGTGTGCGCCCCGGGCGTTCGCCCTCCCCATATCTCCTTGCTATTGCACATTTCCCAAGGAAATGGACTTCTCGGTCTGCCGCCACCTGAAACTCGGTTAGTATTGCTGCACATGGCGTCTCAGTCCCACCGTAGTTCGAGGCCTCCCTCAGATTTGTCAGCGTGCGCCTAGCCTTGGGTTTCGAGTGCTGTCGAGGCGTGTATCTAGTAAAATGTTAAAATCACCTCCCAAGCAAACTTGTTCCGCCCCCATCCTGTCCATCTGTCAGTGAAGTTCAGCAAAGAAATCCGGATCGTCAATGTTTGGAGCATAAACATTGGCCAATAGTATAGTATTCCCTTCCAGCCATCCCTTCACTAACAGGTATCTACCTGCCTTATCAATGTATGTCTCTACTGCTCTGAATGGCTATCGTTTATGTATTAAATTCGCCACTCCTCTTGCGTAAGTACTGTAACTTGCGAAATATCGATTCGGCCCCCAACTAGCTGCGAAGCTAGGGAACACCTGGGTTTGTAAATGCGTTTGCTGAAGAAATGCTATTTCTATCTGATGGCGCTGTAGATAATGCATTACCTGTTTACATTTACGTTTATCATTAAGCCCTCGTACATTCCAACCATTAGATTAATATTCCCTATACGGTTGACGTTACCCACCATAGTTGTCCTTTAAGTCAAATTTAAACTGTGGACCTATAATACAATTGCAAAATTCTGGAATAAGTCTACAATCATAATGTGAAAATAAAAGCCTCAATGTCCTCACCCTTCCCACCCCCTCCCATCCCCTTATTACCTTCACAGGGGAAATCCCATCCCAAAAACATACTAAGGTAAAGGTGCCTAAGCACGAGGGGGAGGCAACGCTATGCCTACTCCCCGGTTAACGTAATTATTTCAACAAAGAACAGTTGTGTCAGCCACAGCCGTGGCGGCAAACAAGCTAATTTACACTATTACAGTTGGCACAAGCAATACTTATCAGCGTCCATTAATGCATTGAGTTCCTCAGCTAGCAGAGAAAAGTTCGACACTGGTGCCAGAGTCTGGTATACGGGGTGATCTGTCAGGAGGGGAGGATGTTCCAGCGTGCCTCGCCGCGCCGCGTGACTTGGACGAAGTCCTGTACAGCCGCGGGGGTATCAAATATCCGGGGTTTACCATCTGCATCCACTTTCAATCTGGCGGGGTATAGCATCCCAATCTAATCCCTCCCTTGCGCAGGGCATTTTTAGCCGAAGCAAACTTCCTGCGGGCTTCCTGCACCATGACAGTGAAGTCCGGGTATAGTGCAATGGATGAGCCCTGCCATTCCAATTTTCCCTTTTCCCGGGCAAGTCGCAAGGCCGTGTCGCGGTCTTTAAAGTTAAGGAGCTGTGCAAGTATTAGTCAAGGTGGGCAGCCGGGGTTAGGTCTGGGACCCAGGGTTCGGTGCGCCCTCTCCACAACGAATGTTGCTGTAAATGAGTTCCGTCCAAACAGTTCGGTTAGGAGGCCTTCCACAAATCCATCCAACCTGCCAGTGTTTGTTGATTCCGGGACACTCGCTATGCGTATGTTATTACGTCGTCCCCTGGCTTCTAAATCCTCATTCTTCATGGCAACGGTTTTGAGTATCCTCTCCATCCTTTCTAGTCGCTGAGTGGCTTGCGTGGAGCTGTCTTCGAGGTCCGAGATCCTTCCCTCCGCTGTTTCCAGCCTCCCTTCATGCTGATCTAGTCTTGCCCCCATTTTGTCCAGTCTCCTATCCAGCGCATCGAAGTGCGTGTCCAGCGACTTGAACCCAGCCCTGAGTTCCACCATGAACGCCTTGCCGCCTTGTGGCTGGTTCTGTAGGGGTGCATTGGTGTCTCCACTCTCTGGCATGTTGGCGCCAGTAGACTCCGTGCCCCCACCAACCTTCTCAAATGGCAAATTACGTTGTTTAGGATCGCCCTTGTCCATGACAACCAGGAGGGGAGCTTCCGTTTGTTAGGTACGATATATCTGCGCCAGCAGCTAGCAGCCTTCAATGCTCTGACCTTAAACACTCACAACTCGAGGCGCTGCAGGGGTCTTTGGGCGCTAAATGTTGTCCACACTTCATCTGCGTGGGACCTCAGTTTTCAATTGCCACCCTTCATCCTCGTTACCGGGACGTTTTCACCAGCCCTTCAGCTGCGCTCCCCACGTTTATGTGTTGCTATTGTCTAATTGCCTTCATACTGCAACGGGGCGTCTATTTGGGCAGGAAATGCCTTGGGCCTGGTTCCATGCAATCTATGCCCTCATGGAGTCTGGGTGGGCATCAGCAGTGGTGGGTCGTGGGGTCATGTGTGCTCGAGGGGGACTGCAGCAGGTGGTGGTGTTCTTTGGTCCCGTCTGGCCAGGTAAGCGGTCCCCAGACTCACCTGTAATTCTCCGCACCTCCAGGCATCCAGATCCTCAGTGAGCGGGTTGGTCCTCTCATTTAAAATTGCCGCTTGACGATTTGTGCTCCCTGCTGTGCACCCGGCTGCTCATCCAATCAGTCAGATCGCCGGGGGGAGGCGCTGAATTCAGTGCGCGCTTATGTGTAGGTCATCGCTTCTCACTAAGGGCGGGGTCCACGCTGGGCCGCTCGACGTCCGGCTGCTGCTTAATCGAGCCCCCGGCTTTAGCTATGCTCAGGGCCCGACTCGTCTCTCCCCGCACCAAATGTGTTTCCGCTCCGCATTTTTCCCTTTTTACCGGGACCGCTTCATCACACGGCGCGTCTGGTTTATTTCTGTGCCTTCACTTCCGATGTTTTTGCCCTGGAGCCGCCAGGGTGGTCGATTCACTGCGGAGGTCGGCGGAGCGCCGAAGCTACGCAGCCATCTTGGTCTGCGGTTCGGCCACGCCCCCAGCACACATAACTTTTATGCTGGAATGCAAATACCTTTGCAAGAGTTAGCACTACATTGTACCACATTGCCCAGGAGCAAACCCATTGTAAATGTGGCCCCAACTTTATGTTAAGCATACTAGGCCATCAAATTAGAAAAGCTGTTTTTATGAGTAATGTTATTATGGCAGGGATTTGGACTGTCCTGCTCACTTTATCAGTGTACTCTTTGGAAGTAGGGGGCCTTGGGCAATGGCCCACTTTGCCCATGCCTTAAAATGCCTCTAGTAATAACACAGACTTTCTTGAATGCAAACAGCAGCCTCTCCCCATTGCCCGTAGATATAATAGAACGGGAACCTGTGTTTCGGGAGAAGTAACAACAGGGCTGGATGAGCCGTAAAGGACTCTGGGAAAACTCCATGTAGGCTGAGGACCGAGGGGCTGATTTATAGGGATGGATAGACAGAGAGATCATTAGGTAGCGTGGCAAAATACCCTAAGAGAAAGCACACTATTTAGTTCAAGGGCACATATATAATTCTTACTCTTACACCCAAATCCTCATGGGGTTTGCCGCACTCACTTGCTACACCCACTTATTAATCTGTGGGGTTGGTATTGGGCAAATTTTACAGGGCTGCTCTTGACTTCCAGTAAATCACCAAGAACCCACTCCCTTTTAAGGTATAGATGAATGATAGCACGTCCCACCAAACTCAACAATCTCCTATGTTAAAGGAAAGAAGGAATATGAACACTTTTACAGAACTGTCTTCCAAGAAAGGATAGTTAAGGCAAACAAGAGCTGGGCACTCTCTTATGGATGGGCTCTATATGGGCTCCAGGAAAGGAAAAGAAAAGACAAGCACTTGCTAACAGTACAGGGCTTTGGAAAAAAAAGGAAAAGGAAAGATACTGTGATGGGCTTCTTTGAAGAACAGGCAGAGAAGAGAGGAGTAGTGTACACATAAACAAATATCGGAGGATCCAGTGTGTTATTGGAAATTGAAACCTAAGCTCTCACAGGGTTGTTTAAAGGAAAGAAGAGACAGGAATTTGGATGTCACCTTGGAAACCTGTCCATCAACAAAGGAAGAGATAAATAAATGCTGTGGATGTTTCTTACAGTCATAATATAACTTGTGGGTGGCAGAAGACATGAATTGCTGTGGCAAGGAACCTATGGGGGTCGGATTCACAACTTATTTTGTGCTAGTGGTTGCTGGTGTTGAGGATAGAAAAACAGGGACAAAGGGAGAACACAGAGATCAAAAAGAAAGCCACAGCAGTGAGATAAAGATACAGGGGGGCTTATTTACAAGCCCCCTGCGCCGCCGGTGCGTCACTTTTTGTGACACATCAGCGGCGCAACCAGCTGCCCCATATTTACAAGGACACGTAAAGCCACCCTGCGTGGCTTTTTCTGTCCTTGTAAATATGGCCCCTTTACATGCAACACTTTGCGTGAAAGGAGCATGCCATGGGTGTTGCTATGGGTGTTCCCATGCAACACCCTTGGCTTCTGCCACATTTCCAGATTTACGAGAAATCGTAAATCTCGAAATGCACCAGAATGCCACGCCTCCCTAGCGTAGGATGGTGCAACTAGGAGAAATGTTTTTATTTCTCCTCGTTTTTTTCCTCTTTCTATGCGTGCCTCATTCTGCAGCACACATAGATCGAGGAAATCAACTCTTGTGATTGTTTATGTGCAGGAAGGTTTCCCTTCCTGCACATAAATAATCATTGAAAGAAAATGAAGTTTTTTAACTTCAACGTATGCTGCATTAAGCAGCACACATAGAAGTTTCAAAGCACCATTTCAGATTGTTTATGTGCAGGAAGGGACGCCTTCCTGCACATAAACAATCATTCCCCTCAATGCAGGCACCCTTGCACTATGGTGCAAGGGTGCCTGCATCGGCGCATGGCAGAAAATTGTGCACCAACGCAGGGAAGAGCAAAGGGATCTGTCATATTGTTGTAGATATGACGCATCCCTGCTCTTCGGAATTAACGCAGCGTGGTGCAGCCAAATGGCTTGCAGCACCGTGCTGCGTTAATTCCTTGTAAATGAGGCGCAGGAAGTGTAGGGTGGGGGAAGAAATGGGCATGAGAGTGCTGGGCCCCTGCACTTATTTATTTACAAATGATATGATGCTTTGGTCTGATCCTTCCAACTGTTGATTCTAAAGAGAGTAGCTCTGTTTTGTGCAATTAACATATATTAGAAAACTGGAATGTTGAGAGCTTCATTGGAGACAATGTAGCAGCTCCGGTCTTATAGTGACTGGTATAAGCCCAGAGCTCCAACATTCCAACTTTTGACTTCATGTTTCTCCCTTTTTAATTTAGAACATTCTACCCTTTGTGGGTGGAATGTTCTAATAGCCTTTTAGCCCTCTCCTTCCTTATAGGTCCTCGCCTGCGGCTTTGGCCTGTAACTCGTGTTCAGGGCCTTTCACAACCGGTATAGCTATAAGGCTATATTAGAACATTGGAATATTGGGAGCTCCATGGAAGACAATGAATTAGCTTGGGGCATCCAATGATTGATATAAGCCTTCTGCTGCAACATTCTGATGTTTGTCTTTCTGTTTCTCCCTTTTTATTTAGAGCATTCTACCCTCAGTGGGGGGAATGTTCTAAAAGCCTTATAGCCCTTCTGCCTCGGCCTATACTGGTTGTTAAAGGCCCTCTCCCTCGTTATAGGCCCTCGCCTGCAGCTCGGGCCTATAACTTAGGTTCAGGGCCTTTAACAACCTGCATAACCCTCAGCAGTGGGCTAGAAGGCTATATTAACATTGCTCTTGGGATTATTTAGGAGACCTTCCTATGAGGGCAGATGTTTGCTGACTGTCCTTTTTGAAACCGTGTTTTGTGTTGACCAGGTGGAGACTTCTTCCCTTTACCAGCAATAAAATAAGGTATCAAAAACACTTAGGTCAGACAAGAGGAGCAGAAAAGAACCACAGTGACAAATTATGAGATACGTTTACGAGGAAGGTTGTTAAGGTGACACAGTTAAGGTTGAGCAGTTACGCTGTGGGTGGGGGAATTTCAGTGGCCCCTTGAAATATTCTGCATAGGGGCCCATCGTTCCGCCTTGTGCCGCCACTGTGAAAGTAGTGAACAGTAATTTGGTTTGTACATACACAGCCAGCAAAGACGACACAGGCAGACCGACTTCAAACTGAATCTACCATGACACAAAAAACTGCCAAGTGTATTTGATGCCTTTCTTTCTGCTTTTTTCCAGGCTGGTATCGAGGGATTTCGATGAAGAAGCCTAACGTCAAGGTAACAATTAGAACACTAAATACCCCTTTCATTCATTGATTCTCCCTTGCTTAGTTCATTACTGTGTTTTTTCAATAGGAACCTCTGTGCAGCCTTGTTCTTTCATCCTTCTGTAAGGCGGTGAAACTACTCTGTCGCCAGGTGCAAACTGTGAGTCTGTGAAGAGGGAATTGGCAGGGAACAGAGGAGTTTAGTAAAACCTTCAAGGTTATAGCCCATGAATTTGTTTTCATGTCCACAGGGGATGAACTTTGCAGCAGCTCAGTTCAAACTTGCTAGAGGGTGTCTTTGCCGTCGCCGTCAGATACCTATGAAGAAGACACAATGGTTGTGTCCACTGTTGCCTTCACTGCAACAAGGCTAGCTTGGATTTGGGATTTGAAGTTAGAGGTGAATATGATTTTGATTTAGAGTTCGGTGGATGCAGGGCATATAGCAACAAGCAACAGATATCGCGTCCACTCTCTATAGAGTGCATAGATAGCAATACCCTATAAATTGCGTGATTGGGATATCCGCCACTTTTTTGGAGATGTTCCACATTCACCAAACTCTAAATCTACCACTACATCACCATAATGTGTTGCCTATTGGCATTAAACTGGAAGCTATGTTGTTCATTTGTAACAGATATTGGATTGAGAATGAGTGCATACATTTTCTTGTAGCACAGCCATATGTTGGAGCCTTCCAATCACGCCTACTTTATTGATGTTCCCTGACTTTAGAAACCTTCTTGGCACGCTCACCTCACCAAACATATTTCTGGTCATGGAAACCATATAGTTGGACCAAGCTTAGCTGACAACAGCAATCCGCTCTTTATAAAGCAATACAGATCTTCATGACAACACATAGAACAGCAAACCAACCACCACCCAACACAACTAGACTGTTTTAAAAGGATTACTGTGCATGCTGTCAATTACCCCAGATACATAATTCAAGCCAGGTAATGCACATACAGTCCTTCCAGAGGGCACGTAATTGATTTGGTAAAGACACTTGGCTACACTCATAAAACAACATTCACCAAAGTATCACACATACAAACATGTACATAAAAGCAGCATATTAACCACACTCACACCACCGATGATCCACTCAAACAACTAGAAAATCTCCTTGAGTCTGGAGTGGAATGCTCAAAACCAGGGCTTGAAGGTAAACAAACCCCTGCATTGCTTTGAGGCCATATTAATGACTATATAAATCTCAGAAATATAATATAGCTGACACGCCTTCTTACCTCTGTTATAAACTCGTCCAATTTAGGCATCACCTTTGTAACCAATGAACCCAAGTTGTTATCAACGGGTACAGTAGTTCATACACTGTGTGTTCGTGGGCAATCTATGGTGTGGCTTGCTGCTTTTACCGCAGCTTGGACAGGGTTAGAAAGACTTTATGTCAATGAACTGAAATATAGTTTTGAAATATCATGTACTTTTATCAAAGAGGAACTATACTTGTATCTCTATAACTCCTGCCAATCAATTATGATGGACACTTGTGCCCCTTACCTCAGCATACACATGCATAGTCTGAGATCTAAAGGAGAGTTCTCAGAAATATCAATACCAGCATCCTGTATTTCAGTGACCAGTAAGGAGACGAGCTCTGTCTAAAACCTCCAGAAGGATGGTTAGGGCCTTGGACATCTCGACTTCTCCTGCTGGGATAATGCAGTAGAACCCCAATCCCCTCACGAATAGGGGTGTTTGTTTGAGTACTATAAACAGCACTCCTGAAGTCTGATAACCCTACCTTAGAATGCAAGGACAAAAGCTACTCTCTAGAAAAGACCCTTAGAGTTACGGTGATGCTCATATTCCCTGCTGTATTTTGCGCTTGTTGCTGGGCATCAGGAGAGCTCGAGACCAAAAGTCATCATTTGCAGACTGACGATTCTTAAGCCTATTTTATTTGGCCTTAGTAGTTAGTCCCTGTTGACCATTCAGAGATATGGGCATGTTTCTCATTTTTTTTTTTTTTTTTTTGGATGTATTCTTGTAATTTTGTGTGATCTGAGGTTGCCCTGTAGACGTCAAAGGGACAGCATTAGTAATACTTTTAGCAGTTTCCCGGCTGATGGCACCTTGTTACCAAAGGGTAGAGGAAAGCGCCTCTTGAAAGGAAATGTAAGGGAACACCTAAAGCTGGTGTCCAGATTCGCAAAGATACGCATTACTAATCCCTCAATGACATACTTCCACAATGATTACAGTGAAGCATTCTTCACCGATTATCCACCATTAATCAGCCATCTTTTCTTACCATCATTCCTCATCCATCATCCCTCTTTCATGATCTATCATTCATCACTCACTATTCATTATCCATAACTCCTCGTCTATAATTCCACATCCACAAGTATTGCTCACCCATCATCCATCGCCCATCATTCCTCACTCCCTATCCCTCATCCATCATTCATCATCCCTCAGTCACAACCCCACATCCCTCTCCTCTCATCTATCATCCATCTTCGATCATACCTCATTCATCATTCGTTCTTATGCATCCATCATTCCGAATCTTTCATCCCTCATTCATCATTCTTTATCCCTCATCCATCATTTCTCATCAAATATAATTCATCCATCATTCCTCATCCATCTTTCTTTATCCTCACTGATCAGTCCTCCTCCTTAATTAAGATGAGAAAAATGAACAACTGATGATGCACTGAAATGGACATAAAGTGTCCATTTTAGGACTTCTCTATGCCTCATTCATCATCCTTCAATCCTCATCCCTTCTACCCCACTCACCGTTCGTTCCTCACATATACTTCTCCTCATTCCTCTCTATCGCCTCTATAGAAAAAACAGAGACGAGTATTTGTTTTGATAATCATTCATTTTAGAAGAAGGTGCTTACCGGAATTGGATTAATGCAGAAATAATCTATGTTTATTTGTTCTTTCTTGCCAGGAATAATGTCATTTATCAATAATCTAAATTATTGGTAAAATAGATCGGAATTTCAAAAAGTACATTTTTAAGCCTCTTTAAATCAGGAGCGTGAGTGATATAAAACGCAGGGTTGAGGTAGGTCCTAGAGAACTTTTTCACCAAGCTTTGGTTAGTCGCTCATGATAATGATAATTTATTTTTATAAAATGCCCCATATCACATCTCTGCCTCTTGTCAGTGCTTTAAATAACTGGTGTTACTCTTATCACATTTAGAAATGCCCACTTACTGCCCCCGAAAGACTGGAAGGCTGAGTAGGCATTGTTGGGGGTCACCCTTGTGTCCCGCACATCAGCGGCATAGATGTCAGCGGCAAGTCTTAATTTACTGTGGCACCTTGAATGAATGAATGAATGAAATAATATTTGTTAAGCACGTAGCTACCCGTGGGCATCCCAGCGCTATGGCAGTACCTAGGAGGGGCATCGCGGCACACTTAGGGGAAGAGCCAGGTCTTCAATGATTTCCGAAAAGGCTAGATGGCTGAGATTCCTTACGTAGGCTGAGAGGGAGAGTATTCCACAGCTTTGCAGCATTATAAGAGAATGGCGGCCGCCACTTCTAGCTCTTTAATCCTGGGAACTACAGCCAGACCTAGATCGTCTGAGCGGAGCCGTCTATTCGCTACATAAGGCTGGACCAGGGAGTGGTTGATCGCGGGGCCATTCCCTGTTAACATCTTGTGGGTAATGCACATGGCCTTAAAATAGACTCTCTCCCGAACGGGAAGCCAATGAAGGGACCTCAGAGCGGGCTTTGCAGATTGCCGGTTCGGGGTTCCCACAAGGATTCTCGCAGTGCAGTTCTGCACCGTTTGGAGTTTTGCAAAAGCTCTGCTTTGTTTTCAAGTGGTATTACTACCAGTGCCCAAAAGAGATTAAATGTCAATAAGTGTACAGTGAATATGGAGTGTGGCTGTCTTAGTAGGGAAAATTATATGTATATCAACTATGTTGTCAATTTTCTGGCTGGATTAAAAATACAGTATTATGAGGCAGCATACCAAATGACTATACACATGCCCGGGTAAATAAATTGAAACACAGGGCAACCCCCAATTGTATCTGATGTTAAAATTAAGTTACTTTAAAAAACTTAAATAATGGAAAACATAAAATTTGACAAAGTTATCGCCTGCAAGGTAAATGCAACTGGTTTCCAGTAACAATTGGTCCTAAATCAAAAACAAAAAGGAGACAAAAAGGCCATAGATCACTTAAATCAGCCCACTGTGTGTTCTTTATTAAACAGCCCCATCCAGTCAATATCAAACATAGATCCCTTAGACCATAAGTTTAGTAGCTCTTTAGCCTAGGATTCTGAAATACATATAAATGTATGGTTATTGCAAATACGTTTCCTGCAGTGAAGCTTGTGTCCCAGCCACTTGAAACAATGGAATCAACTGATGTAGCCACAGATGGTGATCCACAGTTGCATAAAAGAAGTCTGAATGTATAAACAAACACCATGGCCTGATTGTAGGGTTGATGGAGAGGGTACGTCTTTGCAAAGGCAACAGAGTGCTCTCTCCTCCAGACTGAAGTTACACCCACCTCAGTAAGAGTCAGTTGGAACTGAAGAATGTCAGAAGTATGTCAGCGGTGGAGACTACTCAGTCTCCTCTCTGACATATACCTCCAACAGCCTGACAGAGTAAGGCGCTTCAGAGGTTTGACCATTTGACCACCCACCCAATATAGAGTGGGCTGTCAAATTGCCAGTTTTCACTGTCTGTCTCCACCAGGTAAATGGCAGTAAGGGGCAGTGAATGACCCACACACCAAGGGAAAAATCTCCCATGGCAAGGGGGTCATTGTTTTTTTTCCAACAAAAAAAAATCGAGTTTTGGGATTTTGTCTTTGAAAATACAAAGATATTGAAGATTTGACATACGACTCCGTCATGTTGACAAAGCCATCCATCAAACTTACTATGCAGTGACAGGAACCGCCATAATGGCGGTTTCTGCCAATGCAAGAGATATTAGCTGGACTGGCGGAGATCGCTAAAGTCGGCAGGCAGAGTGCCTTCGGCATGGCGATAGTAAAATACTCCACCATGCCGATAATACGTACTCCGTCCACCGAACGCTTAATGAGGCCCGACTCACCAATATTCCCTGGGTTGTTTGGAGGTGCAGTCAAGACCTTTCAAAAATACCTATATATATTCATTTTGCATGGGGATGATAATTCCCCCATGAGTCTTTAGGCTTTTTGAAAGAAAAACAATGGGCTTCCTGAATCTGGCAGACAAATGTAGAAAGACTTGCTGGAACAGGTGGACAATGAAACTTCTGGGGTCATCTCCTTTCTGCTAGTTTCGGAATGCCTAACATGCCTCGATTATTTCTGTGCATGCAGTTCTGTAAATCTACTTTCCATGCCAGGTCTTTAGTCTTCTCCTTTGTTTTCTGCCACTTGTAGTTCATTCCTTTCCGACAAATTGCAAGTATGTTGTTCATCCTCTGATATCCTGCCTCCCAGGGTTCTAACCTGCTTAGCAATCTTACATATTGTTTAGTTGAGTCTTCATATAGAGATTTTAGTTGATGCATAGTCTTACTGATATCCCTTCCTATGTACGCATAGTAAATCAAAAATTGATGTCATGGTTGGATGCTGATCGGGATGCCCGGGACTGAGCCATCTAGCTAACTCCCTACCCCGGGACTGCATTCAGTTTGGGTTTATTAACTGAGAGATCCCATTGCAGATGTTCTTCTTACTCATGCTCAGAGATTCTCACACAAATTCCACATACATGTGTGGGAGTGAGCCTTTTCAGAGGCCCACTGGTGCAGGGGTTCGCCCTTCTTTGTCCTTAAGTCCTTAGACTAACAAAATAGAAATTGGCACGGAAGCTGTAATATCAAAGAAAATAGATTTATTAACCTCTCATGAGGGAGACTACGTCACTACAGTACCCTCAGGCCACTGTAGGAGGTAGTCCAAGGAGTACAGAAACCATGGGCCTTTTATGGCCAGTTTATAGCTGAGTAAGCATGAAGACTCAAAAAGAGGCGGTACAAGTATACACAAGAATAGCTATTCACATATATGGACAACTGGAAACTACTTAGTCAACAGAGTGGGAGGAGTAACAAAAACCCTTACATCAGTTGGAATAGCCTGACAGTTACACACTAAGAAAGATGCATTCTGGCAGCTACAGGCCTTTCTGAGCATGCGCAAGGCTCTGGCTCAGTGCCGAAAGAGTTAATTATAGTTGATGACTCAAGCGAAATACAAGGGCAGGCAACAGTGAAGACGGGAGAAGCACATGGCGAGCACATGGCTAACTAAAATGGCTGCCATAACCAAAATGGCTTTAGCTCATGCTAACAGCGATTTCTGCTAGTTTCTACAGACGACCCTTTTAGCATTAGCTGAAGACATCTCTATGATCTAGAAGGAATATAGAAAATCTCTTACACATCTATTCTTATCATATTGCTAACTTCTTGGTCTAATACATATTGGGCGTTCACATTCTTAATGTTGCGCTCGGTAGGTATACAAGTAGCGACACAAAGGGAACAAAGCATCGGGCCACATTGTATGCATAGACAGCATGACAGTAGGATCGTAAAGAATATATATAGAATTGTCAACAGTTTCCAGCCCCAAGTAACAAACAATGTCCCTAACCAGCCAATTAAAGTCCAAGTTCCTATATCGGGATGAATTTCAGTGGTTGTTTTAGGCCGATTGGAAATAGCCAACAGCACATGTTGGATGCAATGTCTACATAAAAACATTTTTAATAAACCTTCCAGTGTTCTTCTTTATGAGGGCTAGGGTACCAATGATATGTTCAGGAGGAGGGTAGAGTAGTATTTATCAAAGTGTGTACAAAACTTTTCTCTAGCAGAATAAACAGCACTCCAAATACTAGTATTAAAGAGAATACACAGATTATCACAAAAACAATTTTCACTTCAGGGGACCAGGAGGACCAAACGGGGCCATGGGAATTAGGACGAGGAGCCGCAAAGGGCTGCTCCTCCTCAAAAATGGGACGACCAAAGGGGTACATTGCTAAAAAGTACTTGAAGAATAGAAGCCGCTGTACAACCAGCCAGAGGGGAGTCTTCTCCCTGTGTCCGTCTGAGCCTCACAGGCAGGCTCTTATTGTTTATCAAGTGTTCAGTTCTCCCACGGTGGAGCTGCACAACTTGCAACTCAAGAAAACAATCACGGCCCAGTTTTAAGGGAAAAGTTTCTTCTTTCAGGATAGGGCAATCACCTTCCAGGGCAAACACCCTCAACGATCCTGTCCAGTGTCTCAGGCAGTGCACCAGTATTCTTCACTTTAATCTAACAGGCACCAGAGGCACAGCACCTGTACCTAACTCCTGTGTTGCTCCGCTGGCGCACTGCTCTTTTGTCGGGCCACAGATTGTACCTAGTATGCCCAGGCACCTCTTGATCAACCAACAGAGGTGCAGACTTGCATTCGCTTGAAGACCAGGACTCAGAGGCCTGATGCTGGAGTATCTGAAGCAACCCTTGTTTCAAAGGGGGTCACCTCAAGCAAAGCCTCCTTGCCGTCCTTGTCGGTCTGTGACTCTCTCAGCTGGGCATCAAAAACTGGACCAACGCAAAGAATTTTATGTCCTGATTTGTGACCCCGTCTTTCGTCCAAGACAGTGGCAGGGGTACACACTTCACGTCGCTTTCATGGGCCCAGTGCTTCCGGCCTTCTACCTTCAGTGCGGTCCTAGTTGCCAGCAATGTCTGTGCTGGTTCCCTTTACCTCGGCTCCAAGCTGGATCAGCGCTGACTCCCCAGGCTGGATCTGATGTCCGGGCCCCTCTGGCAATGGTTGTAGGGCAGCAGACATCTATTGGTGGTCAGAACAAAAGATCTTTAGACAAGGCATACAAATAATCTATCAACAGAGAGGATACTCTATTTCAGAAAACTTCTTTAGTCTCTGGGCGCCCCATACATTAGCAGGGCACCCAAGAACCACTTCATCTGTCTGAAAGTAAAAAAAAAAACACCCAGGACCTATTCGCGAGTATAAAAGGAATTTTTGGTGAACTGACAAGAGTAAAACGTTACACGATTTGTTTTGTTTCTCCCAATCCCAAGCAGCCAAGGAAGTCTACTTATGAACCTTCCTCTACTTGTACAGGACTGCAGACACTTCTAAAATTATTTTTCTTATGTAAAAACACCTACATTTTACGCTTAGGACCATGCTCTCATGTTATAGGCGCGGCGGGAAAATCTAAAAACTGCTAATTTAACAGGGATCCTTACTACATAAATAACTAACAAAACCTCAACATAGTGGGTACATGAATTTCTCCAGCAGAACTTGTTGTGGCAAACAAACTCCTATAAAGCAATATTTTCCTTCAAAATGTTTGCTAAGGATCACACGGGCGTCTTTCCTAACATTGTGACCCCTGTGCATTCTACTTTTCACGATCTGGACTATGTAACATCATTTTCAAAGAAAAAAAGCCCTATTCACCAGCTCTAATAAGGGCTGTCAGCTCAATTACGCAGACTAACTAATAGAGACTAGTGATGCCTTTGCAAAACTGTATATAGCATGAGAATAACATAAACAATAATGGTGTTATCACTATTAATTCTAACAAGTTTAAAACAGTATTACTGAATAGCGAATTAGACGTGCACTGGTGGGGTGCAGCATCCTGTGGAATGAATGAGTAAAGCGAGCCCAACCAATTATCTCATGGCCGTTCCTAGACAGCTTAAACAGGCTCGAGAGAGAGTGAGAAAAAAAAGAGAGAGAGAGAGAGAACATAAATTTGCTTACCCTTAATTTGCCCATGAGCTAGCCTCCTTTCCCCATTCGACAGTAGGTAACCTAAACAGGTGACCTCCTGTCGACAATATTTACCCCCTTTTTGGCAGCTGGGCACAAACAGACTTGTAGGAGGTAAATAGCACATTGAGCTAACTAGAAAACATTAATAACCAACTACCAATTCCTTTAGCAATTGTACTAGTTTAACATGAGGCGCATGAAAGCAAACTGAATTTCATTGCCTCCTTATTTTAGCCCTTGCACAGTAATCTTTAAACTAAAACCATTATTTCTATATGCATGGCAGAGCTATTCTCTGCACATGGCCTACAGACAGCTGCTACCCCTTGATAATGTTATTCAATAGGATAAACCCCACCTGCATATCTCCTATACTTGTATTATTTCTCGAGAAAACAGTGATATCCCCATGTGCTCCTAACAGAATATGCAATATTTCCTTTAGCTAATGTTACCTAAAACAGATCTGTGGTGTCCAATCTTGTTCCAGGAAGGCTCAATCAAGGCCATAAGTTCATTGAAACAACTAAGTAAATTCTTCCATTTCTTAAATGTAGTTAAATTACTAATTACGATATCCTAAATATTATTAACATGAATTGAGAATTAATTTTATCATAATTTTCCTAGGCACATTATAGCCTCAGACATCATTAGAGCAAAATTTACATTACCTGTAGTGTTTTACCCTACAATGTTAGAATCAGGAAATGTAATTAATACAAAGAAATCAGTTTATTAAACTACTCTTCAACATTACAAGCTTTCATAGTGTAATGTAGAAACCACACACTGTCACAGTGGCTCCCTGCATGGACATTTTGCGTTCAGTAGTGCTGGTCAATTCTAAATACAGAACTTGGCCTTTGACCCTTAAACCTGTTGTCCCCTGTCTGTGCAAGGCTATCCCCACGTGGCCTTTTCAATTCAAAGTAACTCTCGAGAAGCACGGCTGAAGGGCATTCCTGCTCCGTGCCTGTGTGCTGAGAATTTAAAGGTAGGATGCAACTTGTATTCTTAATTATTTATGTACTTCTTGTGCATTGTGCGTTGTAGCACCTAAAAAATTGGCTCAAAATTTCAGTTTTCAGAATGCCATAATTCGCTCAGAACTATCGTGCATTAAGGCGCGCAATGTAATTCACATGTCTGTACAGCTGCTCTATGCATGACTTTTGTATTTGACACTGCAGCCATTAGGCCATACTACATTTTAAGTTTGTCACTAAGAGACAGTAATATTGGCGTTGTTAGATAAACTAATATTCAACCTTTTAATGTGGTGCAACAACATATTTTAACCAGTTGGAGATAGAAATCTTAATGTGCACATTGAAATCTGAATACATACTTTGCACAGGATAATTTTCTACAGTGCTAAATATTATTGAAATGTCACAATTGTGTTATTAGACATTATAAGGTTCATAATTATGTAAAAACGATTTTAGTGCAATGACTGTTAATAATTTTTTACATGCAGTCAGTTTTTGAATAATGATCACTAACCCTTTTGTGGTTTCTACATATGAAAAGCAAGCCTTATTCCTTTCCTTTTACCTTGAAATGCATTTATTTATAACACTAAGCACAGAAGCTTTTTACTGAAACATAAAAAGTTTGTATCACTTTTTAGAGGGCAGTAATTATTTACCATCAGATCCACAGATGTGCTTAGTAGAAAAGCAACAAGACAGAAATTCTTTACTTTTTATCCTTTCTCTTTTATCCAAAATAATGAAACTGTATTTCTATCTTTCAAAATCAGTAGTCTTTAATGCACGTGCTTTGATACCATTTTGTACTAACTTAAAACCTAGTCCCCACAGCTTGATCTGTAGCTTGTGCCCGGGCATAGCCATGTTTTATTTACTCAGCTGTGTTTTACGACCAGCAGACGTTAACTTCCACGCTTTTTCAGGAGAAAAACCCTTTGCTGTATTCTAATGTCCTCAAAAAGTTTGTAAACCATGGATTACCTCCGTCTGTTCTGACAGACAGCTTCCTTCGGACAGACAGCTTTGAACAGCTGTTTAAAAGCTCTCTTTCTAGCACCGGGAATGAGCACGGTTCATTCTATTTAAAACCCAGGCATTCCAAGCCAGTCAAAATCTATCGTTTTGCAATGTGGTAAAAGAGGCGCTTTTATTTTAGCAGCAACTAATTACTCAGATAATGTGAATGCCTTTTAATATTTAATATAATGTATCTAAGGATAATGCTGTAACATTTTGTATTGAGTCCTAGTTGTGTAAAACACACAAATTCGTTTTTTTGTTGTTTTTTTTTCTCTGTGAGGCCTATTTTTTCCTATTGAGTGTTAATTCTAATTTTGTGTTTTACCACTGGGGCGATATAATAATTGAAGGTTCAGACATCTATACTTTGTTACTGCTTTACTTTAAATAGTAGCGTGCAGCAATTTAGCATATGATATACAATTTATTCTTTGAATTTTAAAGTTTAATTCTTCCAATGACATCTGCAGAACACAATGACGACAACAAACCAAATTGATAAAAAAGGAAGGTGCACTATAAATGAAAGCAATCAGGAAACATGTATTTATCCAAAGTTTCTTTTCTTTATTTACGTGGTTTGGTTAAAACCGGCACACAGCCAACGCGTTTCGTTCCCTAGTGCCACGGGAACTTCGTCAGGGCTTATTGGTAATATAAAGGGAACGTACACAACTCAGTTACAGGTCCAATTGTTATCACGGTATACCGTTTCAAGATCAAGGTCGTACGTCCCCTAATATGGTCAAGACACCCTGTATACAAGGTCTTTTAGAAAATATTCCTTTAGATTGATTAAATGTAATGAGGGAGTCCGAAAATAGGGAGTCCCAGACGGCGCACTGCTCTTTAAATTTCAACAGGTCAACCAGTAGTCACCTATTCTCCAGTGTGAATAGTTTCCGACGGCATGATAACCGGCAACACGATAGTGTGAAACGGTATACCGTGATAACAATTGGACCTGTAACTGAGTTGTGTACGTTCCCTTTATATTACCAATAAGCCCTGACGAAGTTCCCGTGGCACTAGGGAACGAAACGCGTTGGCTGTGTGCCGGTTTTAACCAAACCACGTAAATAAAGAAAAGAAACTTTGGATAAATACATGTTTCCTGATTGCTTTCATTTATAGTGCACCTTCCTTTTTATGGACTTGTATTATTGTTGACATCTTCCAGCAGCGGATGCTGGAAGTAGTTGCACTTGAATAATATTTTATGAAACTGGTGGGATCTAATGTGCTTGGCCTTGGTCTGCTGCTGTATGCTTTTTGGTATTTTGTAATCCCAACAAACCAAATTGAGCTCATTCCAGACATTTTCAAAAAGGGGGCCACACACTCAGAACACACAACACTGCTTGCTAAGGCAAGCCATTCTTACACAAAAAACACAGTCGCAACTCACTCAAACAAGTACTTCACAAGCATCACCACCGGTGTCAATCCACAAACCACATAGACACAAAAAAAACAATCAACCCACAAATCAACACTTAGGACAAAAGCAAGAGGCAGCCCACAGACTGTACTCAAACCAAACCATTTGTAAATACCAATTGTAAATCATATTTACAAACGAAAGGACTCTAAAAAAAATAGTACAGAGACTGCACCAAGACAAGTAGACAGCCAAAAGACTGTGCCATGTTCAAAAAGACAGACTCTAACCCCAGACCTTTTCCAAAATACACCGAATTACCAATGGAGCTGGCGAAACACTCAAAAGCGCTCCGTATCACCATTTATGAATTTTTACTAAGTGCGTAGATCAGGATCCTTTTTAGTGTATTTGTTCCACAGTGTACTATACATTATGGAAGAAATACCATATTTAATGTACATAAACTTATTTAGGTATCCCCTCTAGGGGAGTCAGCTGAGTACTTTGTAAATCCATATTGGTACCACCAAGACAGCAACACATTCTACGAAGTGTGCTAGGAGCAGGCATGCCAAAAATATTACAATGCGATATAATATTATAGTCAAAGCGTATTTATCCTGAGAATTATCCAAAAGTAAAGAAAAATCTCCTCATTACCTGCCTTTATTTGCTGCAGCAAACAAACAAACAAACCAGAATCTTGGCCAAGCTAATCCAAAACAAGAGTGTTGCATCGCGACCTTACCAAACAAAAGTCTCCAGCTTCCAAGCTCTGAATCGACCTAATGGTCACTGTGAGACGAACGCCAAAGGGATCTCATTCGGGGACCGGTCACCACCTGGAGGGTCAAATCGGGAAAATCGGAAAAGCACTTTGGTCTGCAAAGACAAGGGTCTCATCGTGCAGTGTACATCCTCAGCGAGATTCCAAACCTCCGTCAAGACCACTCTTTTGGGCGACCGCGTCGCCTGATGAGCCCCACGTGACGGGCGTCAATTTGTGGGAGCGAGCCTTTTCAGAGGCCCACTGGTGCAGGGGTTCGCCCTTCTTTGTCCTTAAGTCCTTAGACTAACAAAATAGAAATTGGCACGGAAGCTGTAATATCAAAGAAAATAGATTTATTAACCTCTCATGAGGGAGACTACTTCAATACAGTACCCTCAGGCCACTGTAAGGAGGTAGTCCAAGGAGTACAGAAACCATGGGCCTTTTATGGCCAGTTTATAGCTGAGTAAGCATGAAGACTCAAAAAGAGGCGGTACAAGTATACACAAGAATAGCTATTCACATATATGGACAACTGGAAACTACTTAGTCAACAAAGTGGGAGGAGTAACAAAAACCCTTACATCAGTTGGAATAGCCTGACAGTTACACACTAAGACAGATGCATTCTGGCAGCTACAGGCCTTTCTGAGCATGCGCAAGGCTCTGGCTCAGTGCCGAAAGAGTTAATTATAGTTGATGACTCAAGCAAAATACAAGGGCAGGCAACAGTGAAGACGGGAGAAGCACATGGCGAGCACATGGCTAACTAAAATGGCTGCCATAACCAAAATGGCTTCAGCTCATGCTAACAGCGATTTCTGCTAGTTTCCACACATGCATTTGATTGCTTGAGGTTGTTTTTATCCTTCTTATCCTTTCTGTCTATTCCATCCATTTTTCTCATAACCTCACCCCAGTCTTTATCTGTATCTGAGTGATTTGATAGGGAGAAAAAGGCCTCTTGAAACTCTTGAACCTCCAAGGCCCAACCCACCAAACTGCTGACTGAGCCAGAATCCTCTTCCATGGTCCCAATTATCTTAGTGTCAGAAATAGGCTCACCAAACTGCTTTCCATATTTGAATCTTGCACTGCAGCCAGCAGCGCAGAGCAAACCACTGCCTGCTGCATGATCTGTCGCTGCCAGTTTTACGGATGCCAATGTCACCGAAGAGCCATGTGTGGCTCAAATAAGATACTCCATCAGATTCTGCCTACCGGAGATCCTGCTGTGGCCATACCTGAGCCATGGAACTGAGAGCTAATCTGACCCATCCGTCCTGCATATAGACAGCAATACTAGAAGTTGGCAGGTGGTGTGCTTTCAGCAGCCTTTTTTGTTCACTTCCAGTCATTAGTTCAGAAGCATGCCAGGCACAGAACCAATTGAAGCAAAACTGAGCAGAGGGCAGGCCACTTACCAAGTCCCAAAGGTGAGTTTGCTCATGCAGAGGTCTAGTTGGTATTGTAGCACGCATTGACATTTCCATACAGTTCTTCTAGGGGGTTCCAACAGTATATCATCCCAACTTTGTCATGAAATTAGCAATTATTAGATGATCCTTCCAAGAGAGGTGTGGATGTGCTTAGCCTCTACATATCCCCGCTGGCACCTATCAGTCTGCCGCCATTTTGGTAGCATCGGACATTTAAGTTGCTAATGTAAGACATATGCAGCAGTGCACTGTTTAAAAAAAGTAAGGATTGTCATTCTCTCTCATATAAAATGCAGTCCTATAGGTTTCAGCTCCATGGAGCACTCTGGGGTTGTCTACAGTATTGAAATATTTTCCCGGAAGGGTCAGTGAAGGTTGTCCTTCAGTAACTTGCAAAGATACTGAATTTGAAAGTGCTCCATGAAGAATAAGTACTAACTTTCTAGCCAAGACTATGAACTCCACATAATACCCTCTCCAAAAGAAGCATAATGCAAAAACAGTAAATTCATGTTTAATATTTACCTTGATTACATGTAATAAAACCTTAATAAAAAAAAACTGTTCCCAACATTCGTGGTCAAATGAGCTCTAGGTACCAAAGCTTTGACACCAATATCTCCTTTACTTGTGGTTGTAAATGTCCATCACTAGTGGCACAAGGCAGTCAAGGCAAGCCAGCTGGCAAGTTTGGTAGTCCATAACTGTAATGCTTATTTCCACATGGCTATGTGTTATAGACAATACATTCTAACGTAAAGATTTTCTAGGGCTCCTAGAGCTAGTACCTAGTGCAGACTTAACATTTCCTGGGGTATTTAAACTTGTTTATATAGGACCCCAGAGGTGCTAACAAGACTCAGGCAAAAACTCCAAGCTCAGAAATGTTAGAACTATGCAGATGAATGAGGTCAGGGTAGCCTCTAACCCTAATGAGTAAAGGGTATTGAGCTCACAAGAACAAGGAACGCAAATCATTTGGTTGGTTGACCTCTGCATTGTGCAACACGATCAGGGACGTCCTTATTAGATCTCCGGAACACTTGTTCTGGACCCAAGCAAAATAATCTGCCACATGCTCACTCCTCGCTAGGTCAAAGCTACTGTGTGCCATAGATTGGCAAGGTGAGAATGCCAACAAAGTAATGAAAGGGGGCTGTTTGGCCAAGTGAAGGCATGCTAGATAGACTTAGTAACATCTTCTGGAGGATCTTCAGCATTTGCAGTTTAGTTTGTTGGGCAGTCCTTCTCTTTTGCTTTGGGGAGGATAGAGAGGACTTCTTGTGTGCTCTGGGCAGCTACTCAGGACACTTTAGACAGCTTGGGAGGCCCAGACAAGTAGGATATCAGCACGAGGATGGACCATCAGAAAACAACTGGGCTATTAGTCTTAGTTCTAGTTTTGAGAAGATGGGCAGCTCATTCGAGAAACATCAAATCAAAGTCAAAATCCAAATAAACATGTCTGACCTATTCACTGAAAGTCACTCTATGACAATCTCCACTAATCAAAAATGTTGAGTGATTGGCATGGCAACCACCCCCTCAGTTTACTTCTCCACCATACACCCATCTCACCGGACATTGCCTACAAAAGTGTCAGGTTCAGACTCCTCATGCCTACATCAGCAGGTAACTTTGATAAACTAATCAAGGTCAGAAGAGTATGCAGTTCCTAATAAGAAGTGTTTGTCTACTAAGGTCAGTCTGGTTCCACAGAGTCTGCAGGGAGCGAGACTCTATAGGAACAAATGCCCTCACACACCTAGATAGCTGTCATGCTTTATCATTGGGCTTTTGCTCCACGTCGGGTCGGCGCTGCAATGCCCGACGGGCCCCCTCAATGGGGGGTCTTTACCGGGGATCTTTGCGTAAACCGCTAGGTGAATTGTGGGAGTGCGGGTCTAAATGTAGATTGGTGTATTCAGTGTATAGGTGCAAATGTGAGGTTAAAAATAGGACAGGGGGTACTCCTCAAAATAATTTTAATAACTGAGTCCTTCTGCCTATTATAAATTCTGTAGCACTATCTACTAGAAATAATTATCTAAGATAGCTTCGATAAACTCCCCAAAAAAATTAATTTCATAAATTCCATGCAATGCATCTATGTGGACAATGTTTTTGACTAGGGTAGTCATATAATCATCTGGATTGTACTGAAATTTCTTCTGTCCAGAAAGAGGGTCTGTAGTCTATTTCTCTTGCAAGCCATCTTCGTTTACCCACTAGGACAAGCTCCTCGTTATATTTTATGCTGGGGGAGTAACTACTCTATGGGCTTTACCTCTTCTCTAAAATATGAAACTTTTATAGCACTATTTTTGATGTTTGCATTTATTGTACGCTTGAATAGCGAGAACAAAAATATTGTGGCACATTAGTATTAAAGACAAAGTACTGAGAGACAAAATATCGAAAGGTAAGTGCACAGAGGAAAGTATAGATTTACTATTCTTAACTCCACATCTATATACCTTGAAGATATATATAATTGCCAAGGTACATAGATGTGGGAGTAGGTATAGAAAATCTATAAATACTTTTGATATTTTGTTTACAATATTACTGTCCCACGATATCCTGGACTCTATATTCAGAAGCCAGACTGTTGGCATCCAGTTTTTTTTTACTGATTTTATCTCGATCTGCCATTCTCCGTGGTTGGCTCTGTTGTTTGGCACAAGACTGGTTTTGTTTGTGGCTCAGAAAACTCATATAGCTCTAAAACACCTTTATTTCATGTAACTGAATGAGAGGTAATTGATACAGAAATGCATCGCTGACAACATTTAACACATTTATTGATGGCTCCAGGTTTGGCACTTGGATAAAGAGCTGGCCGCCTCTATAAAAAGATGGCTTAACGCAATGTCGCACAGATAAAGATACATCACTGCTAAGACTGGACAAAATCTGTGATGTACAGGTGGTTGCAAATAGGAATGGTAATCAAACTACTGGTACAGAGGTTAGAGTTTTAACTTTAGCTCTTGTCTCTTGGGTTAATAGCCACCTACATTGGGCGACAAATACAAAAAGAACAATTGATGAACAGAATGCTGAACAATGTCAAACATTCACCCCAGTACAGAGATCTGGCCCTAAATCCATCGTTTTTTTGCTCCCCATGCCATTCCAGTTTAAACCCAGGCATATGCAAATCAGTCTTGACCCTGCGTAGCACCTAGATTGGGCATCAGATTCTTTACATTCCATCTCTCAAACACAATGATGGACAATAATCGAATTTTAAAAATTCTAAATGGACCTGGTCTGTAGTTTATACTATTCTATTCCATGCCATATGCTAAGAGTGTCACAGCAAGGCACTATTGAAGTGTTTTTCAGGAAATGTGCGAGAACTGCTGGCACAGCAGCGTTCCCCTTCGCTTGTCATTTGCATAAATAATTGTCAGCTCGTTAATAGTTCATTAGGATCATTAAAAACCACATGAGAAAAGGAAACATAGCAGAAGGCATGCAAAGGGCATTTCTTGAAGCATCCAGTAATGATTCAAGCCCCACCAGGAGCCAAGGAGCAAGCAAAGGCACGAAAGGTTCTGACAAAATTAGAAAACAAAATACAGCTAAGGAAGCCTTCTAAGCAATACTTACCACAGCTCCATGTGAACATTGAAGACCTTACCTGAGGAAGTTAGGCACATTATTTGCAACATGGACACACTCGTCTTGATGGCTGAGCTGATATTAGCGACTCTGTTAGTCACTGTGGCTACACATAAGTATGACATTTAAGGGATCGGTCTCAAATGCACACTAAGCCATTTGGTATTCATCAGTACTACCTGCCTACAAGAACCTTGGTAGCTTCTTGGAAATTTGCAATACCCAAAATATTTCATGGTCTTACCAGTGACCACTGCAATCATGCTTACATTCTGTATCAGCAGTGGCAGAACCAGAGGCGGCTCCTCCGTAGTGGCGGAGGAGCGTCGCCCCACTGCCCAGAGCCAGCAGGATGATAAATAAAATGATTATAACACAATGTTATTATCATTTTATTTATCGCTGTCCGAGACGAGCTGGAGATGGAGTCCAAGTAATTAGTATAGGGCAGGCCGGGCATGGGAGGGAGGAGGAGGAGTGTACACTTATAAGTGTGCATGTCAGTTTGGCCGGCCATCTTAGGCAGGCCAAACAGACATGCGCAATTATGTTTCTCCAACCCAGCTGTGTTGCACAGCCAGGTTGGATAAAAGCCACAGGCTCCCAGGCATTGTCTGAGTGGCAAACAAGGCAACTCAGACCAATCCTGGCGCTGCTCTCAAAGCATGAGAGCAGTGTCTGGATTGGGTGGGGATCTGTGCTTTGAGGCCCATCCACTTCCGTGCCGGATGACAGGAGCAACGAGGTGGCCGGTAGCGTCAGCGGGAGCGGAGTGGCAGGTATGATTTTTTTTATTTTTTTTTATTCCCCAACCCCACCTGCAGCCCACTTCCCCACCCCCCGGCCGCCCTACCACCCAAGATAGGCAGCAGCTGCCACTGGACAGAACAGAGACAGTACTTATTGTCTGTACACCTGATCACATAAACCAACATGTCTATCAATAGAGCAACAGAGATTTACCATCGCTCACCATACATATGAATCCAGAGGACTTTAATGGGACTTGGCATTGTTTTCAGATAATCATCAATCATGAAGCCTTTACCAAAATGGTAGAACCGGGGAGAGACAGTAAACACCAAGAGAAATTATAAAATCCAAGAAAGATTAAAAAAAGCCAAGAAAGATGATAAATCACAAGTAATACACTCCTGATCCTTGAATGACATCGCCAAAGTAAAGAGACTTTTGACATAGGTTTAACAATTATTTTATATGTCTCAACCGCATAACCAGGATCATGAAAAACAAACAGCTTGAGGACTATGCATTACTGCTCTAGTACATCATACTCTGGGCCACTGGAATTATGCATTTCTGCGACTGCAGCTTTTTTTGCATTATTATAGATTTGCCACATCTCTATTTGCCCCATAAACCATTATCTGCTACATAATCTGGAGTCTACCAAAAACAAATTAATTTTTTTCTGAAAGGATCAAAAGTTACTAAAAACGTGCTGGCATGGGTTTGTGCACAGTGGAAGGCCCTTCACAAAGGTTAACTGGTCATCATTCAGTTGCTTATTTCTGGCCACATTATGTTACCTTTACCTTTTCTTGCTGCATAAATTAGTCAGCCCTGCCACATTATTCCAGTGACCCTGATCACGCTCAAAAGCTTTAGTGGCATCAGCAGAGCCAAGCAATGCCTTAGTTGACAACCACCACTAATACTCCTTGAACTCTATGAGTAATTGCTAATATTATGAGAACAAACAGACACTGAAATTCACTATGTCTAACAGGAAGATTAACCCCCTCAACATGGATTAGTGATTACATCCTAAAATAGATTTGTGACAGCTATAAAATATCGAACCGCACATTACCAAGAAACAAGTTACTGTTTTTCATTTATTTAATACAAACCTTAGAATGAAGATATCTCCTCAGATGGCTTGATCAGGAGTGTTTCTAGAATGATGATATTGCACAGCTTCACATTGTAAGGTTAAACGCATGGTCAGAGTTATTGGAATTATGCAGTTCTGCGGCCGCTGCATTTTTCGCTTTATTATGGATTTGCCACATAATTTGCAGATTTTTACAAATGTTTCTAGCTTAACCAGATCAAAAGTTACTAAAAATGTGGCAACACGTGTTGCTGTGCAGTGGAAGGCACTTTGCAAAGGTTGACTGTTCATCTTTCAGTTGCATATTGCTGTATTTGGGTTTTAAACTAGTACTAATAAGGTGAAACCTATGTCTAGACGGTGTTAACATGTAAAAATAACACAATAATGAACCGATACTATCACAAAATGTGCGGCATAATTTTTATTTTCTTGCTGCATAATTCAGTAAACGCTGCTGCATAATTTGGTCCCCCCTTGCCGCATAAATCCAGTGGCCCTGCTCATGATTACCGTCTCAAAATGGCTTGCATCAAATTGTGCGTTTCTTATGAGCATGTAGAAATCTGTGGTTGAAGAGTTTAGTCAGGGTAGGACTGAGAACCAAAAGCAGCCCCGCAAAAAATGTTACAACCATGCTTGATCTCCTCTTTGTCTCTAGCTCTTTCCAATTATTCCTTCACTGTTGCTCTCCTTCTCTCCCTCTTTTCTGCTGCCCTCTCTCTATCTTTCCCTCTCTCCCCCCTGCATTCTGTAATTAATGTAGGGGAGCTGGATAAAGTGATAGAGACTCCTGCAGCGTCCAGGGTTTTCAAAGACCGGCCTCCAATGGCTCCATCCCGCAGGCAAATGCCAGTAGAATAAATGGCCAGCCCAGCCGGGAGTTTAATTTCTTTTCTTTTCCATTGGAAGTTCATCGCATCCATGGTCTGATGAAGGAACTACTTGGTTCTCCTTGTGTTCTCTTCTGACCTATTGCTTTAAGTGGGCTGGGTCCTGCTAATGCTCAGCACCGTCAGTTCTAAAAAGCAGGTGCTGAGATGGGTCCCTTTCGGGCACTCTATTATTGCCCTCTCTGCAGCATTACCACCCTTCACTGCCTTTGATGTGTCTTTAAAGGGACTCGTTACAGTTCTTTCACAGTCACATCTTTTCAGAAATGAAGCATTTTGACTATTTTATACAAAGATGCCATTGTTGCTGCTTATTTATCTTATGCAACTAACAACCATTGACAAAGCTAATAGTCCTGGCTTGCTGTAGGTGTAATGTTACTTGTTGTATAATATATCTGGATACAAAGACAGAACGAAGCAGCAAAATACCAGTCGGATGGCACATAATGCTAAGCCGAGATTTCTAACTTACGTGTTTCAAGCCACGCCCTTAATTATAACAACCACGCCCCTTTGAGAGACCCCCCCAGTTTTTTCATCCCACTTAAAGCCCTGCTTGTAGGCGCAATGACTCTCAGGCCAGCTGTCCACTAGAGAGGAAGTGAGCATTTAGTCATGGGTGAAGATTTTCGTATGTTTTCTATTACTTGTTCTTCACAGACATTTGCAACTTCTGAGTTTGCGCTACATAAATTGTGATTTCAGTTCATTCACTTCACATCCCAAAAGCCAGAGGGAATCGATGTATAGTGCATGCATTGTCTGAAGGACTGTATCACAGCCTACTCCCTAATTTTCCTTCATTAAAGAGGCACCTGTTTGAATGAGTATTTTTGTTGCATCATTGTTTCCTTAGTGCTTCATTGCCTGATTGGTTTTCATGATGTCGTGATGATGATGAAGATGGTTGGTATTGAACCAAAATAGCCGGCTCTGGTGGCTCAGTGTACTAATGTGTCTACTGTAGGTGCCTGTGTTCGACCTCATGGTCACAGGTCCAAACCCTGTGGGTCTACTCAGCCTTTCATTCATCTGAGGTCGATAAGATGAGTACCGTTGGTTAACAATAAACATCTGTTATTCAGCGCCAAGATGCCCACGGGTGAACATGTGTTTTAAAAATACTTATGTTATGCTCAAACTTCTAGGTAATGGTGGGTCTCTCCTCCATTGTTATCCATACGTACTACGGAAATAAAACATGGAGTTACCATACTTCATTTAATAAAACGTGAAGCATCTGAAGAATTATCCAGATTTGAGCCACTCGTGCGTCTCTAACACATACTCAGCCCCCTACTATTGTACTGGTGAGGCTACACTCACGAACACGATTTAATAAGTTCAAGTACAACTAACAAATAGTTCACATTCACATCGGTTCCAATCCTATGACTGTAAAGAAGCTGTCCACCCCAGTGTCTCGTTTTGTTGCTCTCTTTATCAGTCTCTGTCAGTGCTTAATTTGTAAAATAATAAGTGCCAGGGCCCTGACCAGGAGGCCACTGCAGCTTGCACCACCCATCCCCCCTGCCATTGCTGCAAAAACAACTACTAACCATCTCTCTCGCCTGCAAGTGCAACAGTTCAGATTATTCCAGGTCCCCAAAGCTAAAAGGCTGTCTGGGGAGGCAGGTATTTATAATTTGTGAAGTATACTGTATTCATAAACAACCGTTGTTCTGCTCATGGCTAAATTAGATGAGCAGCGCCACCATTTGGCAGACTGTCCTAAGTGTGGTGTTGACAATTAAATGCCGGTGCCAGCACCAAAACCAAATAAGTGCCGGAGCTCAGCACCGGAAACCACTGGCTCAAATTAAGCACTGGTCTCTGTACCTCACTCCCTCTCTTGTTTTGTCTCTCTCTCTTTCATTTCTCCTCTCATTCTCTCCTGCTTCTCTTTCCCACTGCACCTTTTTTCCCCTGTACTCTTTTCAACTAAACTCATCTTACCTTTCTTTCTCTCATAACTGCCTCGAATTCTGTCTCTCCGTTTTTCATATCCCCTATGTCCTCTCATTGCCCTACTTACTGTCTCCCACCTTCTCACTCTCCTCGCATTCCTGCTTTTCTCTATCCTATCCTACTACTCTCTTCCCATTAAAACCCTCTTGCCTTTGCTCCTCTCTTCTGCGGTCTCTTAACCTTCTACCTCTCTCCGTCTCTCACCTGCCCTTTGCCCTCTCTTTGCTCACTCTATCTCACCTCTCTTCCCCCCTCCCCTTACACTCTCCCAACTCACTCTTCTCGCTATAATCTTTCTCACTCTTTTCTCTATTTCCTTCTATTTTGCTGACGAATTTGCTATCCTCTTCCATTCTTTCATCTCCCTTCTCTCCAGTGCATAATTTGAGCCTGTGGATTTCAGTGCTCCGCCCCGGCACTTAATTCTCCACACCAGTTCTAGTGACAGTCCCACCACATTGTGGCGCTGGAATACCAGCCTCTCACACCATTATTATAGCTTGTGTGGCCTTTAATAGTCATGGGGGAGGAATATGGACTCACGGCTAGACTGCCGACCTTGGAGCTGGAAAACCAAGGTTCGAGCCTCGGGGTCAACTCCACATCCTGTGATTCTGGGCAAATCACTTAATCTCCCTGTGCCTACCAAAAAAAAAAAAAAAAATGAATGTGTCCTTGTGCAATGTAACTGGTGCTCATGTAAAGCGCTCCAATACCTTCGGGTCAAGTTCGCGCTATATAAATCTGCAAAAAAAAAACTGTCACACTTGTAGGAGCGTGATGGTTAGGTGTTATGTTGCTAGGTCATTAGCAGCGTTGGCAGGGGCAATGCACGGCGCAGGGTGCAGTGGCCTTCCAAGAAGGGCCCTGGCTCTTATTTTTTTTACAAATTAAGCACTGCTTCTCTCGTTCCTTTTTTCCTGACGACCCTCTCTCTCTGCCACCCCACCATTCCCAAGGCCTTCCTTGTATCTCCTCTCTCTCTACCCTGCTACCTAAACCAGGTGTTTTTTTTTGGGAAGTCTTGCAATTATCTCTAAGTCTTGTTTCTTTCTTTAAAAGCCAGGGTGTCATTGAATGACTCAGTTACTGTTCAAGTAGACGTACGGCCGTCAAAATACAACAATATCATAGTAGACTACAGTGACTCAGAATGACTATCCAACCACAACATAATTAGGTGCAAAAATAAAGTTTTTAACAAAAAAAAAATAAGTTTAGCCGAGGTAACATGCTTGTCTCTTGCACTCGAGTGCTATCAAAAGCAAGTAAAAATGGCTTCTACAGTGCCAAACACTTAAAACAAGCATCGGCATAGCCAATAGGTCTCACCTTTGGGACCTTTTAAGTGTTTAGTCAGAGCTATTGGCTTTGCCAATATTTTTAGGCTATGTTCCAGAGTGGCATGGCTGCTGTGCAGCATGTTGAAAACTGTCCTGTTCAAAACAAAAACAAGTTCAAAACTGTCCTGATTTATAAATGAGAGCCACTTTTTTAGCTATCTGGTTAGCTAATGGAGGCCACTTTTATTTCAGTGCCCAGGACTATGTTTTTGTCCCAGTGCAACCCTGAGTGCACCTTGAGTTCTTATAGCGCAGTGAGCAGTGGGACGCAAATCCAGGCATACCTGTGTCACTGAGGGCAACTCTTTGACAGAAACAAAAAACAATGGGTGGAAATGCTTGAATTAATCTTAATCACTAGTAATTACTCAGGATTCATTCCATTCTAAAGTTATTTTGCTCAATATACCTTTACAGGCAGAGACTGTAATCAGCCTGTTTTTTCCACCTCACACTCATCACAGAAGAAAACTCAGACACCAGAGAGAACTGAAAAAATTGCATTCTATCATTTATGCCTGAAGATAAGGGTTCGTGTGAGAAGACCATTGGCGGGGACTTACAACCCTTTTCTGAGAACACTCCATGTACTGATCGGCGCAGAACCGTTACAAAGGCCCTCAGCACAATAAACAGTCCAACTTCATTTTTGTGCCCTCATTTTATGTTAACATTTTCACTGTGTAGAAATCAGAGACCCTGGCATAGAATGCATTAAAAAGTAAAATACAACTTTCTTCCCTTTCGAGACACACTGCTGACATATGACTTTTCGCTGCCATGCGTGGCTCTAAAACGATCATGTCACTTCTGGGGCGCTTACACTTCACTGCTTCAACTGCACTGTGCAGAGAGGACCAGCTCTAATACCTGGATAACGTTACTGTAATGTATTTCCAAGTGATGGGAAACACGGGGTGTGACATCTTGTACAAAAGAAGAGCGAAGCAAACACAAGGAGATGATGGACGGAACGCTGAAACGTTTCAGACACTCACCCCAAGTCACAGATCTGGGTTGAATCCATCATCATTCTTTAGCTCACTTCGCCACCCCAGTTCAGACACAGCTATATGCAAATCAGTCTTGACCCTGTGCCTCATGGGAACAGTCCAGCCCGAACTGCCAAGCCATGTCTTCCCTGGACCGGAAACAAGCATCCTGGGACCGGTTTCGGGCTAACAGCCCTCATCAGCCAGGCTAGCTTGAATCCAGTGGCAAAGTAAGCAAGGGACCCACATCTGGGCATACCCTGCCAACTTAGGGCGAACAAAGCAAACACAAGGAGATGGACGGAGCGCTGAAACTTTTCAGACACTCACCCCCAGTCACAGATCTGGGTTGAATCCATCATCGTTCTTTAGCTCACTTCACCACCCCAGTTCAGACACAGCTATATGCAAATCAGTCTTGACCCTGTGCCTCATGGGAACAGTCCAGCCCGAACTGACAAAAGAAGAGCGACCAGCAAGAGCACTTAAGACAAGTGGGCACAATTTTCCAACTACTCAACGAATCTCCACAAAGCTAAAAACACACCTAAACTACACAAAAATATGAAAATCCACACACAGCTGTGAAACAGGACACCGCGATTAGCCTGGATAGTACATTGTAACTTATTGTTTTACTGAAACAACGAGAAGGCACTGAAAACAAATGTTTAAAGCTTCAATGGGAGCATGCCTTCGTTCTGCAGTCGAAATCTCTTTAACACAGTGTTTTTGAGCCTATAAACATCACAGTTAAGTATTCAGATAGCAGTGAGACAAGCAGCCTTCATGGGAATTGAAAGCTCTGTAAAACCAGACCGGTGTGATAGTGACTCAGACGAACGCTATGGTGTACTACAAAGTTATTATTGTTTGCAAATTCAACGAAAACGTAGAGAAAACAGGGTTTAAAGCTGACCAGCAGCAGGTGGCGTAGACAGATTGCCTCCGTGATTGTATGTGTTCTACGTAAAGCATCACGACTAGGGGTCTCGCTGAAACACAACCAAAGTTAGAGCTATTGGAGCTGCCGTGAATGTCAAAATGTTTCCGGTGTTGGATGTGCGAGGCTGCCTGTGTCCATACTGGGGGCACCACACAGGGCAGCAAACAGAACTGCTGGGATGCGCAGTCTATGCACGTAGAGGTGGGGGCGGCACACAGGGGCTGCCGGGGTCGCGTGGAAGTCGGGTGTCCTGCACTTACCGGTAGCTGTGGAAGGCAGCAGCAGCCCAGCTCCTGTCCTTATGTGCTGGGCGTAGAGCAGCAGCAGCTGGCAGAGCCCCAGGCTGCAGCTCATTCGGGTGCTGAAGGATGCCTCCCAATCAAGCCCATTGTGGAAATGTTTCACCCGGTTCTTGCTTCTCGGCAGCGTGTGCTCAGCCCAGGAGAGTAAAAACAAGCATTTGCAATGCAATAGGACTCGCATTTACGCTAGACCTATTGCATTCGAAACTGGAGTGCGGGCAGGCAGGGGACAGGAGGGCGAGAAGGCACGAACAACGAGAGTGTGGGCGGGTGCGGGGGCGGGAAGGCATGGGAAGAAAATAGTGCTCACAATCTAAATAACACATACCATGCAACACTCAAAGTACAGGGGCCAGTAGCCATGGAAGGATACAAATAACGACATGGCCGTTATAAGGAGGGACTAACAGCATATAAACCAATCGGAAGGCAGCATTTAGAAAGGACAAAGACACAAGCCAATGAAAAAGATGGGCAGGGGAGTGGGCGGAGCATCCACTCCATTACTGCTTGCCTCGCAGAGCGAGCAGCGCATGCGCGCTGCCGCTATAGGCTCGACCTAAAAAAGATCACTGTGAATACAATAGATGGACAAAATAAATAAATGTGTAAGGCTAGAGACCACTTTTCAGATGAAAAAAGGCCCTCATGCATTCCAGCAGAGGGATATAGCAAAACAACCAATAGAACAACAGTGACATGAAAATACTCATGTGGACTGATCCAAGATGTGATTGACAATGTCCCAGCTCTATAGCTGAACATTCTTGAATCGCAGAAGCCAATGGCTACAAGAGGCTAAACCAAAGCTGTACATTTATTTAACAATTGCACTCATGCACAGCTCTATAGCTGAACATTCTTGTGTCACAGAAGCCAATGGCTACAAAAGGCTAAACCAAAGCCGTACATTTATTTAATAATTGCACTCATGCACAGCAGCGGCTCCTCCGCTAAGGTGGAGGAGCGTTGCCCCACTGCTTTTTAGCAGTGCAAAAAAGTAAAAATAAAATGGTAATAACATGATGTTTTTATCATTTTGTTTTTCGATGCTGGAGCCAGTTTTGGGGTGGGCTGGGGTGGGGTGGGGCTTGGTTGTCATCACAGCCAGCAGGGGGAGGAGTGGTTGGTGCATGTAAGTGCGCATGACGGTTTGGCCGGCAGTTTGGGCCAGCCAAACAATCATGTGCACTTAGCATGTTCTCCACCCGGCTGTATTGCGCAGGCCGGGTGGGGAACATGCACAGTCTCCCACTCCCTGTTTGAGTGCCGAATCAGGCCGCTCAGACCAATCACGAGGCTGCTGTCATGCTGGTGACAGCAGTGTTGTGATAGGCTAAGGGGGTCTGGGAGCCTGTGTGTATCAGGTTGACAGAAGAGCACGGAGGAGAGGCGGCGGCCGGCCGGAAGACATATATTTTCTTTTTTTTTTTTTTGCACTACTTGCTGTCTGGGTAATACTAAGATCTATATTTTGGAAGCACTTTTTTATCGGGAAATCTTTGAGCACATTTTGTAGCAGCCTATTATATACTGTGTGTAATGCACATTTCATTTTTTTTTTAAATATTCTTTATTATTTTATTTTACATACATATAACCCCCTCCCCGCCCCCCACCCTTCTCAGACATTTATATTTCAGTATAATATTATTACATAAATCATAGATATTGAAGTATCACATCTAGTGCGCCTAAGTTCATCACCGCTAGTAATTACAATACGGGATTGTTCCCTGATACATTTCGTTATTGTACAATCAACACCGCCAGGCATCTAGCCTGCTCTCTCTTGAATTTGCATCCACTGGTTTAGGGGATCCCATATTTCCAAACCCTTTTTCTGTTTTTTTCGTCCCTTCCTTCTATAAATAGCTACCTCTAAGCTACATGACGCCAGCAATCGAGCACGCCATTGTTGGAACACTGGCGGCTTTGGATCCAACCAGGCGGAAGCTGTGCATATTCTTAAAACTGCCATTGACACAAATATCAGTCCTTGCATGCTTTTTGGTCGGATATCTCCATCTATACCAAGCATTAGTTCTCCCATTGTAATTTCTATTCTTGCATTAAAAATCTCCGATAAGAAGTCAGATATGTCATTAATCAGCTCCTGTAGTGCATCACATGCTGCAAATATATGTATAATGTCGGCTTCGTATAAAGCACACCGTGGACATACTGTTCCCTTACCGGACCCCTACTTAGCTATCTTACTTGGTGTATAATACAATTGAAAAAATGTCTTGTAATACTGGGCTTGTAATCTCGCAGACATTAATATAGACTGAGATAATTCATGCGATTTAAAAAAGGTTTCAGCCGTGATCCCCAATTTATCCTGCCATTTTAAAAGAAATGTATTCATACCGTCTGGAAGTGAGGCCATCATACATTCGTAAATTTCTCCAATTTTTGCTGATCTATTTTTACTTATAATTTCCATGGTTTGGATTTTTTTAAATTTAGATCTGCCACCCCCTTTCTTTGATAGAAAATCTCTAACTTGGAGGAATTTAAAGAAATCCCTATAGTCTAATGTATAGTCATTTCTCAATTCTTCGAATGATTTCAGCCCAAAAGTTGAGTAAAAACACCCTAATTGTGTAATCCCTGCACTTATCCATCTATTCATACATACATCATTGAATATCTCAGGGAGATTATTGTTTTTAGATAATAATGTATAAAACGATAGCCTCCCAATTCCCAATAGTTTACGCACGTTGTTCCAAGCTTTATGGATACCAACAAGGGTTTTAAAACGTACTTTTTTATAATAGCTGTTGTATGAGTGCCGCCATAAGTACCCGCTAGCTTCATTGCCCAAAATAAGTTCTTGCGGTGTTGGTATGACACTGTTTGTCGTATTATCTCTGTTTATAGACAATAGTTCATTACAGTATTTCAAAATCGTGGCCCAGCAATACAGTTTAATATTGGGGAGGGCTAAACCACCTCTATCTTTAGGCAAGGTAACAAATCTGAGTGCTCTGCGAGGTCTTTTATATCCCGATATAAACCGTGAAAACATGCTTTCTATGGCTTTAAACCATTGTGGTGTAAACTCCAAACAAATTGTCCTGAAAAAATAAAAGAAATTTGGAAAAAAAAGCATTTTAATCACATTACACCTACCCCCAATGGATAGTTGCAAATTACTTAGTCTACTAAGGTCTTTTTCCATATGTTGTATTAATGGATCAAGATTAGCCTTCACTAAGCTATCCAGATTAGCCGTTATGCTGACACCCAAATACATAGCTTTCTCCACTACTCGATCAGCTCTCATCGTGAGTTTGTTATTAAGAACTATCTGAGTTTTATCTTGATTCAGCTTATACCCGGATACCTCTCCAAACGATTTAGCCTCATCTTCTATTGCCTTTATCGCGGTGGCTGGATCGCTAGTAACCAACGCTATGTCATCCGCATAAGCCAGTGTTTTAGTGTCCCAAGTTCGTGACCATATTGATGGAATTAACAAAATATTTTCGAGTCTGCAGATAAAGGGGTCAATAAATATCGCAAATAATAGGGGAGAGCATGGGCACCCCTGTCTTGTCCCTCTAGTAATATCTATCTTCTCTGAGACCGCCCCATTTACCATCACTACAGCTTCTGGTGCTGTATATAACATTTGGGTTGCCTTAATAAAAGGCCCCCCTATACCACTTCTTGATATTGCTGTCCAAAGGTATTTCCGGGAGACCCTATCGAAGGCTTTCTCAGCATCCAGCAGTATGAGTGCCATAGGGTCTCCTGCAACCTCAGCAATGTCAAAAAGTGTGATCACTCTTTGGACATGGTCGGTAGTAGACCTCCCTGGGATAAACCCATGCTGACGACCTGATACAATTTTTTGAATAATTGGTGCCAAACGACTGGCTAATAGTTTCGAATAAATTTTCGAATCATTGTTAATCAGGGGGATAGGACGATATGATCCGAGTTCTATAGCATCTTTATTCTAAAAAACACGATTTTAGCTCGAGACCATGATCCCGGGGGTTGACCACCCTGAAAGATATCTATGAATAGGTCACTTAAAATTCTCTTTAGTGGCTTGAAGAAATTAACATAAAACTCTGTGGGTATCCCATCCATCCCAGCTGTCTTCCCCTTAGCTAGACCTTTCATTGAAAGTAAATTTTCTTCCCACTGTGGTATGTAATCCAAACTGTCTTGATCCTCTTGCCCCAGTCTTAGCGATGGGATCTGGTCTAGATATTCCTCAATCTTATCCTGCCAAATACCATTCTCCTCATATAAATCTTGATAGTATCTTTGAAATGCAGCTCTTATCTCTCTAGAATCAGTCTTTCGACCATATCTCGGATCTTTAATCTCCCTTATTAAGTTGGCTGTATTTTGTTGTCTAGTTTGTACTGCCAATTGATGACCGACTTGTTGGCTCAGCTCATACGTAATTTCCCTATTTGTTGTTACCTTAATTATCGCTTTTTCCGTAAAAATATCGGTAATAGTATTTTTAGCGATTGACACCAATCTTAATTCCCTTTCAATTTCCTGTCCCTCTTGTACAGCCCTTATCAGGCCCTCCTCGACTATAGCCAGATTTCTTTGTAATGCCCCCATTTTCTGTTTAGCCTCTTTATTAAGGTTTAGTGAAAATCGTAGCGTCTCCCCTCTTATTTCCGCTTTCATAGCGTCCCAGACCACCTCAATCGAGGTGCTGCCCAGGTTATCCTCCAAGAACTCTGGTATCCATTTATTCATATGTTGGCAATATTCCTTTTTAACAATTTAACCTATGATACAATCCCGAGCACGTGGTCCATGAGTATTATTGTACCGATTTTTAAAAAGGGCGATCGTTCTAACCCCAGTTGCTATAGACCTATTTCCCTCATCGATAATACCCTGAAAATCCTGGGAAGGATTCTCTATAATAAGATAAGGTCATGGGCTGAGGGTGACAATATTTTAAGGCCGTGTCAACTGGGGTATAGAAGTAAAGTAGGCACAGTAGAACAGTGTCTGAATTTAAATTTGATTATTGGCAAGTATACTGTTGCAAAAAAATCTCCTATATATCTCGCCTTCATGGACCTCACCTCTGCGTTTGACCTCGTTAATAGGTCACGCCTATGGTCTATTCTTTTAAAACAAGGTTTGGATGAAGTTTTAGTTCATTTTTTAGCATATTTGCACAGAGATTTGCATGCGCGAGTTAGGATTAGTCAGGATGGGGACGTATCAAGTGATATTAAAATTGATAGAGGTGTCAGACAGGGGTGCGTTCTGGCACCTCTTCTTTTTATTTTATACATTAATGATTTGCATGACTCACTAGTAAGACTTACCCACGACGTACCGAGTATAAATGGCAATACACTGCCTGCACTATTGTATGCCGATGATGCGGTTTTAATGGCACGCACCCCAAATGCCTTACGCATTTTAGTACGAGGTTTTGTAGATTTTATGGCTGTTTTAGATTTGAGGACTAATTTTAAAAAATCATTTTTAATGGCATGCGGTCCTAAAAAGCGCCCCATTAATAAAATTATTGTTAACTCAGAAAGTTTACAAAGCACTTGCACTTTTTCTTATCTTGGGTTACTTTACGCTACAAATGGCTCTTGGTCTGAACATGTGGCATACAGCAGAAGTAAACTGTCAAGAAGCATTGATACACTTCTGGGATTACCCCAACCCAAAAGGTCTGAAGCCGTTTTAGCTTTTAAGAAAATTTTTAAACTACAGTGTGCTCCCATCGCAACCTATGGAGCAGAAATCTGGGGCTTTACCAAATGTAGTAGCATCCAATGCGAAGAAAATAGACTATGTAGAAAACTCTTGGGAGCACCGATTTCTTCATCGGTATATGTGTGCCACAAAGAACTGAACTTGCCCTACATCGAAGATTACATTAGGGCTCGTCCGGCACTGTTCTGGGTTGCAATTTGGAAAAACACTGCGGCAACTCTCACCAGAGATATAATAACTGATTGCCTTAGATGTGAGAGGGGTGGGGATATACCATGGCTCGCCGCTGTAAAAGAGAGCCTAAAAGGCGTAAATTATTTACGCATCTTTTTAAATCCAATTCAATCCGAGCTAATTAATAAAAAAGCAATACAAGAGGCATTGTACAAAAAATATAGCGATGAAAGGCACTGGAGAGAGACCAAGAAAACCTCAGTTGTAAGGTATATGTCCATAGAGGATTGTTCTTATTTGCCTGCTAGATATCTTTTAAAACCCTTAGGATATTGGGAAAGAGGGTTGTTATTTCGTTTACGAGCAGGTACTATGAAATATTTATTATGCTTCCCCTTGGGCTACAATACTGATCTTGATGCATCGCCCTGCCCTTGCAACGCACACAGTAATCAAACAATGTTGCACTTTTTATTCTTTTGCAGTTTTTATTCTAAATTTGCAAAGGGATTTTTGATACCTTTTTTTAAATCACGTGCTATTTCCGACTTCAGGATAGCCTACACGGAAGTGCTTAAATTGGCGGATGATGAATTAATTTTCCGTGTCGGATCATTCCTGAAGTCGGCCGTACGGTCACGTAGAACTATGTGTGCCCAATGAAGGTCGTTAGAAATGTATTTTACTGTATTGTTATTAAAACCCCCCCATTGATTGTTAATATATGATATATCACGCTATTTATGATCCATTTTAGTCACTGTTATAAATGTATTGTATCTTTTGTTTTGAATATGTTGCCATCTATGAATTGTTTTTATTGTGCTTTTATGGATATCTCATATTCGAATAAAGATATTTTGATTGATTGAATATTCCTTATTTAGCAACAAAGCTCTCTCAAAGGTCCAGATTTTCAAATCATTGTTCATTCCTCCACTTTCTAAGTTCATAATTAAAGGGTTATGCTCCGATAAAACCTGTGGTAATCTATCTATTGAGCAACTAGAATTTATGGTACTAGAAACAAACATGTAATCTAATCTAGCGAATTTTACATGTGGATTAGAGAAAACGTAAAACCTGGATCACTTGGATGCTTTGTTTGCCAACAGTCTATCAAACCATGGGTTTGGCATAATTCTTTGAGGGCCTGGAATACTTTTGGTTTCCTCCCCTTATATCTATATCCAGGATCTAATGACCAATCACATGGGAGGTTTAGATTATAATCGCCACAAACTATCAATGGGAGCGGCCAATGAGCCAGTTCATTGGAGACATATTCCAATATGCTCGGGTCATCCATAACATTTCCGTATATTGTACATACTGTCATTTTTTATCATTGCTGTATTGACATTCTGTAATTGCCCATCGCCCATACTTATCAACCGATGACCTAGCAAACTGTATCTCGCTCCCTTTTGCCAGAATGGCGACCCCCCTGGTCCTTGTACCCTGTGTTGTTGCCGTAATCAATCTATATCCTAGGGTTTTAAGTAGGTGCCGTTGTGACCCCTCAATGTGTGTCTCTTGAAGACAAATAATATTAGCCCCTATCGCGTGTAAACCCACAGCCACACTTTGTCTTTTTTTCGGATCGTTAAGACCACAAATATTAATGGTGAGAATCTTCAGTCTAACCATTAAAAACTATATCTTTACCTGTCTGTTTATTATTCTCCTCTAGGATTACCATCCCTTTATGCCATTCCTGGCTTTTAGTCTGCTTCTTATACCATAATTCACTTTTCTTGGTTGCACAACTTAAATCCGTCCGCTGTCAGAGATCTCCCTTTCCCCCCCCCACCCACACTCCCCCCTTCCCCCACCCTTCTTAGGGCAATCAGGCTCAATCCTGCGCCTGCGTGACAGAGTCTGGATCATCCTCACCCACTCTCCACCCCCCGCCTCCTCCCGTGCTCATGATCACACAAAAAAAAAAACCCTCGTTATACTAAGAAAGCAATTTTTGCAACACACATATTTTTCATATTAAGGCCTTCTTAAGGAAGTAAACATTTCAACCAACCAAATCATTCCTCATTACAATACATGAGATATCTTAATCTCTGCTTCCTTAATCCCTCAAAGTGGTATATCAAATATATTTATTTACTCTCGGTAGTCCTGTTTTTCCCTGTTGAAATCTCCTCTAGTAGTTTCTGGGCTTGTATTTCAGATGTAAAATAATAGTTCCGCCCTTGAGAGATGACTTTTAGCTTAGCCGGATTCTGTAGGAAGACTGTAGCTCCGACTTTTTGAAAAGGAGTTATGAGTTGCCTGAGTCTCCATCTTCTTTCCACGGTGGCATGTGCAAAGTCTGGTTTCGCGAAAAAGGAAAAGTTCTCCCATTTCCTCTTCATATTGGGTCTAGCCAGATCGTACATGGCCTGTCAGAGCAAGAAATTTCCGAAGTATATTAAAATAACACGAGGGTACGCCTGAGTATTTCGTAGAGCGTTTAGATATTGACAAAGGAAATCTATGTACCCGTTGAATTTCCTTATCCCACTCCCAGTGTGCTAATTCTGGTAAGGAATTTTTCAGCAGAGTTATTGTAAATTTCCTAATATCATTGCCTTCGCTATTTTCTGGAATTCCCAGCAGCCTCAGGTTATTGCGGCGTTGGCGATTTTCTGCCTCTTCTAATTTCCACATTACATCCTTCAGCGTATTTTCTTGCGAAGACGCCTGTTCCTTCAGAGTGTCCACAGTATTTTCTAGATCCTCTGTGCGTTTTTCCACCATACTTAGTCTCTCTGCAATCTCTGTGCAAGTTTTCCCAATTTTACGCATTGTACCTTGTAGCTTCTTTGAGGCTAGCCGTGCTTGACGGTTTTCACTTTTGACCTCATCTTGGAACGATCTTAGGGATTGAAAGATCAGCGAGAGGGAAGGCTCTGCGGCTTCATCATAAGCTTTCTGTTTGGCCAAGCCGGTTGGCTGTCCTCTAGCGAGTTTTCCTTTCTCATTTGAGCCGTTAGAAGGTAACAGCTGTGTTGCTGATTAGTCCCATCCTAGTTCTCCTTCTTCTCCCAGCGTTTTATTGTGGTTCTCCTTTTCCCTTCCGACACCCGTTTGGTTCTCTTGGGTATCCTTCTCTCGCCTTGCTGGCTGTAGTTACTCGTGGAAGAATCCCCACATTCCACATCTTCACTACTACTTGAAAGTTCAAAATCTGAGTCTGCTGATTCTTCATTTAGAGAGTAAAATGTTTCCATGGAGTTCGGGGAAAGATATCCCGCCTCTTGGCTCCTTTTCTGAATAGCTCCTTCACTGAAAGCATGTTGTTGCCCTTCACACGTCTGCTCAGGCATGTTTACTAATTCTGTGGTCTCTCCAGTTAGGTTACTGACGCTTCCCTTGGGGGATCTGTCTTTATCCGGGATTTCTTCCTTATCATTATCCTCTCTTTGGAGGGCCCTATTGAGTTCTTCAGGCGTTCCTAGTACAGTATTATCACAGCATGACCCCCAAGAAGGCCTTCCCTCCTCCAATAATCCCGGTGAAATATCCAGAGGAGTATTCTGAGGATTCTTCGTATTAATTAAATCTTCGCCAGCAGCCAGCCCATTTTGCTCACCCAATTGCCCTTGTATTACCATCTCCAGCCCACTCTCTTTCTCACTGTCCAAGGGTAAAAACATGCTAGTTATCGCAACCTGTTTTTCACCCCTGGTCCTCCCAATGGCATGCTTCTCAAGTCAGTAATTTTGGTAGCCTCCGTCTTATCTTTGTTTTTTCCCAGTTTACCCCCCTTACCGGAGCGTATTTCAGGTTTCTTTGAGTCTGTATCAGTTTTTAAGTCACTTTCCTTTCGAGTAGTAGACTGCGCGTTCAAGCGCGTCATACCTCGACCTCCTCGCGCTGCCATGGCCTCCGTGCAGTGATCTCCGTGGCTTCTCCTGGCGTCCTCGTTGCTGGGCAACCCCAGCCGGCAGCCGTCACAGATTCTCCCTCCGTAAACTGTCGTCAGAAGCAGCAGAGCAAGTGATTCCCAGCGCGTACAGCAGGCTGCCTCGTATCGATGCTCCCCCTGTCTCTGGGCTCCGTCAAGCCTCCGGATCCATCGGGTCCATCGGATACTTTCTATCACTCGCATTACTTCACAGTTCCTTCATTTTTACAGCGCCGTGGAGCTATTCGCCTTTGGGTCGCCTTCAGATTGCCTTCATACCTTCATGCCGATCGTTTTGCATTCCATTCATTCCATCCTGCTCGGATAAGAGCACAGCGAGGATCGGTGCGGAGCGGAGGTGAGTGAAAGCGATCTCACTCAGATGCCATCTTGCCCTATGCAAGTCATTATTTGAAGTGTAATGCACATTTCAAATAATGACTTGCATAATCACAGTGCTTTTTGTCACAGACTGGGACCTTGAAGCACAAAACATACACAAGTCACTATTCTCCACTGCACCAACCAGGAATGATTTCACACTGATTAACTTAACTTGCATTTATTTTTCATTTAAGCTGTGCATTATTTTATATGTGGTTACCAAAAGGTGAAAGACCGAAAAACATAACACAATATATTTTTTTTTTTTAGCCACGCCTTTGAACCCACTCCCCACGCTCACTTCACCTGCCCCCCCATTGCACGCAGCATCACAGTTCCCATACCTTTTTTTAATGCACTTCGACTACTGATTCAACCTCAGGTGGAATTCAAAGATGAATAGAGCTACTAGCAACCATAGGTACCCATGTGATCGCCTCAATAAAGTTCTTGGTGAGTATTCAAACAGCAAATAATGTGAGCATGAGTGGACGGTCAAGTAACATTTGAGGAAGTGCTTTATAATCAGGGCTTTAAGTGGGCCGGGTCCTGCTGGTGCTCACACCAGCAGTTTTGAAAAGCAGGTGCTGATACGGGTCCCTATCGGGCTCTCCATTTTTGCCCTCACCCTGAGGGTGAATTAAAAAATCTTAATTCTTCAGCAGTACCACTCTTCACTGCCTTTTATGTAACTTCAAAGAGATTTGTTATAGTTCTTTCAGAGTCTCATCATGTCAGAACTGAAGCCTTTTCAATGCTATTTACAACGAAGCCATATTTGGTACGTATTTATCATATGCAACTAACAACCATTGACACAAGCCAATAGTCCTGGCTTGTTGTGGGGGTAATGTTACTTGTTGTATTATATATCTGGATGCAATGACAAAAGCAGCAAAATACCAGTCAGGTGGCACACTATGCTAAGCACAGATTTTTTGCTTAAGTGCTTTTAAGCCGCACCCTTAATTACATTGGCCACGCCCATTTGAGAGCCCACCCCCAGTTTTTTCATCCCACTTCAAACCCTGTTTATATTTGACAGGAACATATTAAGGAGTGGCATTTCATTGGTGTAAATGACACTGGGGCTGCATTTGTAAACAAGCAGAGGTCTAAAAATGTTCTCAGGAGCCCACCACCCGTCAGCACTGCTGATCAGCAGGGTCACCGCATAACATGAGTGTGTATCCTTAATTCCACATTACTCCTTTTTTTTCAACCACCCTACTCTTCGCCTTTTTTTTATCAAACTCTTGAGCGTTCTTTTTTATCTCTATTGCCACTGTTTTTCCAATTTTTTTTTTAACTTTCTACGTTTTCCCTTCTCTCCATTTCCGTCTTTTATTTTGTGTCAAATCATGATTCTGAAAAATAATCGCCATACCCCCCAAAAAACTGCCGGTGACCTTCACTTGCAAACACCTCCAGAAAAAACACTAAATTGCACTCCTGTAACTGTAACAAACAGTTACTCCCTGTCCGGACCCTTCTTTCCTCTCTATATTTCATATGGTGAAGGTTTAGCTGCCGTCTGTCTCTGTTCCCTACTGCACATTTTACACGTTTGAATGCTAAAGGTAGCAATGGTGGTTTAACAAATCGACAAGAACATTGGGTGGTCCCTTGTTGTGCACCTTAGCTTGTTAGCTGCTGCCAAAAGACGCTGCGTGAATCCTCATTCGAAATATAAGAGAGACAAGACCAATTTATGATGACCTCGATGCCCTCGAAGGGAGACCAGGAACTTGACAAACACCTGACTCACTTTACTCCTGTAATCTCAGATCACCTGTCATCCCCTAGTAATCCGAGGCTGGAGTTATGGTTATGACATCAGAAGCACTGCTCATCCGCGCGCCTGCCCTTCGAGTTGGTGTGTAATCAGATTTCAGCTGAGCTTCTATCTGCAGTGGGCGGGGCCGAGCACCTGACTGGCGAAACTGATCCTGCCTGCGAAACAGTGCAGCAAGTGCCTAAACAGTAGAGGAGGCACCCAGAGGTGTGGATGGGCAATGCGAGCTAGCTGTAGGGGCGTAACTATCAATAGTGCACCCGGTTCTGTAGCCCCGGGGCCTAGGGGTCGTTGAGACCCACTGCATCCCACTTACATTTTTGTTTACTATATGGTAAAGGGGGGCATTTTCCTTGCTTACATTAGGACCGATTAAAGCATACAAAAAAGTGATGGGTGGAATTCTTGAATTAATCTCAGCCACCTTATAATTACTCGGGTCTCATCCCAATCTAGCCAAATCTGCTAAACCAGGTCCTCCCTGAATCAGAACTCAAGCATCCCAGGACCAGTTTCTCCCTAGTTATGGGCTCATCAGCCAGGTACAGCTTGGTTCCAGTGACACAGGGTGCACAGAACCCAAGTCTGGACATACCCATCCCACTTAAAGCAACACACTTAAGTATACAAAAAAGTGATGGATGGAATGCTTGAATTAATCTCAGACACTGTTAACTACTCATGGCCACATCCCAATCCATCCTTATTTTGCACACCATGTCACCTCAGTTTGGAGCCAGCTATTTGTAAATCAGTCTTGACCTTGCTCCAATCAGAACAGTTCAGCCCGAACTGCCAAACCAGGTCCTCCCTGAACTGGAACAAAAGCAACCCAGGACCGGTTTCGCCCTAGTTATGGGCTGATCAGCCAGGTACAGCTTCGTTCCTGTGACATAGTGTGCACAGGACCCACGTCTGGGCATAACCATCCCACTTAGGGCAACATAACAAAGTTTATGGATGGAATGCTTGGATTATTATCAGTCACTGGAAATTACCCAGGGCCGCATTCCAATCCATCATTAGTTTGCACACATGTCACCTCAGTTTGGGCCCAGTTATATGCAAAACCAGTCCTGGGTTTCTTGTGTTCCGGTTCACAGAGGATCTGGCTTAGTAGTTCGGGCTGGACTGTTCCTATTGGAGCAGGATCACGACTGATTTGCATATAGCTGGGTTAAAACTGAAGTGGTATGGCTTACAAAAATAACAATGGATTAGGATGCGGCCCTGAGTGATTACCGCTGGCTGAGATTAATTTTAGTATTGCATCAATCACTGTTTTTATACTTCTTGTGTCACCCTAAGTGGGATGGGTGTGCCCAGGCCTGTGGCCTGTGCACACTCTATCACTGGAACCAAGCCATACCTGGCTGTTGAGTATATAACTATGGTGAGACTGGTCCTGTATTGTTTGTGTTCCAGTTCAGGAAGGACTTGACTTGGCATTTCAAGCTGGATTGTTCCTATTGGAGCAGGGTCAAGACTGACTGCATATAGCTGGGACAAAACTCAGGTCGAATGGTGTGCAATATAATGATGGATTGTGATGCGGCCCAAGTGATTACCAGTGGCTGAGATTAATTCAAGCAAGCATTGCATCCTTCACTGTTTTGTATACTTCTTGTGTTACCCTAAGTGGGACGGCTATTCCCATACGTGGGACCTGTGCACACTGTGTCACTGGAACCAAGCTATACCTGGCTGATGAGCTCATAATTCGGGCAAAATTGGTCCTGGGTTCCTTGTGTTCTGATTCAGGGAGGTCCTGGCTTGGCAGTTCGGGCTGGACTGTTCCTATTGGAGCAGGGTCAAGACTGATGTGCATATGGTTGGGTCCAAACTGAGGTGACATGGTGTGCACAATAACAATGGATTGGGAAGCGGCCCGAGTGATTACCTGTGGTTGAGATTAATTCAAGCATTGCATCCATCACTGTTTTGTATATGTCTTGTACATTATGACCCATGGCACCATTGCTACACCACTAGCTAGGTGTATGGTTAGGAGAGGCAGTGAAGATAGATACATTGCCGGTAAGGATTGGAGAAGGGGCAGAGCTTGTGCAGGGGAACGAAAGAAGCTTAGTTTATAATAGGGAGTAAAGGTTGAGACACTGAAAGCTGGGAAACATCTGGACTACACTCCTACCTGCCTCAGAGATGCCTAAGATCCTTAGATAAGGCACTTCTGGTGATCCCACGTATTCGTGCTCTAAGATATAGGGCGATACAAAAGGGGATGATGGACGGAACGTTTGAGCCAATCAAACACTCACCCCCAGTCAACTGATCTGGGTTTAATCCATCATCATTCTTTAGCTCACTCCACCACCCCAGTTCAGACATGGCCATATGCAAATCAGTCTGACCCTGTGCCTCATGGGAACAGTCCAGCCCGAACTGCCAAGCCATGTCTTCCCTGGACCGGAAACAAGCATCCTAGGACCGGTTTCTGGCATTTCAGCCGTCATCAGCCAGGCTTGCTTGAATCCAGTGGCAAAGTGAGCAAGGGACCCACGTCTGGGCATACCCCCGCCAACTTAGGGGCGACCAGCGATACAAAAGGGGATGATGGACGGAACGTTTGAGCCAATCAAACACTCACCCCAGTCAACTGATCTGGGTTTAATCCATCATCATTCTTTAGCTCACTCCACCACCCCAGTTCAGACATGGCCATATGCAAATCAGTCTGACCCTGTGCCTCATGGGAACAGTCCAGCCCGAACTGCCAAACCATGTCTTCACTGGACCGGAAACAAGCATCCTAGGACCGGTTTCTGGCATTTCAGCCGTCATCAGCCAGGCTTGCTTGAATCCAGTGGCAAAGTGAGCAAGGGACCCACGTCTGGGCATACCCCGCCAACTTAGGGCGACCAAAGCGATACAAAGGGGATGATGGACGGAACGTTTGAGCCAATCAAACACTCACCCCCAGTCAACTGATCTGGGTTTAATCCATCATCATTCTTTAGCTCACTCCACCACCCCAGTTCAGACATGGCCATATGCAAATCAGTCTGACCCTGTGCCTCATGGGAACAGTCCAGCCCGAACTGCCATATGGCCATGTCTGAACTGGGGTGGTGGAGTGAGCTAAAGAATGATGATGGATTAAACCCAGATCAGTTGACTGGGGGTGAGTGTTTGATTGGCTCAAACGTTCCGTCCATCATCCCCTTTGTATCGCTTTGGTCGCCCTAAGTTGGCGGGGTATGCCCAGACGTGGGTCCTTGCTCACTTTGCCACTGGATTCAAGCAAGCCTGGCTGATGACGGCTGAAATGCCAGAAACCGGTCCTGGGATGCTTGTTTCCGGTCCAGGGAAGACATGGCTTGGTAGTTCGGGCTGGACTGTTCCCATGAGGCACAGGGTCAGACTGATTTGCATATGGCCATGTCTGAACTGGGGTGGTGGAGTGAGCTAAAGAATGATGATGGATTAAACCCAGATCAGTTGACTGGGGTGAGTGTTTGATTGGCTCAAACGCTCTGTCCATCATCCCCTTTTGTATCGCTTTGGTCGCCCTAAGTTGGCGGGGGTATGCCCAGACGTGGGTCCCTTGCTCACTTTGCCACTGGATTCAAGCAAGCCTGGCTGATGACGGCTGAAATGCCAGAAACCGGTCCTGGGATGCTTGTTTCCGGTCCAGGGAAGACATGGCTTGGCAGTTCGGGCTGGACTGTTCCCATGAGGCACAGGGTCAGACTGATTTGCATATGGCCATGTCTGAACTGGGGTGGTGGAGTGAGCTAAAGAATGATGATGGATTAAACCCAGATCAGTTGACTGGGGGTGAGTGTTTGATTGGCTCAAACGTTCCGTCCATCATCCCCTTTGTATCGCTTTGGTCGCCCTAAGTTGGCGGGGGTATGCCCAGACGTGGGTCCCTTGCTCACTTTGCCACTCGATTCAAGCAAGCCTGGCTGATGACGGCTGAAATGCCAGAAACCGGTCCTGGGATGCTTGTTTCCGGTCCAGGGAAGACATGGCTTGGCAGTTCGGGCTGGACTGTTCCCATGAGGCACAGGGTCAGACTGATTTGCATATGGCCATGTCTGAACTGGGGTGGTGGAGTGAGCTAAAGAATGATGATGGATTAAACCCAGATCAGTTGACTGGGGGTGAGTGTTTGATTGGCTCAAGCGTTCCGTCCATCATCCCCTTTTGTATCGCTTTGGTCGCCCTAAGTTGGCGGGGGTATGCCCAGACGTGGGTCCCTTGCTCACTTTGCCACTGGATTCAAGCAAGCCTGGCTGATGACGGCTGAAATGCCAGAAACCGGTCCTGGGATGCTTGTTTCCGGTCCAGGGAAGACATGGCTTGGCAGTTCGGGCTGGACTGTTCCCATGAGGCACAGGGTCAGACTGATTTGCATATGGCCATGTCTGAACTGGGGTGGTGGAGTGAGCTAAAGAATGATGATGGATTAAACCCAGATCAGTTGACTGGGGGTGAGTGTTTGATTGGCTCAAACGTTCCGTCCATCATCCCCTTTGTATCGCTTTGGTCGCCCTAAGTTGGCGGGGGTATGCCCAGACGTGGGTCCCTTGCTCACTTTGCCACTGGATTCAAGCAAGCCTGGCTGATGACGGCTGAAATGCCAGAAACCGGTCCTGGGATGCTTGTTTCCGGTCCAGGGAAGACATGGCTTGGCAGTTCGGGCTGGACTGTTCCCATGAGGCACAGGGTCAGACTGATTTGCATATGGCCATGTCTGAACTGGGGTGGTGGAGTGAGCTAAAGAATGATGATGGATTAAACCCAGATCAGTTGACTGGGGGTGAGTGTTTGATTGGCTCAAACGTTCCGTCCATCATCCCCTTTTGTATCGCTTTGGTCGCCCTAAGTTGGCGGGGGTATGCCCAGACGTGGGTCCCTTGCTCACTTTGCCACTGGATTCAAGCAAGCCTGGCTGATGACGGCTGAAATGCCAGAAACCGGTCCTGGGATGCTTGTTTCCGGTCCAGGGAAGACATGGCTTGGCAGTTCGGGCTGGACTGTTCCCATGAGGCACAGGGTCAGACTGATTTGCATATGGCCATGTCTGAACTGGGGTGGTGGAGTGAGCTAAAGAATGATGATGGATTAAACCCAGATCAGTTGACTGGGGGTGAGTGTTTGATTGGCTCAAACGTTCCGTCCATCATCCCCTTTTGTATCGCTAAGATATAGGGGCAGATCTTTTTCTTACACAGCCCCCGATCACAGGAATAAACTTCGCCTGAGTCTTCGCTCTTGCTCAGACTTCACCACCTTTAAGAAGGGTTTGAAGACCTGGCTGTTTTAGAACATTCTATCCTTTTTTTCAGCAGTGCAGCGCCGAGATACTTCTCCGGGAGTGAGTTGTGCACGATACCAAATATTCAAATAATAATAATAATAATAATAATAATAAATAATAGATGGATACTGGAATGTGAGCTAGGAAATGAGAGAAAGAGATGGAGAATGACTACATTATGGCATCTGCAGGTACTGTAGACATTAGACACCCATTTGGAGGATGCAGCAAAAATTTAGCCTTTATTTTCAGTTAAAAACACTTTCCATCTGTTGATTCTACTCTGCAAAGCAACCTTATCTTCTAAATGTTGCCAATGGAAAGATTACGCTTAGCCACTGGCACGGCAAGGATGGCACAGGCACTAAACTAAAGCAAGCAAGGATATTAGCCCCCCCCCCTATCTTCTGGTTCGGGAGTAAAAATAGCTACTTTTTGGGTTAGAGTGTGCACTTCACACCCCTAGGCCCTAGTGCTATGGGACCGGCTGCAATATTGATAGCTACACCATTGCCCTTAGTCACTATTTTAACGTCAGAGGTTCTTCATCCCTTGTGTGAAAACTGTGGCATGTCAGGAGAAAAGGCGCTAGGTAATGCGCATGAGGAGCACAGAAATTAAAATCGTAGAGAAGGAAAAAGAAAGCAGGAGAAGCAAGGAAGGCTAAATAAACAATGGAAGGGACATGATAGATCAAGGAAACAAGAGCAAAAGAAAGACAAGAGGCATAGTATGCATGTACAGGAACATTTAGGGACTTGTGTAGTGCGAACGTTGCAACAAAGCTACAGCGCTCTGTCAATTGGGTGAAGAGGACAAAAGGAGACAGTGGTAAGGTAGAAGATATGGCAGTGGGAGGGAGGGTAGGGGGTATAATAGTCTCAGAATCTCATAGTTAAGGGATTATTTATGTGAACCTTATGCCACGTAAATTGGTACATGCGTGATGCAGGGCTCAGAATCAGATTTATGAAGCCACGCAAAGCCACCATGCATGGCTTTGAGTGGTCTCATAACTCTTGAGAAAGGCAATGCAGCGCAAATCGCTGCGTCGCCTTACTCTGGGCCTGGGAGGTCTTCCATGGGCTTTGTGGTGGGTTTTCCCATGCAGCACCCATGGATTTTTTTACGCTGCCCCAGATTTACAAAATCATGTAAACCTGGGGAAGCGCCAAATCGTTACACCACTGGAGGTGAGGCTTAACGTGAAGAAATATCTTTATTTCTGCTCCTTTTTTCCCTTTTCTATGTGTGCTGCAGATTGCAGCACACATAAAAAGAGGAAAACGCCTCTCAGGGGCACCTTCATGCACAAAACAATTCCTGCTTAGAACGGAGGCACCCTTGCACCATGGTGCAAGGGTGCCTACATTGGCGCTAGGCTGCCGAAATGGCACCAGCGCAGGGAGAAAGGACAGGAATGCACTGTATTGCATAAATATGGTGCATTCCTGCCCTTTCACTTTAGCGTAGGCCAGCACAGCAAGGTGCTTTGCTGCCCTGCCCTATGCCAAAATCCCGTAAATGAGGGCCACAGTGCATACCAGGTGAGCAGTAAGAGAAGGGATTTTAGTCAGTTTTAGCCTAGAAGCCCCAAGAGAAATACTATAGTTGGTGTAGCAGGTGAAGTGCCATCAAAGCCCATGGTTGTAAAGGGCACATTGTATCCCAATTATGGCTTTCATTAACTACTCACCAAGGAAGAAGGAGTAATAATGTTCTTGCTTCGATTCAGGCCCATGGCAGCATTGCTAAGCAAGGCCAGAACAGGGCAGCTGAGAGATCCTATAGCAGTCAGAAGCTACTGGGCCACAATTGTCTCACTGGAGATCTTATGTCTAGGGTTTCCAGGGAATCCATACTATGAATTTTCCAGCCAGAATCTAAGTGACCTTTTTAGTACTTAACTCTCGGGGTAGCGAGGCACAGCAGTACAAGGCTCACTGTGAGGTGCTGTGGTCTAGAAACTCAAAACTAAGAAGCACATTAAATAACATTAATTAAATCATTGTACAGTCAGTGCTATGCATTTTAGAAAGTAAGACACACAGAACCAAACACTATGCACTAAATTACAAATATTTAGACAGTAACGTGGTAATACCAATTGGAACCCTTCCAAAGAGACGTCTCAACGTGTTCAAAATGCATACTCTAAAAAAAGATCACAATATGCAACTAACCCTTTACATTTTGCGAAGATCGCAAAGTTTTACGGCTCCATGGCCCTTTTGTGCGCCAAAAGCATTACTCCTAAAACACTAATACTCCTTATATGAGCATTTAGCAAACAATATAAAAATGTGCATCATTAAAAGGAGATGCCTACTGGCTTTGTCAGGAGGTTCACAGTAAAAAACAAGCCTGTAGATTTTGACAATCACTGTTAAAATTCAAAATAACCAACAGCCTCTGGTTTTACCAGCAGATATAACATTTGCCATTCATTATCAAAAAGCCTAACCTATTGGCTTCTCATCATAAATAAACATTTCAGTAAGAAAGGATTTTTTTTATTTTGTACCAAATTGTCTAGCAACCACTCAGGAACCATAACAGACAGGGTCCATCACTCTCAAGGCAACACAAAAAGTCAGACTCACTAGTAGCTTAAAATAGAGCCCAGCTGGATTCTCCAGCCTGGGAGACTTATGGGGTGAACTTTCTCCCTGCACTCTGCGGCTGGGGCTCACCATTGCTCCTGGATGGACGCCAAAACTTAGTTCACAACAATGGGGGTCACAGACCCTAGAGAGCGCCCCGTGAATTTATGTACAGTTTGGTAAGCCTCTGAGACTTATGGAGCGCTACTGTGCCTGAGGATATACTTTTCATGTGGCCACGCTTGCTGTGAAATATTTTCCTTTTTTACGTTCATTTAAAGTCCCAGGATGGGCTTCTTTTTGGGGCTCTCTGTCTCTTCAAGGCCTTTTGTTTTCTATCAGTGGGCTTAGAGATTTCACATTGCTTCCATTGGTTGGCTTCATTGTGACACATTGTCACTCTCATTTGATTGATTCTTATTGGTAAGCTGACCTAGGCATCCGTCTTCTCCATCTGTTTGTATCTCCCTTGGAGCATGGACACATTACGTGTGTCCATCGACTGCTGATTTTTGTAGGTGCTACTTTTTCCTTGAGTTTAAGCAAATATGCGTCTCAACTAACTGGTGTTTCCTGGTTTCATCTTTTTCAGCAGGCTCCTTCTTGTACTTCTCCCTCCTCTGCAGTTGGTCTGTCTGTCCCCACCCTCCCTCCCTCTCTCCGTTGTTGCATACCATCTTTCCGTTGTTGCATGGCCCCCAACCACCCTCCGTCCTTTAGTTGTTGCTTGCAAAAATCCCTCCATTTGTTGCTTGCAAACCCCATTGCCGTCCCTCCCTCTGTTTTTGCTTGCAAACCTTCATAACATAAAAAAGGACTACAACATGGACACCACCTCTCCCTCATTAGTTGCTTGGAACAACAACCCACCCACCATCCCTCCCTCATTTGTTGCTTGCAACCCTCACCCTTCTTCTCTCTGTTGTTCGTTGGAACCTCCACTCTCCATCCCTCCCGCTGTTGTTGCTTGCATACCCCAAAACAATTACTATGACTGCGTCATAGCACTTTTTTTCCCTACTCGCCCTCCGTGTTTCCTCCGACCACGCCCTCCCTCCCACTGTTGTCACTTACAACCCATGCCCTCCCTGCCACTATCCCTCCATTGTTGCTTCTCTTGTCATAACAAAAAACCAAGGGTTTCCCCTTCCTTACACAGTCATCTGCGCTAGCCAGAGGGTACCCTGAGGGAAGGAGACAATCTTCTTCATTCCCTGTAGATCGCAGGGATCACCACAGTGCTCCCCCACTTTTAATGGGATTAATGGTGAAATATTGTGGGCTTGTGCTGAGGTTCTCCTGGGGGACCCAACATGAAAAGCCTACCTGGACTGGACATTTCCGTGGCACTTTTGTGGTTTTTGTCTGATGGGTGCCTTCAACTCCATGGCACCTGTACACACTCAAGCAACCACTTTTTTTTAAACAATATTTTGGGTCCCATTATGTCAGTTTTAACAGGACTTGCAATGTTGTGCTCCTGTTGGCATGCTCCAGACACCGGAGGAATGCCTCTGAGACCTATGAACTACAGAACATCAGTAAGAAATTCTCTATCATGAGAGAGGCGATGGAAAAGCAATCAGTAGAGAGGCACAGTTTATACAGACTTGGTAAAGGACGCTATTAGGAAGGAAACTGACATTTTGGGGCCCATTACGATGTTGGGCGGATCACCACTGACAGCCTGTCAGTGGGGTTCAGTCCGACATCGGAAGCAGCAGCCCGAACTCCGCATTATGATGTGGTCGGTCAGACCACTGTTGGCTGGGGGAAAGACCGACGCCTCCGACAGGATCGGAGATCCCGTCGGGGCACTGGTGAGACAGATAATCCACAAATGGCAGCGGTGTCTGCTCAGGCACCGCCGTCAGGAATATGATGTCCATTTCCGACAGCCTTTCCATGTCGGCCTTTCTGACATGGAAAAGCTGTCAGAAAGAGGCTTTGGGGGCCTCTAGCAGGGCCCCTGTCCCCCACGGCCTCCGCTATGAGGCTTGGGGGGCACCTGTGGTGCCCACCCAAACAACTATGCCCTGTGTGGCAGGCACCGCCTGGTGCCCGCCACACGGTGCATGGATGTTTTGAAAGTGTATTTTTTCTATTGAGGCTTGTGCACAAGCCACAGCAGAAAATATACACTTTCCGACACCGAGGAGATGGTCACATCATAATAACGGAAGCGGACCGCCGACTCCTTGTCGGGCGGTCCCATTTCCGCTGCGATGCTGGTCGGGCGCTCGTCCTACCGACATCGTAATGGGCTTCTAAGTGGTGAGAAAAACAGTGAAGGGGAGAGAATCAATGGCGATAAAATAATGCAGTGGGAAGGGATCCTCAGTCAATGGTGAGTGGGATGGAGGAATGAAAGTGTTCGTGAGTATTTTCAGAGCAGTAGGTGAAGGATGGAGGCAAACAGCGGTTCGATAGGATAGAGGAAGTATAGTGGCAGAGGAAAGAGAGAGACAAACAATAGCTTGTTAGGATGGAAGAAAGATCATGGTGAGAGAACGAGAGATGCAAACAGAGATCTGATAAGATGAAAGGAGGAGAGGCGATAAGCAGAGTGATAAGATGTAGGAGGACGAATGGTAGAGGCAGGAGATAGGCGAACATCAGTTTGATAAGATGGAGGAAGGACAGCTGTGGATGGAGGATAAATACAAGCAGTGGGAAGCTGGAGGAAAGATAAGATGGGAGGGAAATGTAAGGAAGTACACAGCGCCAGTCAGTCAGAGTGAGATATGGTAGAAGGAGAGAGGTGGATGAGGGAGAGCAGGACCTACCTGTGTGTGAGAGGTGGAGGAAGGGGAGGCAGTCAGTCAGTGGTACTTGTGTGGGCTGACACAGAGATGTGGTGACAATCATGATTGACAGGCCGTGCGGGTGGAAGAGAGAAGCAATTAGGAAGGTACAGAGAGATGAGATACTGAATGCTGGTTGCCAAGAAGGGAGCCATGAGTCAGTGTGCATGGGGAAGGAATATCGTGTCGAAAACATGTGGTCTCATGCTTGAGCATGTCAGCGGCAGCCCCTCGATGGCATGTTACCGCCTGATTACATACAGTGAGATATTCTTCATACAGCTTTATCACTGTTATTAGTCCTATTCTGTTCAGCCTTAGACTGACAGAAATGAAAGGTTGAAGTGCCGCTGGGATTGTGAGTTGTACAGTCCCTGCGGATTTCGGACAGGTTAACAAAATGGGGGGGCCTGTTATTGCCTGCTGAGGCAGCCTTGGCACATTCAGGCCACAACGAAAGGGGCTTGTTTCAGGGCCTGCTGCAGAGCATGGTGCAGAGCAGGCAATGGGGGAAGGGGAGGAAGCATGGGACCCCCACATCCCTACTCCGGCTTTTCTGTATCGATTTAGGCCCAGGCGGAAGTAGTCTGTTGTGGGCGGTGGCATTTCTGACGTATTGCTTCGGAGATTGGACCCTCCCTGACGTAAAGTCGAGATAATTGTACGTTAAAAGGCAGACATCTAAGGGACAGAACTCAGGCAGCTGGCTTCCTGCTGACGGTGGGGTACCTGGCACCGAGTGAACGTCCCTGGTGTTTTATTGCCCCTATTGTGGCAGTTCTGTGGTACTGCTGAGAGGCAGCTATGTCACTGATTTCAATGGTATGTTGGGCATGAGGCTTGTACAGTTGTAGCCTGACACGTGTAGCGTTGTCTGCACTAGGTTCTTAGGGCCAGATGTACTAAGGTTCCCGTTTGCATTGCTTATATAGCAACTCCGACAAAACGCTATTTAAGAAATGCAAAAGGATATGTACAAAATTTGCGATTCCCTAATAGTGATTCCTACAGATTAGGAATCGCTAATAGGAACTTCGCAAATAGGAAATGCCATTGAATTCCCGCCTATAGGCAAATGGGAAATGGTTTACATTTCCTAAATTGTGATTCTCTAATAGGAAATCACAATTTAAGAAATGTAAAGTCAAGGGTACCTCTGGGCTTAAGGCCCCCCTGGAGGCACCATGAATTTCCTAGTGCACATGTAGGTGCACATATGCCCTAGTGGCATATGCGCGCTTCATCTCACGATAAAAAAATGCATGTTTAATGCATTTCTTTTATTTTGCAGATGGTTACCATCGACTTGAAGTCGATGGTATTTGCATTTCCTAAATGCCCAATTCGCATTTAGGAAATGCTTTGTACATGTGCTTTAGGAATTGCAAATAGGTAATCCCTTTTCGCGATTCCTAAATCTGTGATTTCTACAGTGTAGAAATCGCAAATTGCAACCGGTTCTGGCCCTTTGTACATCTGAAAAGGCCATTTAGCATTTCTTAACGTATTGAAATTGTGATTTAGCCTGTTAAGAAATGCTAAATGGCTTTGTACATCTGGGCCTTAGGCCGTAGTGATCAACTCTGCAGCCCTGTGCTGACGACTTCCTCTGCCAGCGAATGCAGTTCTACTCATACAGGCCTTAGCATGCTCATCAGCCTTAGTCATAGGTAAGGTAACACTACCACTGGCTGCAAAGATACTCCTGACCCTAATGTTCAGCTGTAACAATGACTGTGGGTCCATTCCATTAAACGTCATTCTCGGACCCACTAATCTCTTTGCCACTACTCACGAAGGAGTCTCTGACACTTTTAATTGGCCGGGTGAAATCAGGCTCACCGGCAGACCCTTGCCCGCCAAAGATCTTTAAGATGGCCCTCCCCGGAATTGATAGCGAGGTGCTCTCGCTTCTCAATGGGTCCATGGAAGCAGAGCTTGTCCCTGCTAGCTTTAAGGAGGCCCGGGTCATTCCGCTCCTAAAAAAACCTGGGGCAGACACCAAGAATCTAAAAAATTTTAGGCCAATCTCGCAGCTACCTTTCCTTGCTAAAGTACTAGAACAGCATGTACTACATTCCTTTTCATGTCATCTTGCAAACAATCACCTCCTTGAATTTAATCAGGCAGGGTTCAGGGCTCACCACAGCACGGAATTGGTTATGCTATCCGTGCTGGATGAATTAAGACTAAGGGCGGACAAGAAAAAACCATGTGCCCTGGTTTTACTGGACTTATCCGCGGCATTTGACACAGTCAATCATGACCAATTATTGTCGCGGATCTCAGATCTGGGAATCCAGGGTACGGCCCTGGCCTGGCTTTTATCCTTTCTTAAGGATCGCTCACAGAGAGTTCAGCTAGCTGATCTGGTATCAGACCCAGGCACACTCTCCTGTGGGGTACCTCAGGGCTCGGCATTGTCACCCCTCCTTTTTAACGCCTACCTCCAGCCCTTGATATCCGCACTAAACCAGATGGAGTGCCGGATCTTTAACTATGCCGATGACACCCAAATCATCATCCAGATCGACAGCTCGCCGACGGCCCATCTAAGGATGCAAAATATTTAAAAATTCACTGTTAATTGGATGACGGCCATTCCCTTAAAATTAATCCAGACAAGACTGAGGTACTGGCCGTCACCACAGCATCCAATCCATGGAACGATCTCTTTTGGCCACAAGAACTTGGCCCTTTTCCGGAACCGGCCGTGGCCGTGAAAAGCTTGGGCATCAAAATTGATGCCAAGCTATCCATGATACAACAGGTGTCGGCAGTAGTGGGAACCTGTGTCGGCCTGCTGAGACAGTTGCGGAAACTGGCCCCTCTTCTCACCTTCTCCACACTCAGACGGGCGGTCTCAGCAATGATACTGTCGCATCTGGACTATGGTAACTCCCTGTATATCGGCCTCCCGCAAAAACTGTTGGCCAGACTACAGGTTGTTATGAATGACGCGGCTAGATTAATTTTCAGAATGCCGAGACGAGCACACGCCACCTCTCTGCTACATGAGCTACATTGGCTCCCGGTCAGGCAGAGAATTAAGTTTAAAGGTCTCTGCATTGCTCATAAAACCATGTATGGTCAAGCCCCAAGTTATATCAAAGACTGTCTAGCTAACTACGTCCCTAGTAGGGTGCTCCGGTCAGCAGAGGCCTGCCTATTGGTCTGCCCCCGTTTCAGCCTGTCTTCCGTAGGAGGAAGAGCCTTCTCAACATCAATCCCTCAGCTTTGGAATAATCTCCCGGTAAATCTACGCAAGGAAGTGAACCTCCTCCCCTTTAGAAAGAAGCTGAAGACAGTACTTTTCTTAGAAGCCTGGGGCATCATTTAACATCTGCTACTCCTCTACTAACATGGATAGGTGCCCCCTCTGGTAGCGCTTAGAGACCTGCTGGTGATAATGCGCTTGATAAATATAAATTACATTACATTACATTACACCTGATCGCCCCCCCCGCTCCAGATCTCCTCCATTGCATCAGTGTTAGGTATGTCCAAAGGCATTTTCTCGGCCCCTGGTCGAGCAAAGTTGCAAACTTTTGCCTTTACAAAATATCCTGACTTTGTTGAGGCTTTTAACTTTTTCCCCATGTAGTCGAATGACACGCATTTGAAGGGTGGGGATTCGGTTGGCTCCTATTTTTGACGGCTGTCACTCAAGTCTGCCCGTGTCCTGAGTTGCAGCAGGAAATGCTGCAGCTTCATCCATTACCCTGCCCCAGATTCATCCTGGCATAAGAAGTTAAGCAAGTGGGGCATGGGAAGGGGGCGGTAAGCAGCCATGACAAGGAACATGCACCCATTGTTGCACAGAGCTACATTTTATTACCTTGTCTTATAAACTTAACCAACTTTGCTTTCTGCAAACTTGCCATTGTTTTTTTAAAATACTCTAATTTGTTAAGTGCTAAGAGTTTGCAAATTCAAAAACTGTTATTGGCTAAATACTGACCCAAGTGACTGGGGTTTGACTTGTAGTTCACAGGCTCTAATTTCTTTATTGAAACACAATTAGCAAAGCGAAAAGCTTGACTTTTGTATAGCTTGTACACTTATGCACAGAGATGTGGCACCAAGCTCATAAACATACATCATAAATATGTAAGGGATAAAGTACCCCCTACTGCACATTATAAGGATATTGCAAGTCACCAAGGAGTTCCCTAACCATATGGAGGAACGAGTCCAAAGTCTGAGTTCCTTCATAAGGTTATGGAACTCCGAGGTGACTTGCAATATCCTTTTCATGTACGCCAGGGGGTACTTTATCCCATATAATACATGGTCACATTATCACCTTTCCCACAAACCACTTCAAAAGTTGGCGTGTAGCTCTTTCATATGAAAAAGGGAGCATGTTTGCTAACATGAATAAAAATAAACCTCCAGTGCAAAATTAAACACATCAAAAACCTGTTAGATATTTGTGTCAAACAGATTTTAGAAACAGTGCACTACAAGTCAGTTAAAAAAAAAGAAAGCTGTAGTAGCTCGTAATATGTAGAAACATACAGAAAGATTCTAGGTTTTCTCTAAGGAGTGCAAAAAATCAACATATTCTCTCTGCTTGTCATTGTAAGCTATTACAATAGAGCGGAAGAAAGAAAAGCAATGTTCCCTTACTTTAAACAACTGTTTCAGTTATGCTCCATGACAGTAGCGGCCCGTGGTGGGAGTGCTGCCGGGCGCTGACGTAGGGCGGGGGAGGGGCAGGGGGGGGTAGTAAACTACGGATTACGGCCGATTAGAAGTAAGTAAACATATAAATAAATAAAACGAATTTCGTTGCGCGCGCTGCATCTCCAAATGTGACGCAGCGCGCGCAACGAAATTCGTTTTATTTATTTATATGTTTACTTACCTCTAATCGGCCGTAATCCGTAGTTTACTACCCCCACCCTGCCCCTCCCCCGCCCCACGTCAGCGCCCGGCAGCACTCCCACCACGGGCCGCTACTGCTCTATGACCTGACCTGCCTTTCACCTGGACTGCTAGCTCTGGCAGCAGGCACTGTGATGTCAGACTTTGACTGTAATAACTTATAATAGTCGAGTTCTAACATTGTTTCTTTATAATCGGTGACTGGGTGCATCACAAGTCGACAATTATAAAGAGATTAAAAACTACTGTTTATACAGGGATTACAGAATATCATTAACTATATTCAAATATCCAAACAGAGCAACAAACATACAGACATGCATGTATGCACAGGCCAATGTACCCACTGACACCAAAGCTTGCAAACTAGCAGACACCTGTGCACACAGACCTGCAGAAACCCATGTACCCAGAAGCCACCTTCATTCAGGCACCCAATGCATAGAGACCAAAAAATAAACATAGTGTTAGCTTAATATATACCACTTTATACCTCTATAATACTACCTAAAAGCACTCAATGTGACATACAAGCATAACGGAGAGGACAAGCGAGGGATTGTGATTGAATTACTTTTACTAAAAGAAGCAGTAGTGAGAAGCCAACTTGATAGTTCATATTTTATGGTATGTTATGCACATTTGTAAAGTGTATTTTCTACCATTTGTATAGTCCTATATAGCTTTTGAAATGTGGGTGCCCCTTAACGTTTTGGGAATTGATTATCATTGACCATAGTCAATTTTGTCTGTAGGCAGTATATTTTGTTGTGTTTCATAAGGGTTAGCAGTGAATCATATTGGAAAGGGGCCTGCAGGGATAGAATAAACTAATATTTAGTATAGGATTACATTAGAAAGCGGATGTCTACTGACCTAGTGGAGCATTCTCTGTATGCATCCGCATGCGCAATTTCTTTCTATTCAGGTTCATAAATTTCCTTGTTCAGCTTGGAGTGGCTGTTCAGTTTAGGTGTATCCTTGTCTATTATTTGGTTTTGATGTAGTGTTCTGTAGATGGTTGTGGAAGTTAATGCATTCCAAATGAGTGATATGCACTGTCTGTGTTTGTTTGTGTAACGCAAAGTATGACTATAACTTGACATGGATGTGCTGTTGATGTGACAAAGCATAGCCTTCTAGTTGGCTTGGAGCAGTGCCATGCACATTATGGTGCTAGGGATTGTGTCTTATGTGTACTGTTGGTGTATATAATGTGTAAGTTTAACTTGATATGTAAGTGGTGTTAAGGTGGCAGCACGTAGCCAGCAGTATTTCTTGGAACCTTCTTGGGACGATGATGGTGCTAAGGGCTGTGTCTAATGAGTACTGTTGATTTAGGGTGAAGTATGAATATATTGATGAGGATGTAGCTTTGAGGTGGCAAAGTTTAGCTTACTACATTACTTGGAACCCTGCAGTGTGCAAGTGTTACAGGGTTCTTGTATGGTCTTGATATGGATGGGCTGTTGGGGTGGGAATGCTCACTACACATCTGGCTTGTAGGGGCATTGTGTGTCTGTGATGGTGCCTGTCATTTTTTGTCTAATGTGTACTAATACTGTAGAGGGATATTTCTGGGACTCTCATTGTCTGGGGCAAGAAGGCCTTGTATTGAGTTTGATTTGGTGTATCAGAGCAACATTGAATGTAGGGGTTTGCTGAGGGTTGGGTCATCCTGTGGCGGTAAGCATGCATGATGGACTGTTGAGGTGGCAGTTCTTATCCAACTATATGGCTATTATGCGCACACCCGTGTTGGTACCCATACAGGTTGTCTTCTGTACGCTGCTGGTGTAGAGCCAATATAATTATATCTGAAAACAAATATCTAATTATATAATATAATTGCTGTTGGTGTGTAGTTTCTGTAAGTTATTATTGTCCGGAATCAGGTGGACTGATGTCTGTTTATATGCTTAGACATATCTGTGCAGATTCCCTTGTATGTGACTTGTTTTGCTACTACAATCTGTTGCTTATTAAGTTTTGTTAGGAAAAAAGCATACAGAAAGAGGATGTGAACCAGCCTAAGAATCTGTGGTCTCAGTGTTTTCCAGCAGGGGCACTTTTTTATCCAATTCTCTTGATGCCCACAAAAGACAATGCAGCCCAGGATATTTAGCTAGAGATGATTTGGTCCCATCAGGTTGGGATCTTTGTTGTCTCTGGTGCCTTATGCTTGGATTTCTGTTTGTCAGACTGCTTGTCCAAATCAATGGGCAATGGCTTACAGCCTTAAACATTATCCCTAAAATGTTAAACATTATCCCTAAAATGATAAACATTAGCTCTAAAACGTTGCACCTTGTCTCTTAAAAGGATTGAGTTTCAGGAGCCAGACATTTGTGATCAGAGAGGTCAGGAAACTTTCTAAAAATGGTGTGGTTGGGGCATGTCCAAGATGGCACCCGAGTAGCTGTGCCTTCCCAGAGCTCTGCCGCCGTTATTTGCAGCGTGGTGGGTCTGGGCTCTCTCGGAGCACTGCTGCTGCATTAATAGGCGAATAAACAAAAACAATGGTTCTGTCGGGTATGCACAACTATTTCTTAGTACAGACAATTCAATTTTCTACGTTATTTTATGCAATTCTTAGATCATTAATGGCATAAGGAACACACACAGGACACACATAAAAGATCGACAACAAGTTAAGGGGTATTACGTTATTTTATATAAATTGCATCATTTATATATACCCACATATCGATATAGAAGCTGTCAACACAACGTGAAATTCAAGGTGATACGTGATTAGGTGACATATTGTGCTCAGTGATAAAGTGTATTATATACAAGGTGATTAAAATATGTACAAGGGAAAGGAGGGCCAGAGTAAACAATGACTGTGCTACTTTATCCAAGTTTGTTCGTTTGCAAGCAAAGCCTTGATCTGAACCGAGAAGTGTTGTCGACGTTTCAACCCAATATATGCACTTTTGAAATAGTCAATGCGGGTCTTCATTAGGACTGGGGGGAGGGGGGAAGACAGCCTAAGGTTAACCAGAGTGAATCCTAGTTGGCTTATCCTTATTGGCAGGTTGGGGTCGAGTCAGCGTGGTAAACGCCCCATCATGTCAGTTCAAATTATGCTGACAACGTGGAAGCGGGAGAAAGGTTTAAAACCCGCTTTTTGGAATTTTCAAAACCGCTGGGGTGAAAACGAAGGATCGGGTTAAATTCTAATGAGGTATCCTTCGTGGCAAGATGGATTGTTTAACTGGTAGAAGGCGATGACAGGCAAGAGTACTGTCCAAAGCGCTGCAGGACGTCAGCAAGAAACGTCGACAACACTTCTCGGTTCAGATCAAGGCTTTGCTTGCAAACGAACAAACTTGGAAAAAGTAGCACAGTCATTGTTTACTCTGGCCCTCCTTTCCCTTGTACATATTTTAATCAATATGTGACCTAATCACGTATCACCTTGAATTTCACGTTGTGTTGACAGCTTCTATATCGATATGTGGGTATATATAAATGATGCAATTTATATAAAATAACGTAATACCCCTTAACTTGTTGTCGATCTTTTATGTGTGTCCTGTGTGTGTTCCTTATGGCATCAATGATCTAAGAATTGCATAAAATAACTTAGAAAATTGAATTGTCTGTACTAAGAAATAGTTGTGCATACACGACAGAACCATTGTTTTTGTTTATACATTTATACCCAGGTTCTGAGGGACACAGGGTCGCCCCATTGTTTTTTGCATTAATAGGCGAGGCAGGCACCCGGCAGAAATTCTGCAGCGGTGCTGGCTGTTGGCGATGGCCGCAAGCCGCCACAATTGCAATTCTGGTCCTGGGGTGCGACGGGGCCAAGACGCCCAAGATGGCAACCACCAGGAGATCCTGACACGCGCAGACCTTCAGGGAGAGATGGGGTGCTCTCGCAGAGCTATTGAGCACCTGCCCCACTAGCCACTAATCCAAAGGCAGTGGAACACCCAAGGCAAGCAGGCTAATTGAAGCTACTGGAGCTGGTGCCAAAATAGAGAACATTGCCAGGGTGGCATCGGCTTCCGGAGGTGGTGATTGCAGCAGCGTGCCAGATCAGGCACTTCCACAGAGGCACTCCCTCTCAAGTAGACACACCACACTGGATGGTGGCAGCGGGGGCCACAGACAACACCAGCACTGGGGCAGAAGGCCCTATATCACGGCGAGGTCTAAGGAGGCCTAAAATGGCAGCTATTGTGGGACACTGAAGCTCATCACCTAGTGGGGTTGACCAGCAGTACCTTCGCTCGCTAGGCAAACAACCCAACTCGTCAGTGGACGGCAGTGGGCACCCATGCAATCGGCTCCCCCAGGAACTAGATAAAAAACAAGTGGACAGTGAGGGGCCTGCCAGGGATGACGTGGGCCCCAGGCGGTGGGCCCTCAAGCCAAGCACGCTCACCCTGATGTCAGTGTCAGGAATGCAGGACAATGCTCTAGATGGTGTGACTCTGGGACACATGCTGTTGGACTGCTGAGGTGGGTGAACCCAGTATAGAGTGCTGCTACTGCAAGCATAGCGGAGGCACCTGTTACAAAGATTGCCTGAGTGACTGTTAACCCTTGTTGCTGCTGCTGTGCCGAGCCACAGGCCAACACTAGCTCCCTAAATGCCTAGTGACCCTGAATGTAAGGTGGCATACTGTGGTCCATGACATCTTATTTGCACTCCCTTATGCCCTTGGGGGCTGACCTGGTGCCATCATGTCTGCCCACCGTGCCAAAAAGCACAACTCCCTGAAAGACATACACAGCAGACCCCCCCGCCAAGAAATCAGACCTGCAACAGGATAAAGTCACTGCCTTGCCAGCCCATTGAGCGGCAGCTAGAGCAGACCCATGGGAGGAAAAGGTCCCTGTCACCCGCACCGTCCTGGAAACCCTTTTCAGCACACTGAGTGATGACATTGCAGCACTTAAGCAGAAAATGGCGGCTGTTGTCAGGACATTAAGAGGGACCTGGTGGATCTGGGCCACAGAGTGACCACTTTGGAACAAACCAATGATACGAGGGAGGAGGAGGTCAACACCCATCGCTGAGAAATATTGGAAATATTGGAACTGCAAGACAAGAATGAAGAGCTGCAATACCACCTGGAGGATCTTGAGAACAGATTACGCAGATCCAACATTAGAATTAAAGGTGTCCCTCTCCAGGCAGACTCTGGTAATCTGGAAGAATACATCATATGCCTGTTCTGACATGTCACTCAGGATCTCGCAGACAACACATTGTCAAGTCTCCTGGCCTGCCTCAGGATATTTTGAGCTGTCTACATAACTACAGCCAAAAGGAAGTCATCATGTCAGTGGTCCGTGACCGGAACTCAATCACGTTTGTAGGAATGAAAATATGGTTATTCCCAAGACATGTCAGCCATCACCCTTCAATGGTGCAGGGCACTCCGGCCAGCCACTGTCTTTTTGCCAGAGAAGGGGATACGATATAAATGGGGCCATCCCTTCAAGCTCCCCTTTGTATGGAACAATGAAACACACATAATGCGCACCTTGGCGGAGATGTGCTCGTTGCTGGGTCTCACAGGAAGAAGGTGCCAGCTCCTTGAAATCACAATGCCCGCTGCACTCATCCAACAGATCACAGCACCCCTCATGGTCAAGGAAACACCAAACAGGCAAACCTACTGGCACGGAAAGCCGCAAAGAGAGGGTAGTCTTACTGTGCCAGCTCCAACGTTCAGACACTGCATCGGACAATGAAATTGAGTAAGACCCAATGACAAATCTCGGCTCATCATCCTAGATGTCCAGCCAAGCTGCTGATGCCTCAGAGACCTCCCCGTTGCTCTGAATTAAGAATCTCCGAATGCCCTGCCCTCCCATCCTCAATACTCCTTCAAGAAGGGCTGCGGAGCCAAGCTCTCCTCCTGGTGACAGCGCAGAGGCAACCACCCACCGCTGAAATGGCTCCCCTACACACTTTTCAATATGCCCCCAGAGAAGGAGCGCTCCAGTTGAACTGTTGCATTCTATCCACCCCTTCCTACCTCTTGACGACATACTTAGCAGAACACTCGCCCCCAGATATTATGACTGGCACATCCCGATGGGGTGGACATGTAGGGGCTCAACTCACTCCAGTAATGCTGGCTAGCCATGGTTAGAATACTTAGCCTAAATGTCCAGGGCCATAATGCACCGGTGAAGCGTTTTGCACTCCTTTCCATGCTCAGGGACTCCGATTGTGATATCTGCCTTATACAAGAAACTCATTTCCTTAAGACCAATTGAAAACACATGCAGTCTCGTTGGTTCAACTACCAATACTTCTCCTCTGGTCCAGGGAAACGGGTGGGGGTGGCGGTCCTATTGTCCACGCAGATCCCAGTTTAAGTCATACAGACACAAGCAGACCTGCCAGTTCGTCTTCTCTTTCTGTGAATATTACTACACCAATACAAATTTACTCTTGCCAATCTCTATGCTCCGAATGAGCATCAGGAGGGCATTCCTTCTGGATGCTGTGGGTAGGGTACCGGATACCCCAGATGCAGACATTATTGTTGGAGGTAACTTCAAGCCAGTCCCAGATGCCCTTTTAGACCACTCAGCTCAGAGGACGGGATAGACAGGAGTACTCACGCGGACAGGCCTTCAGTGGTTTGGTGACATGGGGCTGGTGGGAGTGTGGCGACTGTGCAATCCAACGGTGAAAGACTACATATATTTCTCCGTGGCCCACCAGATGTACATTAATATAGATTATTTCTTGATGTCTCCCCATCTTACAGCGGCCACCACGCTGGTCAACATTCGCATAGCCACCCTCTCTGACCACATGCCGATCACTATTACACTTCGCAAACTAGGCTCCAGATCACATCCTAGTATGTTGTGCCTCAACCACATCCTATTGACGTACGATTCACCCTTAACCGAAATAAAGGATACAATCACCAACTTTCGTAACACCAATAACATGCCAGACACTCCCGTTGCCCTCTTATGGGATACACGGAAAGCCGTATTATGAGGTACTTTCATCGCTATAGCGGCATGACTCATTAGGGACAGAAAAGACAAATGACACAAGCTAGAGGGGCAGGTAAAAGAATTAGAAGAGGCTCACAAACTATCGGGCTCCCATAAAGTGCGGCACCAACTCACGATAGCCCGGAAGCACCTTAAGGCCTTAGACACAGGTAAGGCAGAAAACGCACTTCTTCGAACTAAGCAAAAATATTACATGGGGGTATTAAGACAGGCCACCTCCTGGCTCACACACTGCATGCTCAGATGCTCAAACAGAGAATAAAAGAAATTGAAGGGGCACGGGGTGAGAGGATGAGCAAATAGCCCAGGAGTTTGAACGTTTCTACTCTACCCACTACACGGTGGATGCCCTTGATCTGGGGGAAGCGGAAGCATACCGAAGGCATGCTCCTACAGACTCTATTCCCATAAGTGATGCCCTGCAGCTGGACAGTGATATTCGCTCAGGTGAGGTACTCGCAGCGATTGTCCAGTTGCAGCCGGGCAAGGCTCCGGGCCAGAATGGATGCATGTCGAATTTTTACAAGACGTTCGCTGCCTAGTTGGCCTGCTCCTGGCTTGACTCTACAAATCCTTTAGCAACACATGATCACTCACAGGCACAATGAGGGAGGCCAATATCACCGTACTTCCGAAGCCTGGAAAGGACCCCACACAAAATCCAGCTGATGAAGAAATTATCCACTCACATATCACCACAGACACCTATACTTGGGAATAGGACTTTCCACCGGCCTTGGGGGAAGTGACTTCCTGCCAGGGCAGACAGCCAACTGTAAACGGGTGGGGGACCTGTTTCATCACAATGGCCTTATGGAACATGCACAGGTTCAGTCTAATTACGGTATTAGTACAAACGCACACTGGCAATACATTGCCATATGACACTGGGTTGCCCAACCACACATCTGCCCGCATGCTAGTAGGCCCATGACGCTACGAGAAATGGCTCCTCATCCGATGCACAGAGAAAGGTCTCTTGTCTGACATCCATGTCTTTCTCAATGCCCCACCACCTAATACCAAATCACCAGCACAAAAGCGGCGGGAACGGGAATGTGAGCATCCCTTCACCCCAAAGGAGTGGATTGACATAGTGCATAGAGCATGCACATCCGCCTGTAGCGCCTCTGGAAAGTAGACACTTGTTAAAAATACTCATTACTGGTATTATACCTTGGCCAGCTCAGCTAAGTGGAGACAAGGCAGGGGAGATAGATGCTGGCACTGCAGACACTCAGGTACACTAACACACATTCTCTGGCACTGCCGTAAATTGCAACGCTACTGGATGGATGTTCTAGCAGACATTAATGTGATGTATGAGACTGACCTCCCTAGATTTCCCAGTTATATCTTATTGGGCCTTCCCAACACACTGATATATACCCTACGCTCCGCTAGAAGGAGAGCTATTACTTTTGCCCTCTGAGCGGCCAAACAGATCATCTTGTCCAATTGGGGAACGGATAAAACACCGACGAAACTGGATTGGAAGCATCAGCTCGGGGAGCTCCTAGGCATGGAGAATTTGACAGCATTGGTTGACCACAAACTACCACAATTCGACAAAACCTGGGGGCCCTGTCTGCAGTTCCTGGCCCGGGACTTCCGGGAGCTCTCCTGCCCCACTTACTTGCGAATTCTTCGCGATGCCCAGCCAGAACACGAAGCGGATTGTGCTGTGGAAGTCACGAACTAAACAATGTTGCCACCCCATAGGCCTGAAACATTCATACGTTCCAACAAAGGAGGTTGTCGAGCATCCCCCATATCCTCGTTTCCATGAGAGTCCCCATGACCAGTTTCCCCGTGCCCCTCCTCCCCAATCCCGCACCCTTCCCAGTTTATTGTTTCTCTTTCCATTTTCACCTCACCGGCTGCTGGATGTATGTGAGGGTACTATAATCTACTCTTTGTTTTAAAAAACTCAATACAATGTCTTTGAACCTATAAAGGGTGAGGTTTCAGCACAGTAAGGTCTCCATTTTGTCTAAGAAAAAATCATAGGTCCCCTTTCTATGGGTGTACATGTATGTTGAAAGACCGTTTGTGTTTTGCCAAGTTCAGTCTTCATTTAGCACAGTTAAATTACTCCTGGAAGACATCAAGAACTTTTATATTTCCCTTATTTCTTGTTTCGTAGGTCAAAGACATTATTTAAAATATTTTCCATCACATGCAGGTTAAACTTCATCTGGTGGGCTAGCTTGAGCCTCACAACATCTACACTCGCTGAACAGTGACCTTTAAAGATTTTTAAGGTCCTACCTTTGTTCACTTTCAAGCAACAAGATGTCGCAATAAGACCCAGTCTTTTCTGCGGTTTCTCCTTTGAGTTTGAATTGTAAATGATTGTCTTGAAAAACTAACCTCGTCTTTTCCATATCTTCAACTCAAATAAAACGACTCTTTCTTTTTATCTTTCCATGATCACTTGCTTCCTTGAAGAAAAACAAGTTTCATAGACTTGAGGTTAGTAGGGCATTACACTTTTAAGTGGACAATAATAGCTAGTTTTTCACACAAAGTTTCATACCACATTTCTGCCCTCTATAACCATTGTAGATAACAGGACTTACTGTTATTCAATTTAAGTGTGTTCAATGTAGGATTGAAGGCTCAGTTGACATTTCGACATTTTAAATAATGGGCTACAGGCAGAGTTGTCAAAAGGGGAGGGCAAGGTGGCATTATGCACCAGACCTGCACCTTTTCTGCCGCAAAATTAATTAATGGAGCTTAAAGCAAGCCTTTGCTCTTTACTAATGCTGAGGCAGCTAAACACAGCCATGTGAGTATATGATACCAGTTGTTGGATCTGGGGTGAATTCTTTTTTTATACGTAGGAGAATGTGCTCCTGCCACCTTGCATAAATGGAAAAAGCTCCAAGTGTGGCCTCGGTGTCCCGCATCAAGTTTTTGACCCTACAAAAAACTCTGACTTTCCTGCCTAGAGATTACAATAGTGCTTAGTGACAAGCATCAACTCACTGAGTAATACTGAGAAAAAATACAAAGCACACAAAGAAATCGTGGCAGGCCTTCAATCATTCTTCAATTATAATCTGTGAAAGCATTACTACAGAGACAGTTTCCTTGTGGATAGGACAGTCCATTGTTAGGCCAAGCCTAGGCAGTGCGCATGCGCGGTCTGCAAGACATCCTGTATCTACAATATGGGCTTTAACCACACCCATCAATTGCCATTGGTTCTTTCTTGTGCCAATTTGAAATGCTGCCTTTTTGTTGGTGCATTGCCCTCCTTTGGGTGCGTGGTTCCCTCCCAGGCAATTTCACTTATTGTTCATTTTGGTTGTCCATCGCAACGCGCTCCTGGCACAGCGGGCAATGGACCCTCCTCCCGTCTGGGCATCGCAGCCTCAAGGTTCCTTCTGGTTGTACAGCTTTAGGACTTCATGTGACCCACAGCCTCGCTGCAACACGCATACACCTCCAGTCCGGGGTGCCATGCGCAGCGAGTAATCTGCATTTTTACTAATGTATTCCCTTGCATTGCTTCTTTTAAACCCCAACCAACACTTCTCCGTGTTTCTGCCCCCCTTCCCCACAAGCCCCCCACCCTCCCCGCTTGCATATGCACCCACCCCGGTCTTTTTATTTATTCTTTCTCTTTTTGCCTCCCACCCAAGCCCTCCGTGTTGCTTCAACCATGGCCCTTACTGGCGCTTTGCTATTTCTTTGCTATGCCTTGAAGATTTTACCTCCTTTTCTCACAGAAATTTGGAAATATTGCAGCAGAATTCCACTTATTTAACTTGCTACCCGTGCCGTTTTCACACCCCTTCACCCCTCCAACAACACTCCTTGCCCACCCCCACCACCACCCCTCAGAGGTCGTTGCTTTTTTTACTGGTTACCAGTATTTTGTGATTTTCTTAGCCCTGTGAAGAGGTGTTGCGTTGCCGCGTCACTGCTATTCCAGATATCTGCAGTATGTACAAAGCTGGGGGAATAGTGTTTTTTGATGTTGGATTGATCAGCAACCAGTTACCAAAACCAATTGCTAAACCCCATTGCGTGACAGCTGTGTGCGTTTGATAAAAGTCTGAGACCCCTACAGCGCAACCAGTGCTTTCCTTTAATCTCTGAAGCTTGTATTGCGTGGCTGCCCTACATTCTCATTGCATTGGCTGCCTACTCGTTAATGTTGACGTTCCTGGTACATTTTTCGTTATCGCAATGTTTTCAAGTGAGTTTGTCCCGTGTGATTTTGCCATTTCCAGCTTCTTTTGCACCTCTCTCCCTGCACCCTTTTTGCCCCGCACCACTCCCGGTGTCCCTTTTATCCCCCACCCCTCTCCTTGTGCCCTATAACCTGCACCTCTTTCCCTGTGCCCCTTTCGGTTGCAGGCTGCTCCCTCGTTCTGAATTGGACGATTATTTGATCTAAACAAGTTTTCTGCATGATATCGCGCTTTATGCATGTTCTATATTGTGTGGATATTGCTCAAAACGTAAGCCTGTTAGAAAATATACCCTTCCGCCATTGATTTACCAGAAACCACTATACCATTCCACCACTGATTTACCACAAACTTTGATGTCTTTAATGGCTAATGTAATGGGTAATATACTGCATGGCTAAACACTTAAAAAGGTCCCAAAGGCGAGACCTATAGCTATGCCAATGACTGTTTTTTCTTTTGATTTAGCTGAAGACCTCATGAATCCTATATGTGAACGACTGAGAGGACATTATACCGATTCTAAAATAGATTTAGTACTTTGACTATTTAAAAATCTTCAAAGTCTCTATCTGTACTTTTTGTGTCCTCATAAGACACTGTTGTGTAGATTTATATAGCACATAATGGCTGATATGCTCTCTAACAAACACATTTTCAAATCTAATCTGATAACATTCATAGATGTATCCTATGTCAGGAACATCTGTCTCATAATAATACTTAATTATGCATTAAATCATTTTCATGCAACATTGTATCTTCGAGGGAGGGTTGTCATACAGATTCTCACAGGACCATGAAGTCTGTTCCTTCATAGCTTTGATTGCCGAATGGTTAAGTATAACTGCAGGAAGCAATTGACAAATGAGCAGTAAATTACATTTCGTCTAAGGACTGGTACATTGAAAGGGGTGCTGGAACATGGGCATGCACTGCATTTTGTTGTACATAGCTTGTCAATATTGCCACCAGATGCAAACCTGCCCTGCTGTTTTGAGAGGCTGAAAATCCACATTTGCCACTTGTGCTCAGAATATGCACTAGACAGCAAGATCTCTAATGCTGAATTGAGAAACTAGTCCTATAGATTGCTGATTGTGAGTTAACCATCCCCTCATTTCTTTATGAGAAAAGCAAAGGACAAGTCCACTCACTTTACTGTCACTCCATATTAGGAGTCTTGCAACCTTGGCTGACATACTGTTATTTAAGGTAGAGCCCATGAGGTTGAGCCATTCACTAAAAACAATAAAATCCATGGGTGATCTGTCAACATTGCAAATGGCTTAATATTGCTTCACATGCCCAGCAATATTTTTTAACATTGAGGAGCACTTCCTCCAAACATGTGAGAGATGTTTAAGGGTCTTTATTTCTTTTGGCATGTGACGCTACAACTCCCTTTGCAGGACCTGAGGCCACTCCTACTACACACCAAGTGAAGCCTCCTAGCAAGTAGCACTTGTATATTTTGTCCCTACAAGCGCCTTCTTGGTTCCAGGTGAGAAGATATCAGGGCTTCCAATGTTCTGGGCTTTCAAATATCTCTGTTGCTATGTTATCAGTTTTGTTGCAGAGCTGATAACAAGCTATGACAGTATTTCTGGTTATATTTTTGCACATCAGACTATTAGCGATTTTCAATCAAGGATATTAGAACATTTTAAAAGTGTAGGATTCAGGCAATTGTAAATGCTCACTGGTAAACCAACTCTCACATCAGCCCAACCACATCCTGAGGGTTCTTGATCTCACACATGTGCTGACTACAGACATTCCTGACAGGGCCGGACTGGTGATGCCGGGCAATCCCCCGGTAGGCCGGAAGCGTGGGGGCCAGTTTTGTCACAGGAGGCTGGCTTTGTTACTGTGGGCCGATTTTTTTGCAAAATCGGCCCCCAGTGACAAAATCAGAAAGCCACCGGTCACCGTGACAGTCTCATGCTCTGCACTCTGACCTCTGTGAGGGTGAAAAGCATCTTTTCCCGCCGCACAGAGGTCAGACCGCACACGCACAGGCACTACTAAATTCAAACAACAGTGCACTCTGAGTCAGAGTGAACTGTTGTTTGAATTACTAGTGCATGTGCAGTTGCGCGGCGCGTACACTTTCGGCACCGCCTTGTGTAGGCAGGTGCAGCGCCAGCTACGCCAACCATCGCGGACTGGAGTGCCTGCCAATGACAGCGCGAGTATAGGGCAAACTTGGGGAGGGGGTGCAGATCATTGGTCTGACTCGTGCATCGCGCAGCGCAACGCGCGAGTCGGACCAATGATCTGAGCCCCTTCCCCAAGTTCACTTGCTGGCACCGCAGCAAAGTAGGTAGTGCGCACGTCCTACAGGCTCCACACCGTAGAAGCAAGGCACTGAGCAGACCTCCGAGTCCGGCCACATCACAGCAGTTAACTAAAGTAAGTAAGTGTCCTTAAAAAATGTTGCACGTGATGGGGCAAAATTGTGTTAAAAGCACAGAGGCGTGCGCTGCCCTGGCGGCGAATATAAAGACCTTCAGGCCTGTCGGCCTTGGAATTGGATTTAACTCGTGACCTGGCTGCACATCACCTCACCAGCCAGCAAGTAATGAGTGACCCTGACCTTGCGCATTTCACTCTCTCTTTCAGGGACAAGAGTCATCATATCATGATGCTCGCCAGGCAGGGCCTTAAGTGGGATGAAAAAACGGGTCTCAAAAGGGTGTGGCCAATGTAATTAAGGGCATAGCTCAAAATCATGAAAGCAAAAACAGCAACTATTGCTTCAATGAATATAATATTGAAAATGCTTCAGCTCTGAAAAGATGAGACTGTGAAAGAACTATACCGAGTCTCTTTGAAGTTACATCAAAGGCAGTGAAGAGTGGTACTGCTGCAGAGTTAAAAAGAAATTTCACCTGGCCTGTGGGTGAGGGCAAAAATGGAGAGCATGATAGGGATCCATCTCAGCAGTTGCGTTTTTAGAACTGCCGGGCACCGGCAGGACCTGGCCCTCTTAAAGCCCTGTTGTCAGGTCTTCGAAAGGGTGCTGTTTTAAACTAAAATGCATGATGCGGAAGATCTGTCTTCTGGTTCTCTTTCTTGCAGTTTCTGGTTCTTAGTCTGACAATGCTAAGGCTGCATGTGCTGTGCCTGCTGTATGAATATGAAGTCTAAAATGTGTATGTGAGGTAGAGTGGCATGCAGGATGTAAATGTCCAGTCCATCTATAGTGTAATTTGATAAATCCGGTGATATTGCTTTTAGTGGTGTTGAATGTGTGTGTGTGTGTGGGAATGCTCAGATCTGCTAAAGAAGGGTCTTCAGCTTCCATGAAACCCCCACAGATGGTGAATCTGTCACAGTATCTGATCTGTTGTGAAGGGGTGTTATGTGCTGAGATGAAATTTTGACCTTTTCCACTCTGAACCACACCCTCACCACCTCCACCAGAAAAGGTGAGGCTCATTTGCTACCCTTGTTTTTTGTGCGATTCTTGAATTTTTCACAGTCCAATGACTTCAGTGATGTAACATTGATGGCAGCATCCACACTCTGAAAAGTGTTCCAGCGCCACTGGCCTGGGTGCCTGTGTGAAATTTTCATGCTTTTTGGCCTTGGTGCTTGCTTATGTGTGACATTTCCACAGTTTTTGGCCTTAGTGACCTGGGTGCTCATGTGTGACATTTCCATGCTTACTGGCCTGGGTGCTTATGTGTGACATTTCCATGCTTTCTGGCATGAGTGCTTATGTGTGACATTACCATGGTCTCTGGCCTCAGTGGCCTGTGTGCTTATGTATGACATTTCCACAATTTCCGGCCTCATTGGCCTGGGTGCTTATGTGTGACATTTCCACAGTTTCTGGCCTCAGTGGCCTAGGTGCTCATGTGTGACAATTCCATGCTTACTGGCCTGGGTATATGTCACGTTTCCATACTTTCTGGCCTGGGCCTGGGCTTATATGTGACGTTTCTATAGTTTCTGGCCTCAGTGGCCTGGGTGCTCATGTGTGAGACATTTCCATGCTTACTGGCCTGGGTGCTTATGTTAGACGTTTCCATGCTTTCTGGCCTGGGCCTGTGCTTATGTGTGATGTTTCCATAGTTTCTGCTCTCTGATTCACTACTCTTGTGTCTATTTTTGATGTTCTCTGTAAGAATGTCTATAGGTACATATGACTGGGTAACCTAGTGCTCTTTAAGGTCATCATCTACTATTTACTGTGCTTTGAAAGTTAATACAATTAAATGTGTAATGAAAAATGTGCTGTAAAATGCACTGTTTTGGTCTTTCTTTTTCCAAAATTTTCTTCGGGGGAGAACCGCCCCAAACCCCCGTAGCAGTGGTCGGTCATGCTCACTGCGCACCGTACGGGGGCTGGTCTGACAAAATTTGCCAGGGCTGCTTTAAGTTCCCAGTCCGGCCCTGACTCCTGAAGCAAGACGGCCTTTGCACTTTAGGAACAGCGTCCAGGTCTCAAGAATACGACTAAGAAAGACCGCCTGATTGCTTGTGGCTGGTGAAAGGGAGCCTCCGGAGACGTTTTAAGGCATGGGCAAAGTGAGCTTTGGCCCAGAGCCCCAGCCTTTCAGGGGGCCCCCTGATATAAAATACTGCTTTCCTTTAATTTAATTTTAATGTGGGTGTTGAGTGAGAGTCTATTACAAACATTTTGCAGAGAAATGTTGTGTTTATGTTTAATGCAACATCCATAAAAAAAAGTTTCTTTTAGATGTAAACATGACTTCACATATGAGAAATAGGAGGATGTCACAGAAAAAACTCGCAGCAATATTGCACGTCACAATCCCTAAATATTAGCTGTAAACACGTTTAAAATTTGGATTAGTGCGCCTGTGCACTGTCAGTGACCTGGCTAAAGGGTGCATGAAAGAGCTGAACTTAGATCATAAATTCAAAGCTAGTCCGAGCAGGGGCCCCCAAAATACGTTTGGCTCAGGGCCCCCAAAATTCTTAAGATGTCCCTGCGAGCCTCATCCTCACACACAAGCAGTGGGAACGCAAACTCACCTTGAGGTACACTTTTTCGTGATGTGATTAAATTGGAACAAAAAATTCAGAACAAAAATAGGGACGTAAACAGGCAATAAAACTACAGGAACAAAACGATCGGGAAGGGACACCTAAATCGATAACAATGTAAAGTTAAGGGCCATTTCATGAAAATGAGATTCATGGAAAACAAAAAAGAAAAGCTCAGGAAATCGAAAAACCCATAAATAAAAAAGCTTAGATGGGTATTAAGGGAAGCATTAACCCTGTAAAGCAAAAAGAATGAAGAACACCCCATCAGATCAAAACACATGTATTAATGCAATGTAAAAGCAAAAATAATAAAAAGAAACAGGGGCTGAAATGAATTACTTTAGGAGTATCATCAATAGATTTACCCCAGTGAAATTAATGCACCTAATTGATCACAAGGAACATACAGTGCGTTTACTTTGGTTCGGGGGACATGAGCAATAAAACCCCTCTGTGAGACAATGGATATGATGTGCTTTTTATCTTACATTATATTTGGCTATCCATATCAAACTGAACGGCCACTCAGACATCAAGCTGAATTTCAACGGGAGTCATATCACGCCGGTTTATTGCTAAGCGACCGCCTACCTTCGGATTCGAAGGCAGCTTACTTAGCAGGACAGTGATGTATAGATGGAACTGGAATCTCTCCCCTCCTTTAAAAAACAAAACAAAACGAAACCTTTTGCAGTTTAATAGGACATGCCACAGACAGGGACATCTTAAGGATTTTGGGGGCCCTGGGCCAAACATATTTTGGGGGCCCCTGTTCAGAACAGCTTTGAATTTATGATCCAATTTGAGCCCCTGTTTCCCACGCCGTTTCCGCTTCCTCAGCTGCGTTAGCGATCCAGTTTGAATCATAGGCATTAGCCTATATATTCCCGATGTAAACGGACGCGCGCAGCTGTCAGCGGTAGGATTTAGTGTTTCCTGCCCTGCTACTAGGTTTTTAATACTTTTTAAATTGTATATGTGTGGCTGAATTACTCTGTGCTTTTTAACAATTTCTCCTACCTATGCGCACTTGCACTTTACTTGATTCTGCTTGCCTACACCTCCTTAGCTGCTCCGATTCGCATCTCGCTTTTCCTCCAGTCCTGGTCCGCCGCGGCTGATACGCCGATTGTGCGGAGGGCTGGGGCTACTATCGGGTTCCTCACTTCCGCCCACGCAGTTTCCGCTTCCTCAGCTACGTTAGCGATCCAGTTTGCATCATAGGCATTAGCCTATATATTCCCGATGCAAACGGACGGGCGCAGCTGGCAGCGGTAGGATTTAGTGTTTCCTGCCCTGCTACTAGGTTTTTAATACTTTTTAAATTGTATATGTGTGGCTGAATTACTCTGTGCTTTTTAACAATTTCTCCTACCTACGTGCACTTGCACTTTACTTGATTCTGCTTGCCTACACCTCCTTAGCTGCTCCGATTCGCATCTCGCTTTTCCTCCAGTACTGGTCCGGCGCGGATGATACACCGATTGTGCGGAGGGCTGGGGCTACTATCGGGCTCCTCACTTCCGCCCACGCAGTTTCCGCTTCCTCAGCTGCGTTAGCAATCCAGTTTACATCATAGGCATTAGCCTATATATTCTCGATGCAAACGGACGCGCGCAGCGGGCGCGCCGCTGGCACGCCAAAGGCAAGCTTGTCTGCGCCCGTCAGCGTCCCGGAGGCGTCCGGCGCCGGCCATGCTGCCCAGTTCCCTCCGGTGAGTTTCTTCCACTATATTACAATAATGAAAAACTGCTTAGCCTTAGGCGGCTACCATTATGTCAGTGTAAAGCGGCTGATCCGAGCTTGGAGGTAGACTTTCGATGCAATAAGTGCAACTTGTCTCTCCTCCAGCCCAGGAAACTCGCACCCAAGATCCTCCCACGCAACAATAAGTGTAAAAACAATAAGAAAACAGAGGACTTAAAGGCCACCCTTTTAAATTGTTGCTCTATGCAAAAGCATGAACCACACATTTATGACCTACTTTTAGACGAACAGCCTGATCTTTTATTTCTCACTGAGACCTGGCTGTCTGAAGCCTCCAACCCTACTATCACCTCAGCCATCCCTACGGGTTATAAAATCCTTAGGAGGGACCGACCGAGTGGGAAAGGGGCGGTGTCGCCATAATTTACAATAAAAAACTAGACTGCTCTCTCATCCCGATGGAAAACATCGAGGGCGCAGAGTCGTTAGGCTTCCGCTGTACCTTATCCCCCCATCATAGCATAGCTGGTTTTCTGATTTACAGACCTCCCGGTGCAATTGGAAATTTTATTACTACGCTTAATACAGCCACCACCTCCCTGGACTTAAAATACAACAACTGCCTTATTCTGGGAGATTTCAAAATACATATGGACAATGGAAAAGACCCTCAAACAATTTCCTTGTTGGAGACGCTGCAGGCCTGCAACATTTTTCCATCTATTTCTTCTGCCACCCATGAGAAGGACCAAATCTTTCACAACTTTGACATATCAGTAAGCCTACCTCTTCCCATTACCTGGTCTGACCACCTCCTATTAAAATTTGTCATTCCCAACTCTGCCACAGCCTCATGGGCTAACGCAGGGCAGAGGGTCCCTAATTACAGGACGTTCCATAAAATATCCATCCCGATGTTAGCAGGTGCCCTTGGTCGTTCCTCATCGGAGCTGTCTGGCTGCCCGACTCGGACACCCTCTCAATAGATTCATGGCTCTGAACCAACATTGGTTCAGCGGTACCAGTTGTTTCCCGCACCCCAAAGAGGTCGGCCCCACCAGCTCCATGGTTTAACGATTCCCTCAGATCTAGCAAAAGAAATTGTAGAAAAATGGAACGGAAATGGTGTAAATCCTATCTACCTGAGGACAGGAAGGTGTATAAAGACACCTTAAAAGCTCATTACATTCTCGTGAAGGCAGCCAAGAAAAACTTCTTTCAATCCAAGATAGAAAATGCCCAAAATAAGAGTAAGGAAATCTTTAGCATGGTTAAATCCTTTACCTCCCCGAAAGCCAGCACAAAGGAAGGGCCATGCACGGAAGAATTGTCTAAGCAAATAGCTCAATTCTTCCACAAAAAGATCTCCGTGATTCAACAAGCCTTCACTAACATCTCAGAGGAAGAACTGACCTTTTACCTTAGTTCTAATAGCAAATTTCACCTCTTGGATCCTCCATCTTTACCAGCTTTCCCTGAATTTCAGCTTGAAGAGTCACTGACCCTTCTCCAAAGCATTACGTCTGGCTCTCCTACCGACCCATGTCCAGCGAATATCCTGAACCTATTAGCTCCCACCATAAACCCCACGGTAAACCAGCTCTTTAATGCTTCCCTATCCTCAGGCAACATGCCGAAATTATGGAAGAATGCTAAGATTCTTCCACTGATAAAAAGGCTAACGCCAAACCGACAAACCCTGCCAACTACAGGCCAATCTCCCTTCTTCCGGCCCTCTCCAAAGTATTAGAGAAGCATGTAAACAAGGCCCTCCAAAAACACATTGAAGATGGGAAGCACCTTCATGAGTCCCAATTTGGTTTTAGGGCTAACTACAGTACGGAGTCCGCTCTGCTGGAAGTGACTGAATTTCTCAAGGGTAAGCTGGACCAGGGAGGCAAGGCTGTTCTGATACTGCTTGATCTGTCAGAGGCCTTCGATACGGTCCCACATGAGAGGCTCCTGGAGAGACTTGCTAACATCGGCCTGGGGGACCGCCTTAACATGGATGTCATCCTTCTTGGCAAATAGATCTCAGGACATCTGCCCCCCCTTTCTCATCCCCGGTTCCGACCATGAATGTAGGTGTCCCTCAGGGCTCCATTCTCAGTCCTACCCTTTTTAATATATATCTATCCCCCTGCATTTCTGGTAGAGGAAGAGGGCGCCAAAATTGTTTCCTATGCTGATGACACTCAGCTGATTTTTTACATATGAAAAAGGAACCGACTTTGATGGGGCAATGATTAGGTCTTGCCTCACAAATGTTTTTAACTGGCTTAAGATCAATCAGCTGAAGTGCAATCCTGACAAAACTGAAGTTGTTTTCTTTGGTAATCCAGAAACGCCTGACTGGAGCTCTTGGTGGCCAAAGATCTGCCGCCCGCGGAAAAGGAGAAAGTCAAAAACTTAGGAATTGTCATAGACAAGACACTCTCCATGTGCTTTCAAATCCAAAATCTAACTGGCGCTTGCTTTGGTATACTCCGGTTGCAAAAAAATTCCTGCCACTTGAGAGCAGAAAGATCGTGGTGCAGGCTCTGGTGACATCAAAGCTTGACTATGTCAACAGCTTGTACCTCGGTCTTCCCAAATCCCTTATCCAGCGCCTACAAGTGGTACAAAACGCGGCAGCCAGAGCCATCCTGAGACCTAAACCCAGATCTAGTATGACCCCTATTCTTAAGTCTCTACACTGGCTCTGCATAAAAGAACGGATCGACTTCAAAGCGATGACCATCTTATTTAAAGCTTTCCACGGCTTAGGAGCCGGCTACCTAAATAAGCGCGTTAATCGCTACACAACATCTAGACCCCTAAGATCTTCCAATGCCAACCTGGCCATCGTGCCTAAAATATGCCGTGCCCGCACTGGAGGCAGATCCCTCGGCTTTCTAGGCGCAAAATTGTGGAATAGACTCCCGGAGTCTCCGAGACTAACCACAGACCTACTCTCTTTCAGGAAGAACTTAAAAACCTGGCTTTTTAATAACTAATGGGTCTTTTACGCACGTTTTCTTCCTGCTGTCACGCGCCAGGACACTCTAGTCTGAGTAGCTGTGCACTTTATTAAATACACTATTTCATTTTATTTCATTTCATTAGGTCCCCGACAGTGCAAAGGAACACTCGTCCAAATTCTAGGGGCCTTATTTATGAGGCCTTGCTTCACTTTTATGCCGCCGGTGCGTCACTTTTTGTGACGCACCGGCAGCGTAAAATATGTGCCATGTTGCGCCCTATTTACAAAGTGACGCATCTAGGCAGATGCGTCACTTTGTAGACCCCTGCACCATATTATACCTGCACCAGGTATAATGTATGCAGGGTGGGTGTTCCCCCGCAAAAGCCTCGTAGGTGTGGCGCATTGAAATCTATGAGAACTCAGTGCGCCACTTCTAGGACGCCATTGCATCAATATCTTACACCTGCCTCACAGCAGGCGTAAGACTGATGGAGGTTGCCCCATGTGAAAGGACACATTGCTGGAGTTGCGTCTATTTTCAGACACACCCCAGCAATGCATCACTTTTGCGCCTACAGATACGTCAGAAATACTGACGTATCTGTAACTCCTTGCAACATGATGCGTCATACAGTAAATATGATGCATCCATCATGTCGTAAGGAGGGCGCACTAAAGTGACGCATCCCTGTTTTCACACAGCGATGCATCACTTCTCATAAATAAGGCCCTAAATGTGTTTACATCTAATATTCAGGGATAGTTATGTGGGTTTTCAATATTGTAACACAGCAGCAGCTCACCATTATTACTGCAAATAATCTCTGTGACGCCCTCCCATTTCTAATATGTTAGGCGTTGTTTTGATCTAAAAGAAACTTTTTATATGTATATTGCATGAAACATAAACACAACAGTTCTCTGCAAAATGGCTGTACTAGACTCTAACACATCAGGTACATAAAAAATAAATTAAAGGAAAACAGTATTTAAAACAATCTGTTTAAGAAATATTCAAGGTCATTAGGGCAAAACTCTGGAGAACGGAGCTGACTCTGTCAGGGGGCCCCCTGAAAGGCTGGGGCCCTGGGCCAGAGCCCACTTTGCCCATGCATTAAAACGTCTCTGGCCACAGAAAGGCCTGCTTGGCCGAACGAGGTATATGACGGAAGAGCATTGTTTCTTGGGAAATTGATAACGGAAATAAATGCAGAGCTGGCTGGCACCCTGCTAGCTCGTGCCTGTCCTTTCCTGCTGCAGCTGGCTGAGCGCTGCACGCGCACAGAGAAGACACTCGCTTAATTACAGGGTCCCGATCAGCACCACACTCGGCCTGTCACTAAAGACTTGACAACCCACACACATTATTCCTCGCTGAATGTTACCCCCCTCTCGCTGCGACAGATCGCATTCAGCAGGGTTTGCTCCTCTTCAGTGAGTTGCTCAGATGGATGCATTGCTCTGAACAGGGATGTTGACCGGAAGAAGGACCAAGCAGGCATCCGCCGTGCATTCTAAGAGATGCAGCGCGAGCCGTCATGTTTGTGCTTTCTCCAGGGCTGTACCACGTGCTCTAGATCAGGGCTGTTCAGTCACTGGCGTAGCAAGGGGGGGGCGGAGGGGCGGCAGGTAAATTTATCGCCAGCACCCCCCGGCTCTTAGGCGCTCGGCGGCGGCGGCGGCAAAAGGCGGCAGAGTGCCTAGCTACGCCACTGTGTTCAGTGCAGGTCCAGGAAAGCGGGATCCGTGCCAGATTTTCAGACTATCCTCATAAAACAAAGTTACACAGAGTGAACGTAATGAAAGCACATTTACGTACTCTGCCGCAATCCTGAAAATCTGGCATGGATCCATTCCTCATGGAAGTACTAAATGAAAGATAGGAGAGGTGTGTGCTGGAAATTAAATATGGGTACTGCTAGTGAGTGCTGCATTGTAAATCAATTATTTAAGTGGTTTAATGAATGTGTTAGTAACCTACATATCTAGGCTGTCCGAAATAGCTTCTGGTAGACTGGATACATGGCATATTCTTAGGCTAACCACTAACTGTGTAGCAGAGTGCCACTGGAATGCATCATTTTAAAATGTATCTTATGGAAGTGGTGTTCGCACTTATCCAATCATCCTTCACTTTTTTATGGTTTCCTCCTGTTTATATGGGATAATGTATCCCAGACTGTATATAATGTACCCCACACCGAACATATTGCAAGTCATCATGGATTTCCATCCCAATAGGCTGAAGACAAGGCTACTTGGGAAAGTCATGATGTTTTAAAATGACTTGCAGTGTTCTTAAAATTTACGTTTGGGGTACTTTATTCCTTATAATACATGATTACATCACCATCCTAAAGCTCATACTCTTGCTTATCAAAGAGAATATCTGTTTGCAGATGTGTAGAATAAATATGGCATACGTAGAGTGAAATTAAAAATAACACTATGCAGTTTGTAATTATTTGCAAAACATATTTTAAGGAGTTTAAAATATGAACCTTTCAAGCAGGCTGTAGCCCAGAATGTATGATAACACGCAGTAGAGCCTTGATTTTTTAACAAACTCCAGCTTTGCAATAAGTATACATACTGTCACAAAGTTTTGGTGTCAGCAAATAATTGTGTGAAATCAAATATCATCCAAAATAGCTGAGAAGAGAGAGCTGAAAAGCCATTTATCCATCTCTCAGAACTGCAGTTGCAGCAGCAGGCATTTTGAGATCCGAACTTAATTGTAATAATGTATTGTAGAAGAGTAATATCTCTTCTTCTTATTAACATGGGTAGTAATGACACAATTACTGTGCAATAAATTATTATACACACATTTTTCTTAGGTTAGTGCTGTACATCTCTAGACACATGTGTTTCTGGATTTTATCCGTCATCAGTAGAGATCAAAAAATGATTTTCATCTGGGGCCATTGAGCTGACGAGCTTGTGGAGATGCACCTGTGCGCCTGTGAGAGGTACTGAGACCTGTAAGAATTGTGGCAGCCTGCTCAGCAACCCCAGATGAAAATCGTTTTTTGATCTCTACTGATGACGGATAAAATCCAGAAACACATGTGTCTAGAGATGTACAGCACTAACCTGCACCAACTTTGGTGGAACACTCCAGCAAAATACCAAGTAAGCGTGCACTACAAACTGCATTTACCATAATGCTAAGGGGCGAACTGTGCTGGGAGGTCAGCAGTGTGCTCCCACCCCTTCCTGTTTGAAAAGGCTCCCTTGAGCCATTGAGCTGACGAGCTTGTGGAGATGCACCTGTGCGCTTGTGAGAGGTACTGAGACCTGTAAGAATTGTGGCAGCCTGCTCAGCAACCCCAGATGAAAATCGTTTTTTGATCTCTACTGATGACGGATAAAATCCAGAAACACATGTGTCTAGAGATGTAAAGCACTAACCTGCACCAACTTTGGTGAAACACTCCAGAAAAATACCAAGTAAGCGTGTACTACAAACTGCATTTACCATAATGCTAAGGGGCGAACTGTGTTGGGAGGTCAGTAGTGTGCTCCCACCCCTTCCTGTTAATTTTAATACATTGCAAGGAACAAATATGGTTATTTTAAAACATCAGCGGTCTCCAACCTTTTCTGTAACAAGAGCTAGTTATGTTCAATGAAAATCATCCAGGGCTACGAACACTAGTGATGTAGGAGTTAACACCCCATCCAAGAGTGTCAGCAGTGATCACATAGGTGCATTAGGCAGGGTTTCCAACAATTATGTCAAAAAGGCTTTGACATTTTGAACTGAAATATGACATGGGTAGTTCCTAGAAACCATAGCTGCATTCCCCCTGGCACCAAGGTATAAATATGAGTAATACATCTCTCCCACTCAAATAATAGCTTTAAACACATTTTGAAAATTCAACTATTTTTCTATAGACGTCAACTTATTGTTAGACCTGGCATCCTTGGCGTTTGTCTCCCTTCCATTTTTTCACTATGCCTCCACTGTTTTTGATATGTTTTTGCCGGTCTAGATGCTTTGGGCACTTTGTCACTGCTATTCAGTGCCAAAGTGCAAGTGCTCCCTATGGTAAATTAATGTGTGGATTAGTGACTCCATGTTTGGCCTATTTGATTCACTGTCAGACCCTAGTACAGTGCACTGTTTGTGCCCAGGGCCTGTGAATCAAATGCTGCTGGTGGGCTTGCAGCACTGGTTGTGCCACCCACAGGAGCAGCTTGTAAAGTGTGTCTCAGGCCTGCCATTGCAAAGCCTGTGTGCAGTCTGGTACTGCCATGTCGACTTGGTAAGTGCACCCACTTACCAGTCCCCAAACCTTCCCTTTCCTGCATATTAGTCACCCCTAAGGTAGGCCCTAGGGCAGGGTGCATTGTATGTGTAAGGTAGGACATTCCCTGGTATGTGTGGCATGTCCTGATAGTGAACTACAGCCAATTTCGTTTTTCACTATTTCAAGGCTACCTGTCCCCATAGGCCAGAATGGGCAGTTTGATTATAACATCTTATAATCCTAACTGACCCAGGGAACATGGTAGAAAAACGAATTTAGTATGCCTGAACTCAGAATGATAAAATACAACTTTTAGTGAAGTTGGTTTTAACATTCTGTGTTTGAAAATACCACTTTTAGAAAGTAGGTATTTTCTTGCCTAACCATCCAGCCTGCCTCTGCTAGCTTGTGTATTGTATGTCTGGGTTTGTGAGTGAAAGGGGCTGGGGGACTCCAGGAGACAGGGTGAGTCAGCACAGGGCTGAATAGACCTATCTGCATGTAGAGTGGTGGGAGGAGTACCACCTGGGCCTGAATAGGGCTGTGCCTGCCTTCCACAATGCTGGCTCCTCCTCCTGTGGTGCGTCTGATGTCCCTGGCCCACATTGACAAAGGAAGAAGGTGTGCACTGGCAGAATGCACCCAGAACTGGTTTGGACTAGGTACAGGACCCTCTGCCTTCAGAGGACAAAGGATTTGCTAGTATAAATATTGGGGCCCAGACCCCAAGACTTTAGATCACTTCTGGGAAACAAGAAGAACCTTTGCTGAGGAGAGGAACCAGAGAAACTGAAGGAGGAGGCTATCCCTATGCTGTGTGCTGTTTGAGGGATTGGCCTGCAGTGGTTGCCTGATTGCCAAAGAAAGGAGAAAGGAACTTTGTGCCTACTCTCATCATCTTGCAGAAAATCTCCAAGGGCTTGAAGATTGAGCTTGCCTCCTGCTGAAGTCTCAGGGATACAAGACTTCACCAACCAACTCCCCTGAATTCCCTTGCTGGGAATTTGAAGTGCCTACTGTTGTGTTGGGCCTTCTGAGAGACTGCGTGTCGCTGGGAGCTGGAAGCGCGACTCACGAAGAAGAAGCGTGTTGCCGCCGCAGCAGTTGTCGTCGCATCGCCGAGAAAGCGTGCCGCCACTGCCGCTGTCGCCATCGCATCACCGAAGCGCCTCGCATCACCGGAGAAGAGTGTCGCCGTAGATGCCGTCGCATCATCGGAAAAGCGTGTCGCAGGGCCTGTCGCGGCTCAGAAGATTCACCGAGTCGCCGCACGGCCATCGGGCATGCACACATCGCCCCCTTCGTTGTCGCATCGAGAGGAAGACGCCATTTTGTTTCATTGCACCGGGTCGTCATCGCATCGAGGCGCTGCTGGTCGCATCGCCACAGAAGCGCAGTAAGAAACCGACGCATCACCTCCCCACGCAGTGAAGAACCGACGCATCACCTCCTCTCCGGTAAGGAACCGACGCATCACCGTCCCCTACGCAGCAGTAGGGAACCGACGTATCACCTCCCCCGGAGCAAGGAACCGACGCATCACCGTTCTTGCCTGTAAGGAACCGACGCATCACCTTCCCTGCAACTCTTTTGATTGTATCGCGTTACGCATCCAAAGGTATATTGAACGTAGAGTGTCGCATTTATCACCTGCCTTTGAACTGAACTATTTTCTACCATTTTGACAGTCATATTTCTATTGTATTGTGGATTTTTGTCGTTCTGGTCTTGTGTTAAGTCTAAATAAAGAATACTCATTTTTATATACAACTTGTGTGGTGTCCATCTGTAGTGTTGTCACTGTATTACTGTATGTATTCACAAATGCTTTACACACTGCCTCTGAGATAAGCCTGCCTGCTCGTGCCAAGCTACTAAGGGGGTGAGCAGGGGTTATTTTAGTAGTGTATCCCCCTTTCCCTGACTAGAAGCAAGGGTCCCTATTTGGACAAAGGTACCTACCTCTGCCAACTAGAGACCCCCAGTTCTAACACTTATTAGTTGTAAAATACACACATTTGTGTCTTGAATACATGCTTTTTAATTTTGGTATACATATAATTCAACCCAGCAAAAGCTTTGATAGCCGTTGGCTGGGCTGCACACAGGAGAGCTACTCACAGGTAGCTGGAGAGCTACTGGTAGCTCACGAGCTACTCGTTGGAGACACCTGGTCTACATTCTGAATTATATGGCTTGATTGCATGCAGTAAAAGTAAAAGGACATTTTTGAAACTGCATCCTTCAAACGATATCTACCAATGGGCTCAGAGTGCAGTTAGTATGTGGAGGTTTTGTTTCCCTTTCATGAAGAGGATGTGCATTAAGGGTGAAGGTGACGCTCAGAGATGTGGTTTGGGGTTGTCATTATCTACATACACTGTCATGCTTTAAGACAAATTAACTGGGGGAAGGGAAAATTCATCTGAAATAGGCCTCCCACCAAATGAAATCCATTTTTCATGGTAATAATGTCATATCCAGAAAATTGTAGAAAATATTTCATGGGTGTGACATCTTAACAGGAACATATGGGTTTTGGAACTGCTGTTTTCGTGCAATAAAGACACTTAAACTTAGTAAATATCAATAATGTATTGTGGATCGGACTGCATACTCAAATCATGCCGGTCATGTTATTACGAATTTGTTCTCAAATGAGGGCATATCTCGCCTTTCATTGACCGCATTGTACTAAATTATGGTTCAAAAATAAACTGCACAACTATTTAAAAAAATGCCAAGTCGTAGTTCTTGTTCCAGCACTTGGATCAGTGTTCTCTCATGTTGGCCATGGTAACATTTGTGAATTAGCAAAACATATGCTGTATAAATTGTCTCGTTTAAATAGGCGTATAGTTAAATTGCATATTGTCGCTGTATGTTTACAGTTGGTAGTCAAAGAGGAAAATGTGCTTTGAATGGTGGGCATCGGATTCACTGCAATCAAAAGGCTAGACTATTGGTGCAGTGCAAAGATTGCCCACCCTTTTCACGTCACAAATGTCACAGACACCTGAGAAACACACGGTATGAAAGTGCACTTAGCACATGATTAATGTATGGCTTAACAAATTAATCTAAGTGTTGCACTTGACATTTATGAAACAGCGCCTTCACTGTGGGATTAGAGAACTTACTCACATAAACGTCTTACTTTAATTTAGTGCAATTAATGAAGAATCATCTTCATTTAGTAGAAAAAATATTCACAGTGACTTTCTAAATGTGTGTGCTACTTCACGTAAATAACATAATGTTTTTAAACTGTGAATAAACACTTACTCATATGTGTAGAATGTAATCTTACTAGAAACAATAATACGTTTATATGATGTGTATATGTATTCCACATATTTGATTTAAATGTAGTTTTTGATTGAATATTATGATAATTTATTGAATATTACATGCAGTATGAAACCTAATGCACTAGAAACTTATATTCCTTTGTGTTTAAATGTGCACAAGCATATTAAATGTGCACCATTGACGTTAATGCTAAACTTAACATGAGTAGGCCTGTATTTCACCATGCTGCCTAAATCTGATTTCATTTTTCTGCTTACTCGACATTTCTTGCAGGTATTTGCATGCACTGTTAGATTAGAACAGATACATTACTGTACTAGAGATGGGGGGCAGAAGCCTAAGAAAAGGACCTTGAAAAAAGGTATACGGAGAAACAGAGTGCTAATTAATCAATCAGGGGTTTGTATAGCATGGCTACTCACCTGTGAGGGTCTCAAGATGCTAACTGAATGAAATATTTTCCAAAAGTTGCAACCTACGTGTGCTTGAGGGAAAGATGTGGTTCCCATGTCTAGTGTGGGACAAACCAGCAAAGTTACAGTTTGCAACATGATGGTTTGTGGATTTCAATAAACCCCTTATGGTGTGATCGAGGGGGGTGTTGCCCCATGGACTTTACGTGTTCTAGTATACTGTTCCCCTTGGACTTGATTCAGATTTACTCAGACCCTGTCCTGACCCTTTCCAGATTCCCTCGTAGATGCTTCACTGCCCGTTCTTTGCAAACACCTTTCCTTGATTTCCTTTGTTTCTTTGATTTTGATGTTATTGTTTTGTATCACAGTCACAGAACTGCTTGTTTGCTTGATACTAATTTGCATTATTTTCTTTCGGCGCCTGGGAATACCCCTTGTCATTCTGTATCTTTATAGCATGGTGCTTTGAGTTGTTTTTTTTAATTTCAATATTAACATCTAATGAACCTTTTGAGGTTGGCTTCCTATTCCTGGTCCTCATTGTATAGCCAAATGGGTTGCACTGTTAATTGAAATTTTTGATTGATAGGTTAATGCTAACTCCCATCATCTCTCAGTCAGAGAAGAAGGTCTATTAGAAGGACAAATGGTAAGCAACTGGGCCCAGAAAACGCTGGATCACTAGTCAGTCTCCAAAGAAGGCACCAGCAAGGGTCACCAGACTGTGCCCAACCCAAGGCCCTAATGGCAACTGGCATGAAATAAGCAGGTGTAATTTGTGCACCAGCTAATTTGCATTAGTGTAGGAATATACAGAATTAGCAGGACCACAATTTGCACATTATTGTGGTTTGTGTATCCAGAAAGAGAGATCATCACAATCTGTGCATGATTGTGCCCATTTATCGTGTGCACAAAATGACATTTTAAACAACTTCCCTCGCAATTAGTGACAGGTTTTCCCTTCTGCCAATCACATGGGCAAAATATTAAATGAGGAGCTAGGTGTGGCACCATTGCAGAGCATATTAGGTGTTGGACATGGCCTTATTGGGGGAAATTACCCCCAAACTTTCCTCTTTTTCCTCCTAGTCTGTGCCAACTCTCTCCGCCTAACCTTAGGAAAGTGGGCACCTTCCCGCTGGATTGCAGGGGGAAGCTGCGTGCACTCGCCTCACCCGCATTGGGCTGGGGGTACATACATGATGGGTTTAGGTGCTGTACCTTTGTGCGCCCCACGAACAGGTACACCACATACCCGGTCTGGGGTCAACACTGTCTAGTAGTGGGATGTAGTGCTGATCATGCCACCCACCGGATAGCCTGTCAACCCTGTATCGGATCTTCCATTACAAGCCTGTGGGGCACCATTGGGCCTTTGCCTAGATTGGCATCACTTATGCCTCAGCCAACCCTGAGTGGGTCGTCCCATACCATGAGGGCACACCATAGGGAAGCCCTGATGGGCGCCAGGGGGTGGTGGTAGGCTGAAGGCTGGGCGGGTCCATATGGATGTTCTCTGCCCAGGTAGAGAGTAGCCCCCCAAATGGGCTTCCCTGCCTTGTAGTTCAGCTCTTCCCAGGGGATACTCCTGGGCTGTTGCTGATTCTCTTGTGTGGTCTCCGGGCCCTTAAGACGTCCTCACTTTGGGGAAGTGCGTGCACCTTCCTACACAGATTAGGAAGAGGCGCTGACACGATGTCCCGAAACATGGGCTGGTCTGCCAACGCAGACCGGGGCAGTGCGCACCGGCCCTGATGTTCTTTCAAATACGTGTCCCACCTAACGTTGCAAGCTGGAGGATGCGCCCTGGCACCTACAGCATTTTGGACAGGTGCCTGTCCTGCCATCGCGGGCTGGTGAGCTTATACCTTCATCCCCAGTGTTCTAACATCCGGGTCAGGCCTGCCGCTGCAGGCCTGTGTCCGCGTGCTTACATTCAAGGTGCTAGGGTCCTGGTAAGCTATGTGTCTGGCCTGTCCTTTCCACGTGAAAGTGCGCACGCCCTTCCTGTCCGTGTTGGGAAGTGGCTCTGATTCAATGTTCTGAAACACGGGCCGATCTGTCATTACAGACCGGTGGGTGTGCCCTGGCATCTATCGTGAGTAAACCCATGAGCAACTTGCCATTGTAGGCTGCTGTAAGTGCGCACCTGCACCTATGGTGCTTGTGTTTGCGTGTGCTGCCTGCCAATGCAGGCTTGTGCGTGCGCATAGACACACGTATTAGTTAAACCTGTGTCCAGTCTGCTGTACACACTAGCGCACATGCGATCAGGTAGCCAGGAATAACTATGTGTGTTTTCACTACCTGTGAGGCCTGCTTTTCGCATGGTTAACATGGGGAAGTGGTTGACATTACTTCGGGCTGCAATGGTGCATTGCAGTGGAGCAGCCTCATGATGTTTCATATCAATGGATTTGTGGTGCCAAACGCTTTCCATTGGTAAAGGGGGTTTTGGCAAAACTCGCTTATAAATGTTACTTATAGAATATGGACATTTCTATGCTCCAAGAGTCTCGGGACCATGGTGCCTGGCTCCAGTAGACGCCAGGGGTCGGGGGAGCACATCTGTGCATTCCCAATGCGACAGCCATAAACAATGGGCATCCCACGGGAACTGCAGACCTCTGCCATTTGAGGGCCGCATGGGATAGATTGAAGATAGAGGTTTTGATACTTAGCCTCTAAGGTACGGATCATAGCCCCACTGAAGATTAAGATCTGCATTCCACGGCCCCATGGCACACAGGCCTACAATTTAGGGGAGACATCTGTGGTTCGAAGGGAAACCCTCTAAACCACCACGAACTTCAAAGACACACAACAGTATAACTACTGTGGCCATCTTTTGGCAAAGAGCGAGATACACTTGTAGGGATGTGGGACCGGAGAACCCACACTGCATGGTGCACATTGCCAGAAGACTCTGTCATGCACATGGAGGAATCTGTCTGAACAGTGGCTGGCCTGGGCTGAGGACCTGCTGAAGTGTGCCTTCCAAGGGCCTGACCGAGGGCCTTTTGTTCTCCCGGAGATCTCAGGGACATCAAAGATCTCCCGTGAGGGACCTACACCATCTACCTTTGACATCTGGAGAGCGGTGCCCTCTCAAGTGCCCACCTCAGCTACTGAATCCCAACTGGTTGCGTGGTGAGAGCGTGGAATTAATATTTGTGTCCGGAGACCGTATTGCCTAGTGCGGAGCCCCAGAAATTGTACCCGCCTCTAAGGCAGGTGGTTCCTGTACTGCAGGGTCCCGGACATTCATAAGCGTCTCGTTGGTGGTGAGAGGATTCACTGGTTATGGGACCCCACGTGGCCCATTCGTCGATCGTGCTGCATCTCTCTTGTGCAAAACACCGACTCCATGTAATAGGGCGCGATGTTCAATTCACAGGGTGTGACCTTCGAAGGTGGTGGTGTACCCATAGTAGTGCCTCATTCTACATCATGTGGCTCTCCTGAACTTGCGCCTGTGTGTATGTGACCGCACTGGTCTAGTGCAACCTGTATCATCGTGCACCTGATGTTGTGCCTCATTTCCAGGGAGGTACGGAATTGCATCTCTTCGCTGTTTGTGACCAGAATAGCCTGACGCAACCCATCTCAAAGGCATCGTTCATTGTGCCTCTTTTCCAGGGAGGTGCAGAATTTGCAACTCATTGTGTTTGAAAACGGAAGTGCCTGGTGCGACTCATACCAACACGCATCAGGTGCTGTGCCCAGACCACCTGGGCACAACTCGGATCATTGTGTACCAACTGGGTCCCTTCATCCTATCGAGAGGCTCCCCTGTGTTACTCCCCATTCATCGGTTGTTCCCTTGTTGACCCTCATCATGGCAGATCAACTGACCTCTCGACACTTGGCCCCTCCTGAAGACATCTTGGTGCCAGGTAGTAGCGAGAGAGATTAATTTGGTTGAAGGAATGCTTCCGAGACAGTTCAGAGGCGGGTCAAGAGACAGAGTGACTTTTATGTGTTTTGAGACCTGTGGGTGAACTTCCAGGGTGGCTGCTAACCCTCCCTTGTTTACATCTACCTCCTAATTAAAACTGCGACATATTCCCAACTGCTTCCCAAGGACCCAGACTAAGTGTGACTTCAACCGTGTGCAGCCCAGTGTCCGGGAGGTGGTGTTGGTTATCTTTCATCCGGGGGGTATAGGACAATTGGGGTGAACTAGATGGTGGTGGGTAGCTTGGGCCATGGAGTCTGCAGAGAATGAACCATTGACCTGCTGAGTACCAGTGGCACCGCATTAGGGTGCTGAGTGAGTATGTGTGCAAGAGTGTTCCATATGGACTGGCTAAAACCTACACAGTGCGAAGTGAGTGAGTGAGTGGGAGTGATTGTGTGTGGACTGCCTGTGATTCAGACACTGGCTGGCGGTGCTGCTTCTTACGTCGATTTTATGCCGAAAGCACAATACATTTGACATTGGGTTTTCCTGCGTGGCTTTAGCCCACGATGCGTCTAAAAAGTGCTCTACTTTCATGTATGTACATATTTTTATATCATGCACCGCATAAGGGTGCTCTCTCTCTCAATTGGAGGGGGGTCAATTAGGAATTGTCCACAGTTTGTGTACAATTGATATCATAACATTACGAGTGGGCCTAGAACTTCTAGTAATATTTCCGAATTTGTTTTTTGCCCAAAAGTATTTGATGTTAATGTTATAAAGACTGAATATGTGTGTGGAATATAAATGTTTTTTTACATACATCCTGTGTGAAGTCTCTTTTGATGCTCGTTGTATTTATCGTGTGTGGCTGCTGTGCCTTTGCTTTACACATTGCCTCTGATATAAGCCTGACTCCTCAGTGCCAAGCTACCCAAGGGTGAGCACGAGTTGTACAGTGAGTGTAATCACCTGTCCTTGACAGGAGCGGTAGGTCCTGCCTGGCTGGGGGCATCCCTTCAGCCAACTAGACACTGCCGGCTCCAACATTAGATAACACAATGTCACCTCATCCAGACTGACATAAATCCTTGCACAAGCCTTCGGTGTTGTTCTTAACTTCAGACTGGTCACTAAGACATATTTCATTGGTTTTTCCTGAGCAGTCAGGAAACCTTTTACTATACATCAAAAGCCTTGCTGATCTCTTCCATGTTTGTGTAGTGGTAGAATGAATTTGAAGTACACAATCAATGGTCTTCTAATAGAAACATCTCCATTCTGCCTGTGGTTTGATAAGAGGCTGGGTACCATGCCCTCTGATTGATTAAGATTTTTTGCCTAAAAAAAGAACACTATGTCAGCATTCTCCGGTACGTAATGATGCACAGACCCATGCTCTCAAATGAACTATGTGCATCGGCTCAAGTTATGAATGTTCCATGCATCACTAGTTCAGTAGCCATCGTTTCTATGATCTTGGTACACTGAGGGGCAAGGGACTATTTCCTCTGAATCGGTCCCGATGTAAACCTCCTGTTTGCGCCATTATGGGCTGATTTTTGTACACACTTAGGGGCATATGTACAAGCCCCTATCGCCACCACAACGTCACTTTTTCCGACGTTGTGGTGGCGAAAGGGGCTTAGCCTTATTTACAAGGCAGCGTTAAGCCACTTAACGTGGCTTAATGCTGCCTTGTAAATAAGGTCCCCTTTCCCACTATGGTTAGCGTGAAAGGGGTGGGCAGTGGGTGTTGCGGTGGGCATTTCCCCACAACACCCATTGATTTTGATGCTGCCCCCTATGTACAAGGGCAGCGTACATAGGAGGCAGCGCCAAAATTAAGAACAGGGAAAACCTTGTCTTAACTTAACGAAATGAGGAGAAATGCATTATTTCTCCTCGTTTTTGCTTTTTCCATGTGCAGCACACATGGAAAAAGCAAACTGCCATGGATTGTTTATGTACAGGAAGGTCCCCCTTCCTGTACATAAACAATCTGTAAAAGAAAATGCCATTTTGTGACTTTCATGTGTGCTGCATGAAGCAGCACACATAAAAGTGACAAAATGGCATTATAGGATTGTTTATGTGCAGGAAAGGACACCTTCCTACACATAAACAATCCACCCTTGCACTATGGTGAAAGGGTGCCTGCGTTGGGGCTACACTGCTAAGTGTAGCGCCAGCGCAGGGGGAAACGCAAGGCTGCACCATATCCTTGTAAATATGGTCCAGCCTTGCGTTTCTGAAGTGGCGGAGTGAGGCGTTAAGCCATGACGGCTAACGCTTCACTCCGCCACTTCCTTGTACATATGCCCCATATTGTTTTGTCTGTACATGATGGTCCCTAGTGCTGGTTGCTTGCAGTGTTTCCCAGTGGTTTTTTACGTGTCATATGTAGATGGTGCACGTTGTTGAAATTGATGTAGTTGAGCGCCTTTTCCAAGAACATCTTATTTCAATCCTCGTCTGTGACAAACAAAAATAAATGCTTTCTTTCTGTTTCCTAACTCAATTTTCTTTCGCAGTGAAGCAAATCAATGTACAGGCAGACAGATAATTCAAAATAAAGGTTGTGGTTTCCTTTCCCTTTAAGGTTTAAACCGAAGTGAATTATGCATTGAGAACAAAAATTGTTTCCTAGAAATACGGTGACATAACAGAGGATTTTAACTACTCAATATTATTTTATTTCAGTTAGATTTTTCTTTCTAATTCCTTTGACATATTGTATTTTGCATTACAGAAGGATACTTGAAATAATTGAGAACAGAGAACAATTTTTCATGTATGTAATGTGGAAGAGGTGAATAGGCGTCCCTGAGCTTTTGTCAAAGTGCCTTAAGGTAGTCATAGGTTCTTTAAAACAAAACCTCGGCCTTATGGTGTGACTTCGATCGGGTCCACTTTTTCTTCCCTATTGTTCCACATGCTGCTGTGCTCAAAGGATGGGCTTGCAAAGGATGGGCATGCGCAAGCCTTGGAGGTCAGCAGCAATTTAGGTAAATGTGGGTGACATTGTGCCAGTAGTAGAGTGAGTTGGAGCAAATTTGTGAGGTGTGTGACACGCATGTGTGTGTATGTGTGTGGGTGTGTATTTTGAAGTGCAGAAGTATGAGGAGGTGCCTGGGCAGATGGAAGGAGCACCCCCCGAAAAAGTTTACTCTTTAGTAAATAGGTGGGTACAAGTGCTTTCAGTCCGGTATGGTATATTGTTTGTCAGATTTCACCTGGGATTTTTACATGCCCACACTGACAAAAACACACACACACACACACACACTCGTCTCTGTTTTGAAGGCCTTAAAAAACTTTAGTTCAAAAAATGTTGTGCTTTAGGTGCCCCTAACCTTCCACCCTCCTCTCTCTTTCCACTGGCCCTGTTGTGCTTCTCATATATTGTGTTTTAACAAGATATCTCACCGTGATTGTTGGGAAAACTGAAGCTCACCCCCGAACCCACAATCATGCTCACCAAGCTATGCCCCTGGGAGCAGCTTTGATTGTTTGTGTTTGCCCCCATGCACCAGTAGCCCTCAAGAGCCCTCAGCAGATCTTCTCATTGACACTATAAAGTGGGGCAGGGACTTCTTGTGGGATAACTTGTGGGATAACTTGACACAAACCTACTTTCTTTTAGAAAGAATCTGAAAACATGGTTCTTTAACCAATAACTGGCTTCTTCCACTCTTTTTCTCTCCACTATCTATGCGCCAGGACACTCTAGCTTGAGTAGCTGCGCCCTTTATTAAATACTACATTTCATTTCATTTCAACTCTTGTCACTGGCTTTTTTATATCCTGGATAAGGAAGCCCACCTAATTCAGAGTTTGCGACATTTTCTAGGATTTTGAAGTTAAATAGAAGTCTGTGATCGATTTATGTTTTCTCAGTATGCCTCGATAAATTAACTTTGACTTTAAGGGGAAGTTGTTTGAATAGTTTAGTTTGTGCATGCTTGTGACAGCCAGACTCGAGTCGGTGGCACTATTGTTTGTGTTTTATAACCCCAGCCTGAATCTGGTAGGGTTGGGAAATTGGTACTGGCAGAATAAATAGGGGTGAATTTGTGTGCTATTTTTCTTGAGGTGTTTTTTGCACAGGGAGAGTGATATTGCATGGTGAGGATTGAAAAGTAGTGGAGTGACTTTTTTCAGAGAAAGTTTGGATTAGAATTTAAACTTTGTTTTGCTAAGGTTAACATCGTTTTTGGGACTAATGGAATAATTAAACTGTTCAAAAGAATTAGATATAGGTCCATCCATATCATTTAGACTGTATATGATAGTTTATCTGCTGTGTCTAGGCAAAGGATGAGGTCGGTTCCGTGGTCTTTAGTTTGAGTAGTGGAAGGCAGGAGAGTTAAGTTTTGAACAGGAAATATGTTTGGTCTGAATACACAAAATCACACAGGCAGTTTCCAAGTGGTCTGTCCTGTGACTCCCCATTTTGACGGTGTTCTGGCAGTGGCGGCTGGCATCTACAGGGCAGGGGGCAAATAATATATTTTAAAAAACGAGTGCGCAAATAACATATTTTAAAAAACGTACCTTACACGAACACGACGTCCTCCGGTCTGGACCTCTTCTTTGGCAGGAACTGGAAACAGATTCAGCAAATCCCTTGGCCAATCCTAGCACTGCTCTCACCAGCATGATTGCTGGGCCTAATATTGGTGGGAGCGGCCTCACTCGGCGTTCCTCAGTGCTCTGGAGGCTTTGTCTTCCTCTTTCCCAGCTGGGTTAGAGATGCTTAAAGGGAGCATGTGTGGTTGGCCGTTCCAAGACGGCTGGCAAAAAACACATGCGCACTTTAAACAGTGCACAGGCATCCCACCTTCCTCGCTGCTGCTGTCAGTCAGCAGCGACCCTGCCCCCGCCCTGATGCTCTATTCGGGACCGGGCATGAAAAATAAATAAATTACCATTTTATTTTTAATCTCTGTGGCTTTGGCAGGGGAGTTTAAGTGGGGCTACGCTCCTCCGCTTCAACAGAGGGCCGCCCTTGGATCCTGGAATAGTCAGATTGTACTGGGGAGTCCCCTTTGTGATTCCTGACACTCACCATAGGTGTCCCAGGGATACCAATAATAATGCATGCCAATTGGATAACCAAGTTACTGCCATTGGGATCTTGGCCCTTATTGAAAGTGTGTATTCTATGCTAAACCTCTAAACACTTTCCCACTCCTGCTCTGGTAGGGGGAAATCTACAGGGGATAGGGCACTCAACCTGGTGGAGTGGTTGGGGATTGGAGCACGTGATCATAACAGTTCATAAAAGTAAGTGACAGGGGAGGGGGATGCAGGGGGTAGGATGATCAGGTTCGCTTTTAGTTAGTATTGCATTCTGATGTTTTTTGGGAGATTGGAAAGGTGCAGGCCCCTACATGTTTTAGCAGGTGTCGCCAGGGGATTTCTGTTTTTTGGAGGAGGGGTGTTTGTGGGGTTTTTACTGGATAAAGTGGTTGATTGGGAATAGAGTAACAAATACACAAACATATTGCTGTGCTTTATGCATCCTGTCTGCTTGTAACACAGTCCCATCATTAGTGGGCTTCTTCACAAGGATCTTGGGTGGACCGAGGCACGTTCAGCACTATGGTGTGCTACTGAGTTTTTGTGGCACTGAGTGCCTGCCCTCACGTAAGTTGTTGCCCCTTATAGCAAGTATGACAATGGGAAATATATGTTGCATTTCATTGTTACTTTTTGTGAGCAAGTCATTAGATCCAACTCGTGTTTTGCAGTCGTCTCTGAAAGAATACTGTCCTGTACACTTCAAATCAATAGGATTTTTTTCTAGTAGCCTCTTTAACTGTGTTTAAAAAATCAATGACATCCCGGCACTGGTCGAACTGGCACTTTCCCAACATTCGATGACCGACATTATAGTCTTGAAACCAAGGAGCAACATAAGACTTCTGAAAATCAGCCACAGCAAATCTAACGGTATCCACTCTACGTAAAGCTATAATAGCATGAAAACACCCAATGACAAAATCACAACAAAAAGCTTATCAAAGTGTCAAGTGCAAAGCAACTCACCAAAACATCGAAAAAGGCCTGTATCCTCGGATAGCATTGCTAAAATTGGTGGCAAGGGAACTTTCAAACTGAAGTGGCACATACATTGCAAGTCTAACCAATGTGCTACTCAGGCTTTTCTCCAGTGAGCTATATTCCAGGACCCTGCTTTCAGACCAGTGGTTAATTTGTAAAAAAAAGAAGTGCTGGGGCTCTCGTCAGGCGGCAGCTTCGACCAGCCCATTTCTCCTTTTAGCGCTGCCTAACACAGCACCAACAAACCTTACAAGTTGGGAGAGGGTGTGGCTTAATGGCCAGAGCTGCCGACTTTGGAGCTGGGAAACCAGGTTTGAGTCTCGGCGTCGGCTTAACATCCTGTGATTCTGGGCAAATCCCTTAATCTTCCCGTGCCTACCAAAAATGAATGTGACCTTAACTGGTGCTCAAGCGCCGGTGTTGATGATTAAGTGCCAGTGCTGAGCACCGGTAACCACAGGCTCAAATTAAGCACTGTAAATTCAGACTAAAATGGGCTTCCATGACTCAACCATGGCCTAATGGCCCTATGCAGTTGTGGCCTCTGGTAGTGTGGTGCTGTTTTGAACATTTTCGCAAAGGCTGGTTTTGGTTTCCGGTCCGACCCTGGGCACATATGGTAACCTGGGTTAATGAATGTTAATGATCTGAGAATATTATGGAAAAAATGGGATCAAATGGTGCATTTTACAGCACAATCTTCAAGTAGCTTGGGTAAAAACACACACCTTTGCAAGAAGTTTGGGAGTTTCTGCTGCTAGAAGTTATTGAGCAGTCAGATGAAAAGGTTCTGCAGCCATTTTAAAAGACCACTCATAAAATATGCCAATATTTTCATTGTATGCAAAGGAAGCGGGACCATCCCTGAACTGAAAGCTGTACTTAGATCTTATGGCCAATCATTAGTCAACTAAGAGCACTGCAGGAAAGAGGCATGCTGCTTGTAGTGTATTGGTATGAATAAATTCAATGCATTGAGGGACCAAAGAAGAATTACCATAGCAATGGGAAAGGTCACTCACAAGAAATGTATTATTCCTTTTTTATTAAAAAAAAAGATCTAATTGCAACTGCATTATCATCTTCATCAAACAAATTCTGTTTATAACAAGCACCATCACTCTTTTACGAAAATCACTCAAGCCAAGCAAATAGCGCACTCTAAGCAACTGAACTGCCCTTCTTATTGAAGCACATATCGGCATGACGTACTTATATCTAGTGCATTCGCCCCTTACTTGCAGTATCACAACACAAACAAATGAGAAAGCATTTCATACTAAAATGGTCAGACCGGTGGTCTTTGTCAATGATTATTATGCATGAGGTTGAGATGTACCTACTGTAACCACTGCTAGATCACTTGAGACATCATTCATGTTTTCATTATGAGAAGAGCCACATTTTCAAACAGCGTAGCCCAACTAGAGGAACACATGAAAAGAGATGCATTGGGGTGCATTGAGGAAGACAAATCCCTGATCTCTGGGTGGTTTTTGGCAGGGTCTATCATGTTTTATGCATAAAGTGTATCCATTCCAAGTATATTTCCACGGTGCTGTTTTTCCTAGAAATACAGAAGTTGTTAGTGTGGGTTTACTCAGTCACTTGTGGAAAAGAAATTGATAATCTGAGCATGATTTGAAGCTCTTCTGTACAATCGCTTGCGTAGGAGGTAGCTCATCTTCTTGTCTCTCATCTGCGATAAACAGCTTTTCACATATGTGGCTTAAAATGTGTTTCATGTGCAGTACTGAAGAGCAGACTGAGAACTGCTGCTCTAGACTGACGGTTTCATTTGCCCTGATACCTTTAGTGACATCACTAGCAATCAAGAGAGGTTTACTTTTCTAACACAAAATGCTGGGCTCTGGGCCGGCTTTAGCGCTGGTGGCGTCCGGTGCAACAATCTTTTTTGGCGCCACCCCCCTCCGCCCCCCACCCCCAATGACCTCCTCCTCTGAATCGCTCACTACCGCCATGGCAAAAGTGCCCCTTGTGTCTCTATATCCCCTCTCTCACATACATTTCAAAAACACTGTTAAAGGCTGTCTTTACTAATCCACTCAGCTATCAACAGAAAATAACATCTGTTCTTAGCAGCAAGCATATTAACCCTCTGCGCTGCTTTATGGGGAGTCTAAACTGCCACTAGACAAAACTCTGATTTCTCTCTCTAGCAGGAACATTAATCCAAAGAGTTATCTTGGCATTTTATTGGTGCCTAGAAGCTGGATGCACAGGTAACTCTGCAGCAGGTGCTTTTTAAATCTTAAGTTAATGCTAAATCCAGCAAACCCCCCCCCCCCTGAGGATAGTGCCCCCTCACAGGTCAGCGCCCTGTGCGGCAGCACCGGTCGCACCACCCTAAAGCCGGCCCTTGGCTTATCGAGAGCAACTAATGGTTTCTTTTTATAAAGACATGACAGAGCGATTTTGATAAAGTATGGGGGCACTTTTATTGCGAACCTGGTCGCATCAACATGTTGATTATCCAGCATACATTTTCAGAGCAAGATCCTGACACCCCATTGCCTCTGCTTTATGGTGCAAATTGAGTTAATCCCGTTCTCCATTGAGGGATCCTGTGAAGTCTAGTTTAAGAAACATATTACTACTTACCTTAAATGGTCAAAATTAAATATGAGACCTTCTACAAACCCAGAGTGGTAGTCTGTTTGGTTTAAAATTGAAAATTAAATGGAAAGGGAACATGATTTTACCTTTAGATGTTTTATGTGCCACCTGTCGAAATGTTGTTCATATGTTCTATTCCTCACCCTCACTTGTTCTAATTCTTCAAAATCATGGTTGACATATTATCTCCAGAACCCTTCAAAATGGCATCTGAACGTTAGTGCTGACGCTCCTGCAAGACCATTTATGGCTTAAAAGCTGAAGCTTTTTCCGGTACCAAATAAACAATGATGCCTTTCCAATGGAAGACAATCACATTCACCCCAATTGAATTAGTTGTGCATCCTCACTCCAAATATGAATGAATGGGGGTGCAGGAACCCCTTGGCAACTGCTTTTCGCTAGTGGCCTTATTCCCTAGAAGAAACAATGTAGCATGTTCCTGTTATTACAACAAAACAGCTATAAGTTAGAAGTGGATACAAGGTAGAGACAGAGAGCTGTGTGTAAAATCTTGGAAAGTGATCGGCGAATATCCCTCCTAAGAGATTTATTGATCTAGACTCACTAAATGGTTAATTTTCTACCTACGTCCTTTCAAATTTAGATCATTCAACCTATTGGATCAATTAACGTAGCTCAGGTAAACGCGGACTAACTAGCTGAATGTATATTGGGCACAATCGCTCAGCCAGATATGACCTTGATGCAAATGTCGGAATTTACACACTGGTGCTTAGTAACGATTATGTAGACGCACATAGTGTTTTCATTCCCCCAAAACATGTATCTGAATAGAGGTACCTAGAGTATGTTGTGGCCCTGTTGGGGTGGTCTTAGATACATTCTGCCATGGGTTCATTTGAAACTGAGATGAGGAATAGAGTGGACCATCTGCCGTGCAATAGTCTCTTCAATGAAAGTCTTCATTATACCACAGCCCATCCGTGTGCAAAGAATTACTTTATGCTACTCCAGTTAAAACTTCTCACCAACACACTAGGAGTGCCTGGCAATGACATAGGGCCCGATTCTGATGCGGGTTGGAAAAGCTTCCCGACCGAGGGCCCAATTCTGATGCAGTTAGGAACAAATGATCCCATTGAAGTCAATGGGAGTTCAACCAAATCGTATCTGGAAGCATCCGGATGCATCCTACTCCGCCGGTCGGACTTTCCCGATCCGAGTGGGTCGGACACCATTTCCCAACCGATTCGGTCGGGAAGCTTTTCCAACCCGCATCAGAATCGGCCCCTTAGACCAATGTAGGAAAGACAAGACAGGTTACCATTCAGTTGTCAGTTAAACCAAGAAGACCTACTTCACCAAGTGTATCAAGCAGGCTCCATACCAAACAAGAAATATTTTTAATGAGTTCGTCAAATTAGACAGACAAAAAAACACAGCATGTTTGACAAGTGAAAACTGGCAGACTTCTTCTTGTTCATGTAATCCAAAGTCTCCAAAATCCAGGATTCTATCTCCTGCAACATCTGACCTTCAGCTTTTTCAGTGCTGCTGTACCTCAGATGTAAGCCTTATTCACCACTTTCCTCCCAATGAGCACCATCAAAAAATCATAGCTTTAAACCTGTAGTGGATCTACTAACTCACTTTGCTGTGTGTGTCAAACAGTTTCTCTCATCTCTGGAGGAGGACTGCACTGCTGTGATCAACACCTTCATTATATTAAATTATCCTACAACCAACAGATATCCTCTTCTGGAGGGACCCACAGGTAGTCCTTTATAATTATTAGCCTTTCACTAGTCTGCCGTTCCCCCAGCAAGATCATCAACAAAAAACAAACTAGACAGCTCTGAAACTAAGCTGAGCACAGTGATATATTGCACATCATCCGTCTGATGCATGAATCGGTAGGCACCAAATCTAACTTGGCTCACATCGCTGAAGAACTCCTGCCACTCCTCAATGAAAACAAAATGTCAACCTCATACTTTATGGCATACAATACCATAGACCATGACAACTTCCCAGAGACAAAGGGAAAGAAGTTTGAGATCCAGATGGAGGTTAAATGTTTCCTTTCCAACTGCATCCAGCAAGCTTGAAGAGAGTCAGTAGATTTATTAATGGAGTACTACAAGGATCATCGCTATCTTGTCTACTTTTTAATATAAAATGCACCTCTGATCCAACTCTTACAATAATATCAGATAAACCTCGAATATATGCCAACATGCATGAATCCATTTCCATCTGGAAAACAGGTCTACATACCAAGTCAGAATCTCCTTGTGCCTGGACCATTTAGTCCACTGAATGAAAGAGAGCTTCATTTGTTTGAATGGAAGTAAGGCTCCTGGTGTTTTAGGGCTGAAGAGAAATGAAAGGTCCATCCTTGGTTTAGCCTCCTAGGATAAGAGCACGTTTTACCAGAACATTGAATTCAAGGTACTTGGGATACATTTTTAATACAGGGCTTTCTTTCATCCCCCATGTAATGCTGTAGTTTTGGGAACCAACTTGCAAATTTACTTTCTCCTGCCTGTGGAGCACTGGTGATGACAAGACTAGACTGATACAGCATAGAATATATTGGACTCTAAAAAAGTTCTTTGTGAGGATGCAAAGGCTCCAACCCAGACAGCCAGACTCTGTCTGAACCTCAAGAAGTGAGGCTATATAAAGTCAGCTATAAAAGCTTTAAATGTGTCCCTTACAGATGCTGGGACTAATTTTAAAGCCCTCAGCAACGTCCAAAAGTCCTACAGGGGAAACCATAGGTTCAAGATACATTGAACAACTGACCCACCACCACAGACCAAACAGGATTCTGCTCTCTGCAACTGTATGTCCAGTTACCCAAAGAGCATTTAACTGGATAAAACAACAGAGGAAGGAGTGTGGGAGTTCAGGGCCTTAAACGGTGTAACGAAATGAACCTATGTTTGAGGTTAACACCTAAATACACGTGTTTCATGTTTAAGGCTAAAGCTGGATTAGGACCCCGCTACGTTAAAGACCTGGTGGTGCCCTATCAGCCCACTCGAGCCTGAAATCTTTGAATCGCGCTTTGTATACTGTGCCTAGATTTCGCTTGTCCCACATGAAAGGGCATTCCTTTTCTTATTTAGGAATGAGACTACGGAATTCCCTTCCAGAGCACCTGAGAACCTGTACGTCATTACTTGTTTTCCGCAAGTGTTTGAAGACCTGGCTTTTTTACGCTGATGTATCCAAAATTCCCAACCTCCACTGCTGTTGCACTGGGAAACCTCTAGGGGTAGCTGTGCGCATTACACATCCTTAAATAAATAAATAACATTTCATGAAGGGTTTGAACGCGGAACTGTTCCAACATGCATTCGGCTGAACAGTCAGTACATTACAATTGCATTGAAATGTATCAAACTCGGTCTTTCATCCTTAATTGGACTTTAGCTTCCCTACTTTCATACTCTGTTACACATAGTAGTGCTCTGGGGTAACCAAATGGTGAAAGCTAGTGCTCTACAACACTCCTCATTCAATAAATAAATATGATAAATATGATCATTATGCCCCATTGCTAAGTGACAAACAAATAGGGGGCAGTGCAGACACAATTCCATTATCTATGTGGTCCTGCACTTCTTGTTTCAATAGATCATCAGACATGTAGATCTAAACCAAATGTATTTACCATGAGTCCTATAGTTCAAATCCATGAGACCAAGACACATGGCATTGTATTCTAGAATGCTGGTAGGCTGCTTCTGTTCTGCAGGGCACTGAAGGACACCTCTCCAAATAAGCCATCTAGACAACACTGAAGGAATCCCATACTAAATCTATGAGGTAGGCTAGACAGTCCGCACTTGAGTCTCTCCGCTGTTGTATGATGCAGTAAAATTGGCTTTCTGTAGTCAAGAACACCTGCCCTCAAAGGCAATGGCCTCATAATGGGTATAGTTGTAGGAATTACCTCAATGCTAAGTTCTCATTTCAGAACATCAAATAAGGTCATAGTGATAAGCAAGAGAGTAAGTCAGAGCCTTTCTGCTGCCAGGTCCGATTTTGAGGGCCTGCCAATTCACAGAATGTAGGGCCCTGTGTAGAAATCCTAACATCCTAAGATCCTAAACACTGTGATTCATAAAATCAGATGGTTTGCACCCACGAAGTGGTTTTTGTAACATGTTTGAAACCCGTTTTCCATATTACAAAGTGGGTTTACCGTTCCGACCAAATTGCACATAGATAGGGTCATTAAAAAGACGTTCCTTCCTAACTGTGTTTTGGTATTGTGCGTATCAAGTGTTTGGGGCCGCAATTGCTGTCACAAACCATTGACCAATTCCCGACACCTCAAAGAAGATGATTGCTGTATTGCAAAGTTAAAGGTATCCACTTGGAACACCTTCCCTTTCGAGAATGGTGTTGGCAGTCTTGGGGGGAGCAAGCACTGGTGTAGTGTAGCACTGCCTCCTTTCCCAATGTTTCACCAAATGGGAAACATCTTTTTTAAAGCAGCATCCATTCCTTTAAGGGACATGGGGTGTTTAGAAAAAAAAGATTCCTATGTTGAAGTGCAAACACAGAGAAAGTGGCCTGCTGTTCCCTGCACTCCACCATTCCTATGTTTGTATGGTTCACTGTTCTTTGTAGGCTACTCTCTCTGTGTTTGTAGTCAATCTCAGTTTATCGCAAAGAATGACTTGCCTAATAAATATTCATTAGGCAGGTTGCTCTTTGAACCCTTGTGACTCTAGATTTTGTGACGTGAGTTATTAGTATATAGTAGGGATGAGTGATATATTCCGCTCCACCGGCGGAGTTGGGGGAGTTTTGTCCACTCCGCGTTATGCTTGTGACACGGAGTTCTGGCCAAATTCCGCCAACCGCTGCGTGGCGGAGTTTTTTCTCATGTGCGGCTCACAAATGGTAAGTTGGCAAGCACGAGCGAGATTTGGTGTCCCTTAGTGTGATTTTCGGTCGCTAGGTTGGCACCCGGCGAGATTTCTCCAACGAGTGCAGTGACAGGAGGTCGCAACCATTCGTGATCAGAAAGCTACCGCTCAAATAGAAAATCTACTTGAGCGGCAGCAAAATCAACTCGAGATGTTGCGCCCTCTGGCGAGCTGTGTGGCGCTGTTCACACTGATTTCTCATGGCGGAATGAGCTCTCAGCACGAAATCACAGCACAAGCAGCATGACTGCCTATGTCCGCCCTTTCGCAGAATTCCGCTGAATCTCACTGAGTTTTTTTGTAATTTCGCTGAGTTAAACTCCACAAGTTCAGCACAGGCGTAGTATATAGGTTGCATGGTAAAATGAGAGGCAGGTCACAAATTGTCAGTGTACAATTTCCACCCGCTATTTTAAGCCAGTCTCTTTGTACATCTGGCCCCTATTTGGATACACAATCCACATCAGCACTCTTCATTTACCCAAGGCAGGTGAGATGGCAATCTATGTCTCTGAACTTTCTTCCACCCTTGTTTGCTACCCAGTCTAGCAATCACTACAAGGGTAAAATTCAGTGAACTATTGAAAGTATGTGGAATAAATGCTCTGTTGGGAAACAGATAAAGCATTGAGGCTATTTTATTGCCTCTATGCGGACTGCAAGGAAGGAATAATCTGCTTCTAGTAGTTATGTTTAACTCTTACTTTGATGTGGCGCCAAATGAACCATGTCGGACTTGGACAGAAAATAGTCCCGTACACCAAAATAAAAGTGGCACACATTAGTGAATTGGCTAGCTAAAAAGTGTCCCATTTTTGCAAATTGGGGGCTATTTTCAACTTGTAAAGACAAGCTGTATAGGTGTTTTGCAAGGTATCTAAGACTGCATGGATTTGTTCTTGCTGCAGGCAATGTTTGTTTTACCATCTTGGAAATCAACAGTAGATACCGGACAGCATACGGTAAACCGCCCCAAAAAGCAGCCAAAAAACCAGCCCACACACTGACCTGTCAGGCCAGCCCGTCGCGAATTGCCTTATTTTTATATAGGCCAATCCAATCCAGAAAAGAACTAGTTGCAAAGTTGTAGCTGCACTGCATTCTGGCAAAAGTGAAATAGAAAGAGGAATAAAAAACAAAGGGTAATTTGCAACCCCAAGCAGACAGGGGAGGATACTTATAGGTAGAAATCTACAGTTCTGAATATAGTTTTAGTTTTTATTGTTCTGTTAAATGCTGGAGTTCATTTTTTGGGATTCACTGAAAAATATGTTCCAAGAATCAGAAGTAGCTGCTCTTGTTAGAAGAATAGAAGTTGCTGATCTTGTTAGAAGTATAGAAGAAAGTTCAATGATTAAGAGATGTATTTTAAATTCACCACACATGTGAGACAGGGAATAACAGACTTTATATTATTTAAAGAACACGATGGGTAAAATGAGTATGTGAGCAGGGCCACTTTTAAGAGCTTACATCCATGAAAGCAGTATAGGGCGACACTGCGCTGAACTCGCCTCGTGTTTCCATATATAGGGGGTCATTATGATGGCGGGCGGATCGCCCCCGCCGGGCCGGCGGTAGTCACCGCCAGCCCGGCGGGGGCGATCCGCCCGCCATCCACACAGCAAAGACCCCCGCCATATTATGATGGCTGGGGGGTCCGCGGCAGACGGAAAGACCGTCCGCCGCTTTTCCGCCGGTCGACTCGTCGACCGGCGGAAAACAAGGATAATATGGTGGCGGTGTCTCCAAGACACTGCCATCCATATTATAATGAATGTGGAGGGCAGCCTTTCCATGGCGGCGTTGCCGCCATGGAAAGGCATACGGTGTTTGCATTTGGGGGCCCGTTGCGGGCCCCCAGGATTTGGGGGGGATGGGGGATGCACATGGGGGGTACCTATGGTACCCCCCTACATTTGAATGCACAAGGTGGCAGGCACCGCGCGGTGCCTGTCACGTTGTGCATTCAAATGCACGACATGCGTTTTTTGCATTGCGGCGGGTGCTGGTGACAGCACCGCCCGCCGCAATGCGAACAATACGGAATGCCACCGCCACCGTGGCGGTGGCATCCTAATACCCATTGCGGGACCGCCGCACCCCTTGCGGACGGACTTTGTCCGCCCGCCATCGTAATGATGCCCATAATTTGGTCAGGCACCAACATCACACTGCATTGCTCTTAAACATGTGATGGGAGATGTTGGAAGCAGAGTGCTTCAACCCTGTGTTTGAGCCTGTGACACCGTCTGCAAAATGATTTCTGCAGCAGATGCATTAACTGACTGAGCTGTCTTATGTGCTTCAGCTATATGCAGCACTGAAATAACTAAACGATTTCATGTAAATTAAGTCATTTCCCTGATCAAGGTTCCTAGGGGTACAGACCTCCTTTTCCTAAAAGAAACATCTTCTCTTGTTGACTACACAGATACTCAGGGACATTTATCATGAAGATGCTCAGTGACAGCAGAAAGAGGCTAATCTGCAATCCTGAAAAAGCCATCCATTTTCCGGAAATGCCTGTGACTTATATTGCTAAAATTGAATAAAAAACGACAAGCATATATCAAGTATTCCCTGTAAATTTCAGACAATTTTTAAATGTGAGCTTTCCATGTGAAAATGGAATTATTGTTTTTCCACAGCGCGGTGTCACGCTGAGCAGTGTAGGGCAATCTCTGCCAGGAGCCTCATTTCTGCAATGACATGACAGTGTCACCGAGAAGGGCATTGATCATGTTACTAGGAATGGAAGTTACCAGACGGGTATCACAGAGGATACATATGAAACAAAGACAAGTACAACACAGCACCACGCCTTGCATGGTGAGCACAGAAAAAGTGAAGCGTCGAGGCACCTTCAGAGTTTAGGTTACCTTCATTATTGTCACTCACACATAAAAACATGTGCACACACAAGCATGTTCATCAAGGGAAACAGCGTTTACAACGCTGTCTCCACAACGCATACCATTACAACGCGGTCGTTACAACGACCGTGTTTTTAGTATGCAATACCATTACATCGCAAGTCACTACAACGACTTGCTGTAGGGGGCACACTGGTATTGGATTTAAAATCCAACACCTTCCCTGTTGTTGCGCAAACTGGAGCACGAATAGTAAATAATACTATTCTTAAGTCCAGAGCTACTTTAGTGGATGGCACAGTGAGTGCTGCATCCCATTAGTCGTATTTCATTTACAGACCCTATGTAGCTGTAGTATCATATGCTAGGGACTAATAAGTCAATTAAACATGTCAAATAAGGTATATGCCAATTTAACCACGTTTAAAAGGGAGAGCACACACACTTCACCACTAGTTAGCAGGGATAAAGTGCACAGTATCAAATGCTGACAAAAACTGGTTCAGCAACAATACGTTAGAGAAGGCAAAAATCTGGGGCATTACAACGCAAAAGATAGTCATTTCCAACTGTAGGCCTCTACTCTGTTTTTAATTATGACATTTTTTTAGAAAATGAGTCTGGAGAGATATCTAAAACTGTCTCAAAGACACACCCTAAAACAGCTCCAACCCTATTCACCCTAACACCATTTAGGGATTCCTTATCCATTATGTCCACTGCAGAGTTATCGATGTTTGTAAACTTAAGGACGTGAATATAGGACTTGGTAAGAATTTGTTTCAATGTCCATTGTATATTGCTGCCTGCTCTGAGTACTGGTACAAGAAGCCCAACTTAAAGCCCTGGTTGCGAGATCTACATAGCAAGGCATAGTCTGACATAATCAGTCACACTCAACAATCAGCTAAAGCAAAAGGCATTTCTCACACCTCTTCCTTGCAATATATGCCTAGGCACAGAGACCTATGATAACTAGAACCACTCTAGTCACTCATGCACAAGGCCAAAATGCTTCCCACATAGACCGTTCAGCAGTTTCTTTTTATGCATCAGAAACTCTTTATTGCAGGAGAAGAATTTGTCACACAAAGGGTGTAGTAGGGTTACCAACAGGGAAAAACAAGGAAAAACTCTGATGATGTATCATAACTATGGCTCAATAAACATCTCAAAACACACATAGTAGTAGTCTTGTTCAGTGTAATGGAAATGTCTGTTTATTCTTAACAGATGGGGGAAGCCTCAAGCTGATCTTCAGCAAACATAGTAGTCTATTCGGTCCAATGGAGTACTCAGCTCAGTTAAAACTCAAAAAGTGATAGGGTTGGGACTTAGGCCTGATCCCCCACAGTTAAAACTGAGAGGCCTATTTAGGAAAGAGACATACATTTTAAACAAATAAGGAGCTAACTTGAAGAAGGACTTGCCATAAAAACCTAGTTTTAAACTGGGATGAAAGCTCATTAGCAGTGTAGAGACTTGTGTGCAGGAATATAGAAGTGGGAGGAGATTTTTAGGGTCATGATTTGAATCAACACTTCACAAGAAAGTAAATCCCAAAAAACTAAATATTATTGCATCATACAGCACTTTTCATTTAAAAATACAGATTTTCTTACATCATCCAGACTTTGCGAGAGACAATGTATTATTTTTGGTAAGAACTACTAACACTAGAAATAGTTGAGGCATGATACTTCACTTTTCCCATCATGTCAACACATCAAGTTCCAACTGAATGAAGACTTACAACTCCCTAGAGGCCACTTTGCCTAGAAGAGTGCTTGTAAGCCTTTAGCAGTACCAGATTTCCCAGTAGAAATATCAATATCTAGTCCACACTGGTAAAATTGTTGAGAAAGCACAACAAACAAGGTTTATTTTCTTCTGCTTTGCTGCTCTTCGAATGTGTGAATCAACCATGGTTGAACGGGGAGGAGGTTGACAAACAGAGAGTCCGATTATATCCATTGACAAAAGTCAGAATAATTGTTATGCAGTCTAGGAGCAACACTGTATTAATTGTGAGCAGAGAAATTAAATCTGTACAATATGAAGTAAATATCAACTATTTCAAGCTTTAAACAGAAATGGAGCAAACGCTGGGACACACTGGTTGAAACAAACAATCAAGCTATTGGAAATTTCTAAAAGGCAGATTAAAAATGTTTTGTGCCCATGTTGGTCTTCCACTAATACCTTCACCATTAGTTTCCTGTAAGCTTGGTCACATCCTTTAGGCGTAGACCCTTACATATAAATTGACTAACTGAAGTTCCCTCCAGAATTGGGTCGCTTACCCATCACTTATGTCAATGAATGACCACTGAGTTCTCAGCTCTCAAATCCCCACCTGTACTCTAATGTACTGCATCCACGTTGCAGTGCCTCTAGACATCTCCGGATGTTTCCTCTCCAGCATGACTAAGAGATGTAAGATCTCAGTCTCTGAAATACCTTATACCTGCTCTAAAGCAGTTCTGACCCACTCAGAGAAAGTACAGCCCTGTAATGAGTCAGTATCTTCAGAGTTTAACTGTGTAGAGCAAAGAAAATGGGGCTCAAATCTACTGAAAGAATATGAACCAAGACATAGAATACCAAGAGGAATTCAGATAGAAAGATTTGAAAAAGGTATCAGATGTGGTATTCTCCCACAATATCGACTGCAGATTATCACGGGCCAAATGTTATGGCAAAAATATTGAGGACCAAAATATTGTGAAGGTTAATTTAAATAGGTAAAAATAGGTTTATTATACTTTACTATACATGTATGTGCGTTGATCATTATGTGGAATTACGAAGAGTAATTCTATACTTTTCTATATGCGCTTCTCTATATTTTGGTTCTGTATATTTAGAGGTTATGCTAGGTATAGGAGGTCTGAGTTGGTTATGGTGATAAGGCCTTTCTTAACAACTTCAGGCATGATTGGTTCATTAGAAAAAATATTTCTGTTGCCATAGGTCTGATCTATCTATTATCAAAAGTTATGATAAACATATTAGGCTTGACATATTGATTGTCAAAAGGATATGTTAAAATCAAAAGGCATTTAAGGGTGGAGTGTTATTTCACTGAATTCAAGCCTACAGGTATTTTGTTACATGAAATGTAAAATTACCTCTGCAGGGAATGGGTTTGGTGCGGGTTAAATCCTCTGATAAAACCTATGGGAAGAAGATTTGCACTGTAATAATTCTTGCTAGAATCTCTTCTTAGATGTGGATCTTGTAATAAAAAAATAATTAAATAATACATACATTCATACATGTCATGAGGCCGTGACGAAGACCCGGCTGGGTTGAAACCCGTTGCCATTAAAGAACTTTTGAAACTGACATGCTGTGTTCAGGTTGCTGATATTGGGATTTCACAAGATTCGCTCTTTGTTGGATTTGGAGCGGGGTTCACACCCGCTGTCCTGAACTCTCCCCATTTGGTGGATGTGGCCGGTTTTCTGTGAAGGATTTCTTTTGTGTTATACATTCATACATCTAAATGTATATCCATATAGATACATAGCGGGCCTTTGGGTCCACTCTGTTCTGCCATTGGTCTGTCTGAGTGTCAATTACACTTTGCTTCCATCCATGACAGTGAACTGAATGGGCAATGGGTCAAACTGCATCAGTCATTCGCTCTTTTGCCCTGTGAATGATGGTGTTTTCTGATCATGTGTAAATCCACTTAAAAGTCAGTGCTCTTCAGTATCAGGGCTGATTGACTAGTCCATTAGCTTTGAATTTCCTCCTTATATAGTTCCCTTTTATTTCTTTGCTTTTCTTCTTTTTATTTTAGTGTTTCTTAAGAGGATGCTACAGTTTACCAGGCAGTGATAATGGACTGCTTGCATGCTGCTTATTCCATCTGCAGTGCACCACATTCCACCTGGCTACTTCCTCTAAACCAGTGTTGTATTCCTCTTAGGGTATCCATAAACGGACATTCCAGTATCATGTCCTTATATAGGCACAATTCGCCCTGCCCTTATATAGGCATAAAATCCCAGCCCTTATTTAGGCATTAAACCGTGCACTCCAAATACAGGCATGGTCTCTGACATCCGTCCACCCTAACGTCACAACGAGTTCATGAAGAACAGACCCTTAGGCTACGGGAGTTTCCCTAGTCCAGGACTATTGATTTCTTCAAGGACTCATATATTATGCATGAACCATTATTCCTTAGGGGGTTCATTTATGACGTCTTTCGCTGTCCAACTCACGTCAATACTAACATTCTTAGGTGCTCTCAGGTATAAATATACCTTCCCTAGCCCCTGTAAACCAGAGGAGACCTCGACTTCAGAGGAGCCCGTTTCCCGGCCTGACGCACTGAGAAGACGCTGTCATCCCTGCACGCAGAGAGTCCAGCTTCCAGTGATCTGCATTCCCTTGCGGTGTGTTGGAGTTCGAGTCTGGCAAAGAGATTCCTACCTCTCTCATTCTTCAGGTATGGAGCTGACAAGAACCTAGAGGGACTCTTGGCATACTAGGCATACTAGACTTAACATACTCTTAGTATACCATAGTAAGGAATACTTCACCTACTTCTTCCCTCTTCCTACACCTAGGTTAGGTTAGGTACATTGGGGTAGAACTAGCTTAGCAACGCATCGTATGAGTACTCGCATTTTTAGTCTGTGTTATTTATGTAACAGCATATGTACTAAAAGATAATGCTCTCGCAGTATTATTTATTTCTACTGCTCACACTGTACATTATTTATCTCGCATACTGTCTTGTGATCGTAACAGCACATTTTACTTACACCAGAAACAAGACTGTTCAATAAATCCTTTATTGAAACGCCCGTCTATTTCTTTCTGTGTAACTTGGAGAAAACTAAGCATGCACGACTGAGCTGAGTGAAATAGTTATCTATTGTTTCCACGACTCTGGGACACGTTCTGATTCTAAAGGGAAACACAGTGGTCATGTTTTGCGGCTGCCAGAAACTACTCCCTTCTTGTTGTCAAGGAGTTTCTAGTGGCCTCTGAGCTAGCTGGCACAAGTAATTAAGTTTAATATACTCGATAGGGACATACTGACCTTAGTCCTATGTCAAACCTACAGGATATATTATTCCAATGCGCAGAGCCTATTAGGGAAATAGGAGCTACACTACATGGCGCCCAATGGTTTGGTAAGGCAGTAATTCAACGTTAGATACTGAGTAACTCAGCCGTGCTTTTTCTCTCAAGACCCCTACCCATATACTCCAAAAGACGTCTGGAGTGGGCAGGGTTAAGTATCCACCACGGCTACATAGGGCAGTACCCTATATATTAGCTGTTTGGTTTGCTCAACGTTGAAGGATACAGTGTTCCACAATATTGTGCACCTTATCTTTGTTTCCTTGAAACTTGTTCCACATTTTGCAAAAAAAATTAAAAAAAATGACTGAAGACGCCGGAGACAATGTAGCTGTGGCTGATCCAGCCCTACCAGCAGTTTTTAACATTACAGGTTTAAATGAAACCGAGGAGGGTGTCAAAGACATCGCTCCAAACTTAAGAAGAGCCATCACTCTAAAACTTATAAAACATGGCCTACCTCCGAGAGGCGGTAGAGCAGTTTTCGTGATAGAGGCACATGAATCCTTTCAGACAGAGGTATTCTATTCATGGGTAATATTTCCTGAATCAAATTCAGTAACACACATGTTTCACTTCTACAAAGAAGATGATCCACCAGAGGAATACAGTCCTTTCGAGGATATAGAAATTCCATTAACATACCAAGAGCATCAGCTCTGGTTTAAAGGTGCCCTAAAACATCACAAAAACATTACTAGGCTCGGTCCACTAGGTAGACCAGGAGCAACATGGCCGATTCTAGCCGGCTACACACCTCATCCTGACATTGAAGAGATGTCAGATGAGGACTTACTTACTCAACTCACAGAGTTAATAAAAATCTACAGACAATTGGTCCAATATGTCATGCGGACTTTTACAGTCCGACCACCATTAACACTTCCAAATCAAACCCCTCACCGGGGGAACACTCTAAAAATTACACCACAGACTCTATACGCAGTCATGGGTAAAATGCCCACAAAACGTGAGCAAATTCCATTCTGGATAGCTCAAAAAATTACTCAAATCGAAGTAGTATTTCCAAATACTAGCCCGTATGAGAAACACAGAATCCTAACAATCAGTTTACCAATGGGGATCACACCACAACTGGAAGACTGCACCACTTGGGGCTCAGTCTTTGCTGCCATCTATACTAAAACACATGGCAATCCGTCAATTGCGGTAATACCTGATGTCCTAAAACAAATTCAAAACTAATACGGGGCAGAGCCTGCTCTAAATTTAGGTATGAAATTACTGAAAAATTTCGACCAGGTCTCAACAATAATATTATCTAATATTAAAGGGGAGGCAGCAGCAGTGGCGATCCACCAAAAATTAAGGGAATTTGATGTTACTGAACATCAGACAGAGCTACCCAGAATTATAGAACAATCTTATGCAGAATTAGGCAGAGATAGTTTGGGTGGAAGACCAGTGAAACCTAAACTATCTGAAAGTCCTGAAAAGGACTCAATAAAACAAACTCCTACATCTTCTAAAAAGAAGTGGGAGTCTACTAAACAAAAATCAAACGAGAAACGTTCTCAATCCCGAGGTAGGTCTCCTCAAAAGGAGCCCTCTGAAAGGAGGTATAACCTCAGGAATAGGGATAATTTGAGAAAACCTGACAGGTATCAAGATACTGATACACGTTCCTCTCGTCCCTTTCAGATCTCATCACAGACTTCGGAAAGAAGAGGACAATCAGAACATAAAGAAGAACGCGTGAAATCGAAAGACGACAAACACGCTCCAAAAAACAAAGTAAAACCTCAATTCTCCAAAAAGAAAGTAGCAGGTCTGAAGATCAGACATGCCGAGAATACTGAGAACACAACTCAAGAACGGAGAATGGGCTCAGACAATGCTGGACAGTGCAGCAGAAGTTCTGGAGATAGTGGACTTGAATGAGTACATCACAGTAGAGACTGTAGACACCAGGGTTAGTACTCCACAAAAGTTATATGACATAACACTCCGGATGGAGGGAGACAAACCTAGACAGGTGAAAGCACTTTTTTGGGAAAGACTATCAAGAGGCTATGACATACTTCTAGCAGAAAAGGACTGGCCACCACAATTTGTCAGGGAGTGCCCACGTGGCGAGGACATTATTATGCCTGCCTTCTCCAACCATATTCCAATTCACCTAAAATATACATATGCCAGGAAATGGGCAGTGGCCCAGGCCCCAGCATTATATAAAAATCATGTAGGACTCACCTCACCATAAAATACATCTGAAACATGAACCAACTGCACAAAGGCAGTACCCAATAAAGCAAGAAGCTAAAAAACAGGTCAGGGAGATCTTAGATCAACTTGAATACCAAGGGGTTATTGAAACATGCACCTCCTCAATGAACAATCCTTTGTTTCCTGTCTCCAAACCAGACAATACATATCGTCTAGTTTTGGATTACAGACACCTAAACACTTGTTCTAAAACTTTTGCAGTGCAAAATGCACATAGCACAGCATTAATGAATAACATTGTGCGTAAAAATATAAAACAACATTAGACATCTCAAATGGTTTCTTTTGTCAAAACATAGCACCTGAAAGCAGGTACTTAACTGAATTCTCCATAATGGGGACCCAGCGTCACTTTTGTCGACTCCCACAAGGGTTCAAAAACAGCCCAGGTTTATTCTCAGCGAGGGTAACGGAGTTACTACAAATTTATGACAATGAGGCATTGTCCTATGTCGATGACATATATCTGACAGACGATGACCTGAAAAAACACTTGAACAGGGTGAGCACCATTATACTGGGTTTCGCCTCTGAGGGCTACAAGTTCAACTTTAAAAAGTCCCGAATTGCCCATCTCAATGTCCTATTTTTAGGATATGAGCTTTCAAGTGAAGGCAAGAGCTTGGCAGCTAACTTTTAGAAAAGTGTGCGCTGCTCCAACCTCCAAAAACGCAAAAAAACTTACAATCCATCCTGGGTTTCCTAAATTTTGGAAGAACATACATTCTAAATTATGCAGAAAGGGTTAAACCTCTCTACGCATTAATCAAACCTGATTTTTCGATCAGAAACTGGACACAGGAACATACAGAAATCTTGCGTTCACTCCAGGCTAACATGTTAGCAACAAATCACTTACAAACACGCGTAAGTCAACGTAATTTGGTGATCCGAATAATTTCGGGTCAATGCGGATTCACCTACTTAACATTTAATGAGGGTGAGAAAATACCAATAGCATACAAATCTCATTTGTACACACAAGCGGAAATGCGCTTCAGTTCAACTGAAAAAATTCTGACAGCAGTTCAAACCGCTGTAGCAAAAGAAAGAGCCTTAGCCCAAGGGAAACGCATTATTGTCGTAACCCGAGTACCGGCTTTAGAAGCGGTCACAAAAGCAAGCATTCCAAATGCTAAAGCATTACATCCAAGATGGATACAATGGGTTAATTCTCTTGCTGCAACAGATGTTGAATATGTTTTTGATCCAGATTTAAAAACACAAGCATTCCTGCAATACGAACATGAATGTCCTCTGCCTACTGAAATTCTGCCTCTTGATCAGTACGAATTTATAATTTACACTGACGGATCCGCACAACCCGCAATAGGGAGTAAGCAAGCTTACAGGGCAGCGTGTGCTATCGTTAAAGGTCGCATGCGGGATGGCATCTTCAGACCTATGGTCACTAAAACACAATCTCTAGGAGATTGTACAGCTCAGCGAGCTGAACTGCAAGCATTCAAACTGGCACTTGAAAGTACAGATCGAGAATTCCCCACACTGATAGTGTGCGATTCCTTTTACTGTGTTCAGTCGTATAATGACTATATACAAAACTGGCTTGAAAATGGTTTCAAAGATGCGAAAGGTGGCACAATAAAGCACAAAATGCTTTGGGAACAAGTAGTTCAGTTGAAAAACGAACTACCAAAGGCTCACGTGATCCACACACTGAGTCATCAACGTGATGGCGTTCACGTTGCAGGGAATTCATTGGCTGACGAAGCCGCAAAGGGGGCTGTGCAATCGGCTTCCGTAGCTGCGATCACTCGTTCAAATACAAAAATAGACAGTGAGATAATGTTGGCTGTCAATGCTTCAAGCAAAGGCAGCAGTGCAGCATTACCAAAAAGTTTCCACTCAAGTACTCTTATGTAATTGATGCGAACAACGTTCCTTTTGCTCGAATCCCTGGAGTGGGGGATAGGGTAATTCCAAACATGGAACATGAAACACATTTGGGGGAAGGTCTGTCACATCAAGGGATCTCTAAAACAATTTTGACCTTAAAAGAGATGTACTGGTGGCCTGGAATGAATACAGAAATTCACATATTCATCAACAACTGCTTAGACTGTAAATTACAGCGAGAGAGCCACCAGACACCATGCTGCGAATGCGGCAGCCCTGTACAGACACCATTGTTAGACAGCATTCGACTATCTACGCGCCTGCGTCCTACTGGACAAAGGCATTCCCACAAATACTGAATCTAGGTTCCTATGGTTATGGCCTCAGCGCTCAGCTGATGCTCGAACTGTTATAAAAGATTTGCGAGTCTTTATCGGCACATACGCAATAGGCACGCTACATTCTGACCAGGGTCCTGCGTTTAGCTCTCGGGCTTACAAAGAAGCCATGGCCAGTCTGGGCGTTGCATTGCGGTACTCCTCTCCATTCCATCCTGAGGGAAATTCGGTTGTGGAAAGGAAAAACCGGGACATAAAGCAGTCTATAACAGCTAGGGTATTAGGTTCGGGTGATGGGTGGGTCAAACACCTTAGTGGGGTTCAGCGCTCATTGAACAATCTGCCAAGAAGTTCTCTAGGGGGGGTCACTCCATATGAAATCCTATTTGGGACAAGAATGTGGGTACCAGACCTTGAACACGTAGGCACAGTGGTGGAAAATAAACCTTTTGATATCAAAGATCGTTTGGCTGTTTTACAGGACTTAAACAAGTTAAGAACGAAACAAAGCAACGTATTCCTACAGTCAACCACCACTGGGGATCAACCGGCTGTCCCAGCAAGGCCTGTCTGGATTCCAAAAGTTGGGGATCTAGTCAGAGAAAAAATTGCGGACAAGAAGGAATTTGGACCTTCTTACAGACAACCAGTACCTGTCCTAGCAGTTCAAGGAACAAGAACAGTACTTCTGCCGCCCCTTGCTGGAAGAAAGGAGAACAGATTTGTGTCCATCGACCTGATCAAACCACAGTATGTGGCCAATACTAAATAGTAGGCCTCGTGGACTCCGACCTAGTAGCAGACGCACTCCTCTCGCTACTATCCAAGAGGTTCAGACTGAAAGACTAATAACAATCGAGAATTCAGCTGTAACAGATGGAGGACTAAGCAACAACGCTATGGAACTCATCCCTCTTGAACACCAAGTAACAGTTCGTCCAAATACACCTGTCTACACCAACGCAACAAGTGATGAACTGGTTCCAGTGATTTCTACAAATCCTGATGCAATTCCAACAATTGACCGAACTGCTTCTGGCTATTTCATTAACTTTGATACGTTCTCAGAAGATCCGAGTGAACCTGAAACGACGCCAGTGTCATTGAAATTCAAGCAGCAAGTACAAGACTTTCTTCACTTTCTGAAAAAGACTTATTTGGTTTCTCCATGGATTGAACTCTGGATTACATCTGGACTTTTTGTTTTCCTGCTCTGGCTAGCTTTGGTAACAACTGTAAGCGTGCTTATAAGTGGCAGATATATCCATGTGAACACTGAAGGAAAAGACGTGAACGTACTTTTGAAACCTCATAAATCTTCCCATCGTGAAGCAAGAGACTTATCATCAGTGAACATCACAGCTGTTCCTATACAGGATGGTATAGTGTGGGACAAAACAGATTATGATATCTTCGGCCCGAATGAACAATTGAACATTCCACATTTGTTTAAAATTTCACTAAGTGATCTAATTACGTCCAGTACCTATTCAGATGATTGGGACTTTGAGACTATCAATGATATAATGTTTGACTTAGAAAAATCTGCTGCATTTTCTAAAAATGAATATTTAGAGGGTTCATCAGACTATGAACAACTGTATTGTTATAATCACTATGGTCATCATTATTTGCATAAATCTGCATATCCAAGAAATGTGTTTATGTTTAACCAATGGGAACATTGTCCTACACCACCTAAAGGTAGTTCAAAAACATTTGCTAGTAAGTTTCAATATTTTTCAGGATACAATACATCTGAACCAGAAATGTTTTACTATAAAAATGTAAACAAGACAGGACTGAAAATTATGTTAACAAATACAAAACAGATTTATTCTGCATTATTTAATGCCCAACTGTCTAGACAGGGTTTCAACTTTTGGAAAGACACAATAGACACAAAAACTGTCTGGGGTACTAAAGATTGGCAAGTGCAGGGGATAGAAGCTTTATTTAGAGCCTGTATCATCCCTGAACAAATAATGTTTTTGAATGAAACCATCCAACAAACATCTTGTCTTGGACTAGCCAAGATAAAAGAGATGAACACACCTTCTGTACCAACACCTGCCAGAGATAACGATACACAGGCAGTGGTGACAGTTGACAATATACTACAACTCAACAGATCTAATCCTACTTGGAAAAAAGGTTGATCTGGCCCACAGACACGAATAACTGTCAGGAAAGATTCCTGAATAAAACTCAGGGGTTTACTATTCATAGGCCAGACCCAAGATACGTCCAAAGACAACATCCGGGGGTAGTAACAACATACAGTGTAGGAAAATTATGCCTCGATTGGCTGCATAAGTCTACACTACAGGATGTGAAACAACACTTAACCTTACTTAAAAAGGACGCAGACCTTAGGGAATTCTTGCTTGGACCAAGAAAACCGCGTCAAAAACGTTTCATATATGCCGGCATTTATGCTGCTTATAATGAAGCTTGGAAGGTATCACAGATAGAGGCTGCAGAACGAATACGTGAACTTGATCGTATTAATTTAGAGAAAACACTCTCTGTGGTCGACAATGGGTTAACAACTTTGTCCTCCAGAATATATTCATTGGATGGCATTGTATCCTCTGCTATCGACATACTAGAACAAGATTTGGCGATGTTACAACAAGGCCAATCTCAATTACGTTCTATTATGTTATTAAGCTGGACGCTGCAATCTTTGCGAGCGGGCTATGTGCCTTGGCGTTTCATCAACACAACGGCTCTGTTTGCAGAATACAATCTCACTGATAAACAGATCGAACTGGCACAAAGAGGAGCAAAGTATACAGTGCTGAGCATTGAAAAATTGGAAAAGTTACCATTCACTGTGGCAGAAAAACCAGCTACAGAATGGCTTATTCATGGCAAAATAACTTTACCTGTGAGTACAGTTTCAGTATTGCCTCAAACAAATGCAAGCAGGCAAATATGAAAGGTTGGGTAAGGAATACATTAAGACATCTTGGGATTTACCGTATACATATAGATGTTGGAGTGGGGATCGTGAAGTGTTTTTGAGCGGTTCAAACTGTAAACTTGCACTGAGTGGTTCACTTATATGTCAAGACATTTCCTTGCACGGGGCTTGTAATGGCTCAGTGGAAAATTTGTCTTGCCATCAGCAGGGTACTCCAGCTGCTGTGATTAATCCAACGTTTGGACAACTTTCTAATGGGAGTTACCTCATGTTGAATGATCAGAGCTGCTGCCGAATGCTGCCAGGCATCCCATATGTAGTAACGGTCAACTCCAGGGTCACTTGCTGTATGCAAGTATTGTTTGCCCCAATAGACACAGTCAGGGAGTCGCCTCTATGGCCTTCGCTGAACGTCTCTTTTATAAGATTTGATACTCTAAGCAGAATGAAAGCCATGCTTTTACAGCAAACAGTGCCTTTGACCTCGGCCAAAGAAACCTATGATCTACAAATAGCAAGGACTTCGGCTGAGATACAGACTTTAATACGTACAAACTGCCCTATACATTTCGTAGAAATGATATCACGTATCTTCAACATGTCTGATACAACTGGAATTGTACATGTATTTAAGAGGATCTGCTCAGGTCTGTTAGCACCTTTCCAGGCAATACTGGAATCATCCCGAACTTTGCACATTCGGTGTTTGGTGGCATACCATTAATTCTAGCACTTGTTGCCGGAATTCTATTTCTCTTCCTGCTATTGCGCTATGGCCAGCCTATTCGCAGACATCACTCCGAGCGAAATGGAGAAAGCTCTCCTTGAACGAAAGTGCCGTGAGCAAATAGTAAAGCTTTTTGGCATGACTCGTCTACGGGACCTTAATACAACTTGGTTCCTGTCGTTCAGACCAATCTGGCAAGATTGCATCTTACCTGTTCTACGATGCCTGCTATGCGGTGAAGAATGCGTGTTGGACACCTGTCTAACATTTCCATCAGCTACGCCAACGGATGTCGATACTCTGCTGGACCCGATAACGGCCCATGCTCTGTGTTGTCCCCAGAGGCTTCCTATCCTGATGTCAGCATTCATTGAGATCTCACAGACGCTTCCGGCTGCTGCTGAGGTACGACAAAGATCTACAGGCACACAGGTAACAACGGACGCGAACATTGCTGAGGCAACCTATGCTTGAAGCGATGCTTCCCATCTCTGTGCAATTAATCTACTTCACGAGGTGTTCCAACTAACACCAACAACAGTGGATGATGTTTTGTCTATTGAAATAGATGATCTCATGTTTACACTAGACCCGTGAACTAACTCTGATTCGGCATACAGTGTTCCAGAGATGCAGTGACAATTTGACCTTCATTTTTCAACAACTTGGAACTCTACCAAAATTGAACTTTTTCCCCATTTTTTGAACGAAAATGGCACATCAATCTGCTTAAAGTAGAACTAGCCTTATAATACAGACTTTACAGACCTTCCACGGACACTTAGTCATCTTGTGTGTCTAAACCAGTTCATTAATTTTCTTGACATGAAATGACTTTGATTTTTGAGAAACTTATCGATCATTTTTTGTCACATGTAAATATTACTGCTTATTTCATTCCAATTGCATTTATTTTCGAACTTTATGCCTGTAATGAAAAGCAATGCTTCAAATGTACAGTACCTTTTGCATTCTAATAGGTTTTTTAAATACCTTTTTTAAATGGTTTTATGAAAAATTTTAGAAATATGCGGTACTCCATTTTAATGTTTAGCATTTTAAATGTTTAGCATTTTAGTATTATCATACACACGAAAGAGGAGTGGGTGTTGTATTCCTCTTAGGGTATCCATAAACGGGCTTTCCAGTATCATGCCCTTATATAGGCACAATTCGCCCTGCCCTTATATAGGCATAAAATCCCAGCCCTTATTTAGGCATTAAACCGTGCACTCCAAATACAGGCATGGTCTCTGACATCCGTCCACCCTAACGTCACAACGAGTTCATGAAGAACAGACCCTTAGGCTACGGGAGTTTCCCTAGTCCAGGACTATTGATTTCTTCAAGGACTCATATATTATGCATGAACCATTATTCCTTAGGGGGTTCATTCATGACGTCTTTCGCTGTCCAACTCACGTCAATACTAACATTCTTAGGTGCTCTCAGGTATAAATATACCTTCCCTAGCCCCTGTAAACCAGAGGAGACCTCGACTTCAGAGGAGCCCGTTTCCCGGCCTGACACACTGAGAAGACGCTGTCATCCCTGCACACAGAGAGTCCAGCTTCCAGTGATCTGACTTGCCTTGCGGGGTGTTGGAGTTCGAGTCTGGCAAAGAGATTCCTACCTCTCTCATTCTTCAGGTATGGAGCTGACTAGAACCTAGAGGGACTCTTGGCATACTAGGCATACTAGACTTAACATACTCTTAGTATACCATAGTAAGGAATACTTCACCTACTTCTTCCCTCTTCCTACACCTAGGTTAGGTTAGGTACATTGGGGTAGAACTAGCTTAGCAACGCATCGTATGAGTACTCGCATTTTTAGTCTGTGTTATTTATGTAACAGCATATGTACTAAAAGATAATGCTCTCGCAGTATTATTTATTTCTACTGCTCACACTGTACATTATTTATCTTGCATACTGTCTTGTGATCGTAACAGCACATTTTACTTACACCAGAAACAAGACTGTTCAATAAATCCTTTATTGAAACGCCCGTCTATTTCTTTCTGTGTAACTTGGAGAAAACTAAGCATGCACGACTGAGCTGAGTGAAATAGTTATCTATTGTTTCCACGACTCTGGGACACGTTCTGATTCTAAAGGGAAACACAGTGGTCATGTTTTGCGGCTGCCAGAAACTACTCCCTTCTTGTTGTCAAGGAGTTTCTAGTGGCCTCTGAGCTAGCTGGCACAAGTAATTAAGTTTAATATACTCGATAGGGACATACTGACCTTAGTCCTATGTCAAACCTATAGGATATATTATTCCAATGCGCAGAGCCTATTAGGGAAATAGGAGCTATTCTACACCAGGAGATCATTATAGAATGCTGTTGTCCATAGTTTTCCATTGTTTTACTATTTTAAGATGGCCAAATGTTGATGCTATATGTGATAGCCATGCTTGAATTCTAAAACAACAATAGACTACTTACAATAGCTGTGCAAGATGGGCACCCACTGCTATATTTAGTTTTGCTATTGCAAATATGTGGCCGCTGTGTTTAGAAAGCAACACGTTTTTTTCTATTTGTATTCTTTTAATTTATCTTTCATATTTTGTTGTTGTATGTGTGTGTTATTGCGATTTTGTCAGAGAGTGAATGGAAGGATGAATCAGTGAGTTGATGAATGGATGCATGAGTGCAAAGATGAGTGACAGAGTGTAAGTATGATGATTTATTGAGTGTCTACATCCATCAGTGACCCAAAAGGCATTTTCTTTCATGAGTCAGACATATTGGCATTGCCAATGCTTGTTTTATTTAGCTGCTTAGCTTACTTATACCCAGCGGGCAAGAAAGTGTAAGTGTACCTTTATAATTTAAATTAAAGTGGCAATATACTAGCAGCACCTTCATGCTTTTCTCGGCCAATAAATGACCATGGCTAGATACCACTAAGATGAAAAAACTAAGGGGAATATTTACAGTAAAATGTCAGAGCACGGTGTTACTCCAAAATTGGTAACACCGTGCTACGACATTTTTTTAACACAGGGATGCGCCATATTTACAAAAATATGGCGCACCCTTGCGTTTTTCCTTGCGCTGGTGGTAAAAAAGCTGCCTAGCGCCAGAGCAGGCACCCTTGCGCCATGTTGCAAGGATGCCTGCGCTGCGGGGGTGATTGTTTATGTGCAGGAAGGGACACCTTCCTGAACATAAACAATCTGCTGCAGATCGCCATCCTAAGACCAGGTTTTACCTGGTCTTAGTTTTTGGCCCTGCCCCATCCTTGTAAATATGGGGCAGCGTCAAAAAGCAATGGGTGTTGCGGCGGAATGTCCACTGCAACACCCATTGCCCGCCCCTTTGCCGCAGTGGACCGCTGCGGTAAGGGGCATATTTACTAGGTGACATTAAGCCTCATTAAGCGGCTTAACGCCACCATGTAAATGTGGAGTAGAGAGCAACGCTTCCAGATCTTCAGAAAAAGTGATGCTCCGGTTGCGTTAGGGGCTTGTAAATATGCCCCCAAATATGGAGAAATGCATTCAGAAATGTCCTTTTCATCCTTACCTTAAGAATTCCTGTGGAGATTATGGATTACCAAGGCTTACATTGGCTAATATGTAAAGTAACAATATGTGGCAGTCATGGAGAGAGATTAATATGTGATTTACTTTTCAATTTTTCCTTCTGATTGGTAGAAAAGTGAGGTTCTTTTACAAGTGATTTTGTGAATAGGGAACATAAAGCAAAATGCATCTGGATGTGTGAGGGTCTGCCTTTTTGTTACAGTAAACAATGAAGAATTAAAGCACTGAAGCACTGGCGACTGGTGTCCTGTGACTGCAGCACTTCAAATTCTATTCACACTTTGGGGGGCGCCAAAGAGCCCACGGCCAGATGGCAGCACATTAGTGTAGCTTTGCCGGTGGGGTTCCTCCAATCCGTCAGATGAGCCGCTCAAGCCTCACCTGCTGTAATAAAACATCCTTCTGAATGCCCGGGAACTGCTGGTGCACGCAACGAACCGGAAAAAAAACCCTGCTACTCACCGCGAGCTGTTGCAAGGTGCCGTTGTGGAGAACTAGCTGCTGCATGGTTGGAGGCCAGGCCCGTGTCTGGAGCGGAGAGAGACGCTGAGCCCAAATCTACGGGCGTGCTGTTGGAGTGAACTTCCGCCAAGAACCCATGAGTGAGGACGCAGTGGCTAATCAGGGTTGGGGGAGTGAGGGTGTGGACGAGTGCGCCCCTCCCCCGCTGCGCGATGGCGGCCTGACTGCTGGAGAGTCCGATACAGAAAATTGAGACCGCGGCGTCGGTCTGAGCGCTGGGCCCTTAATTGGCAAGCAGAGTCTAACGGAGAGCTGCGGCCTGGCGAGACGCGTGTGTCTCACAGTTATTTAACGGAGCCAGCAGCAGAGGTATGATAGGGGCGAGCCAGCTTTGGAGCACGTTGGGAAGCAGTGCGTGTGCTGGCTGAGGCCCAACACCATGAGCACGGCTGCAGACCTGGGCCCTGGATCGCGCAGTACTGCATGGTGTGTGTGGTGAAAGAGTCTGCCCTCACCCAAAGCGGGACACCTCAGGAGGCTGCTAATTACTTCAGAGGCAGCTTGTAAGCACATCAGAACACATCAGCACTACCCGGGCTATGTAACATTACTGTGAGGGTGCTGCATGATACTGGACCTGCACTCCTATTTATAGCCCGGGGGTCGATCCCGGTGCTCTGTAGTAACTGCAAACTGGTGGCCAAGCATCTGGGAGAAGGAGAGCAGAAGTAGATAGAACGATACCCACCATTGTGAGCAGCTGTGGTGCACGGGGCGCCCATCATCATGGGTAAAGCAGAAAAAACACAAGCCAGGCTCACATTTGAAACACGAGGTTCCACAAAACAGCTGTCTGAAGCAGACACGTCAGAGGGGAAACCCATGGGGACCACAGAGAGCATCACTCTTGAAGCAACACTGCTGGCTATGCAGAGTAGCTTGCAATCCATTGACGGCAAAATTGTCTCCTTAAATTTGTGAATAGATAATATGGCAGCGAAAATGGATAAGCAGTCTATGCGCATTGCGGAGACGGAACAGAGAATCTCCAAGGCGGAGTACGAATTGCAAACAATGTGTTTGAAGAATTTGAATATGGAACGTGTCCTGGCAATTATACAAGCAAAAGAACGAAGACCTCAAGGCGCGTTCCCGCCGTAATAATTTACGTATTATTGGTGTGCCGGAGCCCACCAACACTGGGAGAATGGAGATCTACATTGAAGAAATGCTGAAGGCTCTGTTCAGAGCCGAGAACTTACCTGCGCTACTGGTAGTGGAGAGAGCGCATTACTCGCTCGCAGCGCGCCCGCCACCGGGGACTCCCCCACGCCCTATTATAGCGAAGCTCCTGAATTATCGGGACAGGGAAGCGGTCCTCAGGCTAGCCAGAGGAAAAGGAGTGGTGCAATACCAGGGGAATCAGGTTTCTTTCTATCCGGACTTCACGGCTACTGTACAGGCTGCGCGGAGAGAATTTCTGCCTGTCAAGCGGCAGCTGCTAAAGGCAAATATCTCATACGCCATGTTGTATCCGGAGCACCTTTGTGTGGAGCATCACGGCAAGCAGCAAATTTTTGCGACACCCAAAGCGGCCAAGGACTATTTGAAAAAGATACTGCCAAATGTGCAGGCCCGAAACACTTCGGATGTCGAAGATGGAGAAGCTTGAATACAGGGCCTGAGTAATGGGTGAAAATGTAGCTACAATAACCCTGTGATAAAACTACTACGACCATGGGCCTGTCCTCTCTGGTGACGGGGAATATTATATAACTCCATATACCACTGTATGTTGCAGCAGGTGAGGAAGGGTTATCATTATGCCTGCGAACCAGGCTCTCCGTCCACCCGGAGGGTGATTGGGCCACTGGCGACCCCCCGTGAGGGAGCACCCCAGATGAGTTCAGCACAGTGTGCTGTATTTTTTTTGTATTTGTTCTTTCCGGAAATGTCAATGTCGCAATTGTGTATGTTTCCTAATTGTTGGGGATATCTTTGGCTAGTTAGGGCCGCTGAAGTGGGAGGGGGGGAAGTTCACTTGTTTAGTTGGGGTATACCAGCACAGACATGCACAATGTTCCGACCCACACACCTCGGTTGCCATGCGCCGAGTGTACTGACACTGCACTATGAAGAGTCACTATGATGCGGGTGGATGACAGTGTAAACTTTATTACATGGAATGTTAGAGGCCTCAATAATCCCCGAAAGGTCAGGTTAGTGCTGCAATACTTAGACAGACACAATATTCATGTTGCCCTGTTGCAGGAGACGCACCTGGGTGGATGCTCAGATTGCACTATAGGCTCCATGTGGGCGGTGTGTCGCTAAGCCTCCTCGTATTCCACATACTTGCAGGGGTCCTGCTGCTGATTAGGCATGGGATTCCCTTTGCACTCACGTCTTACCAGGTGGATGATCAGGGTAGGCTTGTCATTGCAAGGGGACAGTGAGCAGGTACTGAGGTCACAATAGTTAATACCTATGCACCAAACATAGATGATCCGGAGTTCTTTTCGGATACCTGGCGACGATTATACGCCGTTTCACCTACACACATTATCTGGGGGGGGGGGGGAGTTTTAAATACGAATTTAAATCCCATAATGGATCACTCATTGGATACAGAGTGGCAAGGCAAACAGGCAGCCAAGATAATATGGGGTGGGATGGATGAATATGGTCTGGAGGATGCCTGGCGATTGAGGCACCGAACAAAGAGGGAGGGTACATTTGTTTCCACAGTCCATGGAAAGTGGTCGAGGCGCGACTATTGGCTAATCTCTACTGAGGTGTGCCAGGTGGATGAAGTGCGGAACCTCCCCAAGACGCTGTCTGATCATGCGCCGGTCCTGTTGCGACTGAAGGTACCAAGTGTAGCCTCCGCACTGTTTGTCTGGCGTTTTTGCCCGGCAGCGCTATTGGACACAGCTTTTAAAGAGGAGGTGTGCAAGGCGATAGAAGAGTATTTTACATTAAACGCAGGGTCGGTGGTTAGTCAAAGCTCACTGTGGGAAGCTTTTAAAATTACACTAAGAGGGAAATGCATAAGCACACAAACAGGGGTACTGAGAAGCATCAGAACACAATTAAATAAGGCTGAAGATAGGCTAAACTCTTTATGGTTAACTTTGTTTTATTGACTTTCAAGCAGATGAGAAAATACATTGCATACATCGGGCATTCCCGTATCTCGTTTTCAGGATATCCCCCCGCCCCCCAATCTGGCCAAACCAACGTAAGCAGGTAGGAACACCGGGATGTCCTTGTGTTACGATCGAGGGGGCAGTCGCTGTCGAAGCAGGATACGGGGCTGACCCCGTCGAGCATTTCAAAAAGTCTAACTACCCCAAAATACCCCCCACCCTCCCCTGAACCGGTGTGCTAGGAATACGCCCCTTTAGGGCCCTAATTAAAGGGTCATCGTTGGGCAGCAGATCAGGTAGCCTCAGTCGTTGACTGTGCCCCCGTAAGCCGGAGAAGGCGAAGATATTTCGGACAGGTCACCTCATTCAGTTCCAGTGCCAGCAGGGACACTAGGGGACGCCAGGTAACCCCGAATGATTCTGCTGAGTTCGTGAGAGAGGCTTGAATTCGTTCCATGCCTAAGATATACCATAATTTGTGTAACCAACCTGTGTGTGTCGGTCGGGTCCGTGTACCCCATAGGGAGATGATGTGTTGGACAGCCGCTCCCAGCGCTAGGCCCATCTGTTTCCCCTGATGGACTTCAGCGGGTATGTGATTGGGTTAGGGAGCCCCAGGATTGTGTAGGCAGGGAAGCGTGGAATTTCGGTTTTGAATTGTCTGTCGATGTCATCTAGGATGGCGGCCCAGTAACCTGTCAATTCCTTGCAGTCCCAGAGTAAGTGGGTTAGAGTGCCCTCTTCGTCACAGCCTCGCCAGCATGTCGGACTACGGTCTGGGTTCCGCTTATTCAGTCTGGCCGGTGTCAGGTACCAGTATGTGGCCACCTTGACCGCCGATTCCCTACTGGCCGTGTTACGGGCCGTATGATTGGCCCTGAAGTAGATATCGCGCCACTGTTTCTCAGTCAGGTCTCTCCCCAGTTCCCGCGCCCAACGTTTTTGCCCCGCAGAGGGCGAAGAAGGGGCCGGCGGTCGAAGCATATTGTATAGTTCAGAGATCATTTTCTTGTCGGAGTGTTTCGTTATGAACCATTTCTTGTATTTTGTGAGCTTCCTGCTCACTAACGGCCGCACATCGGGGTGGAGGAGCCAATGACGGAGTTGAAAGTACTGAAATCGATTCGATTCCGTTATGGCAAAGGATTGTTTCACTTCGGAGAACAGGAGAAACCCCTCCAGTTCGAAGAGATGTCCCGCCAACTTGCAGTCGGCGACACGCCACTGCGAGAATGCTCTCTCCTCTAGCCCTGGTGTAAACTCCGGGTTATCAAATAGGGGCGTTAATGGTGAGGGGAAAGATGTGAGTCCCCGTTTGACAGCAACTGCGTCCCAGACTCGTAGCACCGTGTTCGTGATAGGTGAACCCTTGAGATTTGGTGGTCTGTCTGGCCTCTTCAAGAATGGCACCTTCCACAAAGAGAGCTTTGCTAGCGCTCGGTCCTGGAACAACCACCTTTTTTCAGACTCAGGTCTGCTCCATTCCACCAAACACCTAAGTTGTGTCGCCCTGAAATATTCCATGATATTTTGGATACCCAACCCTCCTTCGTCCGGAGGTCTGTGGGAGAGATCCCTCCGCATACGAGGACACGCCCCTGCCCATACGAACTGTTGCACTGCTCTCTGCATTTTGTGGAGGGTCCCCGGTGGGGGCCAGGCCGGTAGGGTCTGAAACACATATAGTGCTTTGGGTAAGATGGACATTTTTATGGCTGCAATACGGCCAAGTAGCAACAAGGAGTGTTTTTGCCATTGCCGGAGGTCTTTCTTGATTTGGGAGAGGAGTTTGGAATAATTATGCGTGACTGTCCGCGCAATAGAAGGGGCTAGATCTAGTCCCAGATAGGGAACTGTATCCCGAGTTTGGAGTTCTCAGTAGGACGTTTGTCCTTCTCCGGGTAAGTCCTCATTTCGGCCTAGGCGCAGGACCATAGATTTTCCCACATTTATCCGAAAACCGGAGACCCGGCCAAAGGAGGTTAGTTCACGGAGAAATGCGGGCACGGATCGCTCAGGGGTCTCCAAGGTCGCCAAGATGTCGTCGGCGTACAGGCTCACAGAATGCCTCTCTCCTCCGAATGGGATGCCTAAGATGTCAGGATTGTCCCTGATCCTTTGGGCTAGGGGCTCCACATAGAGCGCGAAGAGAAGGGGTGAGAGCAGGCATCCCTATCTCGTGCCCCTCTGGATCTCAAAAGGCCGTGAGGTTATCCCATTTACCCTGATTGTTGCCCTGGGCCTATCGTAACAGCTCGCCACCCAGGCCCTAAATCGGTCACCTAGGTCAAAATGAGCTAATGTTTTGTCTAGGAAGCCCCAGTCTACTCTGTCGAAGGCCTTTTCGGCATCGACCGACAACAGAAGGGCATCCATCTGTGTGCGGTGGGCTTTGTCAATAAGGTGCAGTATGCGTTTGGTATTATCGCTGCTCTGACGATTGTGAATGAAGCCGGACTGGTCCGGTTCGATGATACCGGGCATACGTGGGCCCAATCTGGCCGCTAGGACCCCTGTAAACAGTTTTAGATCCAAATTAAGTAGGGAAATCGGGCGGTATGAGCCACATTGGGTCGTGTCCTTCCCGGGTTTAGGGATGACCACTATGTCAGCGGCCAACATATCGGGGGGGATTGTTCCGGGACCTCGAAAGTCGTTAAAAAGCAGCGTCAGGATCGGGGCGAGAAGTGGGCAGAAGGACTTATAGAACCCAGCTGAAAAGCCATCGGGGCCTGGCGATTTCAAAGGTTTGAGGCGAGAAATCGCCCCTAACACCTCTTCAATCCTGATAGGCGCATCTAGAGCTTCCGCTCCCGCTGTGTTCAGTGCCGTCGTGGCGGCCCTCTGTAAGTAGGCCTCCCCGTCTGTGCTAAGTTGTGGGTCTTTACCATACAATGTAGAGTAGAAGTCCTGGAGGGCTTCTGCAATCTCATTGTCGCGTTCGACTATCTCCCCCTTGGCATTCTGAAGAGCTGAGATTTTTGAGCGTTGGGCGCGGGCCCTGAGTTTACTTGCTAAGAGACGCCCTGTTTTGTCTCCCCCTATATAGTAGGAGTGTTTGAGCCGAAGGGCCGCATATTCAGCTCTGTCCAAATCAAGGCTCGCCAATTGCGCCCTTGCCGCTTTCAGTTGGCGCCACACCCTGGGCGCGCCTGTCCGACTGTGTACCCTCTCTAGTTCTACCACTTGTGCCGTGAGAAGTTCCAGTTTTTCCTTACGCTCTCTGGATTCAGCAGCAGAAATGGCTATTAGTTCGCCCCTCACTACAGCTTTGAGGGCCCCCCATAGTGCAGCCAGGAGAGTGTCCGGGGAGTCGTTCGTCGCTAGGTAGTCAGTAATGCATTTGTGGAGTTGCTGAGACACTCCCGCTCGATGGAGCAAGTTCTCCCTAAGTCGCCACGTCCCTGTCGGTCTGCGAGTCGGGGGCATGTTGAGAGTCATTGTCACTGCATCGTGGTCTGATAGCGCTACTGGTGTAATGTTCACTGTGTCTACTAGCGCATTCAGTTCCGTGGAACCTATGAAGTGGTCTAGTCGGGCGTATGTATGGTGTGCGTTGGAGTAGAAGGAAAATTGTGAGGCTTGAGGATGAGCCACCCGCCATATGTCTACCAAGCCCTTGTCCCTCAACCATTCCTTCCCTGTTTTGGACAGTGCGCCCGTTTGGCCGTAACGTTGGCCTGACCTGTCTTTCTCCGCATCCATAACCAGGTTAAGGTCCCCCCCAACCACCAGTCTCCTGTCTCGTGAGCTTAGAACGTCCGATAGGGCTGTCGTGAGGAAGTTTTCTTGTCCTGAGTTGGGGGCGTAGAGGGAACCCACCACCAGGGGAGCACCCCCCACCCATAGTTTGTAGGCCAGTAAACGGCCTTTTACTTCTGCCACCTTGTCGCCCACTGAACCCTGGAATGTCCTGGCAATCAGTATGGCCACCCCCGCTTTCTTATCAGGTGTGGAGGAGTAGAACTGTTGGGGGAAAGCTCGGGACCTCATCCGGTGCCAATCTTTGGGGAGGAGATGGGTCTCCTGCAAAAGACACACCGCTGCCCCTGAATTCTCTAGGTAGGATAGGATGGCTCTCCTTTTAATGGGGTTGTTTAGCCCTTTCACATTAAGGGTGATTATCTGAAGTGTGGATCGCGACATGAGGCAATCGTGGGTCTAATCTGCTGTATCTGCTGGAGCTTGGTCATCATAACCACATGGATGTCCCCCGTCTCCCTGACGTCATGCGTCTCTGAACCACACCCTTGCTTGGTCCCCGCCCTAATTAGCACACCGGTTCCCCTCCCCCCCTCCCTAACCCCAACAAAACCCAACGAACAAGCGCAAAACACTGTCCCCTCCCCCTGGTGCCCACCCCAAATCTGTCCCGTTCTCTCCCACCCTCCGCCCCCGGTCCCATGTGTCCCCCCCATTGCTATGGCATCCGGGATCCCTCCCTCCCCCTCCCTAACCCCAACTGAGAAACCCCATGGTCCCAACATTGTCCATTACCCGCCATCCAAGGACCCGGGCATGTGGGAAGTAGAAGGATAGGGAGTACGTGTGATCCAAGTGCCCCGGGCTCCCCGCCCCTGGCAGCCTGACCCCGGTCAGCTCAATTTCAATGCCACCCATTGCCCCTGTTAGAGTCACAAGTCATCTGGCGAAGCTGTATCTTTAATGACTATCTAGGGCCGCCTGCCTCTCTTGCGCTATAGTGTTAGGGTCCGGTCCTAGTCCGAGGGTGGGCGAACGTCTTCGGCCCACTCTCTGCCATCGTTCTCCCGATGACCTCCGTGTGCGGCTGGGCGCCTCGTCCGAGTTCTGGTGCTCCAAGCCGAGGATCTTGCAAGCTTCTTGGAGGGATCGGAGTTGGTACAGCTTGCCATTCCACTTGAAAATCAGGCGAAAAGGGTGACCCCAAGAGTAAGCCACTCCCTGTTCTCTCAAATGTGCGGTCACCCCTCTAAACTCCTTCCTCTTCTGTAGTGTGATGGAGGCCAGGTCTTGGTAGAGTGCTAAAGAGTGTCCTTGGTATTTGAGTGGTTGCTTCGCCCTGGCCTCTCGCAAGATGCGCTCTTTGAGTGGGAAATCTGGAAGGAAGGCAAGTATGTCCGGTGGAGGGGCAGGAACCCGTCTCGCCAGGCCCACGTGGTGCGCTCGGTCAATGTGGATTTCAAAGTCCTGTGTCACTCCCAGAACATCTCTGAACAGTCCCTGGAGGTATTGAGCCATGTCGGACCCCTCTGTGTTCGAGGGGACCCCCTTGACGTGGATGTTATTCCGCATCGAGCAGTTTTCGAGGTCCTCCGCGTGAGCCTGCAAGTCAATTTGTTGGTCTCGTAAGCGTATCATCTCTTGCTGAAGCTGCTCGATCTCTTCGTCCTTGGTTTGCTCGCAATCTTCAATGGCAGCTACTCTTTCACCGATCGCGTCGACGTCGCGGCAGATCTCTTTCACCTCTCCCGCCACCTCGCTTTTGAGCATCTGAAAATCTTCTCGCAGGGTGTTGAAGAGTGATTCTAGGAAGGAGCGGGTAATCGGGACCTCTCCCTCTCCCGTGTCTGTTTGCGACTTCGGTGCTGGGGACGTTCTACCCCCTTTCTCCCCTGACAGGGAGCCTTTGGCGAGCATCTCTTTTAGGGACCTCTCCCCCTTCTTCCTCACCGAAGACATAGGTAGGCCGCAAACTAGTAGAAGTTCGAACCTGGCGCTCGTCGCACTCGCCTGGTGCTTGTCAAGCCCTTTGTCGCGTAGTGTCAGGCCAGGTGGGACTCCCCCCAGCGGGCAGTGTTAGGCCGCAGCCAGTCCCTGCTCCACTCCGGCCTCGCGAATCTGAGCCGGAACTGAGGGCGCCTCGATGACTTTCGGCTGCTGCTGGGCCCACCCTGTGCCCCCAGGCCCCAAGGACACAGGGCCCCCCTGGGAGGCTGCCACTAGTGCCCCCTCCCCTTGCAGGGGTGCCCAATGGATCGGAGACCACTCAGGGGCAGTGTCACTGCGTCTGGTCCTTGCTCCGGCCTGTTCGCAGCTCCTCCACCGGCCGGCTGCGGGCACTCCCGCTCCTCCGCCAGGCGATATCCCATACCGGGTATTAGCCTTCTACGCACTCCGCGCTGCTGTGCTGATCCTCTTCTCCTCACCTCGCCACACGTCGCTGATGATGAAGACCTCTCAACGCTGCAGGCCACCCAGCTTAGGGGCCCCTTCTCCCGATTCCCAACGTGGTAGGCCTTCACTCTAGGCCCGGCTTGCTCTTGGCTGTAGGCGGCCTCAGCAGTGGGCCCAGCCGCGATTGGAGACAGTTGCTGTATGCTTCCGCAGTACTCTGCAGCGTCTTCGCCAGGCGATGACCCTGGCCTTGTCTTGGGCTGCGCTTCGTGCCGGTCCGCTGCCCGCTGTAGCGCTGCAGGGCCCCAAGCGCGACCTCGTCCGCTCTGCCGCCCGCCGGGGCCCTAGCCTCTCCGTCTGGCCGCCGCAGCTGCGTTAAACCCACGCCCACGCCCTGCAGCCGCCAGCCGCAGACGCCGCTGTCGAGGGCCTCTTCACTGCTGCTCTGTGGGTGGCGGTGGTTTCAGCCCAGGCGCCATTACCTCGCACCTCTGCCCGATCCCGTCTGGCCGCCCAAGAGTGCCAAGCGGATCTCCGGCCCTGCGTTGCGCATCTCCAATGCTGTCCCCGCACTGCCGCAGCCGCGTTGGACGCTCACCTACTCCCGGCAGCCGCCGGCCGCCGATGCCGCCGTTAAGGGCCTCTTCACTGCTGCCCCGGAGGTGGCGTCAGTTACGGCCCGGCCTGGGCGCCATTACCTCTCACCGCAGCTCCCGCTCGTCAGGCCGCCCAGGAGCGCTGATCGGCACTCCAGCCCAGCGTTTCGCCCCTCCAGAGCTGCCCCCTCGCTACTGCTCACTTTTCCGCCGTCTGTAGCGGCATCCCCAGGGTCTAATGCTGAGAATCGACCGGGCGAGCAGGCCAGGAGCGGGGAGCCTCCGAGACGTGCGACCTAACAGTCCGCCATCTTGGTCACGCCCCAGGCTAAACTCTTTAGAAAGAGAATATGAATATCACCCAACAGAGGCTATCCTAGCGTCCATTAGGGAACAGCTGTCAGACTATGAATCCCTGGCAGATCAAGAGGCACGCTTTATGTCGAAGTAGCATGTAGCCCGAGTTTACAGTGAGGGTGGTAGACCTGGGCGTAGCCTTGCACAAAAGCTGAGATCGCAGAAAGGTTCAGAATCTATAGCCCATATAGTGGATGAGGGAGATGCAGCTTGTTACTCAAACCTAGAAATACTCCAAGCATTCAAAAAATTCTATGCAAGTCTATATGGACCACAAAACACAGCATCACTGATTGAATTGAACCATTATTTAGAGGATGTGGCACTAGCATGGCTGTCGCCGGGACAAAGAGAAAGCCTGTCGTGGCCAGTGCCAATTGACGAGGTGAGGGAGGCGATCCGTGCATTACCGAACGATAAGGCCCCAGGGTTGGATGGCTTCACTGGGGAATTCTATAAAGAATATTCTGATCTACTAGCCCGCACCTACACACAGTCTATGAGGAGGCATATGACAGTGGTGCGCTGCCGCCCTCATTAAAAGAGGCACTCATTATAACAGTGCTGAAACCAGATAAAGCACCAGAGAGGTGTGAATCTTATAGACCACTATCTCTCATAAATATGGATGCAAAGGTTCTGGCTAAAATACTTGCTATACGGCTGCAACCGCTGATGTCCCAGCTAGTATTTAATCCAGTTTCATAACTGCACGGTCCACAACGTACAATCTCCCTACCATATTCGCATTACTACACCAAACAGAGCCCACCTTACCAGCGGCTGTGTTCCTACTAGACGCAGCCAAAGCTTTTGATTCCATAGCATGGACTTATATGTTTGCTGTACTGGCATGCATGGGTATGCCAGAGGCATTCTTAAAATGGATCAGATTATTGTATGAAGCTCTGACTGCACGAGTGCGTATCAATAACAATACATCAGACGCCTTTAGAGTGTACAGGGGGACAAGACAGGGCTGTCCTCTGTTGCCTCTTTTATTTGCACTCCTTATGGAACCACTAGCCTGCATGATTAGGCAAAAACACGCAGCTGCAGCACTCGGCTTTCACCTGCGGCCACTGATCATCTCATTATACGCTGATGACATGACATTTTACATTAGGGACCCAGTCGTCGATCTAGGACCGGTAATCCGGTAATATATAAAAATTTGAGCACTATTCAGGTCTGTGTATAGATTGGGCAAAATCGATAATTCTTCCGCTCACGTCAGGGACACAACCCCATGCTATTGAATTTCCATTAGAATGGGCATCAGGCCCTGTCAAGTATCTAGGAGTGTGGGTGCACAGGGACCCTAGTGTAGTACTGCAGGAAAATTATGGTAGAGAAATGGCCAGGCTCGAAGACCGAGCTGCGCATTGGATTAAGCATCCGCTCTCTTTAGCTGACAGGTTGGCAGTTATTAAAATGGTAATACTGCCGCAATTACTGTATCTGTTTCTTAACATCCCTATCGTATTAACCAAGCCCTTTTTTAAACAACTGAAATCCCTATTGGCTACACTAACACGAGCTGGTAAAAAACTGAGAATTGGCTGAGGAGTGTTAACTCGACCATATTCAGAGGGAGGGTTTAGTGCCCCAGACTTTGTTATATTACCTTTGTGCCCAGGCTCACTTTGCACACTTCTGGTATGCATCTGATGATTTTATCCCACATGTGGCAATAGAGCACGACGATGCGGCCCTGATACCGCTGAAAGCTATCCTCCCGCATGGTTGCACCTCAACCCATCGTTCTGAAATTACCACATTGCAGACTACTTTGATGGCTTGGCGGGCGGGTAAGCCGGTGTTATACGCTCCTGAGATGCCTTTGCTACATCATCCTGATATATCAGTTACACAGGAAGACAAGTCACCTCAAATACTGCAGGAGGTGGGTCTGAATAATATGGGGGATGTATATATCAATGGAACGTTTTTCAACTTGCCAGACCTGGTGGTAAATAGAGCCCAGTCCCCACTACTCACATTTGTTTATTACCGACTGAGAGCGGCAGTCCGAGCTCATAACCCCATATTTCCCAGCGAACCACCCACTCTGAAAGCACTGCAGTGTATGTTAACGAGTACTTCCAGGCAACATCTTATCACTAAGTTATACACAGCTGCACAAAAGGATGACAATCTGGGCGTTGGGAAACCGATGGAGAAATGGAATGCTGTGCTGGAGCAGCCTATAGGGGAGGAGGATTGGAAAACTTGTTGTGCACAATTAAGCATGCTGACGTCTAATTGCAACTAACGGATAATTCAGTTTAAATACCTTCATCAGTTGTATTATACTCTTGTGCAATTATGCAAGTATGGCCTGAGAAATGATTCCAGGTGTACACGCTGTGGGGCTGAGGGGGCTGATTTCATACCTTTGGCATGGAACTGCCCAAGAGTGAGACAATTTTGGGTGCAGGTTACTGATGTTTTATCTGAGGTGGTGGGGGAAAGAGTGATGTGCACACCGTTGATCTGTCTGCTGGGCCTAGTGAGTGCGTTCAAATCGACAACTAAGAGACTATTATTAGTGAGCTTCTTGCTGGCGAAACGAAGAGTTGCACTTCATTGGGGGAGCAAAAACCAGCCCCACCAAAGAGGCATGGTTAGTGGATATTGAACACTGTAAGACCCAACTCGAACTGTATGCTGAGGAACTTTCTGTGCCATCAAGGCCAAGAGACTATTGGGGACTGATGATGGCCTATCTACACTCAAATGATGGAAATGGGGGGTAGGGTGAGAAGTGGCAATGTAAGGTATTGATCTGACTGGACAGTTGTGCACTGAAAAGTCTGACCTGTCTAATGCATACATAAGTTGACTTGCGGGGACGGGTGAGGAGGGTCGGAATGATCGATATTTGCCTGTATAGAAGTCTGTGATAGGTATACTGGTACCTGTTTTGTGTTAATGTATATTTACACTATGTTGAAAAATGAAATTAAAAAAAAATATATAAACAAATTCTGTTCACACTTTCGTCTAGTTCACAAAAGCCCCCATCTGGGGGATCCCACTAACCACAGCAATGCAGCCTCATAACTTGATAAATATGTGGCTTCTCTGCTGAGACCACAGACAGTGGTGTTGCGAATGTGTTCCATTTCTAAAGCTGTTTTCTCTATGTATCTATTACACCTGCCGAGCTAGAGAGGCTACCAAACAGCTGTAATTGCTGTTCCATTAATCCCATGAAATCAACTTGTGCCATATGCCTTTTCCCTGTGAGAATTTAGCTGCATTACTGAACCCAATGTCACAATTTACAGGATATAAGCCATTTTAGTACATATCCGGCATTAGAGTGCAGTATGTGGCAGGCATTAAGGAGCAGTATGTGCTAGGCATTAGAGTTCAGTCAAGGGAATGGCTTGGGCGAATGACTGACTGACTGACTGACTGTCATAGAATACAGCAAGAGAGAGAGAGAGAGAGAGAGAGAGAGAGGCTGCATATGCTTGAGTGCCTGTGTGTGAATCCCTGATATTAGCACCTGCAAGGCCCTTCATACATTATTTGATTGATATGTGAAACCTTTGCCCACCTCATGGGCCCCTGCTCATCTTGAGCTGACCCTTCAGGGATGTGATGTCTCGATGAATTCTCTCACTCTCTCAGGGTTTGTTGTAATATGTATGTGGGAAAATGGCTATGATGTGTTGCCATCTCTTCTTTTAAGTCATAGATTTAAAGCTTCCCATAGTGTCAAAGCAATATTTATATGTGCATTCTAACACCCTGGGCAGTCGCTGGGAATTTGCAGATACTAAATGGGCGCATTCCTTTGCCTGTTAGTTACAAATAAAACTTAGAAAAAGGACTATACAAACAACATTCGCCCCCCACAATTCAGTGAACTTGACATATTCACCTGACATTGAAACATTCCAGTCCACCACTGTAGTTTGTCTTCCCGAGCCAGTGTGTGGTGGAAGCCCAAGTCACCCTCAGACCACTGAAAGCCCTGCGATGCCAAACCAAAGGCATAGAGTGGATATACATATCCCATCAACATAACAGAGGACTTGTTAAAACTTTAATTGCCAACACTATTGGCACATTCTGATAAAAGGTGTATGCCCCGCTCAGCCTCAGGCAAGAGGCAGTGGATATGTCAATGAAGGGGAAAACATCTTTCCCCTCGAAAGTTTAAAAATAAATCCTGCTATTGTCGAGAGACAGCACTTTAGAACAATTGCTGCATTTACAGCAGCCTGTAGCTGCTCCATGTCTCCTCGTCACCATAGCAACTTCGAAAAGATGCTGAGCGACCTTCAGATAAAAGGATGCTGCTCTTAAATAGAAGGGAAGCTTGTACTCTGTGGAAACACTCAGAGCTGCTTCCGCTCAACAGAAAGCAAAATAGTAAAAGGGCTGCCAACTTCATTTTCCCCACCAGCCTGGCAGCAGAATGCCAAGCCACAGGAATCTGAGCAGGGCCGCCTTAGCCAAAGAAACCACGAGCTTGGCACTGTTCCATGTGCTTCTAGGCATAGGCACACTATGAAAGTTTGGCACTGCAAATCTTCCTTACTAGGTCCACCAGTGACGTTTGGCCTAAACTTCAAGAAAATGAGCTGATGCTGTTAGTTGCCCTTTTGAGCAGAATTACATTTTTTTGCAGTAAGGGTCGCAAGGAGAGATGTGAGTCCAATAAAATCCCCAGATAAGAAAAGTGCTCAACTTTACTGCTGACGTTACCTTTGGTCACAAATTTTCTTGTACTACATTTTCTGGGGCCGATCCTCATAACATGGGACTTGGTATAATTGGTTGACGGGTCGAGATCATCCATGAAGGAGACGAACCGATCTAAATGCTGCAATCCCATAGCTGTACGAGCTATTAGGACGGCATCGCATGATCCAAAAGGTCCTTAAAACGTACTCTTTCTGTTAGTCAATGTGTGGTTTGTTCTAGTGGTGGTATTTTGTTTTGTGTTATGTGTGTAATCCACTAGTGCCATAATGCAGGTACAGCAACAGTCTGTGATGTGCACATAAGTAAATAAAATGATGTCACTTCCTGCTACAGCACTTTCCGTGTTTATGGGGCTCCCTGCTTATGTTTTTTTAGCATATGCGTCAGGTTGCAAGGCTAAAAAACGTTAGCTATTAACAATCATTGCATTTGTCGTGTACACGTGGCACAGACCCGGCCCATCGGCTTTATTATTGAAAAAATATCTTGCTTGTCCTGAGCACAAACGTGACTTCTTGCCTGCACTGGGGATTGAGCTGCAATGACAGACCGACCTGCAGTTTCCAACATCTGGTTCATCTTTCAGTGCAAGGGGCGGGCCCTAGTTTAAAGAGTGCAAAGGGATTCCCTCCACAGGTGTGTACCACACTGGCGTAACGAAACTGCAAGGTAGGTGGAGGGGCCCCCTCCGGACTAAACCGGGAGCTCTCCGGCCAGAGTTCTGCGCTGAGGGGGCCCCCTGGAGCTTGACCCCCCCCCCCGCGGGGGCCTGTGTTACGCCACTGGTGTACCATGTACAACTTCATCAGCCGCTGGGGCGATGCCTGGAGAGGGTACCTGCAAACCCCATGCCGCCTCCCAGACTGCACCTTCATTATGCGTACTGTGCGCCACTTCTTTTGGGGCACAAAGTGAGTTCTCCTCTTAACAGCATCTTTGCCCCTATGCCTGTTTAGGCAATACAGCACAGGGGCCAAGGTTTTCCCCCTTTTGCATGGGCTCTGGCCATATGCACATGATGAGCCTGGGCAGCATAATGTGCACCTGCAGAATCTGTATTATAAAAGGGAATGTGCAGGAGGACCCTACTGTAATACAAAAACAGGGTGCAAATCCCTGCCTGCACAGTACTGACGCGCTTTCTTAATATAGCCCTAGATGTCCAATTACAATAGTCTGGAGAAACAGAGTAATAAATTCCCCACTTATAGTGGGTTTTGTGAAAATCAGCTGCTACTGACCAGTATGCATGATGTTTGTATAGTCAGCTGTCTAGGGGCCTGTAATACGTAAAGGCATATTGCTCACTGACTCCTGCCTGTCGTTTTGCAATGCGACTTATGTACTATTAGATTTACCTCTACAAAATGTCAATTCAAAGAGCGCCGCAAATTAATATTAATTAGGCAGGCCACAATTTGCAACTCCTGGTGAATGGCTGAGAGTGCAGGAACCGGTGGTCTGGAAAGAACAGTGAACCATCGTTCTTGCAGTTGCTTTTCCAAATGGGAAACTTATTTTAAAGTAGCCCCTGTCCAATAAAGAGCAGGTGCTGCTTTTACAAAGAAAATATTTCCTTTGGGCCACTGAATGCTCACCCTGAGGCTACCCTACAAGTTTCCCAAAGTGGTAGCTGCCCATTTTGTGAGTCAAATAGCACCCCCATTTGAGGTGTTAGTATCTGATCTAAGATTTACAAGCACAGTTGTAGTCGGAAAACATTGATACATTCTGGTTCAACTTATAAACAAGAGGGGGCCACCCCTTTCATTACCACACCTGATTGTGATTTTAGTAGGTCCCAAAAGCCATTTTAGAGGACAGCTCGAAAATGGGTTTTTACATAATGTGTTTTATTGCCATAAATCCTGTATTTTTGTGACTCATAGATCACTACTGCAAAACACCTTTGCACGTGAGACCTTTATTGGTATACATGGATTTTCCACTGAACTAGGTCATCAAAAACCCTCTATGCCTCAGGACTAGCCCTGCACTGTGGGTCTCCGGTCTTTGCTCCTCTGGGCTTATCATGCATAGTTGCAGGCTGGTGTGCAGAGCTCTGTGATCTCTACCATTTCTGAATGAGCTATCAGCCATTTTGTGAAGAATATTCTGCTGCATTTGTTTCTTCAACAAATCCTGTGTCCTAAAACAAGTGCTGATAAAGTATATTGGTCTAGCGTGTAGTTGACATGACTTCTTCAGTGACTGGCGGCTTTATGTGGATGGCTTGGTGGATGGGTCTGTGAGTGAATGTGAGAATGAGGTGAAGGTTGAGTGAGTAGAGAGTGAATGACTGATTGAGTGAGTAAGTGACTTCATGCATGGGTAGATGGGTGAGTGTGTAGATGGATGAATTGGTGAGTGCATGGATGCATGATAAATGGGACTTGTTATAAATGTGTACATAGCTTTTGGGGCTTGGCTTGCCAATACCAATGTAAGATACAAGAGTCCTACATGCCTTTATCCATGATATATGTTTGTCAGTCTGCCATCCAAACCTTTAGATGCATGAGAATGATAGTACATGAATCCAAGGAATGGCCACTAGGTTGGCAAAGTATCCTGAGAATTACCACTGTTCTGACAGGGTCAGCATTAGCCCGAAGTGTGTCTTAACATCCTATTGATGCTGTAGGAAAGTGGGTTATTAGTAGGTGGGGGTTTTCACCCTTAGCTAGTAATAATATCACAATCCCTAATCGGTCCAGTCAAGACTCAGTAAATTAATCTTTTCTCAACCCAAGGTAGCTTAGCAAACGAGCAGTCAGGCCTAACTAAGGAGACAGGTATGTGTAAAGCATGTAATACCACTTAAACAGTGAATAAGTAAATGACACAAAACAATAAAAATCCAACACCAATTTAAAGGAGTAGAAAATATTTGTATCTTTAAAATGACACCAAACTGACAACAATCCAATTTAGGGAACCAGAGATATGAATTTCTAAAGATTAAATCAAAAAATGTACATTTTAGTGCGAAAATGCTTAATGCGCCACTTACGGCTATTTGGTCACGCAGGACCGGGGCAAAGTCAACGTTTTTGGCTGACCGTGATGAAGCGTAATTCGGATAAGCAGAAGGCTAGGTCCTGGGCAAAATTTTACCTTCGCACTTAGACTTTTTCCGGGAGCTTTATCCTTGACAACGAGTCCTCAAGCTCCTCGGATCCAGTGTCTGATTCGATGACGGCAGCCTGATACTGTACGATGTCTTGGCAAGTCTCCGGAAATCATGGTCCACAACGTAGATGGCGAAGAGCGCCAGAGTTTTCAGCAGGACAAACTAGTGCGGTCAGGCTGATTCGCGATTTGACGATGGCTGCTTCACTCTCGACATCAAGCCAGTTTCTTCCTGGAGCTTTTCTGCTAAACTTTGCAGGTTTCCAAACTTAGAGATCTGGTTGTTTTTGAGTTCCTTTAGGGAAAATAAGGGCCCAGTAGCTCCAGCCAAGTGTTCAGATACTCTGGGTTGTCTCTTGGGAGCTAGAACTTAATCTCCCACAATGCACCTGCACAGTCCAGGAAAAATCCAGTTGCAACTGGTCAGCTAGGGTGATCCTCTCCTTGGCAGGTAACTTCTTCCAGCACTTTTGTACCTGTTGCTGATGAGGGAGTCCACTTCTTTTCCTTTGAGTTATGCAAAGCCCTTTCTTTGTGGAGCCTTGTGAGTGCAGGTGGTGCAGACCTTCCAAGTGCAAGCCTTCTGTGGTGCAGTCCAAGGGTCCAGCAGAGCATTCCTTCTTCTCCTGATGTTCCAGAATTCTAGAATGTATTTCTAGTGTTCTGGGGCTCTCCCTTCTTTTGCTGGTGAGAGTCCCAGAACACTGGAAATAAATTCTAGAATAATGGATTAAAAACATATCCCCCAAAAGACCTCCCCTACTATTCCAATAACCAATTGCTTCTTTTTATTGTCACTGTAAATTACTTCACTGTTGGTTATGGTCACTACACTGGGGCACATCAGTCACGTTTTGATATTTTCTTGTATATAGTGTGAATACACAGTAGAATTCTTTTTCTAAGTACAGTTTTTGCAAATAAAAATACGCCCATTTTGGGCTGAAGTAGGCACAACAGAAATTCTGTTGCTGTTGGCTTTTTCTCTTTTAAGATTGATTCTTGTCTACAATCAATGAAATGATATCGTTAGAATGTTATACTTATTTATTCTAACTGCATTTTTAATTTAGATGCAAGAAATTAATACCCCTTGCACATCTTCATTTTTTTTGTTGTAATGAGTTCCTTGTGAACAACTGTATTTCTGGCTGATCACCATTATGTCTGCAGCATAGCAAGAATTGCCACAATTGTCATTATGATGGAAAAGAAGAGCATTGACAGAGGTGGAGACCCTCATGTCATGACTGTCCACTGTCTGCCCATAATTGCCACCTTTATTCCATGGCAAGCAGAATGCAAGGAAACAACTTAGCATTCTAGGGCTTTAGGTATATGCCTCCACCCAGGACAAAATGACAGACATACTTCAATTGAGAGCCAAACATCTCACCCAGAAAGAAACAGTGTATCTTCATGCATCACCTCAACACTGTGAAGCAATTGATTCTGTCCTTCGTCTTCAATACTGCCTCAGCAATAGAAATAGAGGTTACTCTTCCCAAGACCCTACTTCGTGAGCTGCTGTCACACGCTGCACCTTTCTACCAACACAAAAAACACAATGAAACCCAATAAACCACACACCGTTTAGCTGGTGCTCTTTTTTTCTCCCAGAGCATTGTTGCTGTCTGGGGCTTGTAGGTCAGTTTTTGAAATTGCTAATCTAGGGTCAGAAACTCTAGCATGCAAAGTGGTGTTGTCTGAAATGATAGAAGCAGCTGAAGGTGCCATGATGCCGTGGGGCCACTTCGTACCTAGACAGTCACATGTTTTTAATTATATTATGAAGCACTATGATGAAAATGTAATTGCACAATTGTTTTGGTTTAAACTAGTTTTCCACAAACATTTAAAATATGTTTTTTCTGATTACTGATGACCACTAATTGAGGCATGTTTCAAGCCTTATATTAGAACAGTAATATCAACACAGTCTCCAGCCCGTCCTTTCTTAGAAAGAACGTCACTCATCAGAGACCACATGGTCAAAACCTTATTAGAACATTGGAATATTGAGCGCTCCATTGAAGACAATGGAGTGCTCCAGGCTTCTAATGGCTGGTAGATGCCCGCGGAGCAACATCCCTGTGTTTTCTGATTTCACAGCTGTTGCTGTGAGCAAAGGCCTCTCTGAGCCTGGGAGGATTTAAACACCCTCGGGCTCCGTGAGGCCTTTGCTTTTATTAATTAGAACATTCTGCCCTCTAGGGGCGGAATTTTCAAATATCCTTAGAGTCCTCCATAGCGGGCTGTACTGGCCATTAAAGGCCCGCTCCCTTGTTAGGCTTGGGCCTTTAACGCTGGAGCTGACTTTTAATAGCTGGTAGAGCCCACTATTGTGGGCTCTAAGGCTATACCATTACAGAAAGCCAGACTGTGGAAATTGACCAATTTGTTCCTCGAGACAAACTGGGGGGTGTTGTTTGTTTTTCAATGCTGCTTCACTGTATCTTTTGATCACAACTGCTTGTACACTTCTCTAGGATACAAAAGATTGTGTTACAATGTCAAGATTTTCTCAAGACTGTGTACACAGAAGTATGACATGTGTATAAATATTTGAAATGTATTGATTTGCCTACACCACTTGGCAGGCCCATTGCAACACTCTTGGCATGCATATTGAAGCAATATTAAGCGATCTAGCGATATAGTTTAACAATATACAATTCCTTGTTCAAAGCAATAAAACTCACTAAATAGCTTAATAGGGAACATTGCTTCTTGTATGTACCCAAGTTCCATTATGGGATATATTATGGCCATATTTCTTAACACTGGGCAGAAATTAGCATCAAGGGCCCTAGTCAACATGTGCATCAGTGGCCTTTGGCCGCAGAAACATCAGTGATCACAAATCGTACATTTAACAGTGGTTCCAAGGAAGTTGGACATCTATGGTCCTATCGGTCACAAACAGCAGAAATATCAGTGATCACAAACAGTACATGGTCATAGGAAGCTTATGTGCCCAGGGGCTTCTTGAGCAGTATCCTTCTCAGTGTTTACAGGCAGTATATGTGTCAGTGATCCCAGGTAGTACAGGCATTAGTCAGTACATGCATCAATCACCAAAAACAGCCAATGCTTTTATGGTCTCAAGCAAAACATGCATTAATAGTACCAGGCAGTGCATGCATCCACTGGAAGGTGGGCTGAGCAGCACAGTCGCTCAGTTTTGTGTCAGCCGCCCAGCCTCAGATCAGTTACAAAGGGGCATGCGAACAGCAGGTCTATTGTGTTGTTCGCTGGTGCACTCCCACCTGCCAGCTGGGGCTCTGCTACATGACGTTTGCCTTCTTTGATACATATGTGGCAATGGCACAGATTGATTCACTGTGGCAATAATCAGTGCTTAATTTGAGCCGGTGGTTTCCGGTGCTGGGCACCGGCACTTAATTGTCAACACCAGTGCTTGTGACAGTCCCACAAGGTGGCGCTGTCTGGCTAATTTAGAGATGACCCCAACAACAGTTCATTATTAATTCAATGTACATTAAAATGACTATTACCTGCTTGGCAAGCCATTCTTTGGGTGCCTGGAATAGTCTGAATTGTCAAACTTGAGTGTGATGGTAAGTAGTTGTGTTGCTAGTATCATTGGCAGTATAGCAGGGGCAATGTGTGGTGCAAGCTGCAGTGGCCTCCTGATGAGAGCCCTGGCACTTTTGCTTTTTTATAAATTAAGCACTGGCAATAATGGTATTTGGGGGTTGTGTTCTAACTGTAGCTCCTAGCAGTACAGGATGGTGGGTCAGGAGTGAATGCGGACCCTAGGGCACGGATCACAATGAACTGAACCTATGGAGCAGTAGTCCAAAGGAGGAACGGAGAGAGGGACGTGAAAGAGAAAGCAATGAAGAGCAAAAGGGTCAGAGGTAGACAAGAGTAACATATAATAATGTGGTAAAAGGAAAATAATAAGAGAGAGCGAAAGCAGCAGCAAATAAAATAAGAGAAATAGATATGAAACAAGATACTGCAGACACATTGAAAAAGAGTTTGAAAATGGGCAGAAAAGTTGAGGAAAAGGAATATCATTAAAACAGTCAGACAAACAGCTTAAAAAAACAGGGTCTGCTTGTTGCAACTAAAAATGTGATTCAGATACCAAATTTAATTATTGTGTCAGATTGTGCCTAATGCAGAGTTCCATGTATAACTTTCAGATCACTAGTTCTAGTACTTATGCAGTAGTTGAGTAGGGGAAATACAGACTGGAAAAATCTATGTGTGGCCTGTAGCCCACCCTTCCTAATACCAGTCAGAGAACTGTTGGTAAATGTAACTACTACTACAGAGAGTGCTGTGTATCCTGAAGGTCACATATCAATTCTTAGAGAGAAGGCACACTGGATTAATGCAGCTGCTGCAGATTATTATGTGGTACTTTGATCAGAAGTCTCCAATCACAGTTAGAGGTAGATCAGTGGGTTAATGCACCTGCTTGTGAGTAGAGAGTGAGCACTTATTTATAAAGCACACATACTTCTCTTGACCGGAGGCCAGTGAAGGAACTGCTACACGTGGGAAACCCTATCAAATTTTCGAAGATTAAAAATTGATCTGACTGCAAAATTCAGGATGAACTGAAGCTTGCATATCGCTCTATCTAAAAGACCCAGATAGCAGGCATTAGCATAGTCCAGAAGTGAATTGATTGCAGCATTCATCAGAACTACTCTCAGTTCAGTACAGTTCAGCTCCATTCAATAATTCTTTATTCGGTCAATATAAACCATAAAAACACTAAGATAAGATTACAGAATGCACATATTAAGGATATTTAAAGCAAGTTTACACATAGCTCTTACCAAATACCAACATACCATTAAATTATGTACAAAAGACACATAATAATACACAGTTAAGGACAGAAATAAGAAAGCCAATTTAAAAAGCCTGACCGACAAATAACTGACATCAAAAACCTTACAAATGGGTCCGATATGCTATCATCATCACATCTTTATTTCGCATTCAAATAAATGTATAAACAGTACATAAAATCATCGAAGTGTAGTATACATCATATAAAACAACGGTTCAGCTTTATTAACTATTAGAACATTGGAATGCTGGGAGCTCCATTGCAGACAATGGAGTGCTCCATGCGTTTACTGGCCGGTAAAGGCCCGCAAAGCAACATTCCAATGTTGTTTTCAAAGGCCTCTCGGAGCCCGAGGGAATTTAAACCCCTCGAACTCCGAGAGGCCTTTGTTTTATTTGTTGGAACATTCTGCCCTCTAGTGGCAGAATGTTCTAATAGCCTTATAACCCTTCGTAGCTGGGCTATACCGGCTATTAAAGTCCTGCTCCCTTGTTAAAGTCCCTCGCCTTCGGCTCGGGCCTTTAACGCTGGAGCAGGCCTTTAATAGCCGGTATAGTCCGCTACGGCGGGCTATAAGGCTATATTAAAAAAAAGATGATGTTAAATTCATAAAACAGCTATAAAATGGATTTAAAAAGTCGTAGAACCGTATACATAAAACGGCTTGCCCCCGCTGGTGGGTGGTACTGCAAATTCTAAAAGTGTACTCCATGTGGGTTAAAGTGCATTTTTCTGATTTTCAGCAAGAAGAAATTTGGCAAGCATAAAACATATGTACGGAGTTTCCAATGCTCGGAAAGATTAAGGGGTTGTTTGTGCGATCGAATACAGAATTCTTTCAGCAGTGGAATAATAAATGTTTTCCGCTCTACCGTGTAGAATGAACAAAAGAATAAAAGATGTGAAATAGATTGGAGGGAAAGACCCTCACAAGGACAGAAAGATAACTGGTTTATCGAAAATACTTGAGCCGGGTAGGCGGCCATTAATGGGATATAATTCAGTCTAAATCTAGTCAATACAAAGCGGTGGCTGATGTTCGTGACAAATGAGATGTAGGATAAATGACCACTACTTGGAGTTGGTGATGCAAAGTATGTGGTCACTATAATTTTATTTTGATTTTCTTGCCACCTGTGTGATTTGCATTTGTTATAAAAGAGCTCTTTTAGACGCGATTTAGAAAAGAATATACACTTGGACGGTGAGTTGAACAGATGCTCCAGATCTAATTCTGTGAGGGACTATTTCACGTAAGCTAGCCAGCTAATCGAGGAAGCGCGGTCCAAGCTTAGGATGTCCCTTAGTACTAGATGGTTCAGAGGGACCGATTCCCTTATACAAATTGAAAGCCAGGCTAGAAGGGGAGCAATTATCATGGTATCAGAAATGAACGGAAAGTATAATTCTTTGTGAATTAAAATGCTTGGGCACGATATAGTGGTAGCTAATAGTCTCTTTAGAAATTTATCTTCTATTACTTGAAGGGAGTTAATGTCTGCAATTCCCCAAACAGCTAAACCATATGACACTATGGATCTTGTTTTTGCATGATAGATTTCTAATATTTCTTTTACTGGTTTATTCCCTATTTTTGCTGCAAACTTCCAGATGCCAGCAATGCTTTTGGACATCAGGAGCGCCCTGTTCCTCACCATAGTAGACCATTTTAATTTATCGTTGAAGAAAATTCCCAAATACATAAAATTGTCCACTCTATCCAGTCTTCTGCCATTTATATGAAAGCCCATTACTTTCTGCTTCTTGGCCCTGCCCATGGCCATCACATAAGTTTTTGTTTTATTAACACGTAGGCCTAGGTCTGCCACATATGTGGAGTATGTCTCTATCAAAAGCTGTAAGGCCATTAGTGTTCTGGCTAAAAGGACGGCGTCATCTGCATAAAGCATGACAGGTAGGGGATATGAGCCTACCACAGGGACGTCCTTGCATTTTTCAATCAGAGCTTCGGAAAGTTTGTTTGTGTAAAGGGAGAAGAGAAAGGGGGCGAGAACATAACCCTGTCTTACCCCTTTATCAATCCTAAAAGGTTTTGTGCACTCCCCTTTTTTCCCATAACGGACAACTGCCTCTGCGTGTCTGTACAGGTCTCTGATGAATGAGATTATGGGTGTGTCCACGGCCAAAGACTCCTTGATAGACCACAATTTATTGTGGCTCACGCAGTCAAAGGCCGCAGACAGATCCATACATGCCAAAAATAGCTGCCCCTGTTTGGCAACAGAATATTTTGCGGCAATTAGGGCGAGGTAGAGGCACTGATCTATTGTGCCTCTCCCCTTCCTGAAGCCATACTGCGCTTCAGCGAGGATTTTGTTCTCAGCTGCCCACTCCTCCAGCCTGTTCAGCAGCAGTCTGCCCATTAACTTTGCTGTGCTGTCCAGCAAGGAAATCGGGCGATAGTTAGCCGGGTCTGCGCCACTCCCCTTGTTATGGATTGGGACTATGACGGACTGTCTCCAAGACGGCAGAGGGACGACTTTCGCTATGGCATTAAATGCAATTGTAAGGATAGGTACCCAGAGAGGTTTGTTGATTGTAAAAACAACTAGTGGAACCCCATCTGGCCCAGGAGCCTTCAATGCTGGAGATTGATTTAATGCAAGTTCTACTTCACCTATGGAGAACTCCAGTGCTAGTGGGGCCCTCAGGTGTTGCACTGGTAACTCTGGGATATTAGCAGGTTGTTCCTGGAATATTTTTTGGAAGTGATTTATCCACGTGGCCTCATCAATGTGGAGGTCCAATGAAGGCCCGCTCTCCTCCTGGAAAAGGGGACTGTTAATTATTTTCCAGAAAGATTTGCTGTCCTTGGAAATGGATGCTGCTCTCAGATTTTCTGACGCTTCCTTGGTGATCTCCCTTTTCCTTTCCCGTCTTGCGGATTTATAAGCAGACCTAAGAGTTCTAATAAGAGTTTGATCTCTAGGTTGTGATTTAAGTGCTTTATGTAAATCCACTAGTGCCTGTGAGCAATTTTTCCCAAACCATTTTTGTCTTGAAGGAATTTTTGGGAAAGTTTGACAAGTAAGGTATCCCTTTATGGAAGTTAGAATCATATTAAATGCTTCCATGGTTTGGTTAGCAGTGGAGGATAAATTTAAACGTAAGGAAATCTCCTTATAGGAGGAAGACACTATTTTCGGTCATAACTTTGCGGGATCAATGTTCACCCATTTTAAAGTGTACCAGTTTTTCCTGGCTAGTGTTGGTTTAAGTAAACAGTTGGAGCCCAATTTTTAGGTAGGTACCAGCTAAACGTAAAGTACAGAAAGGAGTGATCACTAAATGCAGACTGTATGACCTCAAAGTTCTTAACATTTCTACGTGAGGCCATAGGGAACAGAATAAAATCTATACATGAGAAGCCCCCTGCCCGATGAAATGTGGCCTCCATTTCCCCCGAGATAGGGCATTTTGGATTGGCAATTTCCAGGTCCAGTGTCATCAGTAGTCTATTTAGAGCGTTGCCATAGTTATGATGGTAAAAGTGAGTCAGGGGATGGCCCTGTTCATCGGTGACCCCACATACATTGTGATCTGTGTAGTTGCAAATGTGGGCATTAAAGTCCCCTGCCCATATGATGGGTGGCCGTCTGGTGTAATTAGATAGTAAGTCCTCCAGTGTGTGCCCCAGCCCTTCTGCTATCTTTGCTAAGTTTAGAAAGTTATTATTATGAAAATGTATTAATATTAAATCTGGGCTTTTCCGTCCCCTGGCTACAATAATATGGAAATAGATCGAGCTATTGACGAATACTATTTTGTCAAATGAAAGGGTATTGGCAATGAGTGTTATTAGGCCCCCTTTAGCTCTGCCTGCGATAGAGGGAGTGGCTGGTGTAAAAAAGAACAATAACCATTTAGGAAGAAAGGTTTTTGTGCCCATGTCTCCTGTGAGCAAATAATGCTGTATCCCTCAGCTCTGAGTCCCACACTAGAGTACCCTTTTCCTTTTGAAATCCAGCTATATTCCATGAGATAAGTGAGATCGCTCCTTCGTCAGGCTGGAGGGGAGTCGCCCTACTTGGATCGGCAGGTGGTAAGCGTGGAAAATCGAGTAAGGCCTACCTGGTGGTAGGGGAGCACCCCATTGTAGTACAATCTCCTATCACATGTTGTGTTTCTTCATCCTTACAATCGGGAAAGCTGGATGGAGGTAAGGGGTTACCGAGGGGGCTGAGTCAATCGCAGGTATCCAAGTCCTCAAGGGCGGCAAATCTGCTACCAAGCAGGAGATTGTTCCCCGTTATCTGAGGAGGGCAATTTAGGCTATTGACTGCCTGGTGACCTGCATTATTAGTAGTAAGTTTAAGTTTGGGTGGTGGTTTATAGAAAAAGGCCAGTGGGACTATAAAGATCTGCGTGTGTATGGACGGAGCTGATGGTAGCTGGCATAGTAGGTGTCTCACCAACCCTCGATTGTCAAAGTTAAGGACGATGCAATCGTTATTAATTAGTTTTGGCCCATGGCCTACCCAAGGTATTCTCCTGGCCATTATCAAATGGTTTTGTATTAAATGGCCTATGTCAGCAGCTTTAGATAGCCAATGTCTGGCCTTCGCCATCAGTTGGATGGTAGTTTCTTTTTGGGAGGCTCTAAGTGGTGGGACATTTACCATAGTGATCACGAAAGGACATGCCGCAGGTGGTAAATTGAGAGTTGGGGGGCCACTACTCAGCAATGTGGCAGGGAGACGTGTGCTAAATGTGTTAGCATTTAGATTTGTGTTAGAGTTGGAATTGAGAGCTATCGGGGCTATGTGTGCGTTAGGGTTCATAGCATTTGTATCCGCTGCAGACAGGCCTCTATTAGGCCTATGAGGGTCCGACTGCGATATATCTCGGCCCGCCACTATGCGGTCAGTGTTTGCTAAGATGGAATTTTCTTTTGCTTGACCCTGATGTCACTTACTGCTTGTAGCGGCCAGTCTAGTCGGGTGACAATCAGGTGGATAAGTTCTTTAAGGTGTGCTTCAACCTCCTGCCAGCCGTAGGTCGGGCAGGGCTTAGTCTGTTGGGGGGCCGGGGCTCTTGTTTTGTCCTGCCCGGGATTGCTCTTTCTTGATTTTTTTGCAGTGGAGACTTGGGCTACTTTGGATGGGCCTCTTTTCCTTTTAACGGTGAAAGGGGCGGCCTCAGACTTTGGCTGGCCCCCAGTGATGCAATCGGGGACGGCTACCGAGATGAGAGGGGGTTCACATATAATGGTCTCGCCAGCTATGGGTTGAATAGCTCACAGCTAAGGGAGTGCAGAGCGTCAGTTAAGGCCACCCCCGCTCCCAGAGAAAGCCTCCTTTCCGCGTTCGCTATTTCTCTGTCCAAGGCGCTGGTTGCCTAAGCAAGGAAAGAGTCAAGTGCAATTCTCGTTACCTCCTCTGATGCTGGCTGGTTCCCTTTCTTCTTCCCCATTCTCCTGAAGTTCGTAGAACAGGGACGTTAGGGGGGGCCCTAGCCCAGCCTCCTCCTGGTTCTGATGGGCGCAGACGGGCCCGCCCTTAGCCCGGGCACGGCACGGGCACGCCCGCGCGCGTCCCGCTCTGCGGGAGCCCTGGCGTAGTTTTAAGCGCCTCCTGGCACGCTCGTGCAGGTGATGGCTGACCTCAGCCGCAGGGAGCACTGGGTTGCAGTCCCGCTCCCCCTCTGGTGTCAGCAGGCGGAAAATGCGAGAAAACGGGCGGCTCCCGCTACGGGAGCCCTGGCGTAGTTTTAAGCACCTCCTGGCACGCTCGTGCAGGTGATGGCTGACCTCAGCCGCAGGGAGCACTGGGAGTTGCAGTCCCGCTCTCCCTCCGGTGTCTGCAGGCGGAAAATGCGAGAAAACAGGCGTCAGAAAGTAATTGAGGCCAGCTAAACACTTCAAATTTCAGCTAAAACTGCAAAAAACTGTCAAAACCACCTAATCAGTAAATAACGTTTTCCTAAGTCTATTGGCTCCACAAAGAAAATTTGCGACCCCAGAACACACCACTGGCGAAGCAAGCAGTTGTAGAAACAACATAGCAGGTCTTACTTGGGTGAAGTGATTATTTCTTACTAAAGGTAGTATAAATGTATTCCTCAAGGTATAATAGAAGTCGTATAAAAATATAAAGTGCATCATGTTCTGATCTGAAAAATTATCACAAGTACAAGGTTTAAGGTCTCCTTGTTTACAAAAACCCTTGGGAGTAACTAAAAACCAATGAATGTTATTAAACCTAAACCTTGTCAATAGGGAACGATGAAAGGCGTTGCTAACAATCAACAGGTAGGCTTGCCCCTTTGAACAGGTTTTCAATAAAATGTACTGTTTTACGGTAGGTTTGGCAAATTCTATCCCCTCTCTCATTTTGCCACTTATCCAAAAGCAGATTTTTTTTACAACGTCTATTTCTCTGGGTGGTAGAGGCCTAGGGTTGATAAATAGATCTGTACAGTGCATGCTCGACAACGTTTCTTCAACATATCTTAACCAGGGGATATATAAAGCCCGCTCATGTGCTCTACAATCCTCGATCACTAACTAATTTAGAATGAGGGCCGGGCTAGAACAAATTTTCAACTAACGAGTAATGGGTGCCAGTGCGATAAGGTCAGAGTTATATCCCAAACCAACCTCCTCATGTAGCATGTATAAAGGAGTACTGGTGGGAAAAGCAAACAGATGAAGCAAAACAATATTTCCGACCACTTGGAGTTCTCCTCTGTCTTTTTACCCCCACGCATCTCTCCCATAAGTCGCCATTGGGACTCAATTTACTCGATATACCTTCAATAAAGCAGGTACCAGTTTGGCCCCCAGTCTACGTGCAAAGTCCATGGTAGCACCACCGCCCTCATTAATGTGCTCTTTTGCAGGGATTTTTGAGCAAACCAAGAGCCTTTATTATCAAATGAGACCCCAAAATAATGAAAGGTTGGAACCTTAGTAAGTTTGACCCTGTTGCCAAAAAGCCTTTGAGCACCAGCCTTCCGAAAAACCAATTGTCATGGTCTGTGATGTAGTAAAGTTGGTGGACAAATCTAGAGAGTTCATAAAATCAATAAAAGCATTTAACAAATGCTGAAGACCCAAGGCAGTCCATGCAAACAGGACCGTATCGTCTGCTTATAACAGGGTGGAGATTAATTTAGACACCACCCTTGGAATATCCCCACAGGATACTGTGTGGGCGTCTCCGAGGTTATTAATATATAGGGTAAAAAGCAGGGGAGCCAAAATGCACCCCTGTCTTACCCCTCTCTGAAACCCCCTCAGGTGGCAATCATGCTCTTGTTCTCGTCATACCTGGCAGAGGCTGAAAGATTAGAGAGTTATGTAAAAATGACAAAAGCTCGACCTCCATACCCAAGTCCAAAAGAATGTGCCATAGTTTGGATCGGTCAACTCGGTCAAATTCCGAGGTTAGGTCCATGAATGCCATGTGTAGGCAATCCATCTTAGCTACAGTATATTTGCCCACTATTCGTTGCAGATTGACACACTGATCCAGTGTCCCTCTTTCCTGCCTGAAGCCATATTGTAAATCTTATATTACATTGGAGTTATCTAGCCAAGAGGTTAAATGCTCCAAGACAACTTTCCCCATTATTTTAGCAGCCAAGTCTAAGAGGGAAATAGGGTGATAGCAGGTCGGGTCGTCCTTAGCCCCTCTTTTAAAAATAGGAAGAATTATTGCACTAGACCAAGAAGAGGGTAAACCACACTTACATGCCTCATTAAAGACACGAGACAGGATATTCGCCCATGTCTGATGATCTGCTTTATAAAGGTCCAGGGGAACCCCATCTGGACCCGGCGCCTTACCCCCTGCTGTGGCCAGGATCGCTTTACCCACCTCCTCCATGGTGAAAATCAGGAGTGGGATATCTTTTTCTGGAACCCATGGGCTTTCAGGTCCTACCAGGTCCTTCCCACTATATATTCCCTCGAAATGGGTTACCCATCTGTCAGGGGCAATAACGCAGTCCAGTCTGCTATTTGCCAGGCCAGTAAAAAAAGGTCTGTTAAATATCTCCCAAAATTTAGTGTTGTCCGCTAGGACCGAGGCTTGGCATAGGTCCTCCCAGGCTTGCTCCTTGATAGCCTTTTTCCTCTGAAGCATTGCTAATTTACATGTTTTCCTACAAGCCATTGTTTTTTCCTCATCCCTGGGCTGCTGCTTTAGGGCAGCCATTAGGACTCTGTGGGTCTTAAAGCAACTGCTACCAAACCACTTTTCTGCTTTATTAAGCGCAGTTTTAAGATAGCACAGAAGGTTTGTGGCAATTTGCCCACTAAGTCTATTAAAAGCCTCAAGGACTACCCTGTCCTGTGAGCCACTAGCGAAACATAAGGCGATATCACCCGTGTTTTGTGTGTAAAAAGTGTTTAGAAAAATTTCAAGAACCACCCTTTCCCATTTTAACCTCCTGGCCAGATCCATAGGATTTAGGATTTTGTTGGAGTGACTTGTATTCACGTATTATCCATTCCCAAGTCACCAGCCCCGTCCAACAATACGGGATTATGGTCACTGAAATTACTCCAACAGATTCTCAATGTGTTAACTGTGGTGGCCAGGGGAGCTGATACCATATAACAGAGGCAGAGCCCCTACCAGTAAAAGAGGGAATCATTTTACACTCCCTTGTCTGTTCCAGACAATTCAAATTATTAGCTGCCAAGAGCTCTTCAAGCAGATTACCCTGTTTCGTATGTTCAAAATGGGAAGCCACTGGAATACATCTGGTGTGCTTTTTACAAAAATACAGCCTTGCTGGCAAAGACGAACATTAAAATCACCCATTATTATAACCTCATAGTGTGAAGTCCTTTTCTCTCCGTACTGTTCGAAAAAATGTTGCAACGCAAGCATATGTTCTGTTTCTGAGGCCCGACTAAAAGAATTATAAAAATTGACCACCAACAGTGAGGCATTATTTAAAAAAAAAAAATTCAATAGCCAGCAAGTTTGGTGTTTTACTTTCCAAAAGACCCAAAGTACAAGACATTTTGAGAGAAACAAGGGTAAGAAGGCCACCCTTGGCTCGCCCTGCTGCTGAAGAAGACGCACCTTTAAAGAAAAGAATACCATCCTAAGAAACGAAACTTTCTGTGTCCCTTGTTTCCTGTAAGGCCACTATGTGGCTTTCTCTAAGCTTATCCAGCCACCTCACACCGTCCCTTTTGGACTTCAATCCTGCTATGTTCCAAGACAATGCTTTTAAAAGAGGGGGAGGACGATTAAGACCCAAGAAATGGGGCGCCTTAGGCGCACTACCCAGCGTACTTTCAGGTAACTTAGAATAAAATAAAAAATACTGTGTAACATATTTAGTTTTAAGAAAATTGCAGACATTTACTGCTGCATTTATCTGTTTCATAAGACTAAGCTTCTTATCAAATGTAAATCCTAGGCTCTTGACCTTCTTCACAGCCACAGTCAGGAAACCATGGGACTCGGGTCATCAGGAAGAAGCCCTCAGGTTATTTTTACCAAAGGCAAACTCTTCTGTCTTTGAAACATTCAGTCTTTGGAAATTAACATTCATCCATCGCCATACTGCCACTGATCAGTTATAAAAATCTTCCTTTATTTCAGCCACAAGCTTATCAAACCGCAGAATAAGATGGGTGTCATCAGTCTATGAGATAATTTTGAAACTGAATCCTCTGACAATCCGGCCAATGGTTGCATATATATATAAATATATATATACATAAAGATGAAAATGTTTTTGAATTATGCAAAGGTAACCTGACAGTGAACCTCATATTTTCAAGAAAAGATTTGAGCCATTGCAGAGTAGTTCCATACATATCCACCTCCTCAATCCACCAGATCAAATGGAGTGATCTAAGAATCAATGCAGTAGAAAGATCAATCAGAATGAGGCCGTGAGTGACCTCTGTGTTGGCTGTATGTCAAAGGATGTAATCTTATGGAGATACCTTCCTCCCACCAATGCACAGTGAGAGCTCTACAAAAGCAGAGTTTTTGGGATAAAATGCAGAATCCCTCCCTCCAAAAAAACCAAATTCAAACATTTACTCCTAAAAATTCATCAATGTGTCCCCAAGGACTACCTCAAATTCTGACCACACTAAGCTGCACCACTACTTAAAATGCAGCCCATGATGGGCAATCTTTTTCCATCTTTCCCGCGGCCCGTGGGTCCTTTGCCTTAAGTTGTCCACAAACTTTCAAACTCTTCTTCAATTATCCTTCAGCAGAAAGGTTTCAGCTTAACTCCTCTGACTTTTCAGTTACCTGTAGCGATGCCCTGCTAGCTGACCTCATGCCTTGTTCACTTAGCCATCTCTCGTCGCTTTTGTTTCCAGTCACTGCCTTCGTGCCCCATGCCGTGCAGCGAATAGAAGCTACGGAGTCCTTCTGGTCTGAAAACTGACTGTACAGATGAGTCAGTCACGGAGATGTCAGTGATGAGACAGCGGCAGGGAGAGGCAAAGGAGAAGCCAAGCAGCAGAGGAAAACATTCAAATTCACAATCAGAGTGAGGGATGTGAGTCAAAGCAGCATGACTTCATGAAGGACAAAGCACTTTTCCTGAAGGAAAGCTTTAGGATCTCGGTTCTCAAGTGACAAATGCTACAGAAGCCTAGCTTACCTGGGTAAACTCTAGATACCTGTGTTTTAATTTAGGTATTTGAATAACAAAACCATTTTATTGTGGCAGGAGTGCCTCTAACATCAGGGCCCTATTACAGAAAGTGCCCCGGTGGTGCAATGGGTGTTTTGCGCCTGCCTTTACACCCTAGAGGAACTTTGATGTCATAGAACAGGCCTCAGTAGCTTGAGCCGCTCCTTCTTTAATATGGATTGTGACAATGTACATTGTGCATTTGTGAGAGAACAATTTGTCGTTCCCTCATATAAATGGGGAAAAAAACCCATGCAAATGAGGAAACAATGGGGCATATCTACAAGCCCCTATCGCCACCACAACAGCACTTTTACCGACGTTGTGGTAATAATAGGGGCGGCGCCTTATTTACAAGGCAGCGTTAAGCCATTTAACGTGGCTTAACGCTGCCTTGTAAATAAGGCCCCCCTTCACGCTATGGTTAGCGTGAAAGGGGTGGGCAGTGCGTTCCACCGCAACAGCAATTGATTTTGACGCTCCCACTATGTACAAGGGTAGCATACATAGGAGGCAGCGCCAAAATTAAGACCTGGAAAAACCTGGTCTTAAGTTGGCGAAACGAGGAGAAATGCATTATTTCGTTTTTGCTTTTTCCATGTGTGCTGCCTTGTGCACGCAGACACCCTTGCACTATGGTGCAAGGGTGCCTGCGTTGGCGCTAAGTTGCTAAACTTAGCGCCATCGCAGGGGGAAACGCAAGGCTGCAAAACATTCTTGTAAATGTGGTGCAGCCTTGCGTTTCAGAAGTGGCGTAGAGAGGAGTAACGCCTCTCTCCGCCACTTCCTTGTACATATCCCCCAATGTGCCTTTGCACCCTCGCCTTATTTGAGGCTTGAGTGCAAAGGAAAAGAAGCTGTCTGGAGGTGCACTGGATGGGTGCTTCATAAATGTGGAGGACAATCAGTGTGGTCCCTGTTGGCACCTCTAGGGAGGGAGACACTAAAATAAGAGGAACTACCCCATGCATCTGCCTGCGGGTGGGTGGAGTGACACACCGCACCCACCTGCAGGGGGGTGCCTTCCTCCTTTTCAGAGGCCTGTCTGCCTCCAGTGCAAGTGGGTGCTGCAGTTTCAAACAACAGCTCCATGTTTTACCAATTCTCTCTCCTCAGTGCAAGTGCCATCTGTTAGAGTTTGTGACTGCAACATCTTATTTAGTACAATCAGGCGTTATGTTTGGTCTGCACCAGACTCGCCGAGTTCAGGGTGTGCCACGGCACAAATAGATTGATGCATAATTCTAGCCTGGGTGCTTCATATACAAGAATTTGCTTCAGCACAGTGCTAGAGATTACGTTTTCTGCAAACGAGCTGCACATACACTACAAATTCTGTCTGCAGAAGAACTTACCAGTCCATACTAGCTGCCTGTGTGGTGCAACCAAGAATAGAACCTTTTTGAATCATGTGTGACTTAAGAGAAACTGTTGTGGGCCCATTCTGCAGAGGACATTTTAAAACTGTATCAAGGTCATCCGAATCCGGGACCCCACTGCAGCACCATGCCCAAAGCCATTCTCCTAAAAGATGGAAGTTACCCGGTTAAGGAATACACAACAATTGCTCAGAGTCACGCCCAGTTCAAATATTTTTTTCTCATGAAACTTGGATGAACCATCTCCTTCTACTATGATCTCTGTGTGCATTAATAGGCCAAGGTTGGTTCTTTTGACTTTTCCAGATGTACCCATCAGAGATTCCTATCAGAGATATCCATATCTAAAGCATTGGTTAAACGGGACACCTTGAGTGTATTCTGCAGGCACTCTGCTCTGGAAGCTTCCTCTTGGAGTGATGATCTATAAAGACTTGAAGTCAACAAAACAGGGCATTTTTGCTCATATGGATTGAATAGTTGTGGGAAAAGCTCTTCTATGTGATTTTAATCTGTTGCACAGACTCAATCTTATTGTAAACAATCATCACCATGTTGTGACAACATCTCTGGTTTCAGTGTGGGACAAAGTGACCTTTATGACCTTTGGTTCCATGAGAATTTTCATAATCGCTACAAGCACCAATGCGCTTCTTCAGTTAGAACCCTCTTAACTATGTTCAAGCCGCAAAGCAATGTACGTGACAAGTAAAGTGTGCATCTCCTCTAAACTCGAGTTTCTTCACAAGTTCTGAAAGAATGATCATTCCTTGATGCATGTCCATAATTGTCACATTCTGAAATTCAGGATATTACCTGGCACGTTTAGTTCACACTCTTGATCCAGCAGGTTACTAGCAACAAGCATTCATACACAAAATACTCACTTGGGCCCATACATTCATACTACGCTAGCAATTTCCGCTGGGTGGGTCAGTTGGTACTCTTTATCAAGATCCCTGCTACCAATTACTTTTCCGATTGAAGAGTAATGACTTACCAATGAATCCTTTGCTAATTGGGAAGTTTAAAATGAGTGACGTTCCATACAATTCATAATTTCTGAAATAATCACTGAGTCAAGAAGTTTTAAAATATTTATCTAAAGTTTTAGCAGAGTAAAATACAGAACCACATGATACTTAATCGCATATCAAGGATGAAGTACAAGAAATCAATTATCGATTAATGACGGTCCCTCAGAAAGGAGAAGATAGAGACAGCAGCGCAACTAAGGTTGCATATATTTACCTAAAGTGCGAGAACCAAACCCCTTGGCCAAGGAGTTGGATAAGATAGGACCCTGGAAGGATGAAGAGCAAAGACCTCCTCCCGGATCAGGACAGGACCGGTGACCTCTCTATCAACGACGCCTGCGTCGTTCCCCTCTCTGGTACTTCGCTTCTCTCCGATTTCTCCCGTGTCTTCCTTCTAAGGTACTCCGCCGCCCCCACCTCAGGACCTCTCTGGACAGTAGTTCAGCCTGCAATTGATCAGCTTGGCGGTCTGGAGCTCTTCTGTGCGTTCTGAGAGTGTGTTCTAACTAATTAGCTAATTCTATATCTATTATACCCTTCTACGCCCATGTACCTCCCATTAATGTTGCAACAATATGGGACCACTACTTCTGATTGGACGGGGACAGGGGGTTGATCCTCACACCATATTGATTTCATTCATTTTTCTTAAGCCCTTTGTTTTAAAATATCGCCCATCAATTTTAATACATTTGCTTTATTTCCCACCCGTCTCATGACAAAGTTTATTCATTCTTCATGTACATTGTTGCATATTAGTGGGGACATTTATGTGTACAGCAATATTGGCCATCAGGTCACGGCCTTGGACGATGTCCAGGTTGACTTCATCCTTTTCTTTCTGGGCAGCCTTTCATGGAGCATGCGCAGAACCATTTGTCACACGAGTTTTCAGTTCACCAAACCCCAGGCCCAAATTTACGAACTAATAAAATCAAAGAAGAAAATATTAAAATCACAAATAAAATGTTTCACTGTATACCCACTCTTTCTACTCTATTCCCATTTATTTATAAACTCTATCCCGCATTAGTAGCGTTAGAATACCACAGTTTAATTGCAACACAAGAGCAAGCTGTAGCACGTGAAAACATGTAGCAGCCATTTTAATGTACACTGCGCAGAAGCAAGAGTTTCCCACCAAGCAAAGAAAGACGTCACACCACGTGATATGGTTGAGACATGCGCAATAAAGTTCCCGCATTTTAGCGGCCATTTTAGAATAGACAAGCGTTACTTGTTAGTTTAAACACATAAGCAAGCTTCCTTGCTACTTATATTTGTGTGTGCAGTTATTAGTACAAACAATACAAGTTTAATACATTAATACTTTTGAGAAGATTGCATCCGAGCAAGTCTCATTTGTGAGTCCTTGCTCCATCAATCCCCCTCTCTGATGGCGTTTCTGAGCCATCAAAAAATACTACCCACAACCAGATGCCAACTTTTAGCATAATATAGTTTCACTTTCATTTTTACACTTTCTATTTTTCACGTCTCCTTTCAGTTTCTTGTATAATTCACTTCTTAAATCTTCAAGTTCAATTTCATCAAACTTTCGCTTCTTTCCTTTTTCCGTCACATTATACGATTCATTCCTTCTACAGCATTTGCACCATATTATTATTGAAAATACTATTATTGCTATCCCTGCTAAGGGTACTAATATTTGACCTATAAGTCCTTTCCCTATATTAGCAAACCAGGTACCAATTGACCTAATACTATTTGTCAATCTTTCCCATACACTATCAACTTCCAGTGGTTTTAGTTCCTTCTCAAGTTTAGTTGTATTCTGTATATATATTCCAATTTCTGCACTTTTATCAGGTATGTAAGTGCAACAGTGTTTCGTCTTCAATAATTTACAGACTCCGCCCTCTTTTGCCAATATAATATCAAGAGCTAGTCGATTTTGCATAACCATAGATCTAATCGCAACCATTTCCGCATTAATCATTAGAAATCCTCCCGCAGTGTCAGTTGATAAACGATCAACCACTGTAGATAATTTACATATTTTCCTTGAATTCAGAATTATTCCCACTGAAGGTATCAATGCACCAAATATATCACCTACAATTTCTGAAAAACTAGTTCTTTTTCTGCGTGTTAATTCACTAATATTTTCATTGCTGCCAGTGTTTCTTTTTACGTGGAATATTTTTGGAAATACTATTCCAAAATAACAACTTCCATACCACCGTGCAGGAAGCCTAAAGTAAGCCTTATTCCCACACACATAATAGATTCCAGGAAAAACTGAATCTGTTCCTCCTTTAAGTCCCCAACCTCCAACAATTAAGAAATTGTGTTCACATTCACTGGTACCGATGAAAACATTGTTATACTCAGTCTTTAATCTATGTAGACAAATTTTCCCTGTCTTTACAAAATCCAGAGCCATAGCAGCTTGAGCCTTGCCAGGTGTGTAACTACCTTCTTTCTCAGCTCAAGGTGGCAAATGAGCCTTATGCTCAGAAGCTTTCTTTTGGAAATCTTGTCTTCTACTCTCCACTAAATTCAAAAATATCTTTTCTTCTTCATGTAATGAACATGTTAGATTGCTTCTATGTGCATGTGTTATGTCTATTGATTTCATTGTTAAGAAAAATTCTCCCATAAATTGTGCAGCTATGCTACTAAGCACTGGATCCATATTCTTTCGAATCGGAACCTCAGAAAATATCACATCTATATTTGAATAATAATACTGAAGTCGTCCTGTTCTATAAAATAAACTAGTCAATACACTACATGATATGCCATATGTTAATGGCAAGTGATGATACGTTAACCCTTCTGCTACTGATTCAGGTAGTTTCATACAGACATAACAATTACTAACTTCCATGGTATCTACATATTGAAATAATAACTTTGTGAAAACATTCAAACTAGTGTCGTTATCTGTTACTTCATGATGCAATTCTGATTCGTCTTCTACCTTTAGTTCTACTCTATTGCTTTTCAAGTTATCTGTTCTTTCCTTAGTTTCGTTGTTAATCTTTCTATCTATTATCATAAGATAAGGAATTGCTACGATCACAACTAACCATACTATAAGCATCACTACCAGATTGCATATGCATATAGCACAGCATCTTTTACAACCCTTCTGCTTTGGTCTCCCAGTAACTCTATCATCAGGCATTTTTGACAAGGAAGATTGCTCTTCTTATCGTATTCTTCAAATCTCTTTACGTTTCTCAAGGTGGTTCTATTTCTTTTTCATAAGTCAGTTCTGCACTGGTTCCTTCGTCACCACTTTCACTTGATTCTGAGCTTTCGTAATCTTCAAGGATAATATAAGTCCAATCAGGACCTTTGAATTTGTTGTTCACAAGTTTCAGTCTTTTGCTTCTTCGTTTTTCAGTTTTATTTTCTCGTCCCGTTTGGCTTGTTACTTCATTTACTTGTTCTGGATCTTCACTTCTGGTTATGTGGTATCTTACTCTTTTGATGACACTAGGCCAATGATCACCTTTTCTTGTTTTCTTTGTTTGTACTGTTTCTTCTCTTCTTATTTCTTTTTCAGAAATTCTTTTATTTTCAAGTTGTGGCACAATTTGGTTTTCTTCGATTTCAGTATCTTCTACTTGTTCTTTTTCTGGTCTTATTGTTTTCTCTTCAGCTGCTCCACTGTGAGTTTCTAGTAACTGATCTTGTTCTTGATTTACGTTTTCCTGCTCGAGATTCTCAGGATCTTCTTCTTCTGTGTATTGTTCTTGATCTAACTGGTTCTGATCAGGGCTTATTGCACTTTGTACTTCTGCAGCCTGACCGCGTTCTTCTAGACCTGTCTGTCCCTGCTCAAATTTTTGTTGTTCTTCTTTAATTTGAGCCCAGTTTCCTCTCCCTATCTGTTCCTGCTCAGGTTCTCTTATTATCTCTTCTTCTTCCTGAGCTGCTTCTTCTTCACCTATCTGATCTTCTTCAATTTCTTCTAAATTTACTTGACTTCTTGTTCTGTTGTAGACTTCAGGTATTTCCACCACTGGTATCCAGTCCTGACTTGTGCTCGGTTGTTCTTCTTCAGCTTCCTTCGAATCTTGTTCTTGAGATTCTTCAGCTGGGCAACCTTCAGCTTCCTCAGTTATTGATGCTATCTGAGGATTTTCTTCTTCAGGGTCTGGTACTCTTTTGGTGTGGCTTACATGAATCCAATTAGGAAATCCTGCACACTTCACTGCTGTGTTCGTAATCAGTATGACCTGACAAGGTTCGCCCCACCTAGGTGATAGACACGTTTCTCTGGTGTGATTCTTCACTACCACCCAGTCTCCGGGACTCAGATCATGTTCTTGTTCAGGCTGCCTGGAAACTGCGTCTTCTCCAACCTGGTGAGAGACAGAACGCACTAGGTCAGCCAATCCTTTGCAATAATCCAGAACCATATCATCAGATATATTCAGCAGTTTATTCGTGGGAACATGTGCTTGTCTCATTGCTCTTCCCATTAGTATCTCGTGCGGACTCAATCCAGTGTTTCTATCAGGAATGCTTCTGCGTCCCATCAAAACAAGAGGCAATGCATCTGGCCAATCTAATGATGTTGATGCACACATTTTTCCCAGTCTGGATTTTATCGTGCCATTCAATTGTTCCACCACTCCAGAAGCCTCTGGACGATATGCACAGTGCAATTTTTGCTAAATTTGGAATGCTTCACAGATTATCTTAATCACTTCACTGTTAAAGTGCTTTCCTCTATCTGATTCCAAAGTTACTGGAAAACCAAATCTAGGAATGAGTTCGCATAGCAACAACTTTGCGACTGTAATACTGTCATTCCTTCTGGTAGGGTATGCCTCCACCCACTTGGAAAACAGACACACTATGACTAGTACATATTTCCGCCCTCTACATGGTGGTAACTGAATGAAATCAAGTTGCAATCTCATGAATGGACCCTCCGCTTTTCCAATTTTCCCAAACCCAATTACTGTCTTTCTTCCTGGGTTATGCATTTGGCAAGTTAAACATCTCTGGCAAAGACTCTCTGCTACTGCCCTAAACCTGGGATTGTACCAATTTTGTCTAAAGAGTCTAATCATTGCATCTCTCCCTACGTGTGTGTCTCCATGATACATCCTAGCCATTTGTGAAAGCAGACAATCAGGCATGACTGGTCTGCCATCGGCACAAATCCATACATCATCGTCTGTCTTTTGAGCACATCCCGTTTTAATCCATGTACCCTTTTCACTTTCATCAGCATCATCTTGCAATCTTTTTACATCATTCCATGTTTCAGGAGGTGCATACAGCATAAGTTGGTAGCTGATTCCCATTCTTTCCACCCTTTTATTTACTGCCAATCTGTTTTTGGCACAATGTTGAGCCACAAGATCTGCGTATCTGTTGCCGACTACCACCCAGTCATCTCCTGACTGGTGTGCGGCACATTTCACCACTGCCAATTCTTTTGGTGATTGTATTGCTTCCAGTAGTTCTTTTACGAACTGTCCATTTTTAATGGGGATCCTGAAGAAGTCATGAAATCCCTCTGCATCCATAGTTGGCCAAAATCATGCACAACACCGTAACCATATTGGCTATCTGTAAATATAGTTACTTTTTGATTCCTCCCAATTTTGCAAGCCTTTATCAATGCAATCAATTCAGCTATTTGTGCAGATTTGACTCCTGGTAAATAGGATACTTTGACTATTCCAGGTAGTTCACACACTGCATAGGCTGCATTTAGTTTTCCATCTTCATGCCTTTGGCATGAACCGTCAACAAACAGCTCCCTGTCTGGCTTCCTGAGCGGTAGTTCCTGAATATCAGGACGCGGTTTCGTTCACAACTCTGTGACTTGTAAACAATCATGTTCCTCTTCATCATCTTTAACTTCTTCATGATATGGGTCTGGTAATAAGGTAGCTGGATTTACTATTGTGCACCTTACAATGGTCACATTTTCAGCACCCAGTATTATTCTTTCATATTTAGTCAACCGACTAGGAGTAAGATGCTGAGTTCGGGTTCTTGTCAACAAAATCACAACTGCATGTGGAACGAACACTTTTACAGGGTGTCCCAGTACAATTGACTCACTTTGTTCAATGCTCAAACAGGTAGCCGCTACTGCTTTTAAGCAGCCTGGCAACGCGGCTGCCACTGAGTCCAATGTAGCAGAAAAATATGCCATAGGACGTCTGTCTAAACCATGTCTCTGGGTTAAGACTGAAAGGGCACAATTTTCTCTTTCGTGGCAAAATAATGCACATTTTCTTTTATAATCAGGCATGCCTAGTGCAGGTGCTGCACATAAAGCATTTCTTAATTTTACAAAAGCTCCTACGCTTTCATCATCCCACTCAACTGGGTCCTTTGCCTTCTTTTTCGTCATTTGTATTAAGGGCTTTGCCAACAGTGAAAATCCTAGTATCCATTGTCGACAATAACCTACTATTCCAAGAAACATTCTCACTTCTCGTTAAGAGACAGGCATTTGCATTTTCTTTATTAATTTTATTCTCTCAGCTGTTATTCTCCTTTTGCCCCTCTCGATCTGGTGTCCTTGATACTTCACTGCTGTTGTACAAAACTGCAATTTTTCAGGTGAAACTTTATGCCCTTCTTCAGCTAAATGATTTAATAATGCAATGGTGTCAACAACACAATCCTCTCTGGTGTTAGATGCCACCAGTAAGTCATCTATATACTGCACTAAAACTGAGCTTCCTGGCATCACTAGTTTCTCTAGGCACTTTTTCAATATCTGATTGAAGATGGAAGGACTTTCCGTGTATCCCTGAGGAACACGATTCCATACATAGACTTTGTTCTCGAATTTAAATGAAAAAAGATACTGACTATCTGGATGTAATGGTATGGAAAAAAATGCTTGGCATAAATCGATCACAGTAAACCATCCTGCACTCCAAGGTATCTGGTATAAAATTACGGCAGGATTGGGTACTATAGGACAACAGGGTTCCACAATCTTATTTATTTTGCGTAAATCCTGAACAATCCTATATTTTCCACTAGGTTTCTTTAGACCCATGATTGGTGAGTTACAAAGGCTACTCATTACTTCTTTTAGTATTTCTTGTTTTACCATTCTGTTAATTTCTTCAATGACTCCTGCTTTTACTTCTGCACTCATTTTATACTGTCTGGTGTTTGGGAAAATTGCACCTTCTTTTACAGTAATCTTAACTGGGTCTATTTTGGCCATAAGTCCTACTTCTTTCCCCGTGAAATCCCATACCATGGAATTCACTGTAGTTTTTAGTTCTTCTGGTAACTCGTCTTTGGTTATTAAAGAAAACATCTCATCTACTTCTGTACCTTGTTTTGCAATCATAAATTTATATACATGGTCTTCATCTGGAGTCTGAACTGCCACACCATCTGGCATGCAGAAAATTGTGCAATTCATTTTGCATAACAAATCCCGGCCCAATAAATTTACTGGACTGGAATCACACACTACAAATTGATGCATTTCTCTAAAGTTTCCGATTTTTACTTCCATTGGTTCGGTAAGAGGTGTTCTAATCTTCTGATTAGCCACCCCCACAACTTGGATAGCTTCTCCAGAGAGAGGAAGGTCTGGGATGTCTGCTGTTCTCACAGTAGACCTGGTAGCACCAGTGTCCAAAAGAAAAGTAATATTATTACCTTTCACATTCCCTTCAACATATGGACCTGACTGATCTACCGGTAAGGATGCACCAAGTATGCACTCCTTCCCCCCCTCTCCCAGGCACCGTCATGAACTATAGGAACAGAAGTCGTCCTGTAAAAGAAATTGTGAGGTTACATAATCATTCTTAGCACTTCCTCCTTGATATCCGACGTCTGTACCGTGCTTTTCTCTGCTTACATTACCCTGTGTAGGTGCAGGTGGCAACTGACTCTGAGGATTTACACCCTGCTCTGAGTCATTCTGCGTCTGTGGATTTAAATTTTGATTTGGGCCATTATTATTCCGAATCTTCTTACATTCATCCTTCCAATGCCCCAATTTTCCGCACCCATGACAAGGAAACTTCTTTTTAGCCTCTTCCCTGCTCATTCGTCCTCTCACTTTTCCTCCATTCCCAGTGTCACCATTCGTTCCAGAATCTTTTCCTTGATTATCACTCGGATTATCCAAATTAATTCCCTGTTTCTCAGCCATCTTTACCTGAGCCCACATCACTTTTTCTTGCAATTTCTTGTGCCTATCCTCAATGTCATCTCCACAATATTTCGCATATTTCAGAATCTCGTCAATCGGTTTCCCTTGCCAGCACAACATGTGCTGCTTAATCATCTGACACATTTCTGGTTTCAGACCGTAAACAAATCGGTAAACAAACTGACTCATGTTTTTATCTCCAATGTCCTCAAATCCACTATACTGCTTAAATATCTGCAATAAACGCTCATAGTAGGCATGTACCGATTCACTAGCTTCTTGGGTAGTTCTATCTATTTTCACCCAGTCTGTTTCTCTTGGCGGTATTTTCCCTTTCAGGTAAGTTATCACCTGTTGATACTTTTTCATTACATCATTTGACGGGGCACCTGTCTTTGGATCTCTAGGATACTCCTCATTGGGCCAATCAACTGTGATTTTGCAATCTGTCCACAAATCGGCAGGTACCACTATGTCAAACAAACCATCCAAGTCTTTCAACAATACCTTTGACACCTTCACAAACCTCTCAACCTGCTTGTACCATTCAATTGGCTTTTCTCTCAATTTTGGAAAATCGTTCGTAAATGATAAAATATCCTGTCTGCTCCATGGGACATGTACATATCCCCCTCCTGGAACTTCTCGCATCGGGTACATTTGATCTCCTTTCCCTGTTTCCTTCATCAAATATTCAGAAGTTGTTCTACTGTATCGTGCCTCTTCCTTTTCCTTTGTCCACCTAACTTTCCATTTATCTAGCTCTCCCCATTTCTGCAAGACTGTCATTAATTCCTTTACTTGTAATTTTCTTCCAGATGCATTCATGTTTTCCAAATCCTTATCTGAAAAATCTGCTCTATAGGGTTTTTGTAATACTTTTGACTTCCCTATTTCAATTCCCATCTGTTGAGCTAAGTCTGATAATTTCCCATGAAATATTTTTACATTTCTTGTGATGCTTCTGCATACGAACAATAATTCTTCTTCATCGTAGGTATTTAGGCGATCTACCCCTACATTTCCTGCTATCATTTCTTCTAATTCAACTTTTAATTTATAAATGTCCATGATCTTTGGGGGTGAATTCTGTTTATCTGATCCTTGTGCCCATCTTTCTAAGTCTTCAGGTGTAACTACTGTGGCATTTTTCGTTCCTGATGAAGTTATTATGTTTACATCTTTGGAGCAACCAGGTGTTACTCTTCTGGGAGTACTATTTACAGAATCTCGAATGGGCAAGTCCATTAATGAAATCATAGACTCACAATCACTAAAGTGATCCTCAACCATTACTACTGCTTCAGGTTTGGGAACATTCACAGGTGTAGGCATAACTAGAGGTTTGGGATAAGTTACCTTGTCACCATATAAGGGAACCACTGGACCAATCGTTACAGGTATGGTCAATGAATCAGGATGAACACTTAATTGTGTTACTTTCTGAATTAATTCTGCTCTGTTTTTATCTATTGCTTCCTTTTCTTTATCGTGAAGTACTCTACTAACTGGTGAATCATGCAATACTTGTGGTACCAAAGGTGTTCTTAACAAGGGTGCACTTGGGGTGCATCCACTTGTCCCTTCCTGATATGGTGGATTCTTTAATATATCTTCCATAAATTCGTCTTCGGAATCTCCAAATCTAGTCAAATGTTTTGTCTTTTCTGTGCATTTATTCCCTACTGATTCTTCTGCCATTAATATCGGATACAGACCCTCTGTAAGCATTGCTCTTCTCCACTGTTTCATCTGACCATCCCTTGACTCGTTTTGGTATCTGGGAAAAAATCCCCGATAACCCCTATTACTTCTGGATCGATAACGTTCGAATGCCTCGGTTTCCCATTCTTCTAAGGCTTCGTATTGAGTCAATCTAGGTCTGGGTTCTAAATCGTTCATTCTCAATCTCAAATTTTGAAGAATTCTCCCATTGAAAGTACCATTCTCAGAAAAAGCTAATATTCCATCATTTTTGGTATATTCTATCCAATTTTCTATCCATACGCAAGTATGATAACCTCTCTCCATCATCATGAATGAAGCGGGCGTTTCAGCTGGTGGAATGATAATTCCTTCCCTAGTTTTGATTGGTTTATCCTTTTTAAAATAATTCTTAATCTTCTGTAGAACTGACATTTTCCTCTTCTCACCGTACATTTTTGGCAAATCTCGATGTATAAAATTATATTCTGCAAAGCCTAGGAATCTCCTATCCGGACGAATTCCTATTAAAGTCGGATCACCTTTTAACATATAATCTCCACTATCCAGTAATATTTCAGCTTCTATGTTAACTACCAATCAGATTCCAGCTAACTTTTGCCTTTGATCCAATCCTAGCGCGGCTTTTCAGTGACGTCTTTTCTGATGACCCCTCCTTTACAATCTGCGCTTTTCTGTCCTTTGCTGTTTTCAACCAATCCCAGCGCGACACTTGTGACGTCAGTGTTACTCCTGACTACTGACCCCTACTTTACAAGAGTCTTTCTACGCCCGCGGTTTCAACCAATCCCAGCGCGGCGTTTGTGACGTCAGCTTCCTCTCCGGTAGCTGACCCTCCCTTTACAAAAAATTACGCAAAATTTTCATTTCTCTATACTTTTTTAAATTCAGTAAAACATAAAACATTCGCTATCGTGTCAGTTTCGCTAACTTTGAAAAGATAGATTCTCTCACTTCTTAGTAAAACTCTTCCGTTTCCTAATCATACACTACGAGTAAAAACACTTCCGTTTACTCTTCACTTAAGCTCCGAAAATACCTGCTACTTCTTCAATGTTACCCTTTCTAGGTGATATAACATCAAAATTTCACTAGCACATTCTTTTGCTCTTACTCACACACATAGGGGCCGATTCCAATCTCGGCCGGTAGGGCTCTGAATTGGACTCGGCATTACCGGATCCGATTCGGACCCTGTTTCCCGACCGAGTCGGACGTGCGTCCGGGCGAGCGAGTACGATGCGGGCGGACGCGAAATCGGCGACCGACTCGTTCGCGGGACTCAATTGCTCCGACAGACTCGCTCGGACACGACTCGCACCGCGCAATGGAGACGTTCCCCGGCCGGGTAAGCACGATGCGCGCCGAGAGCAGTCCGACCGACTCGCGCCGTCCGGCTCGAAAGAGCAGTCGGAGCCGGACTTTGGGGGTCCGTGTCGGACCCCCCTGTACACGTAGCTGCGCGACTCGCACACAGGGGGGACCCATGGGTCCCCCCTACCTGTGCATGTAAGGCGTTATTCGCTTCGACGTGTACCCGCTGTAGGGGGCGCCCTTGTTCGCCTTGCACCCATGGAGTCAATGGGAGCCCGCGTACGCGTTGTACGACCGGCTCCCATTCACTTCAATGGGAGTCCGACCGAATCGAGTCCGATAGCATGCGAACGCATCGTACTCGTTCGGTCGGACTGCTAGGGTCCGATTCGGTCGGAAATCTCTCCGGGTCCGGCTCGGTCGGAGAGATTTCCGGCCCGAATCGGAATCGGCCCCTTAGAGTCCCTAACAGGTACTGATAGCCCTATTTAACTTTTCAGTACTATTTCTGCCTGGCAGATAACCTCACTGCAGTATGGCTTCCACTTACCATCCGCTATTCAATTTTTCCCCGGGGATTTCTGGACAACATAAAACAAACTTTAAACAATAACGGATGTTAGTTCATAGAAGTATTATTCTCATTACCCAATTAACAAAGCACAACCATCCTCTGATAACCAGAACACTGATCCAGCGGGTTACTAGCAACAAGCATTCATACACAAAATACTCACTTGGGCCCATACATTCATACTACGCTAGCAATTTCCGCTGGTGGGTCAGTTGGTACTCTTTATCAAGATCCCTGCTACCAATTACTTTTCCGATTGAGGAGTAATGACTTACCAATGAATCCTTTGCTAATTGGGAAGTTTAAAATGAGTGATGTTCCATACAATTCATAATTTCTGAAATAATCACTGAGGGGCATATGTAGGTAAAACGGGTATTGTGATTCTCAAATTGCGATTTTTAGGGAATCGCAATTAGAGAATCGCAAAACGCAATGTAGGTAGGATTAGCAAAATATTTTGCGAATCCCACATATTCCTTATTTGCGAATCGCAAATTGAGATTCGCAAACAAGGAATACCTTCCCATTCATTCCTATGGGCTAGAAGGCCCATAGGAATGAATGGAAAGACATTCTCAATTTGCGATTCCCAATTAGAGAATCGCAAATTGAGAATGCAATTTCAAGGTTGCAAGGGTGTCAATAGGACACCCTGTTGCACCCCTGAAATAAGTATGTGTGCACATGTGGCGCACATACATGCGCTAAGGGCGTGTATGTGCGCCACATGGCACTTTGAAAGATGCAAAAGTGCATTTTTCAAAGACATCGCAAATTACCACCAACCTGAAGTTGGTGGTAATTTGCGATTCCTTAAGCCAAAATTGCACAACTTGGGTGCTTCCTACATTGCATTTAAGGAATCGCAATTTGGGATTCCTTAAATGCATTTGCAAAATAGGGAATCGCAAATTTTGCGATTCCTTATTTTGCGAGTGGGTTTTTCTCTGCTACATAGCACACTGCCCAAATTGCGATCGCAAACGCTGAAATTCTGCGAATTTCAGCATTTGCAATCGCAATTTGGCTTCCTACATATGCCCCTGAGTCAAGAAGTTTTAAAATATTTATCTAAAGTTTTAGCAGAGTAAAATACAGAACCACATGATACTTAATCGCATATCAAGGATGAAGTACAAGAAATCAATTATCGATTAGTGACGGTCCCTCAGAAAGGAGAAGATAGAGACAGCAGCGCAACTAAAGGTTGCATATATTTACCTAAAGTGCGAGAACCAAACCCCTTGGCCAAGGAGTTGGATAAGATAGGACCCTGGAAGGATGAAGAGCAACGACCTCCTCCCGGATCAGGACAGGACCGGTGACCTCTCTATCAACGACGCCTGCGTCGTTCCCCTCTCTGGTACTTCGCTTCTCTCCGATTTCTCCTGTGTCTTCCTTCTAAGGTACTCCACCGCCCCCACCTCAGGACCTCTCTGGACAGTAGTTCAGCCTGCAATTGATCAGCTTGGCGGTCTGGAGCTCTTCTGTGCATTCTGAGAGTGCGTTCTAACTAATTAGCTAATTCTATATCTATTATACCCTTCTACGCCCATGTACCTCCCATTAATGTTGCAAAAATATGGGACCACTACTTCTGATTGGACGGGGACAGGGGGTTGATCCTCACACCATATTGATTTCATTCATTTTTCTTAAGCCCTTTGTTTTAAAATATCGCCCATCAATTTTAATACATTTGCTTTATTTCCCACCCGTCTCATGACAAAGTTTATTCATTCTTCATGTACATTGTTGCATATTAGTGGGGACATTTATGTGTACAGCAATATTGGCCATCAGGTCATGGCCTTGGACGACGTCCAGGTTGACTTCATCCTTTTCTTTCTGGGCAGCCTTTCATGGAGCATGCGCAGAACCATTTGTCACACAAGTTTTCAGTTCACCAAACCCCAGGCCCAAATTTACGAACTAATAAAATCAAAGAAGAAAATATTAAAATCACAAATAAAATGTTTCACTGTATATCCACTCTTTCTACTCTATTCCCATTTATTTATAAACTCTATCCCGCATTAGTAGCGTTAGAATACCACAGTTTAATTGCAACACAAGAGCAAGCTGTAGCACGTGAAAACATGTAGCAGCCATTCTAATGTACACTGCCCAGAAGCAAGAGTTTCCCACCAAGCAAAGAAAGACGTCACACCACGTGATATGGTTGAGACATGCGCAATAAAGTTCCCGCGTTTTAGCGGCCATTTTAGAATAGACAAGCGTTACTTGTTATTTTAAACACATAAACAAGCTTCCTTGCTACTTATATTTGTGTGTGCAGTTATTAGTAAAAACAATACAAGTTTAATACATTAATACTTTTGAGAAGATTGCATCCGAGCAAGTCTGTTTTGTGAGTCCTTGCTCCATCACTCTCGGCAGTGCTTTGTGGTCGGAGGCAGGTGTATCTCTGTTCAGCCTTCTTCCTATGACATCTTCTAACTAGAGGCATGCAAAGTTTTTAGTATGTGAGCGTAGACATGTGGAGTTCCTGATAATTAGCCGACCTGTACTTCACACTGAACTTACAGTTTTCCCATGTCCACACTCTTGTGTAGTTTGTTCTCTCGGGTCTTAGGGCCTGATTTAAATGTTGGGGGAAGGATACTCCATCGCAACGGCAACAGAGTTCCCTTTCAGCCAACCTGAAAGTACACCTACCTCATTTTAGAGTCAGGCGGACCTTAAGTGTACAGATGGCAGAGACTACTCCCTCCCTGCCGCCTACACACACCTCCCAAGGCCCAATGGAGTAAGGACCTTTGGAGGTGGGCCATGTGTCCGCAGGCCATATTTAATTGGGCAGACACATTGCCAGTTTTTTCTGTCAGTCACTGCCATGAAAAACGTGGTGATAAGGAGCAGTAAAAACTTTTAAATGACCCCCACGTAATAGGAGACTGTTCCCATGCATTGGGGTTCACTGCATTTTTTATTATTTTCAAAAAGAAAATCCTGCTTTGAGATTTTCTTTTTGAAAATAAAATAATTTGTAAATTTGATGTATGGCTTCGCCACATTAATGGAGCATCCATCAGACTTGGAATGCATTTCCAGGAACCACCATGACAGCAGTTCCTGGAAATGCAAGAGATGTCTGCAGCGGCAGGCAGAGTGACTTCACCATGGCGGGAGTAATGTACTCCACCATGGCAACAATATTAACTCAGTCCACCTAAATTTAAATCAGCCTCTTAGATTGCATCTTTATCTAGCAAGACATTTGTATACATACCTTGATAGATTCTTCCTGCAAGTACTTGTCTTCCAAATGTGAGCAATTTCACACGAGCTGTTGATATTGAAACTGTGCCCACACTTGTTTCTACAATCATGGAAAGACAAGCAAAGTCACCATTTACAGCTAACTTCCGGTACTGGTTCACTTACATAAAATGCTCTGATGTCTGAATGACAGAGCCTGTGCTATACAACACCATAAACTAATCAATACATACGGAATTTTGCACATAAGCAACATATTTGTTTTGAGCCAACCTATGTGTTTAGACGCAGGCTACTATGTACAATGCTGTTATGGAATGTGCCATCTGGACAAGGTGTGGAACAATATTAATAATACATAACATAAGATTCTAATGATGGTAAGACTTCAGCGAGGTGGGAATGGGGGATCTAGTATATTTCATGATGATATAGCTTTCTCTCAGATTAAAGAAACAGGGACCTTCTTGTAGAAACGCCACCCTTCAAGAAATTGAGATCTTTGGAGCAAGCTATTTCTGGGAGCGAACCAAGATTCTGGAACTCCATGCTACCAGCCACAAGCCTTCTGCTCTTCCAATGCCACTTTGAAATAGGAATATATACATGATGATTTTTTGGACCTGGAATGTGAGTCATTTGAGCTAAGAATACTAGAAATGGTTTTAAATGGGGTATCAGGTTGCTACTAGTGAATATAACATCTACCGTTACTCTTGGATACTGGTGGACATGCCCGTTCTCCAGCCCCATTAACAGACATACAGTTTTGGGCAAGAAATTTGATTTGAATGTGTAGGTATATTTTATTTTCCTATGGTTATTGACCTTTTCTTCCATTTCTGGTCCCATATTTACTCTTGATCCTATGTAAAGTGCTCTGCTACCCTAGTGGGTATGGTTTTGCATTACACAAAAATGCAAATAAATAAGACTTTGATGAAGAGCCATAACAGTCATTTCAGGCTTTATCCCAGTGGCCAGTGGGAAGCAGGTGAAGCCCTTATGACATTGAAACAAGCAAGTGTGTGCTGTTCCTTTCCTCTAGTCTTGATTCTTACGGGTAACCGCCTTGTTAAAGACCTACCAGACATAGGGGCATATTAGCAAGACCGGCGATAAAATTATCGCCGTTTTAGCGGCAGGAAACTGCCGCTAAAGCAGCGATAATGGGCTTGCTAATATGCGTTATAGAATTCCAATAGAAGCCCAGGTTAGATGTCCTGCACATCTAACCTGGGCTTCTATTGGAATTCTATAACGCATATTAGCAAGCCCATTATCGCCGTTTTAGCTGCAGTTTCCTGCCGCTAAAACGGCGATATTTTATCGCCGGTCTTGCTAATATGCCCCATAATCTTTAGATAATGTCTTCATTCACCCTTCACACATGTCTGTGATCAACCTTTTCATCTGAGTGATGCTACTATAGAGATACATGTGGATCTAGGACAGTGCAATTCTAGCATGCTCCTCCCAGGTCAGTTATAGCTAACTTCTTCTGGATGATCAGTCTGTTCTTTACAACTATTTGCAAAACCCACAGTTAGGGAAATTACCTTAGGTCCACCATGTTCCCATGCTAGCTCCTATATTGATACGACCACACTGCCTTATTCCTCCAAATGTGACTGCATAACCAGTTCCTCCTCAAAATATGAGGCATGACGTGGTGTGACAATCCACCCCATTAAATAGAATTCACACGATTAAGTACAGATTGTCTTGTTCTTAAAATGCAGATAGTGCTCACCTCTTTAGCAAACTCTTCTTAGACTTGTGTAAATATTGTTTCAGAATGTCTTGTGAATTCCCCACTTTTTATTCCAAGTTCACACTTCTTTTTTTTCTGTTTAAATTCATCACTCAGATAAATCTAGTACTGTACGGTTGTTCCTATCTGTTAAATATTTTGAGCACCATTTATACTTATTATACTATATTTTTACTCTCTTATTATCCCCTTGGCTTGTTACAAAACTAAAATATAACTTAGGTGAGAAGTTTAGGTTGAGTTTTGTGCAAATGGCTCGGTTACGTACAGGTAATCGTCATTACTCCGAGTCCAAGTTTTCCTCGTCACAGTCCTAAATGAATGACGTTCCTATCTCTACAGGCACATAATTCACTTATCCAAGTATGAAAGGAAAATTATAAAAACTAGAAACTTTTGCTGATCGACAGTATACATTCCTTGAAACCCAAATGAAGGAGTCAGATTAACCACTTCCTGCAACACAAAAGTTAGAAAAAAGAAAAGAAAAAACAACCTTTGTGGACAACTGTGGTTGGGAGATCTGGGAACTTAGTACATTGATGAGGAAGACTAGGACGTGGAGTAGTGAGGGTAACCTGTAAGTATCCTGCCCATTACCATCTCACTTGCCTTCTTGATTCCAGTCCTAACTAAATGAGGATATACCCAAGCTCAGTTATGAGGTGCTCACCAGACTTCAGAAAACAACCACTAGACAAATATAATGCTGCTACAGCCTGTGCACCCATTAATTATACAACCTCATACAGAATTTACAAGGACTGAGAATTTGAAAAAGCTTACATTTGGGTTCCAAACTCTGAAAAAAGTCTGAAGGGATTACGTGGAAAACAAAACGTTGCTGCATAACAACTGTTGTTAACTCATGCAGCCTTGAAAACTGCCCAAAAAGTGTCTACCCACCGAGACCAAACTTGTATTGGACCTTACAAGACCCCCTCTGCCTTAGAATAAGCTAGAGAGAGATCATAAAGCAGAGACAGCGATTAATAGTAACTATTGAAGGGCGATGCCCCTCATTTGCTGCACCAAAAACTACAAAGAAATAATCCACTTTCCCTAAAAGAGGATGTATGACCCAAATAAAAAGAAAGACCTCTGTGCAAAAGAGGAAAGGATGGTCTTCCTCTTCTAAAGAGAGAGAAATGGGAAAAAAATGGAAAACCCAGATCCTCCTGCTGAAACTGAAACGTGGACGGAATCTTAAGTAAAAAGGATGAACCTAGCCTTAGGAATACTATGTTAGGAAATGAAAAGCACAAAAAAGGACAGATGAAAGAAGAGTCCATGGCTCTCCAAATACACATCCCCGAACAAGTGGCTGTTTGAAACAATACTTTGGCTGAAATAAATTTAAGATCGACCCTAGATAAATGTTCAAAGGGTCGACGATTACGTTTTTGCAGCACTATTTCAAGGTCCCAAGGTGGAAAAGGACAACACATATGTAGGCAGCAAAGAAAACAACAATTCTAAGCTAACAAAAATCTAGCTCAAAGATTGAGATGATATCTGACCCCTACAATGACTGAAAACCACCCGTTGACGTCTTGGTTTAGTTACTATGAAGTCCAGATTGAAACCTTATTTTTGCTGTTTTATATAGCTCAAGTCGACCTACTGCTATGCACAAGGAGATTAAGTGATTTGCCCAGAATCACAGTCTGTTGAGCCGATGCCAGCACTTAAGCCTGATTCCCAGGTTCCACAGTAGGCAGCTCTGGCCGTAGTGCCACATCCTCTCCTTCATAAGGAAATCCACAACTTCAGTCTGCTCACAAGAAAATGCTACAAAACCTGCTGATCACTTTTGAAAATGTTGTTAATGCCATACATTGACTTTAAGGGTAGCAGATGAGGCGCTCAGACAGATGAATGTGATATCGAAGACACCCAGCATAGTTGGGATGAGAGTTGAAGGACCAATGGATAGCAGGGGCAACATCAGTACTTTAGGCTGTTTTTTCTATAGTGCATCTTGACCCATCTGAGTGCTTTATATGAGTGCTTTACATGAGCACCAGTATCATCAAACAAGGACACATTCATTTTTTAGTCAACGTTTCTTTATTGAGTTTTAATAGGGCATATCAGTGGACAGTGTCAGCAATCAACAACAGAATCATCATTAGGAGACAATAATATGCTATTGAGACAAGCAGTTTCCCATAAGAACTGACATCACATTATAGTAGTCAAGAACACCAACAATAACACAGGCAGTGATTAGTCTGTTCCAGAAAAACTGAATTCTTACCCAACATTGATCCCACCTCTCCCCCTCAACAATCCTATCGTAAACTATAAAACCATGAGTGAGATCATTGAAGTCATAGCTTGTGAAGCGGGTGCAGATGAGCCAGGTCCAGGGAGTGCTCTCCTGGGCGCCAGTTAATCTCTGGCTCTCCATTTATGATGTTAGAGTTGGAAAAGATGAAGTGGCCGTGTTCGGGTGGGACAAGCCGTGAGGAGGGGGCCAGTGGACAAGAAGGACACTAAAGGACCCCAGGTATAGTCAAAATTCTTAAAGTTGTCCAGAAGTATATCAGCCATATGTCCCATCGTCAAGGCTTGCCACAATCGGGCATGCCACTGAGTAGTCAAGGGAGGTGTTGTTTTTTTCCACGAAGCTGCCAGTGCTGTCTTGGCCGCCCCGAGACATAACCATAGGATTGAGCGGTCACCTGAGGTTTGGTGTTTAAGGGTCTCGTCTCGAAGTCCCAATAAGGCAAATCTCGGTGTGGAAGGGATTGGATATCCCAGTATGTCTTTAATTTGTGCTAAGATTTCAGACCAGAATGTACGTATTATAGGTCAGTTCCATCAAATATGGCAGAAATCTCCTAGCAACCCACACCTTCTCCAGCAAAGCTCAGTGTTGTTTGGAAATATTTTTCTGAATTTAGCTCCATACAAGTACCAATCATATAGTAATTTGTAGTGAGCATCTCTCATCCCCATAGAGTGATTGAACCTAGGTATGTCGCGCCATAGTTTCCGCCATTGTTCTTCAGGGACAGTATTCCCCAGGATGGTAGCCCAGAAGTTCTTGTGTCGTGGTCTAATTTTAGGGGATGTGTCCATTAAAAGCAAATTGAGAAAGGAGATGGTACCCTTGGCTTGTCCTATACATTTTTCTTGTGGCTGCCCCCGTACATATGGGTGGAGTATCCAGTGTTTAAATTGTGTGTAATGGTACTTCTCTGAACTCTGTAGGTTAAAATAGGGTTGGCAGTTTTCAGAGGTAAGGATATCTCATTCATGGAACAATTCCGAAATGGTGAGACATCCACCTTCCCTCCAAAGAACGAAAAGGCCTTGCTTAAGTGCAGGGGAAAAGGCCGGATTAAAATGAATGGGGGTGAACCTGGAAGAAAATGTGGTTCAGGCTGTGGAGCGGTTCACATCATCCCAGGCTTTATGGATGGTTTTTGTTGGTGTGCTAATGTATGCATTAGGTGGTCGCTCCGATTTCGGTAGCAGGTCCCAGATATAGCAGACTACTATTGCCCAGTCCATATGGAGCCAGTGTTTATCTGATTCCCTCAGGGACAGTTCGAAGACCACTCTCAGTTGAGCTGCCTTATGATAAGAGGGGAAGTTTGGCCGGGCCAGTCCACCCCTCTCCTTAGGCAAGCGCAACAGTTTATATGGGAGTTGGGGGTCTACGACCCTGCCAAATAAAATTAATCAACAGAGAATAAAGTTTTGTGAAGAAGCCTCACTCTACTTCAATTGGAAGGGCTTGAAAAAGGTATCAAATCTGTGGTAAGACGGTCATTTTGAGTGCTTGATACGTCCAGGCCATGATAGGTACATCGGAGGCCACCGTTTAAGGTCTGTTTCAATTTGCTGAAGAAGTGGAGGGTAGTTGGCTCCATAGAGGTCAGATATTTTAGGAGTGATTTTAATCCCCAAATATGTAAGTTCCTTTTTAACCCAGTGGAAGGGGGTATTGTTCGCCAGCATCTCCAACTCAGACGGGAGGAGAGTCAAGTTCAAGAGAAAAGATTTATGAAGGTTAATACAGTACTTTCTCAAAATGTGTTAATTTTTGTTGTAAGGTCACCAGGAACGTCATAGGCGAAGTCAGGGAGAGCAGCATATTTTCTGTAAATAACGACATTTTATGGCTGATAGATCCAAAGGGTAAGCCCTGGATTGTGTTTTCTTCTTTCACCTTGGCAGCAAGAGGCTCTATCCTGAGGGTGAATAAGATCGGCGGGAAGGGGGCACCCTTGCCAAGTTCCTTGCTCTAATTTGAAGAGGGCAGACCCCACCCCATTTACCAATACTCATGAAAGTGGATGCACATAATTAGCCTGGACCATAATGATAAATTGTTCGCACATACCGAACTTGCGGAGAGTGTGAAAACGGCGAGCCAATCCACTCGGTCGAAAGCTTTTTCAGCATGTAGTGCCAGTAAAACTGCCAGAAAATGTTTTTAGTAGCCTTTTCGACCAGGTGGATCACCCTTATGAAATTGTCATGTGTTTGTCTCCCCTTGATAAACCCAGACTGATCTGGATGAATCAGATCTGGCATAATGTCCTCAGGTCTTGAAGCTAAAATTTTAGTGTATAATTTAGTGTTCACGTTTAGTAAAGCAATGAGCCTATAGGAAGCACAATAGTATGGGTCTTTCCCTGACTTTGGCAAGACAGAGGTTAGACATTCATTCATCGAGTGTATAACCCCTCGTAAGGTGGCTATATTGTTGAACAGTGTAGTCAAATGGGGTATCAACTCAGAACTGAAGGTCTTATAAAATTGGGCTGTGAAGCCATCAGGCCAGGGTGATTTATGAAGTTGAAGAGCCCAAATGGGGATCTGGACCTCATCGTCCCTGATCAGATAGCCAAGAGTCTCATTTTGGTTCTCCATCACCTGGGGGAGAGTTATATCATTGAAGTATTTTAGTTGGTCAGTTGTCAGGGATGGCTCAGTTGTGTACAGTTGTTTATAGAAATCTTGGAATGCTAAAGCTTTGTCAGCTTCCACTGTTGCCACTCTCCATCCCTCTAGATCGAAGTGACTGATATATTCCTTTTCGTGTTTAACTCGCAATTGGCGAGCTATGCGAGCTCCCACCTTATTTCCCAGGTCATAGGTCCCCAATTTAAGATGGAGCAGAGGAAACTCCGTTCTATTCGTGTATATTGCGTTCAACTTTCCCCTCAATATGGTAACTTTCCATTGCAGGGGAAAGGAGGGGTTTTCTTTGTGCGCCCTTTCTACTTGGTGCAGTTCTTCCTGTAGTGCTGACCTATCCTGTTTTTTTTTGCTTGGTTAAAGTAGCCAGGAGGAAAATACATTTGCCCCCTAATAACATCTTTAAAGACATCCGAATTATTGGATAAGTCAGTGTCACATGGGTCATTCACACGGAAGAATTCTATGACAGTCTTGCACAGTTTGTCTCAGAAGAGACAATCCTGTATAAGTGCTTTGGGGAAGAACCACCTGCGGCATTTGGGTATCAGAGGAGCTCACTCCAATGTCAAAGCAACTGGAGCGGGGTCTGAGAAGGCTATAGGGTGAATGTTTGAATGTAGTATAGAGTGTTCTATGGATTGACTCACAAAGACAGTTGTTACGTGAGTTTGTGTGGTGCGAATCAGAAAAGAAAGTGTAGTCTCGGACTTCTGGGTGGGTGGTTCTCCAAATATCTATAAGGCCTGAGGAATGGAATGTTTGTTTCAGGGCTTTGGGAATGCTCCCAGTGAAGGTGGTGTGTGGATTGGTGCTGTCCAAATCTGGGTGGCATATAAGGTTGAAGTCTCCCATTAAGATTATCTCCCCCTACAGCGAATTCCCCTAGAAGAGTGAGGCATGATTGTAGAAAAGCATGCTGGGCCGTTTTAGGGGCATAGGTGGTAGCTATTGTGCTCATTCAACCTGCTATGTTCCCCTTCACCAATAATATACTTTCCTCTTTGTCAGATTTACAGCAGGTAGTTTGGAATTTAAGAGACAAGTGAAAGAGGAGGGCTACCCCATTGTGTTTGGTGAGGGATTAACATTTGTATATCAGGGGGTATGTTTTATTATGTAATCTGTGATCTTCGCTTCTTTTAAGATGGGTCTCTGGCAAAGCTATTTTATCATGCCTCTTGTCTAGGATGTATTTTCACAATTTATGACGCTTAGCCGGGGAGTCCAGTCCCTTTATATTCCAAGTAAATGTCGTTAACACCATGGCGATGTGTAACTTGTGTATTTAAGTATGGGGCTCAGATGTAAGGCCCCGCTCCCCACCACCCTATCAGTACCCCCAGCCTGCCGATACAAGAGAATTTGTTCCTGGGTCCCCCAGCACAAGTCAAAAGAAGTCCACTCATGGATAACAAACAGAAAAAACAAACAAGCACATTTGGGTACCTAGTTCCCGAACTTTGATAGAAAGCAGTCTTAACTTGCATTCATATGGGTGTACAGGTCATATACTGCTTTGACATTTCAATAATGTATATATTAATGGAAGTGTTAGATATTGCGTTCTTAAAGATAAGGTACCCTTTTCACAGGGAGTGGACAATCATTTTCAAATTGAGCAGTTGGAGGTTATGAGTAAATAAAGAAGCACTATCTCAGCAAAGGAGATATACTGAATTGGGGAGTCATAATGAAGGCCAAAGAAATCAAAGGATATCACAATCTGAGTCTCATAGTGGCGTAGCTTCGGTGATCAGAGCGGAGGACCTAACTCGGACCTGATCCAGAGTTTCCCCTGTCATCTCGATTGCCTTTGCAAAAGCCATTGTCTTTTCTCAACCCCTGAAGCGAAACTTGTGGTGGGTCTCTCTCGGGGTTTCTCGACATCTCTGCTATCTGGGGACGGTATACCCAATTGTGAAGCCACCTCTGCCACGTCTGTGAAGTGATACGATTTATTTTGGTAGTTGAATGCGAGACCAAAGGGATAGGTCCACCTGCATTTGATGCAATTGTGGCACCGTTTATCTGTAACTGGTCGGAATTGGATTCTTCTGGCTAAAGTAACTGGTGCAATTGCTTGGCATACCGAATATCTTGCCCCTTGAAAGGAGATCGAGTCTTTTTTCCTTTCGGCTTGTAAGATCGCTTCTTTCACTTTGAATGAGTTCAGCTGGTCGAGAACTTCTCGGGGTAATTTGCCTTCACCAGCTATGAGTGGACCTACACGGGCTACGCGTTCTAATTTGACTTTGGCTTGTGCATCTCCGGGAAGCTCAGAGAACATGCCCACCATGTATGCTTCCATATGAGGGCCATCTACTCCTTCCTCCAGGTTCCATAGATGAATATTATCCCGTCTAGAGTGGCTTTCTAAGTCTTCATATTTTAAGAGCGTAGCCTGTAGCTGGTACTGGAGTTGTGCAGAGGAGCCTTCGAATTGTTCCACTTGTTGCTCTAGGGATTGGCAATGCGTTTCTAAGTCAATAGCGCGTGTGCCTACAGAGTCTACATCCTGCTGCAGGTTTGAGAGCCTGGTAGTGAGGTCCAAGTGAAGAGTATCTAGAGAGCTGGGCAGGTCCGCCTTCAGCTCCTCACTAAGGGGCTGATTACGATGGCGGACGAAAAAGCATTCCGACCGCTGTGCTAGCGGGAAATATCCGCCAGCAGGTACCGCGGCAAAACAACCGGCCAGATTAGGATGCACTGCCAGAAACTCCCTACCGCGGCGGTCGGATTCCAGGATTCAGCGGCAGAAAAGCTGAAAATCCGTCCGCGGCGGTCGGATTTGCTGCGGAAAGGCCAAAGACCGCCGTTTCCCCAGCGGACAGGAACACATGGAGCTATCCGCAGTATTGCCACCGCCATCCTCGATTGGACGGATTCTCCGCAGCGGTGTGGTGGGCTGTTTGAGGCATCGTGATTTGACCGGCGGTCGTGACCGCATTCCGCACAGTGGTACTTCTCTTTTGGCTCCGTCCGCTACCGGTGCGGACGGAGATTTTCGGCGGAACCCGGAACACCGCAGCGGACGGGAAAAGGGCAATCTTTGCCCATCGTAATACGGCGGACGCAAGGACCGCCGATGGAGTGCGGAAAAGGGCATTTTCTGCCACCGCCAGCACCGTGGATGTGCTTCCGCCCGCCATCGTAATCAGCCCCTAAGCTCTTTCTTGAAGTCCTGTAGTGAGGCCATGAAGTCTACCTTGGTCAACGCCATGGCGCCGGCCCCCGGGGTGGGAGGTTAAACGTCTCTGGGCATTTTTCAGAGGCATGCATGTGTTGTGGCCAAGGACTTAGGCAGCTAAGTCGTAGAGAAAAGCATTTAAGAACATTCTGCCTTAACAGAGGCTGAGGAGCCCCTGTGCTGTCCCCACCTGTGGTTTCTTTCAAAGTCTCTGTTTTGCAGTGACTGGATGGGGTGCCAAAGAGCTTGCTATCTGAGAGATCAGGCAGATTTTAGGCCTGTATGCTTATTTGCAGGCTCATAATGTTATGGCCCCCCACGCTTCAAGGCCCTGGGCCATCAGAACAGGAGTCGGAGGAGTCCCGCATCTGCATGGTTGTCCACCAGTCGGGTCAGCCCAGGGACCCCCACAATGCACGTCAGATGTGGGAATATTGCCTTCAGTTTAAAAGTCATTATCTGCAGAAGGGCCCCTCTCTAGTGTAGTATGAACGATAGCCTTTGCAAAACAGGCCGGGAGCTGCTGGAAGACAACAGCCATCCCAGTTCAGGCCCTGGAGTGTAGCGGTGTCCTGTTGTAGCAGAGGTGAGTGGGGTGGTGGGGCCCCAAAGCATTATTGTTGCAGCATTCCACTCACCGGTAGCATGTTGAGCGGCGCAATGGTAGCCGCAGCTCTCTCCTCCCACATCGAAGGGTCGGGCCACTGCGGGCATTGCTTAGGCCAACCAGTGTGCTTCGGGGAGGTCTTGTCACCCCTTCCACCTCACGGATCCTAGTTTATGCCAGAACAGCTAAATTTATCCATCAGGGCCCCCTGCCGCCTTAGTTTCAGGGTGAATGTCGCAGAGCTCGGGTGATTCAGCTCCACCCTGTCATGCTGGTTGGCCATGCCCCCCAGATACAATTTTTGTAGGCACTGGGAGATTAACTGATTTGCCCAGAATCATAGGAGGTTGGGCAGATGCAAAGACTCTAACCTGGTTGCCCAACTCCAAAATCGGAAGCTGGGGCCGTTATGCCATATCCTCTTCCCCACATCTACTTCTGCATGGTAATCCCTTAGCTTCCTTAGAATTGTGTAAATTAATGGGAAAGGTAGAAAGGCATATTGCAGACCTCTGGGCCATAGAAGGGGCAAGGGATCACACCCCATGATGTCTTTGATATAACCGGAGTGCAGAATTTGTGAAGTAACACATTTTTCTCTGAAGCAAAATTAATCAACCAGTGATGACTGAATTGGATTAAAATCTTGTGGAACAGATTTGGGCAAAGACACATTTTTACTGGGGATGAAAACATCTGGCTCCAATAATGCAAAAGCCCATTTTCCCTAAACAGAAAATAGACAGCTGTCAGGGAAAAGAGATGGTAGTTGCTTAGGAAGAGATTTCCTGCATTAGGGATAACCGTTACAGAACGTGGAAAGCCACTGCGATTTATGGAAGTCTTTATCACTTTGTTGTATTGTTGTCTGTTAATATTACTCGTACTGACCTTTTAAGGGAAGAGACAGCTGTAATAGAGCTTGCTGAATACCGTCAGCTCTTTCAAGTTGGAGGATTTTCTCTTCTCCCTTTGGCCACATAGGCCTTGGACTGAGATATCTGCGCTAGTTGTCCCCACCCCACGCTACCTGCATCTAGTGTCACAACCAAGAGAAGATAAGGGATCTACAAGGATTTGTGATCTTGAGATTCACTGACATACGAGACTACCAATGAAGAAGATGCTAGACCAGAAGAAGGATACTTAAAATGGCCAGGGAACCACCATCCAACAAGTTGTCATATCACCGTCACCCTGAGCCAATTACGGGCAGAGGCCTCTGACTGAGCCAGTAGTGTGGATGGACGTAGCATCAGATTTTTGCTTTTTAAGAGGAAGAAATACTTTGCGCTAAAAAGTGTTGCAGACGGGAAACAACCCTAACAACGCGGGAATCACATCGCGATGCCATTACAACGCGGTCGTTACAACGACCGTGTTGTAACCACGCAATGCCATTACTACGCAAGTCGTTACATCGACTTGCGGTAGATGGCGTGCTAACATTAGAAATAGTATAGTTTACTATTCCAACACCTTCCCTACTGTTACGTAGGCTGGAGTTGGAATAGTAAATTATACATTTCTAATGTCAGCGCGCCATCTACTGCAAGTCGATGTAACGACTTGCGTAGTAATGGCTTTGCGTGGTAACAACGCGTCGTTGTTACAACTGCGTTGTAATGGCACGCGGAGTAATGGCTCGCGATGTAACGAGTCATATTCGCCTTGTAGTCCCCAACATTGAAGACTCTTCATGCAGAGGTAGGGCCAAACAGAAGCAGCTGAAACTGAAAATGCTTTCCTAGGACACAGAATCTAAGGATTTTTATTTTTGAGAGTCCGCTTCATGCAGGAAAGTTTCCAACATCTCTAAAGAGTCAAGAACATCTCTTGGTTATATTACTGGGATTGTAGACTGGAGTGTTACCATTGTGAATCTCTAATGTGATACGAACCGGCATTTTTCAAGTTTAGAACTAAAAAATAATCTCTTAAAGACTTCCGAACCAGGGGCCAGATGTAGGACCATGTTATTTTGCGAGTCGCAAATTGCGCTCAATTGCGAGTCACAACTTGCGACTCACAAAATGACATGTACAACAGTGTCAGAGACACTGTTTGCGATTCTCAATGGGGTCGCAAATTGCATGCCTCATCAATATTCATGAGGCACTCGCAATTTGCGACCCCATTGAGAATGGCTGGCCCTCCCAGGTATGGTGGCCTGCTGGGCTCAGCAGACCTCCATGTCTGGGATTGCTTTTAAACAAAGCAGTTTTTTTTTTTTTAAATGCTACCCGTTTTCCTTAAAGGAAAACGGGATGTATTTAAAAAAAATAGATGAAACGTTTTCGTTTCAGTTTTTAGTGCAGGTAGTGGTCCCTGGGACCACTGCCTGCCCCTAAAAAATATTTTCCCCTGGATTTGTAAAGGGGAAGGGGTCCCCTGGGGACCCCTTCCCTTTTGCGATTGCATTACCACCCTCTTGAAGAGGGCAGCAAATTGTGAGTGTTTTGCGACCACAATTGCGGTTGCAAAACATTCTTACATAGGGTAGCGACTCACAATTAGGAAGGGACGCCCTTGGAATGCCCCTTCCAAATTGTGAGTCGCTAAATAGGGTTTGTACATGGCCCTACTTGTTTTTGCATGCGCAAACGGGTTGCTAACCCATTTGCGCATGCAAAAATGGGTTGTACATCTGGCCCCAGAAGTTGAGCAGCAGCTGTGCCCTTTCTTACCCACTGGAATGGGAACAATTGCTGCTTTGTCAAATAAGTCTTGATCAGCCCGACACTAAGCCTGAAGAAGCTGAGGTCAGCGGACCAGGAATGGCTCGGAAGCTTTCCACAGGATGATCTAGGAAAAGGATTAGAGAGCCTGATGTTATTAATCTCAATACGCAGTTGAGCGCCAAACTTTGAAAAAGCACGTGCATCCACAGTTAGGAGGTGGAGGGAGCTAGGTATTAGAAGCTTGCCAAGACATGCTGGAGACAAGGGCCCTCTTGCAGTTAATGAAGAGCTAAATAACAGGTGTAAGCAAACACACCTCATCTACCAGAACGACATACGGAAGCCATGAGCTTTTGATCTTCCACTGGTTTTTAACAAGTTCTTCCAACTGAGGCCCAAACAACTTGATCCTTAAAAAGGGAAGGTCGTGGGTTGAGATTTTTGTGAAGCATCAATCTTCCAAGCACACCTCCAAATGTATCTTCGAGCTGCCCATGAAGAACTAGAGGCTGCTGCGCACAACCCGCCAAAGAGGTATCCAATAAAATACATATTTGTTGCTCCATCATAGAGGCTGAAGTAGTACAGTCTGTACACTGTTGTGATTGTTCTGAAGGGGTTTGAAAATCTCACTAAGAATTACAATATATAAATAGCAAAAGTTGGCTTTACTGGCGAAATCTGAAGTCGGATGCCATTGATCATGTGTTACATGATACAGTCCCAGTTTTGACGGAAGAGCCCAGTCAAGATGCCTCTCTTTTTAATAACTGGATTACACTTGCTTTGGACAAAGTTACTCCACTTAAAATCACGAAACTGTCCAGAAAAAATCCCTCTGCCCCCTGGTTCAGCACCGAACTTAGGCTGGAGAAAAGTTTATGTAAGCAATTGGATCGTACATGGAGGAAATACTATCACCCCGACGCCAAATACAGATATAAACTCGCATTAAAGAAATTTCACATCTTAAAACGTAATACGATCAGGGATTATGTTGCTAACCAGATTAAAACTTCAGATAATTCGACTAAAGAAGTGTTCAAGATTGTTCAGGGCTTTTTGAAGCCGTTAGCCTTGAAAAGCACTATCTCCCCTTCAGCCTCCCTTGGTGAAGATCTTTCCAGGTTTTTTCATGATAAGATCCAGAAAATCTACTCCTCTTTCCCTTTAGCTGGGATCTCTACGTCATCAGCTAAAGTCGACAATTCCAACCTTTCCAACACTTGGTCGGAATTCCACCCATTAGGTACAGCGACCTCTTTGATGGAATTAAGTAAAATTAAATCGGGTGCCCCGACCGACCCTTGTCCAGCCAGCTTTTTTAAACTCCTGGCTCTACGGCTCAACCCCGTCTTAAATGCCGTATGGAACGCTTCTCTGAGCCTGGGTATTTTCCCTGTGCCATGGAAAACGGCTTATGTCCAACCAATTCTAAAGAAAGAAGATGCGGACCCATCAGATCTAAAAATTTTTAGACCTATCTCTCTCCTCCCGGCTCCGGCCAAAGTGCTGGAAAAGGTCGTCCAAATGCAACTATCGGAGTTCCTGGAGAACAACCATCTTCTCCACGACTCCCAGTCGGGTTTTAGGAAGGGATATAGCACAGAAACGGCCCTCCTGGAAGTGGCGGAAACCATACGGGAAACGGTAGATCAGGGCAGATGTGCAATGTTAGTGCTGTTGGACTTGTCAGCAGCCTTTGACACTGTGTCACACCAGATCCTACTAGAGAGACTTGAGTCCCTAGGTGTGAAGGGTACTGTTTTAAACTGGTTCCGCACCTTCTTAGAGGGCCGGTCTCAAAATGTGTTCCTGCGTCCATTTACTTCGCCTACCAGATCTATTAGCTGCGGGGTCCCACAGGGCTCAGCGCTCAGCCCCACCCTCTTCAATGTGTACTTGACCCTCTCTCCACACTGATTGAACAGTGTGGCGTGAAGAGTGGTCTCGTACGCTGATGATACTCAGCTTGTCTTCTCTTTTAAAGAACACACAGAGGCAGCCTTCATGAATTTTAAACTCTGTCTGCGCACAATCTTAGCATGGATGACAAATAATTGCATGAAGTTGAATACTGATAAAACAGAGGTACTGTTTTTTAACCAACCCTCTCCTCCCGCATCTGAACTCTGGTGGCCGGCTGAGCTTAACCCCCCTCCTAACCCGGTGAGCTCAGCTAGGAACCTAGGCTTCCGATTTGATTCCAGCCTATCAGGTAGTGCTCAAGTTTGTAAAGTTTCTTCCGCGTGTTTCTGGAAATTAAAAAGTCTACGCAAATTCCTGCATTTATTACCAATGAATTGCAGGAAAGATGTGGTCCATGCGCTTGTAACCTCCCAACTGGACTACGCTAACAGTCTCTATCTGGGGCTCCCGGATTACCTGCTAAGAAAACTGCAGATCATACAAAATGCTGCAGCCAGGCTAATAAGAAATGTGCCTCTTCGCCATCACATCTCTCCTCACCTGCGAAGCCTTCATTGGCTCCTGATCAAGAGACGGATCGAGTTTAAGGCACTGATACTGGCCTTTAGATCTATTAGTGACGCTGGCCCCCAATATCTGAAGCATAGACTTCGGAGATATCACCAATCAAGATCTCTGAGGTCTAATCATCAGGACCTAATGGTGATCCCGCGCTTTAAAAAGGCCAGGATGGGGGGTCGGGCTTTTGCAGTAAAAACTGCCTCGCTGTGGAACTCTATGCCAGTCCACCTTCGAAAGGCGAAGACAGAGCCCATGTTTAGAAAGGCCTTGAAAACTTGGCTCTTCAGCCTAACCTAGAACACTTGTGGAATTCCTCAGTCCCTGTATGCAATCTGCACCTACCGTTAGCGCCGGGACACTTCCGCTGGAGGTAGCCGTGCGCTCTATAAAATGCACTAATAATAATAATAAGCACAATACCACTACCTCTAATTTTTCGCCCATTGGATCTGAAGGAGATGAATCTTCCAAAATAATCGTGCCCTGGGGGGATAGACGGACATTACAGAATCCCCCTTCACTAACTACTGAAGAAAATTCCTTGGCAAAGAGCTCAAAGGGCTATGATAAAAATCTTGGTAAGCCGGATCACTGCACCTCCTTGCGTTCCCTGGCCAACTTACTATTGACAAGGGAAGGCGCTCTGGATCGCCTCTTCATTCTTAAATATTAGATCTTGCAGGGCAAATGTTTGCACAGATGCTGCAATTATTCAGACAGGTCAGCACTCTGAATGAAGCAATGTCTGCAGTCTTATTTTTTGAGCTTCTCAAATCCCTCCTCTTGAGCAGCAATTCTTTGAACCTGAAGAACTGTCTCCAGCCTTAAGGGCTGGCATTGTCACTTGCTCAATCATGTCCTGAAGCTACAACAGGAGGGACATCATATGTATTAACAGGCTGTCCTGCTGCCTCTTCACCTGCCAGAGCATGAAGAGATAAAGATTGTTCAATATGGTGTCTCTTCCTGCAGCATTCAGTATTTTAGTAATCAAGAGCACCAAAGAGAAAACACCAACATTCTTCCTGCAACATTAAGTATTTTAGTAGCCAAGAGCACCAAAGCGAAAACACCAGCGCGCCATGATTGACAAGGGAACCAGCCAACATTTTCTTTATCGATTTCTGTTTCATTGGAACCACCTAATGCAGCCAAAAAGTAATCTTGCGATCAGCCGCGACCCATGCAGGTGAGAGTGGTGGGGCAGTGGGGGGGTGGGGGGGATTCGACAGACGGCAATGAGGGAACATTAATTATTTGTTTAATTTTCCCTCGTGGTCGTCTGTCGAATCCCCCCTCCCCAACCCGGCCAAGCATACTTGATTCAGGCAGTGGCAGTAGCCACGAATATAAATCCAAATTCTCCCACAAAGGCAGGACAATATGGTGATTACTATAAATGCAGTAACATTTTTACTTAATTAAAAAGAGATATGATAAACTGCATGACATTTGGGACCCCATGAGTGGGACCTTAGTGCGCCATAAAACACCTTATGGGAACAAAGTGCAGTCCCCAACCGCCAGCTCCGCTCCGCCGACCTCTCCCTCGCCACCGTCCCCCGCATTCGAAGAACAACCACCGGCGGCAGATCCTTCTCACACCTCGCCGCCAAGACCTGGAACACCCTTCCACTAAGCCTACGAAAGACCCAAGACCTGCTGACCTTCAGGAGGCTACTCAAGACCTGGCTGTTCGACCAGTAGCAGCATCCCCCCCCCCCTTCCCTCTCCCCAGCGCCTTGAGACCCTCGCGGGTAAGTAGTGCGCTCTACAAATTCTTTGATTGATTGATTGACTGGCTGAAGGACAGTGTCGGGGGAAAGTGGTCCCTGCGAATTTATAAAAGCATATAAGACCACTGAAGCAGGACTCAGGCATGTTTTATAACAAACGTTCACTAACCTGCTTACCTTCATTGCTCGGGGACAAACGAAGCGTACCACGTAATGGTAGGAAAAGCAGGAAGTGGTTAAACTGATCTCTTCTTTTTAGGTTTAAGTATGTGGTAGGAGCCTATATTAGGGACCAGGAAACGTTTTGCACTTTTATAATGCTTCCTTTCTTACTTGGATAAGTGAATCAATTCTGTAAAAGCAGGGAAACCTCATTCAGTTTGGGCTAGAGGGAGGAAGATGGACGAGGAGGTAATGCATATCATTTTTTAACATCACTTCTGTACCCCACGTGGGCTGGGGTCTGCAAAGGTAACATTTTGTCATCTATAGTTTTGGTGGTGGTGCTTTTGCTTATTTTACCCTTGGGTATTGTATGCTCAGTGTAACATGGTGGAACTGCCTTGTTTCTCAGTACTTGGGGAAGCCAGATTTTAAATATACCACAGATTTATAATTTTCTGTAAGGGACATGTTTAGTAAGAATAGACGTCGTAAGACATCAAGCCCTTCACATGGTAGGTATTGGAGCATAGGTAGGGGATGTAGAAATGCATGAGGTGGTTGAACTAGATAGCAGTCGCGGCCGGCATGTCATGTGGGTGTCACACGGGGAGGAGGTCGCGCGGGGGCGAGAGTTTAATTTAAAAATATATATATATATAAAAGTTAACTTACCTTCGCCGGCCCGGTCTGGTCCTGCGTCATGTCTGCTCCTCTTCTGAACAGGATGCAGGCAGCCTCTCTCCCATCAGCCAATCACAATGCTGCATTGGCAGCGTTGTGATTGGTTGGAATGCCGACCACACAGGCCATTTTCTCCATGTAGGCTGCATGCAGCCTACATGGAGAAAAGGGGGAGTGCGCCTGGCTGGTTTGGTCGGCCCCAGAGGGCCGACCAAACAGTCAGGGCCCACAGCATTGGGCAAGCCACTCCTCCCCTGCCCTCCAGCAGACCCACCCACTCACCCGCCTTCAACCAAACCCTTCTGCTTTTTCGCAGTGCGAGAAGCAGAAACATAAAATGGTATTATAAATGGTATTATAAATACCATTTTATGTTTCTGCTCTCGCACTGCGAGAGCAGTGGGAGTGACGCTCCTCCGCCCACATGGAGGAGCCGCCCTGCTAGATAGATTACCTATCCTTGGTTAATGGCGGGACATGCTTCTGCTGCATTGACCGCTTGCCTACACTGTGATATAATGTAGAAGATGCCTTCCCTAAGCACACCTCCTAGGGGTGGGGTGGCATTATAGCAAAGCAATGAGGTGAAAGTCTTACCTGGGGGTGCGTACATTAACCGGAGTGGCTTTCTTCATTTTGTAATGCATACAATTTATATCTTCAATTTCCAGTGCTATAAAATGAGTCTTCTGCTCATCGTCAAATTTTCAGGATGGTGTGTGACCTGTTACAATTAGCAGTGTCTCAATGAAAGGTACAACTCACTGCTATATTTCTAACCTAATACAATGGGATGAATTCGGTTTTGGGATGTGTTACTTGATGGTGTTTTGGGGAGAGTTATTTGATGGTGATATTGTAATGATGCCTGTAACGTCTTCTCTTTCCAGGGGATCTTCCCGGCCAGCTATATACACCTGAAGAAGGCGATTGTCAGTAACAGAGGGTAAGTTTCATGGCTGGCCATTATGGGTGAATATATGTACTTTCTTGTAGCTTCAGAATTGATTCCCCAATTGTGTTACTGGTAATGGTATTGTCTTTGGTTTTACTACTTTCACTTACATAGCTCACGGTCTTGCTCCGATGGTGGAGGGACCTATGCAAAAGCTAAAAATACTCTGGCGGGTTATATCTGGCTAAAGTAGCCACCTAGCATCATGCATTCTGGGCATCCTGTTTCAGGACATCATTTGACAACATATAGTGAAAATTGCTTCCAAGTCAAAGAGAGCTTTATTTGACAATACATGTCATAAAAGCATTAGACATAAAACACTATCAAAACAATAAAAGAAGAATTTAAATATGTATATAAATGTGTGCAAATAGGCATGAAGGGAATCAATCCAACCCTATACATTATGATACAACAAAATCATGTAATAAAAGCATCAGTAGTTGTATTATCATTTGATGACTAAAACGTTAAAATCCATAGTGTGCACCACATGACAATGTTAAAACTAATTACGCGTTCACAATTACAGGTAACAGGATTCCAAGTTAATTTTTCTGCCGTCGTTAATTGATATCTTATGGACCACATTCATCTTAAAAACTTTGCCACTGGGATTGCATAACAGGGTGATGAATCGGTGCACAGAATTCTCAGGGCAACACTACTTGATATCGTACCCATGTTCCTGCATGTCTGTGCCAGCCATACTTTTCGAGGGCCAGAATAGGCGGGACAGGCGATCAATACATGCAAATAAGTTTCTTCTAAGTCAGCGCAAATAGGGCATTTGTTGTCACCTGGAGTAGTCTATTTAACAGTAAAAGACTTTAGCGGTAAGCAGCCCGCTCTAAAATGAAAATACAGTTTATGATCTAGGGGCTTTGAGATTGCATCTCAGTAATGCTCAAGACTCGACCATGATTTTATTTGTAAAAAGCTCCCCGTCAATGATGTGAAATCACTACTTCTGACTACATTGTATTCAGTCAAATTCCAATATCTTTCCTTGATTGAATCTCATGGTGGAAACTGGGAGCTAGACGGGGTTTCCCACAAATACGACAGGCCCATTCTGGTCAAGAGACTTCTGAGGTCACGCAGCCAGCTAATTTCATGAAAAAGATCGGCGTCAATAATATCCCTAAGACCCTCTGCAAAGGTTGCCAGTTCCGGTGTACACCAGATTCTGCGCCAATATAAGATTGGGCGTAACCTGGACAGGTCTACCAGAGCTTTTCTGCCTAGGTCATTCCGCAAAGGAAGCATGGGTGTGCTTTGTGGTAAGCTCGTTATCGCTCGGAGAAACCTATTCTCTGCCGTAGCTAACGGAGTAAGTTTCTCGAGGCCTCATAGTTCAGCACCATATAAAACTGAGCTTACCACCTTGACGTTATAAATTTGAAACACCGGACTAAGAGGCTTAGTTAAAGATGTTCTAAATGTGTTTCTTATGACATCCGCTAATTGCCGGTGCTTTAGTGCCATGGTGTCAATATGCGGCCTCCTTCTCAGTTCCTTCTGCAGGGTAATACCCAAATAGATAAATGCGTCAACCTGTTCAAGAGGAGACCCGCCCAATACCATATTACCCTTGAACGATCTGTGCTGATTAAAAGTCATGAACTTAGTTTTGCCTGCATTAATTTGTAAGCCCCGTAACAGGCAGAAATCTTCAAAACACCACAGTGCACGCTGTAGCCCGCTAGGGGTTTTAGAGATGACAAGCGTATCATCTGCGAACATTAAAATCGCAATCTTTTTACCTGCTAAAACTGGTGCATCGGTGTGAATGATAGATAAAAAATTGGCAACTCCATTACAAAAGAGTGACAATAACGTGGGTGCCATTACACACCCTTGGCGTACACCCTTCTTTACAGGAAAGGGGTCAGTCTTATTCCCCTGTGCCCCCAACGTATTTGTGCATAGTTTTTTTCATGAAGGCAGGCAATAAGGGAAAGTAAATCGGTGGGCATCCCCATCTTCTGTAGCACCACCCATAATTTGTTAGGTGAGACCAGGTCGAAGGCTGATTTAAAGTCGACAAAGGCAGCATACATGCTGCCCTTGCCGAGAACTACAGTCCGCCAGTATATTAAAACAAATCAAAAAATCTGGTCTATAGTACTTATATGAGCCCGAAAACCAGCCTGGAGTGGACTAAGGATGTCATTATCATCTATCCATTCTTGGACCTTTGCCAGAACAAGCCGGGCCACCACTTTTTGGATTGAATCTATTAGGCTTATTGGCCTGTAGTTTCCTGGCAACGACTTGTCCCCTTTTTTGTAGACTGGAATGATTTCTGCCCCCGCCAAGTGTCCAGGAAGGGGGCGCCATGAGCGATGGCGTTTGCTAGTAGCAGTATATTTCGACTCCATTTAGACTTATCCTGCAGAAAGATGTCTGCAGGAATACTGTCGATACCTGGTGCTCTCTCACCTGTAATGGTACCAAGGGCTGCCCTTACATCTGCCAGATCAAATACTATATTATTTGGATAAAAATGGATCTGGAAAGGGTCACCATCCTCTATGTTATCAATAGCATATTGTGAAGAAAAGAGTTTGACCCAAACCCCGGGCTCTACGTGATTTTCAGGGGGTGGTGCTACTCCACCCCTACCCCATTTTACCAGATTCCAAAAACGTTGAGCATTGTTGCTATTACATGCCTGTTTTAAGTCCTCCCATCTGTTCTCATCCCAGGCTTTTTTAGCAATTACCATTGCCTTCTTATAACTTGTCCTCGCGTTTTGCACTCTCACCGAGTCACCTGATCTGATTGCCTCCCTCAGGGAACTACAGGCTTGTTTGCACTCTTTATTTTACCAGTGATGCCTTGACTGGGTGCCCTTCGCCTTGGCCCTAAAAGGTCTTTGAAAATATGAGCGCATTTTAGTAAACAAAGTATTGTGCAACTGTGTTATTTCTTTGAGAGGCTGGGAGTTAAGAAGAGAAGTCTCCATCTCTGCTAAGGTGTTTTCAACATCGCTAGTTATAGTGCACAGTATTTCCGGATGTTCTAAAATCATGGGCCATTTCACTAGCCACATGTCATTAGAAGGTTGCAAATCACCAGTAGTAAGTGAGTTGTGGGTTTGTGTTTGTGCTTGTAATTCCCGGAATGCAAACCTGGAGCAAAGTGGGTCATGATCACTCTCCTCCCGGGCCTGCACGGCCATGTCCTCAAGGGTATGCCACAAATTCAAACTAATTAAGAGATAATCAATGCGGCTTGAGTGGTGGCCGTTATTGAATGTATTTGCCCCGTGCCTATCGGAGACGGCTCGACCATTAGCCGCCCTTAAGCCGTATTCTAAACATAGGGCATTCAGTTGGATAACTACTTCTGTCCATCTATAAATTGGAAGTAGTTCCAAACGTGGGATACCCCACTGCTCATCCTCCTCCCCCGCCACGTCATTTTCCTCAAGGTGTTCAAAAGTCGAGTTTAAATCCCCCGCTATAACAACAGAGGCCCATTACATAATAATGGGGTGACCTATACTAGTCCACGGACCTGGGTAATGTTCGGTATAGGAAACAATGGTCCTAAACTATTTCCCTTAGGAAGGCATTCATTAAGTCAAAATCTATAAACATGGTACATATAGAAGTCAAATTGCATCATAAATGGATCCTCATTATTTCCAATTCAATGAAGTATATCCTCAAAAAGACACACAAGCACCATAAATAGCTCCAATAGTGACTGTTTAATTTCACAGTTATTATAACAGATCACTGTAGAGAATGCTTCAAAACAGAAAAGAGGGTTGCTCCAGGGGAGTGTGAAAAAGAAAATGTGCTCGTGAGAGTAGAATAGATATATAGGAGGGAAATCAGAGAGTAATTTAAACAATCAGTTACATATAGTAATGTCCTTAGTAGACTGGTCGTGGTTTACAATAGCACCAGTCTTACAATGGGGCCTGTCTCTCGTTGATTTGTGAGTAATTGTGTTTCTTGATGTTGTACAGAGTATAATCATCTGTAAAAAGGCAGGGATGGGGTGAAGTAGGGTACAGGCCCACTAGGGGGAAGGTGTCGACGTTTCGACCCTGGCGCAAAGAGGGTGGTTTTGATCCTCTGCAGGCGGGACTTCCTCAGGACGGGGAGAGGGAGGTAGGGGGAACAACCTGTGTCAAGGGTGGAGTCAGGATTACAGCCCCTCAGGTGGCGGTCCGCATAATTTCAGCGGTGAATAGAGTAGATGTGGAGGAATCTTGGAGCTTGACTCGAGGAGTACAGCGCTGATCACCGGGACTGCGCCGTGAAGGCCTATTGAGATGCCTTGCTCTACCAGTGTGCTGATTTATTCAACACTACTGCCCTGAACTCTACAGATTGATTTCTCCACATCTATTCTATTCACCGCTGAAATTATGCGGACCGCCACCTGAGGGGCTGTAATCCTGACTCCACCCTTGACACAGGTTGTTCCCTCTTCCCCCCCTCTCCCCTTCCTGAGGAAGACCCGCCTGCAGAGGATCAAAACCACCCTCTTTGCGCCAGGGTCGAAACGTCGACACCTTCCCCCTAGTGGGCCTGTACCCTACTTCACCCCATCCCTGCCTTTTTACAGATGATTATACTCTGTACAACATCAAGAAACACAATTACTCACAAATCAATGAGAGACAGGTCTCATTGTAAGACTGGTGCTATTGTAAACTACGACCAGTCTACTAAGGACATTACTATATGTAACTGATTGTTTAAATTACTCTCTGATTTCCCTCCCTATATATCTATTCTACTCTCACAAGCACATTTTCTTTTCACACTCCCCTGGAGCAACCCTCTTTTCTGTTTTGAAGCATTCTCTACAGTGATCTGTTATAATAACTGTGAAATTAAACAGTCACTATTGGAGCTATTTATGGTGCTTGTGTGTCTTTTTGAGGATATACTTCATTGAATTGGAAATACTGAGGATCCATTTATGATGCAATTTGACTTCTATATGTACCATGTTTATAAATTTTGACTTAATGAATGCCTTCCTAAGGGAAATAGTCTAGGACCATTGTTTCCTATACATAACAACAGAGGCAGCACAGGAAAGATTATCTAAGAGCTCCCCTAAAGCAAAAATGGTTTCAGACCTGTGCCCCCCACTGTTGCCTCTTGCATATACGTTATAATTGTCGATGTTACCATAAGTGCCACACACCATCCTGATTGCGGGAATATCGTTACTCTCTATCGGTAATGCCAGTATCTTAAGGCCAATATCCTGTCTAACCCAAATTGTGAGCCCCCCCGAGGGGCGACCCTTACCACCTTGGATAGCCGGGACATAATAATTTAAAAACCCTGGATGATAGAGTGGTTCTACAGACCAGGTTTCTTGAAAAGCGCATATATCAAACTTTTCAATAAAGGTGTTCCAATCCAGGGTGGCGCCCTTAGACCTCAGCCCTGCAATGTTCCAATATAGGAACCCTAAGCTACGAGATGTTGGATGTGGATCAGGTATCGATCCATCCCTAGGGTTTGTAGTTCCTGGTGAACGAACGACTTCATTCTCTGGCCTAATGGAACAGCTCATCTCTGAAGGAGATTTTGCTTCTGGGTGGTATTCGATAAGCTCTCTAGTATGCGCTGGTTTGATGATCTGGGTACATACAGCGGGGGGAAGGAGGGACCTTCAATCTATCTCTCGTAAAGGGCACACACCAATTTGAGATGTTATGGAGTGAGCAAGGGTCACCTCTGTAGCCTTCTCCGGGGGATTAAGTTTAAGACGAATATTGGTTTTAGTGAGATATTGAGTGCGTAGATCAAAGGCTACCAGGTTTTCAACAAGATCTCGGTGTGATAGAGTGAGTGCAATGGCATCAGGGGCAACCCCCGGGTAAGAGTGTCGTTTGTCCCCAACAATGTCATCCCTTATTACAGACCGACACCCCCTCACTCGCCGAATCCAGTGAATGCATTTATTTATCAGGGTACCCTCATCCTCTTTGTATAAACTGGGGGGGGGGGGTGGGAGGGGCTTTGGTACATTAACCAGGTGTACTGTCTCGTCTAGGGTCAGGAGTTCTATCAGTGATAAAAGACACAGGACTCGTGTTTACCTGATGGGGAGCAGGGCTGGGTAGGGGACTGGGTAGGGTGACTTTAGGCCATGTTCACGTTAATAGGTGGCCGAAAACCAACCCTGTTTTGACCTACCTCATTCAGATGTCTATAAGCTGAGTGATCGACCTTAGTACCCAAAAATAGATGTCCTCTGCCTTTTCTTCCTATATCATGCTTACGAGGTCCCCTGATATCCGCCCGGCACAATCCGTCCCCCCTTGATCTATAAGTGAGCTGATTGTTTGGGATCCCAGTTGATTCTTGACGTGTTGAACATCTGTAAGTACCTTGCTGAGGGATTCAGAAAGACTACTAACAGTTGCTTTAAGCGCTCTGATTTCTTTCACCAAATCAATTATTTGCAGTGTTAGTGAACTTTGCATAAGTTCCTCATTTGGTATAAGATTTGTGAGATTTCGTGAACACTCTCTTCTATTAGTGTCAAGACTATTTAAACGGAGAACTGGGCTTGGAGCTAATTGAGCGTCCTTGTTTATGCTTGTGTTTGCCTCTGTTCTCTCTCTTTGCACCCCACCGCCCGAGTTAGTAATAGTGTCTGATAGATCTACGTGTTCTATAAGTGGAGAGAAGCTGTTGCTGCAGGGGAAAGTTGACAAATCAACTACGGTCTCTTGCACTTCATTGCCCCAGCTATCAGAGCTGCTAGCTTGTAGATTTGAGGTAGCAGGAGGCTGATTCTTACTAACTACTCTTTTAAACATAGCAGGTATACAGCCATTATGGTCGGTCTGTGTGATGGGATACTTGGGGGAAGTACTCGTAGAGTTGTGATCTAGGAGGCCCTCACATTTGGTTAACAAACAATCAATGCGGTCTAGCACCCCTCCCCCAGCAACTATGCTCAAAGACAAAGTTCTCTTCTTCGCCTTCTTCTTGCAGAGTTCCTTCGGGCCACCCTCATTAACTTTGCGTTTTCTCATCACAGCTCAGTCACACCGTGCGCATTGTGGAAGCACACAAAAGACAACACGGTCAATAAGAGGTCCAGCAGAGATGACAAAAGGGTTCAAAGGGGCGCTTCTGTTTGTACAGTACCTTTGCCTTGATGTAAGTAAATTACTGGGTGTGAACCACTGGGGCGAGATGACAAGGGGGTGACCCAGCCCAGCCTCTTCCGGGCTTGGACGGGCCTGCCCTTCGAGCTGCGAGAGCCCCGAGCTGATCTTAAGTGCCTCTTGGCGCGTTTGCAGGTCACGGTACATCGGCGGCATAGAAGCCGCAAGGAAGACTGGGGATTGTGGTCTCTTTCTCCCCCTCCGGCACAAACGGGCTGAAATTACTTCCATTCAACCAACGGTTCTGACAAACATGGGAACAAGGATTTGCAACCAAAATTCACATGCCTTGAAATAAGGTATCAAGACGACCATGTGCCAGGAGGCAATTCTATACCGGGCACGCTTACTCCTATTCGTCATTGCAGAACTGCCTATGTGGATCCTTCTTTGGTTGCTAGAAGAGCAGCCATAGAAGATATGGCATTTGTATCATCCAACTGCCCCGACTCCCTTACTTTGGTGCCACCTGGGTGTCCAGGTAGATCTGCTATCAATGACATCATATATTGTGGGTCATGCATTTAATAATCTGATCAAGGAAATCTGGGGGAATTATATGTATTAGCGCGCACTTTCCCTGTTTGCACCTGATGCACCTTAAAACAGGTGCACCGGGCGCAAACAGAGAAAGTGCACCCTATTACACAGAATGCGCTGCCCCCAAGGCAGCTGCAAACTCGTGCTGCCCTGGGGGCAGCGCATTCAAGTGAAATACGGAGCGGCTTTGAAGCAGCACCTCCGTGTTTCACAGTGCAGACGGCAAACCACCTGCCCTTTTAAAGGGTATTAGAGATCCCCTTGCAGGTGGGTGCACTCAGTGACTGCATCCACCTGCAAGAGGATGTCTGGGTGTCCATGGGACCCCCTTTCCCCCTCCAGAGGGCTGCTCTCAGGGGGTGCGCTGTCAGTGTCTTTGCCTCTGCGCCCGAGTCTGTAATACGCTGCGGGCGCAGAGGCAAAGCGATTCCTCATTTGCATGGGGCATACCCCCATGTAAATGAGGGAACACCCCCTGAAGATAGCACTGGTGCTTTAAGTGCACCAGCGCTATCGTTATTACAGAAGGGGCCGCACAAGCGTCTGCAGCCCCTTCTGTAATACCAAAGTCCCCCTGGGGCACACAAAGCGGGTGCAAACTCCATTTGCATCACTGGGACACTTTATGTAATGCGGCCCCTGATGTTTAGGGGTCCACGAATACTAATATTGAACATAAATATTTGAAAAGTGACATTAAGGGGTACAGTTATATGTTCCATTGTGCTCTTTTTGTATATTAATGTGCTGGTGGACAATCTGAGCAATGCAGAGTCTTAACATACCTAAAATAGGATCAAAGACAATCCACTTTTTCTTGTTTGCCAACAGTGCTGTCATTGTGACATAACCTCTAGTGCACTGCAAAGTCTAATAACCCGTTTCGAGGAATTTTGTATAATTAGATGCCTAGAAGTGAATATAGAGTAGCCAAGGCTCATGAAAATTAGGTGAGCAAAAATAAAGATGCGACCAATTAAGATCAATAGTAAAACTCTAGAATTGGCGACATATTACGACATATTACAATTACCAAAGGAGTAGGTTTTCAACATCTGTTGGCTAGAATTAAAAAATAAAAAGCAGCAAAAAATTTAACTCCAGCTAACATTTCTATTTTCCAACTTCATAAAAGCATGGGTGAATGTTTAGTGCTAGCTGCCTTAAAATATATCCTGCAAAATAGGTGGCAAAAGTAAAATATGGTCCAGAAATCTAGGCTTATTACCTTGATAATACACTGCATATACTATGAAACAAATTAATGAATAGGCTTTCCTGTTTTCAATTTCAATTTGTTGTCAATTGAATTCGGGTAGGCTTTTCAGTGCTTCCAGTGTTTTCAAAATTTGTCAGAATCAGTGGTTATCAGTGTTTATCCTTTTTTTTATTCGTACATAATCATGGTGCTGGTGTTTTTCCAGTGCTTATAAGGAAATTTGATATAATTTACAGAGGTCTGTCATTACTTTCCATGAGAATAATTCCTACATTCTTTCTTGCTCCTAACTCCCTTCTTTGTACCCGTTCATTGAATTTGCTCTTTCAAGTAACTTTTCATTATTTCTCTCAACTCCTGTTCAAGCTCACAGGATTCAAATCCCTTTTTCCAGTGGTCCAGTCCCACCCATAGCAAGGGTGTGCATGAATACAGATATATTTGCACCCCATTAAGATTTAATTCTAGCAGATCAAAGGTTAATGGAGGGATTTTAACTCACGTTCCTGCTGCTCTGTTCTTCAAACAACTGGCAGAGATTTGCTGAATAAGTATTTTCTACTCAGGAAAGGAGACATGTCTATATAGTGGGGTGCTCCATGTTCATTCATTGCAAGCCATTTTCACTCCAGTTCTTGACCTTGAGACAGAGACGTTTTAAAGCATGGGCAAAGTGGGCTCTTTAATATAGCTAATGTGTGGGAGTTTGTTCCATTTTGTAGCAAAATGTTGTGTATGTTTTTCAATACCATGCAACAACCATTAAAAGTTCCTTTTTGATCAAAACGGGACCTCACATTTGAGAAATGGCAGGGGCTCGCAGAGATTATTTGCAATAATGTTAGCGAGCTGCTGCTATATTACAATATTGAAAAGACAATCACTATCCCTGAATATTAGATGGAAGCACATTTCGAATTTGTACCGATGTGGCTCTGCCATGTCAGTGACCTGGCCAATAAGGGCATGAAAAAGCTAAAATTGGATTATAAATTCAGAGATGTTCAGAACAGGGGCCCCCAAAATATGTTTGGCCCAGGGCCCCCAAAATCCTTAAGATGTCCCTGCCTAGAGATACAAAGAAAGAACTGGGCTAATAAACACATTTTTTCACCTGATCTTGGCCTATTTCTGCTCTGCCTGGTCATAGGGGAGAAGCCTGCAAAGAAATTATTCTATGCATTCTGTTAGTGATAGGGACTTTGGTGACAGCAACCCTTGTTGCTGTATGAAGCAGCAGCTAAGGTAGCGAAGATTAATCAGGTGCATGATGCCTTTGGTCATTTTCATGAGGATTGAATGAAGTTTATATTACATTGTTGGGCCATGTTTGTTTGTTGTAGTGTTTATTTGAGACCAGTTAATCGTTTGTTTTTTTTTACCAAGCATGAGTATTTATTTGTTTTTTGAAACAGTGTGGGAATTGTGTTCCAGCTGGGCAATTCTGACACCTGCACAAGGCACTTTACCTTTATGGTCTGTGTGCTCTATAACAATACGTTTTCCATTTTGGGGTAAAGGTTGAGCACAGCTCAATTTGTTTCGATTAAATGTGATCCCAGTGTTTTGAACAGGTATGTTGCCAAGTGTCAAGCCTAGTTGGGTCACCATCAGTCCAAGCTTCTTTTTGAAATGCGAGCAGTAGAAATGCAAGTTGAATCTGGTGATCCTGGGCTGCAGTAGCGGCTCCTGGTGGGAGTGCTACCGGGCGGTGACGTGGGGCGTGGGAGGGGCAGGGTGGGGGGGTAGTAAACACCGGAATACGGATGAATGCAGGTAAGTAGACAAATCAATAAAACGAATTTCGTTGCGCGCGCTGCATCGCCAAATGCGATGCAGCGCGCGCAACGAAATTTGTTTTATTGATTTAATTGTCTACTTTCCTGCATTCATCCGTATTCCAGTGTTTACTACCCCCCATCCTGCCCCTCCCCCTCCCCACGTCACCGCCCGGTAGCACTCCCACCAGGAGCCGCTACTGCTGGGCTGTATCTACGTCAGTGTGTAGACTCAGAACGGGTCTGTGTACATGTATTTGTTGATACAACACCATCTGCAGCACATAGAGGATAACTACTAGCTGTTCTGTCTACAGCTTATATGCTAATTTAGACATTTTTTGAATTTACATGTGCAATAAAAGCAACACAGTTTTGCTAAAACTAGCTCATGGACCTCTTTGCATTTATCATGGGCACTGAACATGTTTATGATATTTCACTTCATCTTTCTGTATGAAGTTGATCCAGCGCTAACAATAAAAATAATTTCTCCTATTATGCTTTGGTCATCCAGGTGCAATTATTTCTCTAACACACACACTATATCCATATGACGGTGGGGCCCATAACACCGCATATACATTCACTTACTCATTCATTTGTTCCCTGGATTTCCTCCGTCAATGTACCTAGGAGAAAAACGATTTGCTGGAAGGAGACGGGATACCTCTTTTATAATGACATAGTATTTCTCATTTGCTTATAAGGTATTCCGCTCATTGGTCGATGGACCAACTAGTAGGAATCAGTTGATGGTGATTAAGACCAGCTCAATCGCAATGAACTCTTTTACCATTTCATTATTAATCATTATGCTAAAGAAAATCACTGAGTCATTTGTTTAAAGAATAATAAAGTTTATATAAAGTTTGAATGCATGAAATTTAGATTAAGTTTATTATTCAGATCATTGCATTTATCATCATTATAAGAATGGTTTGAAATTGCATGGCACTTTTATTAGACGGAAAAACGAGGTTATCATACTAAGAACTCTATAGATCAACCTATCTATCTCTCTGGGGAAATCCTAATAATTCTAATAAAATCTATCAATAAAAGTTCTCCTAAAGCAGCATCTTTATACTCAACTGAAAAGGAAAATAACAGCAGCAGCATCAGCTCGCCAGCATCAGCAACCGCAAACTCTCCCATCTACAGCATCTAACTTCTTCAGCATCTCCCGCAGCATCCCGCAGCATTCTAACCCCTCCCACAAGAGTAGGTCTTCTTATACCCTAATTCTAGCTTACAGCATAAAATGTTTCTTCTTACATGGCGCGATTCATTCTCATTGGTCAAAAACTCAGGTCCATATACATTTTAATCAAACTTCCTGGTCTTAACCAGTTCCGTGTGGAATGTCCATGCAAGCATCGTTTCCCACAGTTCATGCACTTGCTCATCCTTTTCGATCAGTCCAAATTGTATCTTTTTCTGCTACATTTTGTATAATACAATTCCGTCTATTGATTCAACCAGGCTTCTCACGCTTCTTGCTGATCATCTTGGCACACATCTGCTCAGAAGGGTCACAGCAGCCTTGACCATACTTTCATCTTAGCCTCTCGGCATCAGCACGTGATCATCCCTTTTCCACAGCCTCTCTCCTCTATCTCATGGTCTCATCCGCTCATGCGCACTCTAGTAACTCGCGGCCATTTTATATTGCTGCTCGGCAGGCCTAAGCGCACTATTTTCAAAGATAAACAAAATGTTATTAAAACAAAGAAATATAAACCCTTTCGTTTCCTCCCGTCTTTCTACGTACCCCAATTAGGTATTACCTAGCAGAAGCAACATATAAAGCTGTCCCTTACTTACCATCGCTTTATTTTGCAACCACACGTTTTATTTAAAAGCACAAATCATGCATTTATTATTAAATTAGTACGCAAATATTATGCTATGTTAGAAACGTAAACAATTATAAGTCAATTAATTTGCACACTGAATTGCGTGTTACCATTAACCCTTTACATACATTGTTGGTTATTTACTTAAACGAACATGTTTATTAATATTGTACGAAAATATTAGGAGGTTAAAATTTTTACATTTACCCTGCTCCATCAACTCCCCTTTGGTGATTTTTAATATCACCACAAAAACCCAAGTTATACAATTTTCTCAGACAGCATATATCTTTTATCCATTTGCTTTTGTTAGTTTATACTTCTGTATCCCTTTCAACTTGTTTCTTCGTTTTCTTGTACATGTTCTCTTTTATTTCTTCTAACTCTATTTCACCTATTTCTCTCTCTTCCTTGTTTATCATGTTTTCTTTTTCTATCTTATTCTGCTTTCTTCTTCTCTTTATACATGTTACTGCAAGTTTCAGTACTAATATTATTATTATTATCATGGTTGCTATTATTATAACTTTCCCTATTATTAATCCACTCATTCTTGTTAACCAATTTGTTACAGTAGAAAACCCTTTACCAAGTTTTCCCCACACACTTTCAACCTCCAGTGGAACAAGTTCTTTGTGCAAATTTGTAATATTTGTTATATACTTCTGTATATTTTCGCTTTTATCTGGAATGTAAGTGCAACAATGTTGGACTTTCAACATTCCACAGACTCCGGCCTCTTTTGCCAAAAGAATGTCAAGGGCAAGACGATTTTGCATCACCATAGCTCTCATGGCAACCATCTCGGTATTTACCATTAAGAACCCTCCAGCAGTATCTGTAGATAAACAATCTACCACTGTGGATAATTTCCGAATTCTAAATGCATTCAAAGATATTCCCACTGCTGGTATCAATGCACCAAAAATATCACCTACTATTTCTGAAAAACTTTCCCTTTTTCTACGTGTAAAGGTATTTATCATTTTGTGTGTTCCTTTTTCTTTTCTATCCACATGAAAAATCTTTGGAAAGACCAGGCCTAAGTAACATGACACATACCAATGGTCCGGCAACCTATAATAAGCCCTATTCCCACAAACATAATAAATCCCTGGAAATATTGGATCTTTTCCCCCTTTGAATCCCCATCCACCGAGAATTTGGTAATTGTCATGGCAATTGCTGGAACCCACAAAATAATTGTCATATCTTGTCTTATTTCTTCTAATGCACAACCTTCCCTGTTGGGGCCAATCCAGAGTCATAGCTGCATTTGTCTTTCTCTTGTCATGATGGTCTTCCTCAAATGCCCAAAGAGGTGTTTTTCTCTCTTCTATCACTTTTCTTTCAAATTTCACTCTTCGCTCTTCAACCATTTCTAAAAATACCTTTTCTTCCTTCTTTAACTCACAGGTAAGGTTGTACCTAAATATATTATCTGATGTTAAGATCTTATCTTCTAAGAAATATTCACCAAACGTCTTTCCCTCTTTTATTGTGTTAAGCTCTGGAACTACAGAAACTTTAGCAAAAATCTTATCTATATTAGTGTAATAATATTCTAATCTACCTGTTTTATAAAATAAGCTTGCTAATACACTACATGTTATTCCATATGTCAAAGGGAGGTGATGATAAGTCACACCTCTGCTACAGATGCAGGCAACTGCATACAAACATAGCAATCTCTTACATCCATTGTTTCTACATACTCATACAGTAATTTAGTAAAAACATTCTTTGAAAAATCTGTTATTGATTTGTCCTTATGTAATTCTGCACTACTCTTTAAAATAACTGGCTCTTGAGTGTTAGCTCCTTTTTCTTTCTCAGTGTTATTAGACTTTTCTACTACAGCTAAACTAATTGGAATAGTTATTGCTAAAACCACCCATACTGTTATTAATAAACCTGTACAAAAACAGCACATCTTGCACCATCTACTTAAAAACTCACATCTACACTTTCTATCTCTAGTATTCTCCATTTTGTCTTCTAACCTTTTTACTTGTTTTCTAGAAAATTGTGTCACTACACCTCAGAAATGACTTGCTTCCACTCTGTTCTTCCAATTTGTTATCTTTGCTTGGTACTTTCTTTTAATTCTTTTTCAGAATTCTTTCTCTGTCATATCCGGTAAATTTGTCAGTTCAGTGTTTTGTCAAATCCGGTAAATTATCTAAATTTCTTCAGGTTTGTTGCTTCAGGTTTGTTGCACTTCACTTTCTCCCATCAGGTTTCTTTGTTCTGGGTTTTCGTGAGTGTTCAATTCTTCTTTGTGACTAGTCAAAGCACAATACAACCATTCAGGCGATCTATACTTTTGATTTACTTTCTTTATTCTTTTCGCTTTCTGCAAGTGTTTTCCACCTTGTTTTCCTTGCTCTTTTGACTTGTTATTTCATTCACTTGTTCAGCACTCTTCCCATCCAATTTTATGATTCTGTATCTTAATTTTCTTACTTCGCTAAGCCAATTGTCTCCTTTCCTTGGCCTTTTTGCTTCACTTCCTTTTTTCTCTCTTTCTGTTTTCCAATTTCTTTTTCTTGTCTCTAGTTTTTCATTTCTTTCTTCTCCACTTTCTTCTGATTCTGTTTCAATCCTTTCGTTATTTCCTCTTATTTTAAAGCTTATAATTTCGCTTTCATCTACTTGTGGTTCTTTTCTTATCTTCCTTCGTTCACCTATTTCTGTCCCTCCTCGAGGTTCTTCCGATTTCGTGTCAGTTTCTCTATCTGCTTCTAAATTTCCCTGTTCTTGTGTTTGACTATCTGTCCCTACTGCTCCTCGGGTTTTTCCGATTTTTCTAACTTTTGGTTTGAAACTCTCCCTTCTTCATCTATTAATATTATTTTCGAAGGAATTTTACCACAACTTGTACTTGGTTGTTCACTGTCACTATCTTCTGGCTCAGTTTCTTCTCTTATGCTTTCAAAATTCCACTTTCTTTTTAGAATTTCTTCACCTTCTGAATGTTCTGTATCAGATTCTGAACTGGTGTCAGATATTTCCAGATGTCGACTTACAGGTCGATCTTCAAATTCTGGAACTTCAGCTATTTCTTCTATTTCCTCTTCTTCTTCTATCGTTGCACTTGTAGTTCGGTCTTCCAGATGTCGACTTACAGGTCGATCTTCAGGTTCTGGCACCCTGTTTGTCTCCTCTTCTCTTTCTGATGCTGAACTGTTATCTGATATTTCCAGATGCCGACTCACATGTCGATCTTTAGGTTCTGGAACTCTGATGGTGTGGCTGGCATGTACCCAGTGTTTCACTCCTGCACACTTGACTGCGGTGGTCGTCACTAGGATCACTTGTCGTGGTTCGTCCCAGCGAGGAACCAATCAGTTTCTTCTCCGGTGGACTTTTATTCGAACCCAATCTCCTGGATTCAAGTCGTGAGCTGGTTTTCTTTCAAGAGTGGTCGCATCCGGTCCAACCTGATGAAACACAGAACGCACCACATCAGCCAATCCTTTGCAATAATCCAGTACTAGATCATCAGTTATAGTCAGTAGCTTGTTGACAGGTACTTGTGCTTGTCTCATTGCTCGTCCCATGATTATTTCATGTGGACTGAGTCCAGTCTTCCTTTCCGGAATACTTCTGATTGTCATCAGAACTAATGGCAGAGCATCTGGCCATTTGAGTCCTGTAGCTTGACACATTTTTCCTAACCTGTTCTTGATCGTTCCATTCACTTGCTCAACTATTCCAGAAGCCTCTGGTCTGTATGCACAATGCAGTTTCTGTTTAATACTAAGTGCTTCACAAATCAGTTTAACTAATTCGCTCTGGAAATGTGTTCCTCTATCTGTTTCAATCGTGACTGGAAAACCATACCTTGAATGAATTCTCGCAGCAAAGTTTTGCTACTGTGATACTGTCATTCCTTCTTGTTGGATATGCCTCCACCCAACGGGAAAACAAACAGACGATCACTAGAACATACCTCAATCTGCTGCAAGGTGGCATTTCAATAAAATCCATTTGCATTCTGGTGAAAGGACCCCCTTCTCGTCCTATTCTTCCTAGACTCACTACTGTCTTCCTTCCTGGATTTAACTGTTGACAAATAAGACATCTCTGACAAAGACTCTCAGCTATGGCTCTAAATTTTGGATTGTACCATGTTTGTCTAAAAAGTCTGATCATTGAATCTCTCCCGATATGGGCTTGCCCATGGTACATCTGTGCCATGTCAGAAATCATGCTATCAGGCATAACTGGTCTCTCATCCCTGTAAACCCATACATCAGTTTCTTCATGTTTTCTACATCCTGCTTTTAGCCAAGTATTTTTTCTTCGTCTTCTGCAGCTTCTTGTAACTGTCTCACCTCATCCCATGTTTCAATAGAGTTAGTAAAAGCAAAGGACAAGAAATATGCTCTCTTCGCGACATTTATTCAAAGAAACCACATTCTTTGCACAGTACTGTGCCATTTCGTCAGCATATTTGTTGCCAACAGTAATGTAGTCTTCCCCATTTTTATGTGCATTGCACTTCACGACAGCGATCTGTTTAGGCAGCTGTATCGCCTCAAGCAACTTTTTACAAAATCTCCATTTCTGATGGGCGTCCCTGCAGACGTCAAGAAACCCCTTTGTGACCAAATCTGACCAAAATCATGCACGACCCCAAAGCCGTACTGGCTGTCAGTCATAATCGTAACCCGTACATTTCTTCCCAACTTACATGCTTGAATCAGAGCTACTAATTCTGCAACTTGGGCAGACCGTACACCTTTCAGACAAGATGCTTCCAATACAGTTGCTACTGTGCAAACTGCATATGCTGCACTTAGAACTCCATCACTCGTTCTCAAACATGAGCCATCCACAAACAGAATATAATCTGATTCTTTCAAAGGCTCATCTCGGATATCAGCTCTTGGTTTTGTACAGTATTCGAGCACCTTCAGACAATCGTGATCTACTTCATCCATTTCAATCACATTCTCTTCATCTGGCAATGATGTTGAAGGATTCACATTCATACATCTGTCAATGGTCACATTATCTGCACTCAAAATTACCTTTTCATACCTAGTCAGCCGACTATGTGTCATGTATTGGGTTTTCGTTCTTGTCAATAGAATTTCCACAGAATGGGGAACATACACTCTCAATGGATACCCCATCACTATGCCTTCACTCTGTTCCAGACTCACACAAGTAGCAGAAACCGCTTTCAAACATCCAGGCAACGCTTTCGCTACGGGGTCTAAAACAGCTGAGAAATATGCAATTGGTCTATTCATAGTTCCATGTCTCTGTACCAAAACTGAATATGCACATCCATCTCTTTCACTGCAATACAGCTCAAAATCTTTCTCATAGTCAGGCATTCCCAATGCTGGAGCCTCACACAATTTCTTTTTCAGCTCTCTGAATGCTTTCATTTCTTCATCATTCATTTCAAAAGGATCTTTAACATCCTTTTTGTCAGTTTCTGCAATGGTTTAGCAATTAGTGAAAAACCGCTTATCCATTGTCGACAATATCCAACCATTCCCAAAAACATTCTTACCTCTCTTTGTGTCATTGGAGCTCTCATTCCTTGATTCATTTTTATTCTTTCTGTCGTTACCTTTCGCACTCCTTTCTCAATTTTATGCCCTAAATACTGGACTTCTTGTTGACAAAACTGCAATTTTGAAGGAGACACTTTATGTCCTCTTTTTGCTAAATGATTCAGCAAAGCAATTGTATCATTGACACATGCTTCTTTCTGCTTTTGATGCCACCAGTAGGTCATCAATATACTGAACCATTACTGACTTTTCTGGCATTCTTAAATCTTCCAATGATTTCTTTAGGATCTGATTAAAGATTGAGGGACTTTCTGTGTACCCTTGAGGAATTCAGCACCATGCCAAAATACGCTCTCCAAACCTAAATGCAAATATTGGCTGGCTATCTGGATGCAATGGAATAGAGAAAAATGCATGACATAAATCAATTACTGTATACCATTCTGCTTCACGTGGAATCTGGTATAGAATCACAGCAGGGTTCGGTACTATTGGGCAACAAGGCACAACAATTTTGTTTACCTTTCTTAAATCCTGTACGATTCTATATGTTCCGTTTGGCTTTTTCAGTCCCATTATTGGCGAATTACATGGACTGCTCATGATTTCTTTTAGAATCCCTTGTTCAATCATTTTATTTATTACTGGCGTTATTCCTTCAATTATTTCTGGAGTCAATTTATACTGGGGCGTATTTGGGTAACTCTGCTCCTTCTTTTACTGTAATTTTAACGGGATCTACTCCTTTCATTAATCCTACATCTTCTCCTGTCAAGTCCCACACTTCTTCTTTCACTGTCTTTTTCAACTCATTTGGGATTTTTCTGCATCAAATACAGGAAACAAACCATTTATTTCTGGTTCTAAATTTACCATTGTCATTTTATACAGCACATCCTCATCTGGGGTCTGAAATGCAATTCCGTCTGAGTACAATAAATTGTGCAGTTCATTTTGCACAATAAATCGCATCCTAAAAGGTTCACGGGACTACAATCACACACCACAAATCGGTGCATTTCACTAAATGGACCAATTCTTACCTTTACTAATCTAGTAAGAGGCGTTTCAATTTGCTGATTGGAAACTCCAACCACTTGGATATGTTCACCTGAGAGAGGAAGATTTGGAATTTCCACTGACCTAACAGTAGAACGGGTAGCTCCAGTGTCAATAAGGAATGTTACATTTGCACCATTCACTTCTCCATCCACAAATGGACCTGACTGATCTACCTCTAGAGTTGCGCCAAGCACGCACTCTTCCCTCTCTCTTAGACACCGTCATGAACTTTCATCCGTCTCATCTTCATTCTGTCGTAACCAATATTGTGAAATTTCAGCTGCACGTGACAACTGTTTTACCTGTTCTCCTCCGTAGAATCCTGTTTCTGCACTGTATTTCTGTTGGTTAGCACTCTTGGGAAGTGGTGGTTGTGGCACCTGACCTTGTTGAGTAACTACCTCACTCTGCACCTGTGAATTTAATGATTGATTTTCCACATTAGGTTTTGGAGGAAATTTACACTCATTTCTCCAATGTCCTAGCTTTCCGCAGTTGTGGCATGGCCCCTTTTTCTTTGCCTCATCTATGCTCATTTGTCCTTTTCCTTTACCTATATTAGGTCGGGATTTAAACTGTCCTGTTTCACTGCTAGTATTATTCAATTGAGCTTCTTGCTTCTCTGCAACTTTTACCTGTGCCCACATTGCTTTTTCTTTCAATTTACGCTGTTTACTCTCAATTTCATCACTGCAATACTTAGCATATCTCAAAACTTCATCCACTGTGCTATTCTGCCATCCTATCAAGTGCTGCTTAATCCTTTCACTTATCTCTGGTGTTAATCCATACACAAACCTATATACAAAATGACTCATGTCCTTCTCACTTAGTGTCTCATAACCACTATACTGTTTGAAAACCAACAACAATCTCTCATAGTACGCGTGCACTGATTCTTTGCTTTCCTGTGTTGTTCTGTCTATTTTTACCCAATCTGTTTCTTTTGGTGGAATTTTATTCTTCAAAAAGGTAACTACTTGATCATACTTCCTCATCACTTCTGGACCTGGCGCTCCTGTTTTGGCATCCCTTGGATATTCTACAGTTGGCCAATCAATTGTAATCTTACATTCTGTCCATAAATCAGCAGGCACTACTATATCAAACAATCCATCTAGATCTATCCACAGCACTTTTGACACCTTAACAAATCTCTCCACTTGTCTGTACCATTCTACTGGTTTCTCTCTCAATTTTGGGAAGTCATTTGTAAATGACAGTATATCCTGTCTGGTCCACGGAACATGCACATAACTACCACCTGGTGTTTCTCTCATCGGGTATTCCCTAGCAACTGGTTCCCTATCTGTCACTGCAAAAGCCAAAGATGCTTTATCTGTTGTTTTCATTCCTCTTTGTCCATCTATTTCTCCACCTATCCACATCACCCCATTTTCTCAATAAAACAATCAGCTCTTTTATTTGGGTCAGTCTTCCTGATGTGTTCAAATTCTCTATGTCTTTCTCACAAAAATCTACTCTGTACGGTTTCTGCAACGTCCTCACTTTCACAAATTCTACTCCTAGTTCACCTGCAATCTCTTCCAATTTGTCATGTAAATTTCTAGCTCTCCAAGTAAGACTCTTGCACAAAAACATAATCTCATCATCCTGGTCATTTTTTAGTTTTTCTGTACCAATGGTTCCCAAAATCAACTCTTCCATGTCTATTTTCAACCTAATTACATCTAATGGTTTTTCTTCTGGTTCTTTTAGCGCTTTCATCCATTCATTTAACTCTTCTGGAGTCGGACCTACAGGCGTACTATTTAATTGTATCCAATGACTGCTTCTTTCTGGTGTTCCTGATGCGGACTCTGTCACCATAGGCATTCTCCTAATCTCACTCTCATTTATCGTCAAATTTGTAGGTGGACTTGGTCTACACGTACTAGCTCGAATTGTGTGCACCTTCATTATTCAGTTCCATCCCTTCTCTTTTCTTTGCAAATGTGAATTCATGGGAATCACCAAAGAATGTTCATTTATTTTCTGATTCTCAAAAATTGGCATTACTGGACCTATCGTTACTGGTACAGTTACAGCTTCCATATTCTTTGTTAATTCTCTTATTTTCTCAGTCAATTCTTTTGTCGTTTTTGCTAATTCAATTGCATTGTCGCTTTCTGTCTCTTCATTTTGTGAAATTTTAAATGTTTCTTGTGACCTATTTATTTCATTTCTTCGTTCGGGTTTTTTATTCCTCCCAGTTTCCATTGGCGGTGCATTAGGTGTCACCACCACAGAAGTCTGTTGGTATGGAGGTGGGTTTCTGTTTAAAATATCTTCCAGCAATTCGTCATCTGTTTCACCACCACCATACACATACTTTTCTACCACTACATGCTTCTTTTCTCGGTACACTTTCTCTTTGCTTCTTCCTCAACCGCAAAAGCTGGAAACAAACCTCCTGCCATGTTAGCGTATCTCCAACGCTTTACTCTGTCCTCATGATTTATTCCCCACAACCTTCCAGGCATAAACTCATGATTCTTTAATCCTCTGGATCTCTCTCGCTCATACATCTCATCTTCCCATTCCGTTAAAGCTTCAAACTGTGTCGGTCTAGGTTCTAACATTACCATCTTTTCTCTCAAGTTCCGTAATACAGCTACATTAAATGAACCATTCTCAGGAAAAGCCTCGTTCTTGGTGTATTTTGTCCAATTTTCTAACCATATGCATGTATGATATCCATATTTCAGCATCATATGTGAAGCTGGTGATTTCGGCGGAGGAATTATTTGTCCCTCTCTAGTCACTACCTTTTTGTCCTTCTTAAAGAAATTCTTAACTTTCGACATCCAAGACGTTTTCTCTTTTCCATACTCATAGTACGACATGATTCACAACCTTTTTCTCCTTAAACAATCCGCAATTCAACACTGTTCCCTATGCGTTATTTCAACCAATACTAGCACGACTCACACCAACCCTCCAATCACAGCGATTTCTGTCTACGGCGCACTGTCCAATCCCAGCGCGGCTTTTGTCTACGTCAGTCCTGCTCCTGTTCTCATGTGACTAGCGCACTGTCCAATCCCAGCGGCTTTTGTCTACGCCACTTTGCTCTTGACCCCTCCTTTACAAAATTTATCGGCAATTTTCTTTTTCAACAATTCTTGTTAGTTACAACATTTTATCCACATTTCCATTGTCTGATTCGCTAAACCGAAAAGATAGCTTTGACCATTCACACAAGAATTCTGTATTTTCCAGTAGGCAGCGCTTACCTCTACCCTACCACAGAACTTTCAGTTTCGTCGATAAAGTAGCACTTCCCTCTACCTTACCCTTCTTTCAAGCAATCAATAAACCCGTTTCTCTGGGGATAAAACACATGTGGAGACTATACTGCTCCTGAGAATTAAGGCCAGAGTTTCACAAGAAAACCAATCACTATTTCACTTACACACCTTTTATACGCAAAATGTCCCTAATATAACACAACCTGTGTTATTACCAAAAATGAACTCAGACAGTGTAAAATTCCATGCGACTTCTCTTGCCACACGTGTTCCACTTCCTACTTCCCGGAAGCGTGAAAACTTACATATAACATAACGCGACTCAACAAAAAGTGTTAGACATAAACTTATCAATAATCTATAATCATAAATCAATAATCACCAAACTAATCTATAGTAACCATAACTCTGCTACCAAGAAATCTGATCCAGCGCTAACAATAAAAATAATTTCTCCTATTATGCTTTGGTCATCCAGGTGCAATTATTTCTCTAACACACACACTATATCCATATGACGGTGGGGCCCATAACACCGCATATACATTCACTTACTCATTTGTTCCCTGGATTTCCTCCGTCAATGTACCTAGGAGAAAACGATTTGCTGGAAGGAGACGGGATACCTCTTTTATAATGACATAGTATTTCTCATTTGCTTATAAGGTATTCCGCTCATTGGTCGATGGACCAACTAGTAGGAATCAGTTGATGGTGATTAAGACCAGCTCAATCGCAATGAACTCTTTTACCATTTCATTATTAATCATTATGCTAAAGAAAATCACTGAGTCATTTGTTTAAAGAATAATAAAGTTTATATAAAGTTTGAATGCATGAAATTTAGATTAAGTTTATTATTCAGATCATTGCATTTATCATCATTATAAGAATGGTTTGAAATTGCATGGCACTTTTATTAGACGGAAAAACGAGGTTATCATACTAAGAACTCTATAGATCAACCTATCTATCTCTCTGGGGAAATCCTAATAATTCTAATAAAATCTATCATTAAAAGTTCTCCTAAAGCAGCATCTTTATACTCAACTGGAAAAGGAAAATAACAGCAGCAGCATCAGCTCGTCAGCATCAGCAACCGCAAAACTCTCCCATCTACAGCATCTAACTTCTTCAGCATCTCCCGCAGCATTCTAACCCCTCCCACCAAGAGTAGCTCTTCTTATACCCTAATTCTAGCTTACAGCATAAAATGTTTCTTCTTACATGGCGCGATTCATTCTCATTGGTCAAAAACTCAGGTCCATATACATTTTAATCAAACTTCCTGGTCTTAACCAGTTCCGTGTGGAATGTCCATGCAAGCATCGTTTCCTACAGTTCATGCACTTGCTCATCCGTTTCGATCAGTCCAAATTGTATCTTTTTCTGCTACATTTTGTATAATACAATTTCGTCTATTGATTCAACCAGGCTTCTCACGCTTCTTGCTGATCATCTTGGCACACATCTGCTCAGAAGGGTCACAGCAGCCTTGACCATACTTTCATCTTAGCCTCTCGGCATCAGCACGTGATCATCCCTTTTCCACAGCCTCTCTCCTCTATCACATGGTCTCATCCGCTCATGCACACTCTAGTAACTCGCGGCCATTTTATATTGCTGCTCGGCAGGCATAAGCGCACTATTTTCAAAGATAAACAAAATGTTATTAAAACAAAGAAATATAAACCCTTTCGTTTCCCTCCCGTCTTTCTACGTACCCCAATTAGGTATTACCTAGCAGAAGCAACATATAAAGCTGTCCCTTACTTACCATCGCTTTATTTTGCAACCACACGTTTTATTTAAAAGCACAAATCATGCATTTATTATTAAATTAGTACGCAAATATTATGTTATGTTAGACACGTAAACAATTATAAGTCAATTAATTTGCACACTGAATTGCGTGTTACCATTAACCCTTTACATGCATTGTTGGTTATTTACTTAAACGAACATGTTTATTAATATTGTACGAAAATATTAGGAGGTTAAAATTTTTACATTTACCCTGCTCCACTAAAGTGATGAGCTCCTAAAGGCGTGCTTTTTAAGCAATCACAATGTAAACCGAAGCAAAGGAATGTTGGTTGTAGTGTTTTATGGAAGGACCTTGATTCTGGAGGTATCCATAAACGAAGTGGTCTTGCTTACCATGATTCCGATACCTGAGATTTCACAAAGCAAAGCTCTGTCATGCTGTCATTACAGGAGGATGGAATCATGGAGGCGCTCCTTGCACTCTACTGAGACACTGCTCAGAGTTCAGCTGCAAACCTGCTGGCCTATACGAAGCCACATGTGTGTGAATTAATGGAAAAAAGTAAAGTGAGCAACCACATTGGAGGAAACCAAATTATGGAAAACCAATTTTAAGGAATGACAATTTTAAGGAAATACAAATAAACCAAAAATTAAAGGAAACATTTCAAAGGAAGGATAATTGTAAGGGAAAATCAAAAACTGCATTAAACTTGGGTGAGGTTTAGGACTAGTGAGGGGTTTTGGGGTTCAGGGAAGGGTAATGTTTAGAAGTGAAGAGGGTTTTTTGTGGCCAGTAAGGGGTGGGGTTCAGGCATAGCAATGGGGTTTTTAGGGTTCAGGAATGGGTGGAGTTTAGGAGTGGTGAGATATTTTTAGGGATGGGTGGAGTGTAGGGGTGTTGAGGGGTTTTTACGGTTCATGGATAGGTGGAGTAGGTGGAGTTTAGGGCTGGAGGGTGTTTTTAAAGTTCAGTAATGGGTAGAGGTAAGGGGTGGTGACGAGATTTTAGAGTTCAGGATTGGGTGGAGTTTAGGGTAGCAAGGGATCTTTAAGGATTCAGTTGATGGGTGAAGTTTAGATGTAGAAAGTGGATTTTAGGGTTCAGGGATGCGTAGAGTTTAGGGGTGTTGGGCGATTTGTAGGGGTCATGGATGTTTGGTATTTAAAGGGTAGTGAGTTTTTTTAGAGTTCAGGGATGAGTAGAGTTTGGGGTTAGTGAGGGGTTTAAAGCGTTCAGGGATGTTGTGGGGTTTAGTCCTAGAAAGGGGTTTTCTTTCAGATTCAGGAATGGGTGTTGTTTAGAGGTAGTGAGGAAATTTAGTGTTCAGTGGTGGGTGGAGTGTAGGAGTAGAAAGAACTTTTAGGGTTGAGGGGTGGGGATAGTTTAGGGGCCAGGGATGGGTGTTCTTTAGGTGTAGTGTTTTTTTTTAACGTTTCTATAATGAGTGGAGTGTAAGGGTATTAAGGGCTTTCAGGGATGTTTGTAGTTTAGGCATAGTGAGGGGTATTTAGGGGGCAGGAAAGGATGGTTCTAGGGGGTTGTCAGGATGGATGGTGTTTAATGGTGATGACAGGCCAGCGAATTAAAAGCATCCTAAGCAATCCTTTGACAATGTAAGACATATAAATCTGAAATGAGGTCCCCTGAAGTAAAGCACTGAAATAAATACCTCCAAAAAACTGTTTCTGAAAGTAAGACCTGCAACCATTGCATTTACACCTTAAAAGGAAGCATGCAAAAGCCAATTTTGATCAAAAAGATACTCTGTGAATTGGTTTCTATGAAATGACAGATGCCATTCATTCTGAAAATTTCCATTAAACAGTTTAGGTGGAATGATTTCTCTGTAATGGTAGTCCATGAAATTGTTTTTCTATGAAATGACATACAACCACAGTAAACAGTGAGGTGAGGTGACGTCATATGATGTATGTCATGCTCCCAAATGAGAGTTGCAGGAGGTCCTAGGGGTCTCAGAACGTTCAGATAGACACATGGACATATTAAGTGGCTTGGCATGGTCGAAGTACATCATAGAGGAGGGTATCCATCACAGAAGAGTGCTTAGAGGTAGGGGCTGCATTCATTGATTTGATATCAGATGGCACCATAGGTGTAAAAGTGTAGCAAAATACAGTGTTTTCCAGTTTCTACTGAAAAAACAATATTCCCTTCATTGGTGTTTTATCTGTTATAATTGGTTTTTAGCTGAAACCAAAAACCCTATTTATGATAACCTTATATGGCCTCCCATACACTACCTCTAATTATGCTGTGAATTGGGAGTTCGCAGATTGTGTAATGTGCAGGAAATACAACATGTTTGAGACTGGATAAAAAATTGAACAAAAAGCCCAATTCATTTCGCACAACAAATTATTTCTACACTGAGGGCAAGCAATCAACTGACCATCATCTAATGGTTTATGTACCATTCAAACACATTTTGATGAAGGTAAACTTGGTAAGTTGCTTTGATAACCCCAACAGTATTCCAAAGCATGCTCCATTGATGTTAAAAGAGATCTCAGCTGATCATCTCAAACGGTTGGTTATCGATTATTTTACATATATGACAATGAATGGCACAGAGTTCTACCTGTTGGCAATTACTTTTACACTGAGAGAGCACTTCTAACATGAGCAAGATAAGGTAATTTACTCCTGCAGATCTATGTTGCTAATTGTGATTCCAAATTAGGGAATATCATAGTAACAACTTGTATATGTTTTCTTGCTTTAAAGGAGTACCTAGCCCATATATGGCAATATGTCTTCAGTAATATATGGAGCAAAAGAGATTATTAGTTTTAATTGTTAACAGTGTTGATAATGATGATGGTGTTTGATGTTTTCAACCGGAATAAACATTAACTGTGCTGAAGATGATTTTAAAAAGCTTAATATCCCATCCGTCTACCCTTACTTGTTAGAACCATTGTCTGCACCATCTCCAGAGCAAACAATGGTTGCTCTGAAGACGTTACAGACAATTTTAAGTGTTTCATCAATTGCTGTTGTAAATACAGACCTATATTTTTAAAAGATATTGCTCCTATAGGACATTGTTCTTTTTTGATTGTTATTACTTAGTATCATACTCTGCCCGAATTCGAAGCCTTCAAAACACTTAGGTAAGCTCTCACTCCTTGAACTTCTAGCCTTTGGAGAGTCAGTGCCCAAACAGTACAACTTTGCATCTGTTGAGCAGTGCACACATACCACCGCCCTTGAGTGGTAAATTATAATTGCTTACCAGATGACTGCCAGGTAACAGCTGACTACCCAAAGGCCTGAAGAAATGTCCTTGTGCCACATTCACTGGTAGCTGGCTAAATATGCATTACATTATGGCCAGCATAAAGTGGTGGTAGGCTCAAGCCCCAAACTGTGATGCAGCTGGGCCTAACTATTCTAGACTGAGCCTCCAACTCTAAGGCAGGTGTAGTGCCCTCAGATCGCATGAATGCAGGAACAGATCACAAGGACACAAGTACTGTTTTGCTATGTGCTGAATTTGCATAGTGCCCTCTCCGATACAGGTGCTCTTCTACGTCTGTGAAAGCTAGTCTTCCCATGCATCCATGTTCCCCTTCTGTCCTGCTTTTCCTCGATCTTCACAGGACATGGTGTCCAATGTCCAACTGTGGATCTGGGAGAACTCTGTCCTGCAAGGTCCTAGTGTCCCTCTGCTTTGACAGCAGGTTCCAGAGGTCACCTCATGCTTTGTCCCTGCACGTCAGTAGACAACTCCAGAGTTGGATTTTTCGTCGACATATTTACATCTGCTAGAGTGCTGTATACTGTTATGCCTGACTCACATGTCATTTTTAGGGCACACAATTGTCACAAATCAAATAAAGGGGTAATTAGGTTCTCTGGTTTTTAGACCCTAATTTATCTAGTGCAAGGCTGGGAACCAAAAGCAGCCCTGGTAAAAATGCCCATACTTGCTCTCCTCTCTCTTGCTCTATCATTCGATCCATTCATTCTCTATCTGCCCTCTCTCTATGATCTTTCTCCATCCTCTCTCTTTCCTTCTGCTCTCTTTCCATCACCACTATTTTTCTTTCCCTCCTCTTTCGCTCTCTGCTTATGCCCCCTCTGAGCCACCTGCCGTAAACCCCATGGAGCTGTACAAAGTGACAAAGGCACCAGCGGTGGCCATGGGCCTTCACAAAATACCTCTTATGGATCCAGCTCTTCCCCTAACTCCCAAACCAGGGAAATGCTTGATTATATGAATGGCCAGTCAGTGGTGGACTGCAAACCCAAATCAGCTCTGGCAAAAATGTTAAAACCAGGCCAGCACTGCAGGAGGCTACAAGTAAAATGTGCCCATGGGTGCTTTCAGGATTTGGTCCTGACAGCCAGTAGCGGTCGGTGTGTTGATAGAGTGGTGAGGCGGAGGGCAGGGAGGGTGGGGGGTTGCGGGCGGACTAAACAAATACAAATTTAAAAAACACCTGCCGCAATGCGCCCCTCTTTTCTGCAGGCACAGGGTCCCAGAGTGCACTGCGGCCAATCCTGACGCTGCTTTGATGCTGCTGAAAAGTTAGCAACAAAGTCTCAACCGGATTTAATGGAAATTAATATATATGTATGTACAAAACATTACAGAAAGAAAACAAGAAAGAGGGGAGACTCCAAGTAGTTTGTTGAATGTGCTCATGGCATCATATATTTAAAACACATTTTATACATGACAGTTATATAAGCACTGTTAGCATAAATGCAGAGGCACGGGACCGGAATGAGTACTCTACTGGTAACTCGACAAGGGTAAAGTAGGCGAGGTGCAGGGTCGGAGGCCTGATCCACTGCAACAACGACGGGTGTTGATTCCTAGAGGTTTCAGGGGGCGATGTTGGAGTGAATCCGTGAGGCTGACGAGTATCCCTGGGCCGCCACGAGCGTGTGCGGTGTCCTCCGGTGAGTAGAGTACTCATTCCGGTCCCGTGACCATTCGCAGACGTTTTTCCACGCTGCTTCACACAATAGGACCTCCTTTGTTTGATCTATTCTTGGATCCCTACCCCCGTGTGCTTCAGCACTTACAGTCTTGGCTACCCGGTCCTGATGATGATCCTGATTGACTAGGATCGAAACGCCGTCGACCGATTTTACCAGTGCAATTTATGGCGCACATTCATCTTTGGTCCACAGAATTGTTCTAAACCTTGCTTAATTATCTTAAAATCATTGTGTTGAACCAATTATTTTGTATATATTTTAGATCACTTTATCACTTTGCGCTTATCGCTGTGTTCCTCACTTGTCACTTGCGCCGTCACTTTTTTGTCACGAGCACAACGTGCATCAAGTTCCTTTGGGTTGCCTCTGCATTTATGCTAACAGTGCTGATAAAACTGTCATGTATACAATGTGTTTTAAATATATGATGCCATGAGCACATTCAACAAACTACTTGGAGTCTCCCCTCTTTCTTGTTTTCTTTCTGTAATGTTTTGTACATACATATATATTAATTTCCATTAAATCCGGTTGAGACTTTGTTGCTAACTTTTCTGTACTCACCCAGATCTCAACCTGGTCTATGGGTTATACTCCTGTCATGTTTTACTACATTGATGCAGCTGAAAGCAGCATCAGGATTGGCCTGAGCGCCGATGATAGGCACTTCTAGTTAGACTGGGAGCCTGTGCCTGCTCTCTTCAACCCGGCCATGCAGCTCGGGTTGGAGAGAGTTTCAGTGTGCATGACGGATTAGCCGGCCTGAGACGGCCGGCCAGACCATCATGCGCACTGAATAGCAGTGCAACCATTCCTCCACCAGCCTGTCATCACCCTGGCCCCGCCCCCAAGTCTCAGCTCAGAGAGAAAAAATAAAAACATAATAAACAAGGGTTTATTGTCGTTTTATTTTTCATTTTTTGGGCTGCTGGGAGGTGAGGCGACGCTCCTCCGCCATAGCGGAGAAGCTGCCGCTGATGACGGCCCATCAAGTTCAGAAGGTATAATCTAGTGTGCAGCCCAGGAGGAGATCACACGCACCCATGTGCGAGTACATTTATTTGCATACATGCTCTTACAACCAGGGGCTATGGAAGTTGCAGGCTAAATTCCTATCCGTATCTATTTAAAGAATGAGGACATTTCTGTATTTTCAGCAGAACCTATTACCTAGCCATTGATGGTGACATTCCATTTGTATTGGAAAAGCAGGTGCTGATAACTGTTGTTATCCGAGGCCATTGCTGCCTACCGCCCCTCATGTGGTGTCAAAAATGTTGGAAGATTGTGTTGCAGGTCTTGTCTTGAACATTTCTTTTGCAGTCCTCTTTACACCCTAGAAGACTTTGCACTCATTATGACTGCTTTTCACGTATTTCTTGAGAATCTTTCGCTCTCTCTGCACCTCCTCCGCACCGCTCTTACAATATTGATGTTTCAGCATTTTATGTAATGCATTTCCAACTTTCATAAACATTTGTCCTTTTAGGTTTGACTTGACGGCGCGCCTTGGCACCACCCACGGCAAATCTGTTGCAGATACAACAGGAAGAAAGTCCTGGTGTCTATCTGGCCTGCTACTTTGTAGTCTTTGTGACTGATGCAGAAGGACAGTGATGAGAGAGTTCTGCATGAAGATTGTAGTTTGCCTGTTGCACCATGTTTTTGTTTACCTGCGGTGAAAGGATTTCTGGATCTGCAGGCAGGATGATATTTTGCCGGTTGGGTGCTGCTTTACCATACCAGCAAAGCCACTGCTATGGCCCGGGCTTTAAGTGGGCCGGGTCCTGCCGGTACTCAGCACTGGCAGTTCTAAAAAGCAGGTGCTGAGATGGTTCTCTATCGGGCTCTCCATTTTTACCCTCAGGCTGAAAAAAAAAATAATCTTGACTCTGCAGCAGTACCACCCTTCATTCCCTTTGAGGTAATGTCAAAGAGACTTGTTATAGTTCTTTCACAGTCTCATCATTTCAGAACCAAAGCATTTTCAATATTCTATACAATGAAGTCATAGTTGTTGCTTATTTATCTTACAGAACTAACAACCATTGGCAAAGCCAATAGCCCTGACTTCTTGTAGGTGTAATGTTACTTGTTGTATTACATATCTATAGACAATGACAGAAGCAGCAAAATACCAGTCAGGTGGCACCCTATGCTAAACACAGATTTTTAGATTGCATATGTTTAAGCCATGCCCTTAATTAAATTGGCCATGCCCCTTTAAGAGACCCCCTAGTTTTTTCATTCCACTTAAAGCCCTGACTATGGCCATTTGCTGTGACAACTAAAACAGCAGGTCATATTGGCCAAAATCTACTACTAGCTTTGTTATTGTGGCCTTTACTCATTTTGTTGATGAGCAACAAGTTCTGTGACTCTCATTCAGCTGCGGCCACTCCAGGTAAGAGCGGTGGGGCGGTGGGGCCGGCTGGGGGGGATTTCGAGAGACAGCCACACGGAAAAATTAAATAAATAATTAATTTTCCCTTATGGTCGTCTCTCGAAATCCCCCCCAGCCGGCCCCACCGCCCCACCGCTCTTACCTGCAGCAGCCGCGGCTGCTCTCATTCTACCCTCAAAAGAGCATGTTTCTTAGAGCCCAGATTTATCATCCACTAGCAAAAAGGAGAAGGCGTCCTACTTCTCTATCGGTATGTGAGAGGGAGGAGAGACTCTCATACTCGCAGAGTGATCCTAGGCAGAGTTCCTAGTATTACATCCATCACAGTGATGTGCATGTGCTAAAGAAGATTTAGGACCATCTTAAATTTGATGCTGGAGATACCAAAAACATAAAATTTGGGCTGTAGAGTGGCATGCTGGTTTTGTTTTGTTTCAGAACCCCAGCTTTACATGTCACAGTCTCTTCACAGTTTTGAGAGGCACATATCCAGCACCAGATTGGCGTTGGCCTAACCCTTTAGAAGCATGAGTCGAACATCTGTCTGACTCTTCCTCAACTCTTTCTGACATTAGAGGCAAAAGCAGAGATGTGAGTAGCTGTTCCCAGGCCTTCCAGCTTTCAATGGCCACAAGCCTTTCATGTGGTGTCTCTGCCCCATCTTACCTGGCTTTCTGTAGACACAGCCCTGAATGTCACTGACTCCTCATCTTCCAACTGGCAAAGACATAGGCTTCTCACAACCCTGGTCACAGCCCTCCCCCGAGCGACTGAACGGTCTTAATTAATCACGGTGATGTGGATGTGCTCTGCCACTGGGGGGCAAGGAGGCTGAAAGGAAGAGCATTGGAGCATAAGATAGTCAAAGAGAATGGGTGGGAAAAACCTTGCACAGTATCTGTTAAAGAGAGCAAAGTTTAAAGACTTCTTCAAAACCCTATACAATGCTGGCTGTGATTATACGCTACCCTCCTTGCACCTGTGCTCATGATCTTCGATCCTATGTTCTTGGGATAGAACACTTATTTTGGCCCTTATGTGGCAGTGGTATGTATGTTTCCTAGATTTCAGTGAAGTCTCTTGATAGAGTTCTGAAGGTAGATGGATATTGTAATGCATTAGTACATTATATTAGTTAAATACCAGACACCTTATGGTAAGTTCTATGAAGAGTGGTGTAACAACTACCCTTACGGCATCCTGGTGCTAGAATAGCTTTTATTTTGGTTAAATGCCATAAAAGCATTCAACCAAAAATCATACTATACAGCATAATACAATACATATCATCTAAATACATTTCTAATTCATCATATATACATTTAAAACAATATAAGGATAAAACTGGTAATAAAATTAATCATCTATCTATTAAAATTTCAAACCCTTTCCCTTGCGTACCAGGTTTACAGCAAAAAAGATATCTACTGAGACTAAAAACTATAGGCTGAGATGTATCTGTTTTTAAGATTCTTAATGCTTCCAGATATTTTGTAGTCCCCATATTAAGACAGACTGGTTTAATCCATTTTTTCCTCGTGGTAACATAGGCTGAACAGAAAAATAACATATGAGAAACATTTTCTACAGCGTTTAAAGTGCATAGTGTGCAGTGAACCGCCCCTGCATGAACAGTACAACATAACAATTTAGATGTATTTGATTTAATCTGTAGAACGTCAAAACGGAATTTCATGTACAGGAGTCACACAATCAGAAATGAGTAGTCATGAAAGATTAAAGAAAATATGTATTTTTAAAAGCCTTCGGAATGAGAGAAGATTGCTGGTTGTGGTTCTAAATTTCAGTGGCAAGGAGTTCCAAGCCTTGACAGTGAGCACACACAGAACAGTCACACCCGCCCCAGACTAGCAAAATTGTTAGTGGATTCGATTTTTGCGATCTTAATGTTTTTGCAGGAGCATATTTTGCAAACTGCATCTGCATACAATAAGTGTGGGGATAATAGTTCGCTTCATGACACAAAGGGCGTGGTCCCTGGGTGGGTGGGTTGGGTGGGGGGACAGTTGGGGATAGTTTGTATAGACACATAGGGTTTGTAGAATTGCAATAAGTAAGTATGAACTGTAATGTTGATGAGTAGAGTATGAATACCAGAGTAGTAGACTGCTGACCATACATAGCTAGTTTGTGCAGCTTGATTCCTTAATAGCGTTGAGCGATTCATTATAATGCCAGTATTAAAATGGGATACATGACCCTAGAACTGTACTGACGCAATGTGATATCGATTGTCTAAAAACCTAATAAAAATTAGTTAAAAAAAAAAAAAATGACACAAAGGGCTTTGAAAACATATCTTTTGATTATGGAATGCCAATGAATTAGCCTTTAGTGAGGGGAAATAGGAGTTTTTTGGAAGTGAAGACAAAAGGTCTGCTGTGTTAATTGCTCTCTTTTGCATCATTCTGAAGTAGACAGGATGGAATCAAACTAATTTTTTTCACCACTATTTGGAAATGTTGTATGTATTAGTCTATATTCCTTATTTTTGCACATTTAACCCCTGTAAAAGTTTGGGGGTAAACAGGTATGAAACCCATAAAATGTATACATTTCAGAAAGCTAGACCAAATTCTGAATTGGGCATGTGGCCATTTGTGTAGACTGGTCAATATTTTCCTAAACAAAGTAAATGTTGAAATAAAAAACTAGTGAATGAAATCTTGAAAATGGAGAAATAGGCAACAAGCTTTTAATTTGTAATGTTTTACACAGAAGGCTAATCTTTGAAAGTAATATGACTTCACATCTATCAGTCTCTTTTGCTTATACAAAAATAACACATTTGCAGTTTGTCCAGAAACCTGCAATACCTAGAGCCAGAAAAAGCTCACTATGAGTTTTCTTTCCGTATTGGCCATGTGTCAATTAGTAATGAAAGACTTAAATAATAGAAATTGAGGGGCCTATTAGGATGGCGGGCGGACTTCAGTCCGCCCGCCACCCTAGCGGTGCTGGGACCGGCCGCCAGCGGTGCGGCGGTCCCGCACCACCAATTAGGATGCGACCGCCACCGTGGCGGTTGCATCCCGCATCTCCAACATTGCGGCGGGCGCTGCTGGATGCAGCACCCGCCGCAATGCCAAAGAGGCATGTTGTGCATTGCCATGCACAACGTGATAGGCACCGTGCGGTGCCTGCCACCTTGAGCAGGGCAATGTAGGGGGGGTACCATAGGTACCCCCCAAGTGCAGCCCCCCAACCCCCACCCCCCCGGGGGCCCGCAACGGGCCCTCACAGCAATTCCCACCAGCCCTTTCAAAGGCCGGAACCGCTAGGCATCATGATATGGATGACGGTGCCTTCCAGGCACCGCCACCATATTGTGCCCGAGTTCCACCCGGCCGGCAATTGTGACGATTGCCGACCAGCGGAAAAGCGGCAGACGGACTTTCCGTCCGCTGTGGTACCCCCCGCCATCGTAACATGGGGTGAATTATGTTGTGATGGCGGGCGGATCGCCACCGCCGGCCGGGCGGTGGCGATCCGCCCGCCATCATAATGACCCCCTTAGTATGAATTAAAAGCTATGTATTTTCTAAATGTACACAAGAATCTTAGTTTAGGGATATGGGATATTTATAGCACTGCAAACTTTGGATAGCGCTTAATTTCAGGTAATAGTGGGGCAGTTTTTTCAAAAAGTGTTCTTTGTTGAAAGTAACATAATAGGAAGGCAAAAATGTTGAGAAATTCAATTGATAATAGCATATGTCTTACCATTATGCATTTCCACGCTTCTCCAAATAAAAATGGCACTCTGCATGTGTGCATGGACCCAGGACACAGGAAGCGAATGGTCAAAAAATGCAACCTCTGAAAATTCTCCAAAGGGCCTTTGCCAAAGGCATTTTATGAGATGTGTAGGTGCCCTAATTGGGCCCTTGCTCCTTTGGTACATTGGGAACCTACCAAACAAGGGTTTTTCTGAAAACTAGAGAAATGAATACTAATGAAAGTTTTATTATTCAGAATTCCATGAAAACCTCAAAGTTTGCTTGACAAACAGAATTGCCTCACATTTCACATTTCTGTGACAGTTTCAGAATTTGTGACGAACAGCAAATGTTGGACTAAGAATCCACACTCTGCCTTGGGGTATGCAGAGACTTGGGATGCAATGCGTTGGTGCAGGATATGAGATGCGTCATGCTGGGCCGGTGTCGGCATCGGGCTGCGTCTGCGGTAAAAAAGCTGCTGGGGCATTGCGAGGACTTGTGCTGAGATGCTTTGAGGATGAGCTGCATCACGCTGAACTAGAGTAGATAGGCGGATTGCATGGAGATGCATGGAGATGCCTCGACATCGAATAGTCTGCTATGTCCATGTGGCTTTAACAGCGGGCCATCTGACTGACCCTTGGATATTCTTTGGAGTCCTAGGCCCACTTAGGCAAGCTGGATTTAGCAGGGCAGCTTACAGCAGCAAAAGAGTCCTGCTGCAGCTACAGTAGTCCTTGGGCAGCAGAGCAGTCTGTGTACACCTGGTGCCCATTTTGAAGTGGGAGAAGCATCTAGAGTCCTACAGAGGTGTCTGGAATTTCCTTCCATCTGCCCTGGCCCCGGCCTGTCTGGGGGCACAAAAGACTAGTGAGGCAGAGCCTTTGTGATGTACAAGTGTGGTAGGTGACAGCTCCTCTCCCTCAAACTGACAGAGATGGCCTATCCTGACAACACGTATTTACACTTTGTCTCACTGTCTGGGAGGAATACACAAAGACCAACTGCCAGCTACATGTAGTAATGTGACCCAGGATACAGCCTGCAGGCACCAAATGGTTGGAACAAGAAAATGACAACTTTCTAAAAGTGGCATTATCAGAATTGTGACTTAAAATTCAATTTCGCCATTAAAGCAGGTTTAAAATTACAATTCTTTAGAGACCAAACTCAACTTTTTTACCTGCTCCCAATAAAAAGTTAGAACGTAATAAATGTAATAAGGTAACCCAATGTTATCCTATGGGAGAGGCAATAGTCAAAAATACATTTTGAAGTGTTTCACTACCAGGACATGTATAGCTTAAAATGTCCAACTTTTTAAATACATTGCATCCTGCCCTATGAGCTGTTTAGAGCCTATCCTAGGGATGACTCATATGTATTAAAAAGCAAGGTTTAGGTCTTGCAAAAGGTTTTGTTTGCCAGGTCGAAATTGGTAGTTAAAAACTGCACACACAGGCTGCAATGGCAGGCCTGAGAAATGTTTAAAAGGCTACTTAAGTGGGTGGCACAATAAGTGCTGCAGGCCCACTAGTAGCATTTAATTTGCAGGCCCTGGGTATATGTACTACCACTTTACTAGGGACTTACAAGTAATCTAAATGTACCAATTGTGTGGAAGCCAGCTTCAACATTTGGAGAATTTTCAGAGGTTGCATTTTTGTGGCCATTCGCTTCCTGTGTCCTGGGTCCATGCACACATGCAGAGTGCCATTTTTATTGGGAGAAGCGTGGAAATGCATAATGGTAAGACATATGCTATTATCAATTGAATTTCTTGTGCTGTCTCTCTTGTGTGGAAGCCAGCTTCAACATTTTAAGAGACCACTGATTAGCAGTGGTATAGTGCACAGAGTTCCAAGGCCAGCAAAAATGAAGTAAGCAAACACAGGGGGATTGAAGGCAAAAAGTTGGGGAAACTACACCAAGGATGTCAGGTCCAACAGTATGTATATGGTATTTCTATTGGGTTAATCTAACCAAAAGGCAGCAGAGCACTGTACATGGTAAAAGACAAGCATAAAGACATCTTATCATAGTAGAGGAGGAATGGGTTATAGATGGTTAATGCATCTATGATGTAGCATTCTTTCAAGAGGTGGGTCTTCAACTCTTTCCTAAACTGGAGAAGTGTTGGGGCGGTCCTGATAGACACAGGGATGTTGTTCTAGCTTCCAGGTTCATAGATGGAAATGGCCTACTGCCTTGTTTTTTTTTAACCTTTCTTAGTCTGCAGTCTGATGGTGTCCTGACTGTGGCTGTGCCTAGAACCACCTCTCAGGAAATCTTGGTTAGGTTGCAACATACCCAGCTTGATGCAGCTACAGTGGTAGCTAATGTTGGTGACCATAAACATATAACTCCTATGCTGAAAAATTGCACAATGGCTAATTGTTGCAGAGAGGATGAAGTAATGGGCATTGATCATGGGTTTTAGAAAACTGCGGAAGGGGAGACTGGAACATGGAGATACACATTTGCTGCATATGCCGGATGTAGATCATTTAGGTCAACTGATAGTTGAGCCATATGTGTCCATAAACCTACAACAAGGGCTACTATGCCCCGAGTGAGAGGGGCATGAGCATGGAGTAGCCTCTTCAACAAGATTAGGAAGACAAAGGAAGTATTGGTTTTAGTAAGAGGCTAAAGATCTGGCATTTTAAATAGTCTGCCTTCAGCACTTTCTGCAAGCAACAATTGAATACCTGCTGGGTGGAGAACCATTTACGCCCTACCAGATCATCCATAATCGTTTACAACCCAGAAGTCTCAGGAAAATAAAAAGTAACCCATTTTACCTGAAACTGTGGAATGAACTTCCAAAGCTCCCTCCATCTCTGGATAGCGGTACAAGTCAGGTGTGAGTGAAAAATTGACTTGCCCTCATATAAAACCAGATTACTAGGTTGCTCTACAGTTGGAATCTCTTCATTCAAGAAGCAGTTCATCCAGGAAATCAAGACAGGACCCAGCTTATTGAAACTTGAATTCAGCCTAACAGGGTTACAGTGTATATTATTGCACTGCTTAGTTCAGGTTGAGTTGAGTGGTGAGATACTGGGAAACCATTAGGTAATAATGATAAAGTGAAGACTAACACAATGCTATCTTCAGGCCCCTTCAGGCTCTCTAAGACTTTTTCATGGAAGTCCTGTCTCATTTCAGAGAATGGTCAAATCTCATGTGGTTTGACTGCATCACATTACTCATCCTCCTCATTTCCTGGAAAACTTCAGTCACTTGGGGTCAGGCTGCATAAATGTGGAGCCAAAAGATCTTGCAACCTCTACTCCATCCTTCTTTGACGTAGTCTACTGGACTGGTCAGTCATCCTTGGTGCAGAATTCTGAAGCTTGTCACAGACTCCATCTCTATCCAGTGCCTTTGTAGTAGAATGGATTCATAGGTCCACCAGTCTGCCATTGACTCAAAAAAGACAAAGGAATTGCTGAGCCAAAATCCTCAGTACTCCCTGCCATGAAGCTTAACATGATTGAAATCATTATCAATTAAGGTGCAATATTGAAATCAGAATTATCAACATTCTCTCATTCATACTTTTTTCTCCTGCATTATTCCTAATTCCTTGCAGGTACAGCCTCCAGCTTCAGTTGATTCTGTTCTTCCTGGCTCTTCCAAAACAAGAATAACAGCTTAATGGTGAAGCAGGGCTGCCAATACTAATGCACTTAGGTCCAAGCTGGCTTACTTTGAGCAACATTTAACTTTCAAGTATTTTCTCAACACAGGGTTGAGACCATTTATCATCCTCGGTTATAACAACACTATACATGATTGTACAACAGAAACAGTGTAATACTGCGAAGTGTCAAAATGCAGTTCCTTGGGGAAACAACATCTCTGAACACTAAATTCAAGGCATGTCAATGGGCTAGCACACAATGAAAGTTATAGGTTGTACTCTATCTTTCAAGAAAATACAAAACGAAAGTAAAACTTGGCATTACCACTCACGAGTGCTAAATCCCTCTAGTACTAGAAAAGTGGTCTTCTTGAAAGAAATTAGCCACAGGATCGATGCACCAAACTTGGTGTATCGATTTGGCCGCTCTGATCCTGTTAGACCTCGTGGCGACCTTTGACACGCTGGACCGCCATTCTTCTCACTGGAGTAGATATGGTAGGTGTCAAAGGGACGACATCTTTTCTTTAGCTCATTTTAACACGTATGTTAACAAGCATGATCTTTGATTGTCGCTCCACTGCGTGTTCGGCATGCGGCTGGCCTTCAGCTCCCAAACCCCTTTGGATCTCCTCCTCTGCCTCGCCCTTCACATCCGACACCCCTGTCATGTTTTTTCAATCATGATCACCTCCATGATAGATATACATCTACCCCGTATTCACCTCTTTACCATAATGTGCATACATCCGTTGTTAGACTTTTTAGCCCTCATACTGAACCCCAGACGGAACTTTATAACTTTGTATGATTATTGTGCAAGTATGTGCTCATAATAATAATACTTACGCATAAGAACCCTCCGATGCATCTTTTATGTTTTTGGACCTTAGTATATCTCATTGAAAAATTCATACAATTATATTTAAAAAATGTGAAAAAATGATCTCTGATTGTCAACAGGTAATGCATATGCCTCCCATTATGTCAGTCCCTCTTCCCTCCCACAATTTGCAACCTAGGTGTCTCAGGGCTTTTTGTCATGATCATTTTGCAAAGTTCTTCTGGTTTCGGATATGTGACGTTACAACGCATGCCATTACATCGCATGCCGTTGCAACGCCAGACTTTACTCCGACTTTCTGTCGGGGGAGCGCTGGAAGTTGGAATAGATTAATTTTCTATTCCAACTCCAGTGTGCAACAGTAGAGAAGGTGTTGGAGTTAAATCCAACACCTTCTACCCACTGCTGCACACCTTTTTCGTTGCAACGGCATGCGATGTAACTGCATGCATTGTAACGGTTCGTTGTAAAGGCTGCTTCCCGCACCTACCTTTCCCTGAAGAGCCTTAGACTGCTTGACCCACGCTACCACTGAAAGTTGAGTGCTGAAGGTGTAGCGCTTGGCACAAATACTCAGGGCCTGTAGTAAGTCAGGCCTAGGGACAGTAGGAGTAAAAGGCCAAAATCCCCATGGTTGGGCCTATTAACCTGTGTTTGCCCAATAGCCCTCTGAAAGGGGGTTGTGACAAAAATATAAGGAGAAGCCTTGTATAAAATTATATTGTCATTTAAAATTCTGTTTATACTCGTTTGGATAGAAAACGTGTACTATTAAGTTTGCGTCAATATAAAACATATCAACTCAATATCGTGTCAGTACAGTTTCTGATTCATCCAAGATGGATCAAGATGACGTTTACGAAAGAAAACAATTTAGAACTAATTAATGGAATAGAGCAATAAATTGATTTGTTGTCTCCAGTGTTTAAAAATATATGTGTATTCTTCTTTAAAATGAATTTCTTACATGTTTATCATTTCAGTTCCCCATCTGTGTTTATGTTTAAGGGGATTCCCTACAATTTGGTGCTCAGTACTGTTAATCTGAGCAGGGTCCACTACCAAGTGGCAGTTCTCTGGGAATGTAATAAGTTCAGTCCTGCAATTAGAATCATTGCTTCCACAGTTTTGGTTAACAGGGCTAATAGAAGGTTATGGAACCAGGACCCATTGCTTTTAATTCTGACATTCCTATATGGCCAGACTGTGCGCTCTTGTACATCACTTTTTGAACTCATTTATTGGCTCCCATTTCTTCATGCTTGGGTAGTATTTGAATCTAAAAGCTGCTAGTAAAAATTGGGTAAATATAAACTGGATATTGCCTTAGAGGCTGGGGGAGTGAGACAGTTCTTAGTATCATGGTCTATTCCACAAATTGTAATGGTAATCAAGCAGACCTACCATAATTGAAAAATTGTAACTATATGAGGGAGGAGAAGGGGCCTAAGAGGGGTCACAGCTTTGAGCCTGGCGATGCCTGAGCAGCAATGGAGGAGCAACAAAATTGTCCACACAACTTGTCTAGTCAGGCTGAATTAATATTCCCACTTAGCAAAAATTCACAATAATCCAATTTCCTCGAGATAGTGCATATAAAAGGGGAAGCAGCCTTTACAATGCACCTGTTACAACGCATGCAGTTACATTGCATGCCGTTGCAACAAAAAAGGTATGCAGCAGTGGGTAGAAGGTGTTGAATTTAACTCCAACACCTTCCCTACTGTTGCACACACTGGAGTTGGAATAGAAAATTTATCTATTCCAACTTCCAGCGCTCCCCCGACAGAAAGTCGGGGTAAAGTTTGGCGTTGCAACGGCATGCGATGTAATGGCATGCATTGTAACGTTTGTATGTGTGGGATGCACTCCATTTCTTCAAAACTTAATCAAAACTATTCCTTGAATGCGTGCAAACTGGAGTAGTGCCATTGCCCAAACGACACCCGAATAAACAACAATTTTCCAGAGTGGGGCGACCTCTTGCCCCAGCCAGTTGCACTGCTTGTTGCGCCACATTGGCAATATGTAAACTTCCAAATTAATCCATCTTATCCACATGCTCCAAAATAATCATTACTTTCTTTGGTTCAATATCTTTATACATCCACACGCGGTATTCTGTGCAATTTTCCAAGTTTCTACTGTTCTGTCTGTGCCCCTCCGGACCTCTTGAAAGAACAAGATCAATGCAAAGTCCACTTTAAAAAAAGCAGCGTTTATTCTGTACACCCAATGCATTTCGGGTTGAAATGCCCTTCGTCAGGGGGGTGGGATTTGGTTAAAAGCAAGAGGGAGAGTGCGCTAACAATCGCTTTGGATATGGAAATGAGGACTTGATGGTTTTAGATTTTCGCGGCAGGTATGTGAACAGCTATGATGTTTAGCTTAGTTGAAAGCTTGTGTCCGATCGTCGGGGGGTGGAGGAAATAATGGGATGTGAAAGGTAAGAGTGGAGACAGGTATGGGGAATGTGAGCATTGGTTAGTTAAAGCAGGTTAGATAAAGAAATGTAGTGTGTAGTATGGTGAGGAAAGGAAAACGAGTGAAAGGAAATAAGTTAGTGGGGGTTGATGCGGACGGGGGGTGAATCGAGAGAGGTTAGGAAGCGGTAATTTACATCAGTGTTATGCAGCCAGTAGCGGGGGTTAAGATTGAATGGGGATATTGGCACGCTCAGTTTAAGGGGTGAAGTCAAACAGCACCACAGACTTAGAGGCTTGTTGTAGGCATAAATAAGCGTATTGCGATGTAAAATTGCATTATTTGAATATTGTAGATGAACTTGTGATGACAATTGTAATTAGATGCTTAATCACGTATGTAAGTGATAATTGTTTGTTTTACCATTACTTATAGTGACCCTGATCTGAAGGGCATTTCAGCCCGAAATGCATTGGGTGTACAGAATAAACGCTGCTTTTTTAAAAATGGACTTTGCATTGATCTTGTTCTTTCAAGAGGTCCGGAGGGGCACAGACAGAACAGTAGAAACTTGGAAAATTGCACAGAATACCGCGTGTGGATGTATAAAGATATTGAACCAAAAAAAGTAATGATTATTTTGGAGCATGTGGATAAGACGGATTAATTTGGAAGTTTACATATTGCCAATGTGGCGCAACAAGCAGTGCAACTGGCTGGGGCAAGAGGTCGCCCCACTCTGGAAAATTGATGCATTGTAACGTCACATATCCGGTAGGTGCAAGGTATGCATAGCTCGTAACTCAAAATATCCACAGTCACCCCAATAATCACTCTCCAGTCCAATACTTCTTTTGGTAAGAAAAACAGTATTTATTCAGAACACAAACACAGCACACTAAATAAGTCACACAAAATGTCTCTCAAGGCTAGTACACTAGCACTGATCTGGGTCATGTTCCCTCAGAGGGTCCTCTGCCCACCCCCCTCCTCCATACTAACCAATGTGTCTCTGGTTGATCTTTCATGGTGATCCCACAGGTGCTTCCCGCACTAGAGATGCGCATCAAAGTCTGGTTTTGGCTGTGAATGTTTCATCTCTTTGTGCCCTAATCTGCCGAGCTCATGCAAGTCTCCAAAGGGCTTGCAGAACCTGCTCCAGTCTTACCCAATCGTGGCCTTCAGAAGAGGTCAGCAGCCAGGGGGCGTCTTCGCCTGCCTTGGCGATGAGTAGTTTGCACCCAGTCCTACCTGCAGTAGTGCACTAAGGCGGTCACAGGTAGCAACGGTTTCCTGTTGCAGGGGTTTCTTCTTCCCTGTTCCTGCCACTAAGCTGGTGGAGCATTGGCATTGCTGCAGGGTTTGGCTTCTGGCTTTGCTTCTGAGTCACTCCTCTAGTTATAAGAACTCTGATGACACGGGCGACATCCTTAACGGTCCGAATGGCCTCCTCCTGGCATACAGGAGTCATGTCATGGGCGATGCAAAGTCAGATACATCGGGCAATGGCCCCAACAGTCCTAGTGGCGCCCTCTGGCACAAGAGGATCATGGACATTGGCAACAACCCCAACAGTCTCAGTTGCAATGGACGATAGTCCCAGTAGGTTCAGTGGCATTAGGTGATGGTCCTAACAGTCCCAGTGGCTCCCGCAGCAGACGGGGTCCCAGAAACAGGAAATGACCCTAATGCTGTCTATTGGTCTGAGTTAAGGCCCACAACTTGATGGTAGCCCTGGCGGGGTTTACTGACTTCCACCAGAGAACGGGACGGCAGTCTGTCAACACCTGTGTGAACTGGACTGGGCGCCTCACACTGTTCTCACCAGGGTCAACTCGCTGGGATACCCACTGTGCCCTGCTCCCCTCAGGCTTTCTTCTCCTGCTCACATGGCACACTGGTCTTGGCAGGCAGGTAGAAGGCTGGGGCTCAAGGCACATGGTAAGTGTTCTTGGATTCCTGGGTAATGGTCCCTCGTCAGCTGGGGACTGACAAACTTTTGTCCCCAGTCCTGGTTGCAGAAGCTCGAAGACTTGGCAACCTTCTTTCTCCTGATAAACAGTGCTGTTGAACAAAATGTAGGACTTGTGCTTCCACCTTTATAGCACAAATCCAGACACAAATGTGATTTAGTGTCTGAGCCTTTGAAATTCAGGTTGTGGGAGTCAGCTCCTTTTTAGTGCTTTTTCCTCTGCCCTGTCCTTTGTCAAAGTGATAGTCCACAGCAGGAGTGGCTCCATTTTGGATTGACCACCAACACAGGCCAAGGGAGTAACCAGGGATGACACCTGGCTGTCAGCCTCCGCTGAAATATGCATCACAAAGGTTCAGAGGCCTAAGCCTTCCCCTCTTTCAAGATTCTCTGATCCACAGTGCCATCCTTATCAGTGCCATGATTTCACTGAAAATGAGTCCAAGCCCCACTGACCAGTAACTCTTCCTGGAATCAAAAAGATCTTTGATGTGCACAGAGGATGCTCTGCTCCCCTTCCTCCAGTGTGTGCGCTTTCACCCTAGCCCTCAGGAATGTCAGCAATACACATCTCCTGTCTGTGGGTTGCAGTCCTCACCTCCACTAACCTCTCCAGACCCTCAGCTTCCACAATGGAACCCACAGTGCTCCATGTTATGTACCTTCAACAGGCACACACAAATCTCAGCACGAGCATGCAAGTATCATTTGCGGTCTGGCGCTACACACAATTTAATGCAGGACAAGGGTGAGTTAAGTACACAGCCATGGAACTCTACACAAGTGGGTCATTAGGCACCATTCTTGGGGCACAGGTAAAAAGGCCTGTTCACACTACTGATCCCTTTGAAACACAAAAAGGGTATGCTGCCACAGTCGTGTTTGTGTCACTTAACTCCAGATATGAAGAGTAGCCCACTCTGAGGGAACTGCATCACTCCCAGTCTCACATGACTGCATCACCATGAGACAGGCCTAGGTCATGGTCCACAAACATGATCCATGTTCATCCATGACCAACAATCGGTTTCACAGATCACGTTATATATGTAGCTGGAGCACTCAGGGCAGGGGTGCTCATCCATCACCATGTAGGGAACTTTTCCATCCCATAAACTTTAAAAAACACAAATATTTCCTTGTTAATCTTCATTGCAGTTGCAGGACATTTTCAGCATGGCGAAATAGGTTCTCAATTTTTGAGTAAAAATGTTCACTTTTTCAATGAATTTATTTTAATGTTGTTGTACAATTATGTCAACACTTTTGCACCTTGAATCAGTTGTTTGGTCTCAACAAGACGAATGCAAAGGGATATACTCAAAGTATAACACAATTGTTTTTACAGAATATATTTACACATTTTTATATATGTTAATGTTAATGTGCATATTTCACATATGGCAAACTCTTACCCACATTGAGTTGCTATGGGCTTTGCCATTTGCAATGGTGCAATGGTGACTCCTTTCATTACAATTCTTGGTACTGTGGACAGTGTTGCATAGAGAATAGGCAGCAGTCTCCCTCTGACCTTGCTCCAGCGATTCAGCCCACACTACAATTAATCATTCTTTTTTTCTTATACAGGGTGCAGTCACCCCTGTTTAGCTTCCTCTCCCCACCCCATTTACTTCACACCTCCACCCCAGTGACCCCTCAACTACAATTTGCTGCTGGTATGAATGAGCGGAGCTGTGGGTGAGGGCCGGGGAGGAGTGGGGAAGTTTGTGTAATCAGCCAAGGCTTGAGCAATGAATACAAAAGCACCACCTCCCATTAGGCCCCCCTGTTGTCACATTTTACTTATCAGCAGTGAGGAAGATGTGGTCAGACAAGGCAGAACAAACACAATAAGACAATGGACGGAGCGCTGAAACATTTCAGACAGTCACCCCCAGTCGCTATTAGATCTGGGTTGAATCCATTATCGTTCTTTTGCTCACTTCGCCATTCCAGTTCAGACGCAACCATATGCAAATCAGTCGTGACCCTGTTCCTCATGGGAACAGCCCAGCCCTAACTGCCAAGCCAGGTCTTCCCTGGACTGGAAACAAGCATCCTGGGACCGGTTTCGGGGTAACACCCCTCATCAGCCAGGCTAGATTGAATCTAGTGGCATAGTGAGCTAGGGACCCAAGTCTGGGCATACCCTGCCAACTTAGGGCAAACAAAGAAAGCACAAGGAGATGATGGACGGAGCGCTGAAACTTTTCAGACACTCACCCCCAGACAGGGCAGAAGCCAGCCAGGCTGTGATGGTCTTAGTCTGGAACCGCTAAACCCTAAATGCTTATTATTGCTTTCTAAAAGTGAGATAACATCTGCAAGTACAAAATTAGTGTTTGATGTTTAGTGTTTTTTTATTATTATGTTCTAAAGTTTCTCTTTGCATTCTGGTCCAAGTGCCAGGATGCAAATTAGCCATGTATTTGAAAAGTCAATGCAGTTAATGGTTTGCACTTTGTGTATCTTTTATAGCAAGCTATAGGCTACAGCTAGGCAAAATGCGTGCAAGGAAGAGGGTCAAAATTTGAATATGCCGAGACCACGGCTGGCCCTAGGTGTAGCCTGCATCAGAAACAGCCTGTTCTAGGTAAACCTACTTGACGGTGGAGAAGAACCTAATAGTTATTAAAATTTGAAAAGCTTGTTGGAACAAAACATAATACTATTTGGTCTGAACGATCAAATGGCATTAATGTGATCATTCTAATTAACGACTAGGATTGTAAATTGGAATTATTTTCAAAAGCTTATTCAACGACCATTGAAGAACTGTTAAACTTACACTGCATCAATAGTCGGCCTCACCGTGTCTGAAGGTGGGTTGTCTAGTGTAGGGCCAGTATAAAATGATTACTCTGACAGGCATTCCAGGTGCTGGTTGAGCACAGCTGGGTCCTATTTTTAGGTTTCGCCTGCACAGCGCTTGCGCTGTGTTTACAAAACCTCATGTGAGGAAAAAAATCTTCAAAGAGGATTACAACCTGACTTTTATATCCCTCTACTTACCAGTGATTGGCTCCCACGTCACTGCTGTTTCCTTGTTTCCTCTTGGTTGGTTCCTCCTCCTCACCTCCTGCTTCCTCCTGGGCTTCAGTCTTCGTCCCTGTCATGGAGCATTGACCAAGTATTACTTCCTGTGGCCAGTGTCCTTTCACAGGCCGCAGGGTCCTTCAAGTACTCTTTTTTACTTTTCAGAATGCACCCTTGGAGAGTTCATGCCTCTGCAGTTCCTCTCCTTCACCCCTGCACTTCTCCCACTCTCCATCGGGTCACCCCCACCCCCACCTCTGTGGTGTCAATCCTCCTCCCGCTATCCTAAACTACGTGCCAGTTTAATTTGGGGGGGGCGGTCTGTTTTTTCTCTGTGTGCTTTGTACCATATGCCGGCGTTATTATGTAGCTTGGATGACTGTTACTTCCCAGCTGAGGTCTTTTTTTTAGTTGATGCCAGTAAAGTTTTTGTTTTAAAGTTCAAGTTCTGGATTAATTTTTTTGTCACTGGCTTAAATGTGTTAATGGTTTTGTTCCGCGATCCATCGCTTTGCTCAAGGTAGGCATTTCCTCATATCTCTGGCACCTGAAGATGGTTAAAATCCTTGTCCTCTTCAGGTGGGCAAACATCACCCCTACTCCCCCTGCCGTTCTCTTTATACCACCCCCCTGCCTCCCGCTACACATTTGTTTCCCACCCTCCTCCTGCTTGTTGCTTACCATCCCCAGCCTCGTGCTGTTTTAAGGCATATTGCACAGCAGCACTGACTGATGTGCAAAATGGCTTAAAGTAAAGAAAAACAAAGCGCCATGGTGCGCAGAGTGTTGAACGCATCATAAGCGTCGTTTTTATTTACTGTAGGCCATGTTGCACAACAGACCTGTTGCTGCTGTGCAACATCTTTTTTTTAAAGATGTTGTACAGCAGCACAGGCTGCTGTGCAATACTGCTTAAAGTAACAATAAAAATGCCATGATGCTGTCAACACTGGCCGTTCCATAGCACTTTGTTTTTAGTAATTTTCAGCCATGTTGCACAGCAGCCGTAAAAACATAGTGCCTTTGTGAGCCCGGCATTGAACGCGTCATATTGCTTTGTTTTTATTTACTTTAGGCCATGTTGCACAGCAGCACGTGCTGCTGTGCAGCATCTTTAAAAAACCATCAACAAAGACAAATAGCTTCTGCGGAGCTCTTTGGCTCTGCTAATGTTTTTTTAAAGATGTTGTAGAGAACTGCAGGCTGCTGTGCAACACTGCTTAATGTAAACAAAAAAACACCATGACGTGGTCAACGCTGCCCGTGCCATAGCACTTTGTTTTTTTATTAACCTTGAGCCATGTCGCACAGCAGCCGTGCTGCTGTGCAACATCCTCAAAAATCATTGACAACGCCAATAGGTCTCACATACTCGAAACTTATTGGCTTTGCCAGCCCTTGTTTGAAATTGCCACTAAAAAAGTAAAGGAATGAGTGGAGAAGTGTGGCTCAATGGTTAGAGCGGCAGACCCTGATGCAGAGATCTGGCCTGGGACCAGGGTTCAATTCCCACATCGGCGGGTCTTGGGCTCAACTTCCTCGGACCTGATAATTCTCGCCTCGGTGCCTATTCTAATCATGGGTCCCACTCTGCAACTCTGGGCAATAGCTTGCTTAATCTCCACAATGGCCCCACCAGCGCTGGGATGCCTGGCTTCACCTTGGGGGTGCCCAGGAGTGGACATTTCACAGGGAAAAGCCAGGAAGGGTTCCACAGCGGTATGCGTTCAGCGCCAGGAAGCCTCAGGGTAGCAGTGCGCTTTACAAGTACAAATTCATTTCAAGTTCAACGCAGGATGCCTGACTGGAAAGCACTTTAAAATGAATCTAGCATTTAATATTCTTTCAAAGAATTTGTGTCCGATTATACATGTGTAGCAGATTTATAAAACAGTATTTATTTAAAATAGGAATTAGATGTCAACTTTTCTGATTGTGCTGTCTGCCCACTTAAATGAATTGCCCCCTTTGTTATATGCCCTGTCACTGTGTTTTTAATAGCACTCACTGCCTGTATTGAGCTCATTCCTAAGCTCCTCCAATATTTGAACAGAAATGGAAAAAGGCAGAAGTAGATCAGGAGAACTTTTATTTTGGGTCCTTGGGCAACAGGTGATTATTTACTGGATGGTATCAGTGGTGCCTACTGTAGATTTCGAATTAGCATTTCAGAGCCTAAGACTATTTAATTACTTTTAGATAACACAATTATTCGTTTTGAAAACATGGCTCTCTAAATTTGGAAATACTGAACAGCCGAGGCTTACTTCGGGAATTGTAAATTATATGGAACTCAAATATATATTATACAGACATCGTAGGTGATAATCAAGTAAAGCCAATATATTTATCCCTTATCTGTGCATACTTCAAATGGCAAATATAAATAGAAAGCACTTTTAAATTTGCTTTAGAGCTGGGTTAAGGAAGAGCTGGCCACCTTAATTATAATTTCCTTTCCTTCATTTGGACTAAATGAATAATGATTTGTAAAAGCAAAGCCCGGGACAGGAAACGTGGAACTGGTCAGTGAGAAGCGATATTAAAATATTTTATGCTAAAAGAAAACAATATGACTAGCGATGTCTGTCATTGTAAAATTAAGGACTTACGCCCTATAACGCACAGCTCAGCGCACATTTCTTCTCAGCCATTGAGAATTCCTTCCTCCATTCGCAATGTTGTTAGGTCAAGCCTATAGATCGCTTGCGCTGTAAGGATGATCTGTTGTATGTACTTTGTGGACTTTGATTCCTCCCATCACTTGTGATTTGTCTAGTCGGTTGTCTTGTAAAAATCTTTGCTTGCTAGTGGGTAATTTGGCTTCCTAGTCCCTCCTTTTTCCAAGTTGTTCACTCCCCTGGACTATTGCCCCAGAACTTGTAGGCTTCCGCTTGTCCAACTGTAACATCTGTTTAGGGACTACTTTTTCCTTTCTCTAAGAGCATTTGACCAGAGCACTTGATGTTTTCAGTGCTCCAAGGAACGTTTCTGTAAACAGGGCTGTAAATCATGTTCTTATCTCCTTACATTTGCTGTGCCTTCAAAGACCGAAGTCAAATGTTAGAAGCTGTTTCCAAGCGCTCCTCCCTCACCGCCGCCGCTTTCGAGCACCTGAGCTAATTTTCACACAAGGAGTTCACCACACCCGCGGGGCTATCACCGCCCCTCCCCATCTGCACTTCAGGGCCGTTACAAACGGAGGAACTCTTGCCACTTACTGCAACTCAAAACATAACCAATGGGCTCATTTTCAACTGACGAAGAAGGCAACTCTAGAAAAAACAATAAAAACATTTCAGAAGCAGTGCTTCCTTTGGAAATCACATACTTTTCTGGGGCTTCATGTCTCTCGTACAGAGGGGTTTTCGGGGCTCTTCCTCTGGGGGAAGGGGGTAGACAAGTGTGCACATAGGGAAGATACTGCCCTTAAACGTGCGTACACAAGGGTGTGGATGCAAGTGTTTACACAAGCATGTCCTTAGATGAGTGTGCAGGTAACTTCGAGTATATATAAAGGTTGCTGGTGACCAGGTCTGCACCACTAAGTGCTGCTGCCCTACACCTTCCCTCTGCCCTACTTGTTGCATGTTGCCCCATCCCTTCAATCTTTTACCACCCCTATTTATTCTTTAACCATCTCGGTCTTCCTTCCCCCTCCCTTGAACTCTAACTACTTCCTGATTGCTATCTGCTTCTCCCCCACCCTTGCTGTCTACCTTGTATCCACCCTTACACGCTTCCTTCTTTCTTTCGCCCTTGCACTATTTCTTCTTTCCCACGCCCTTGCACTCTTCCTTCTCTCGTCCTTGCACTCTTCTTTCTCTCGCCCTTGCAGTCTTCCTTCTCTCACCCGCCCTTACACTCTTCCTTCTCTTGCCTGCCCTTGCACTCTTCCTTCTCTCACCCACCCTTGCACTATTCCTTCTCTCACCCACCCTTGCACTCTTCCTTCTCTCGCCCGCCCTTGCACTCTTCCTTCTCTTCCTCGCCCTTGCACTCTTTCTTCTTTTCCCGGCCCTTGCACTCTTCTTTCTCTCGCCCTTGCACTCTTCCTTCTCTCGCCCACCCTTGCACTCTTCCTTCTATCGCCCGCCCTTGCACTCTTTCTTCTCTCACCCACCCTTGCACTATTCCTTCTCTCATCCACCCTTGCACGCTTCCTTCTATCCCCCGCCCTTGCACACTTTCTTCTTTCCCCGACCCTTGCACTCTTTCTTCTTCCCCCCAACCTTTGCTCTTTTTGTCCCTCTCACCCCTGCGCTTTTCTCCCTTCTGTTCTCCCTCCTACCCCTGCTTTGTACCCGCTTTTCCCTCCTACCCCTGCTCTGTTCCCATTTTCTCTTCTACCTCCCACCCTGCTCTATCCTCCCCTTCTCTTTTCTCACCTAAACATTTTGTTCTTTTTTTCCCTCTTTGCTATAGCTCTTTTGCCCTCCCCCATTGCCCTCTTTGCACGCAACACAGGATCCTGTAAAATGCTACAGGGCTTCTGCACACATTGTGCCTCATGCAGCAATTTGGAGTTACTGTGGCAGGCACTGTGTTCTCCTCGCAGTACTGGTCGTATCCTGTGGACCTTGTTCCGTTGCATGTGCAGTGCCATCATTAAATGGCTGTACCAGTGAAATGGGCACTTCTTAAAGTGAATGATCTTATGTGATTCTGTTGTTGGCCAATGAGTTGAAGGCTGCCTGAGCAATGGGTACTGGCATTTTCGGTATGCAACAACACCCAGGTATCTTCTTTCCCTGTGCCCGCTCTTGCATCATTGTCTATGCTTGCTGTAAATTTTGGGACCTAACAGTCGTTGTGCCTGTTCTAAAAACAAATTGCCCAGTCACTATCCATGCTGCAAACTGGAAGCCTTGCAGGATTTTATGTTTCTTCAAAATTAAAATTAATTGATACCTGTCATAGCTGCCATTTTCCCATACTTACCGCGTTCTTTCAACTCAGTTTCGCAATCCCTTTTTCTTCCCCCAACCCTTATCCTCATGTTGTTTCCACCACCCCTGTTGTCCATGTTGCTTCTGCCCCCCTGGCCCACCGTGTTGCTTTTTCCCACTTGCTTATGATAAAGGATTTACAACATTCCTTCCTATTTGTCACCTTATCTGTCCAGCTCCATATGGTGTCACTTTTATAAGTGATGGATGCACCGATATGTGATATCAAGGACCAAGTCAGTTTCCCAACACTGGAGCTTAGGAGCTATCCATACAATGATGTGGTTGTTGCTCATAAAACATCCCATGCACTGCAGAGAGACCATAATTTGCACATGCAAAATCTATTACATTTTATTTTATTAGAGATCTTTGAAAAGCGCAGCACATCGGTATAAATCTACCTTTGATCAACTGTGACGGAAAGAAGAGATTCTTCAAGTTACTCTGAAATTTTAAAAGGTCTAATTAACGATTTATTGGGTACACTCCCACACCTCATACAGACAGAGAAGCGTCCAGGAGCTGACAGACAGCTCCTTCATTACATTTTAACATACATTGATAACCATTTGGTTTACATCACAGACCCTATCACCAGTAAATCTCAAGAAATCCTGTGGTTCTCCAAAGAATAACATTCATTTGGTTACTCTCCCTATGTTTAATTTAAAACCACCTTCTTATTTAACATAGTTCTCTCAAAGCTTCCAAATACTCTTTAGCTCCATACACACTCCAATCTGCCCCCCTCCAATCTGCCCCAATCCAATCCAAAACAATTCGCCCCACTCCAATCCAAAACATTCTGCCGACTCCACTCTGCCCCACTCCAATCCAAAACAATCTGCCTCACTCCAATCCAAAACATTCTGCCCACTCCAATCTGCTCTACTCCAATCTGCCCCACTGCAATCCAAAACAATCTGCCCACTCCAACCTGGCCCACTCTAATCCGCCTCACTCCAGTCCACCTCACTCCAATCCGCCCCACTCCAACCTGCACCACCCAATCGAAAACAATCTGCCCTACTCCAATCTGCCCTACTCCGATCTGCTCCACTCCAATCTGCCCCACTCCAATCTGCCCCACTCCAATCTGCCCCACTCCAGTCCGCCAGACCCCAATCTGGCATACTCCAAATATTCTGCCCATTCCAATCAGCTACACTTCAATCAAAACTAATCTGCCCCACTCTAATCTGCCCCATTCCCAATCCAAAACAAACTGCCCCACTGATAATTAACCCCACTGATAATTCCCCCCACTGATAAATCTGCCCACTGATGAATCGGATAACTAATAATTCATCCACTCCAATCTGCCCCACTTCAATCCACCCCACCTCACCCCAATCCAATCCACCTCATCCCAATCCAATCCACCCCAATCCAATTCATACCACTCAACCCTATTCCACCCACTCCATGCCACTCCAAGACACCTCATTCTATGACACTGCACTCTACGACACTCTCATCCGCTCAACTCTGCTCCCCTCTACTCAACTCTACGGCACTCTTCATCCCCTACTCCACTCAACGACACTCTACTCTAACAAATCCAGTCTACAACACTCTACTCCTCCCATTCCACTCTAGGACACTGGCAACTGCCATATAGCAACAATCAACATAAAAACACTCCACATCATGCCACATAATTCCAATCCGCATAATTTCAGTCAACGCCACACAGTTCCACGCAACACAATTTCACTCCACACATTTCCATTCTACACCACATAATTTGGCCACAAACCACATTATTCAACTCAACAACACATTTACACAACACACCACATACATCCAATCCACACCACAGAATCCCACATCATGCCACTAAATTCAACAGCACACCACATAATTAAACCCGACAACATCCCAATACACAACACAAAATACCATTTCACATAATTACTCTCCACGATACACGATCCCACTCCACATAATTCCAGTACGCTCCAAACCACATTATTACTATTGTTAGAAATGGGGGTCTCTAGTTGGCAGAGGTAGGTACCTTCGCCCAAATAGGGACCCTTGGTTCTAGTCAGGGTAAGGGGGATACACACTTTAGATAACCCCTGCTCACCCCCTTGGTAGCTTGGCATGAGCAGACAGGCTTATCCCAAAGGCAATGTGTAAAGTATTTGTACCAACACTCACAGTAACACAGTGAAAACACCACAAAAGGACACCACACCAGTATAGAAAAATAAAATATCTTTATCTAAACTAAACAAGACCAAAACGACAAAAATCCAACATACAGATATTCAGAAAAATGACTTTCAAAAGGATATTGCAAAAATAAGCTTGTAGAAATCAAATAGCACCAACTGGGGCTAATGCGATGTCGTGATAGCACGAAATCCAAAGTACGGCGCCGACTGCGAAGATCGTGGCGTCGGGCACGGAGTCACACAGACCCCCAAACAAACAGTACCTTGGAAACAAAGTCGGTGATGATGCACGGCATCGAAGATGGCTGATGTCGGCTTTGTTGACGATGCGACGTCGGCAAGGTCGTAGAGTCGCCCTCGGCGGTTATCGGCGCCGCGATAACAGGATGTAGGCGCTGGCGATGACGGAGTCGATGCAAGCACTGGCGTCGGGCACGGCCGATCACTGCCGGCATCGGCGGGCGTCGGAGCTGCGGAGCAGGCTGGGCGATGCGTCGTTCACTTCACGAGCGGCTCCCCGGCCTCAGTGCAGGTCGCGGCGTCGTTGACGGCGTCGGAAACAGGTTTTCTCGCTTCTCTTGGGTTTCTTCCAGCTCCCAACAGCAGAAACAACCTCCAGAGGTCCAAAACTGGCACAGGCACCTCAAGGCAGGTCAGAACTCACAACAGCAGAGTTCAGGGGAGCTGGGGGTGGAGTCTTTGTGTCCCTGAGACTTCTGAACAGAAGGCCAGCTCACTTCAGGCCCTTGGAGATCTTTTTTTTTGTTTGTTTTTTTTAGTCCTCATTCGCCATCAGATAAATTTAGAGCTTGTTCGATTTACTCCTGCGGTCCCCCTTTCAACTGGCACCAACTGGAGAGCTCTGTATCTAGATGAATATGCTTTACACAGGGCTTCTCTACAGATTGGTTCTGTATCTCTCGGGGCACCTCACAGAAACCGGAGAGAATTAGTAAATTAGTGTAAAGGCTTAATCATTGGACTGATATAAGCTGCTTTATTTTATTGATCCAAGCTGTCCAACCATTCTTCGCATGGGCCCCAAAAATCTTTCCTGTTGTTCTTACCTTTATCTAATCTAGCTCTGTCCAACTTTATTATATATTTAATAGAGATCACCCAATCTAAAAGAGTTGGAGAAATATCTTTGACCCATTTTTTGCAAATTTCTCTTCGTGCTATTAAGATCAGGTATAAATATAATCTATTCTCCCCTCTTGACATAAACTCATAATATGGAAACAATCCAAAGAAAACCAAATTTAAGCTTACCTGCGTAGTTCTACCAAAAATGCTTTCCATGCCTCTATTTACCTCTGCCCAAAAATGACTTAGCTTTGGGCAAGTTAAAAACATATGTATGTCGTCCGCATTGATCTGGAGAAACTTTGGACACTTTGGCCCTGGACCCCGCGTAAATTTTGAGAGCTTTAAGGGAGTCCAATACACCCTGTGAATACAAAAGATATGGTTTCTTTTTAAATTTGCAGGTTGCACTGTCGTGTGTAAAATATCATGAGATACTTGCCATAATTCTTCAAGGTTGCAGCCAGGCAAGTTCTCTCCCCACAGCTCCGTTGTTAATTTAAATTCGCCCTCTTCCAGGTCAAGAAGTAACCAATATAGAGTCGCCACCTCTTTTTTCTTTGCAGGTTTCTTTGATAGTGTTGTTTCCAATTCATTGGGTATGCCCACATCCATCCCAACAGTCTGATGCAAACTTCTTATTTGCCAGTATTTAAATTTAGATAATCCTCTATCCACCAATGAGTTCATCTCCTCCTGAGGAGAACATGGCGGCCGGCGAGTAGCGGGTCGCGGAGGCTCCCGCAGGTCAGGAAGACGAAAATGCGCTGATTATGAATTAAACACTACTATTTTGGCGTAATGTATTAAGGAGGCTATAGGATTAAGAAGTTCATGGACAAGTATCATTTTCAGGATTTTCATTCCCTGTAAACTCATTTTCCAGCTGTATCACCTGTACTGAATCGTATGCCGCCCGAACTGTGCTATTCACTGGAGGGCGCTGGTGCTGCGATAGCGGCGGAGGTGGCGCCAAGATCGCAGAGAGGAGGTCGGCGGTCTTCGACGGACTCAGACTCGATCATTTGGCGTGGCGTTTTACACAGTGTCGGTGCTGGGAAGGCGCCGGCGTTGGGACCACGGAGTTAGAGCCGGCGGTGATTGGTGGCCTGGTGTGCTCGGAGGGGTGCGAGCCTGGAGAGATCGTCGGACGTCCATGAGAGCCTGAGGCTGCTCTGGTCCCGCGCTGCATGTGGGTTGAGCCGAGGGCGAAGAGCCGTGACTCGAATCCCCCTCCATAGTTTCCAGAACGGGAGAGGGTGCGAGAAAGGCGGAGATAGAGGCGGAGGTAGAGGCAGTGTAGCCTCGGCGAGACCGATGAGACCAAACTCTCAAAGATTCGATACGAAGTATCAGCTACCACAGAACAAGGGTAAGGAGAGGGGGTCACGGCTGGAAAGTCTGTGTGAAAACTCTTGGGAGAGGAGGGTGAGGAGGGGACATAAGGAAGAAAAACAGAGTGCTATAGGAGGGAAACTGGCCAATAGTTCAGTAAATACAGATTTAGGGCGGACACTGTCTAGATACTCTTTAAGAAGTTCTAGACTGAAATCACATATGTTGGACTCACAGGACACTGAAGCCAGTCAAAGTCAAGGGGCAGTACAACCCAACACCCCAAAGGAACTACCAGTACAAAGCAAACCAAAAAATTCAGGAGCACGCAAGCCTAAAGTGTCTGGGGAAAAAAAGACTGTATTACCGGTCCGACAAGCACCTAAACTAACACCGTCCCTTAGAAAAAATTTTAAGATTACTCCCACCACACTAGTGTTAAAACCAGGGGCCGAGATCCCGGCACAGGTCCCTACACACGTCCCAAGTGACTCCCAAATCATCTTGAATAGCATTCCTACGTCTAACAGGTTTTACCCGCTTATGGATAAGGGAGGGTTGCAAGAAGATATTTTACAGGCTACAGAGATGACAGATATAGTAGAGAAAATATCTGTAGAGTTGGAACAGGGGACCCAGGGCAGTCCTAGAGAGTTAGATACACCACATACAGTACAGATATCGCAGGCACCATTAATAAATCACCAAGCCATGATCACCAGAGTTAACGTAGGAGAGCATGATGCTGTACAAACTGGAGATGCTTCTAATAACCCCCAATCGCGTTCAATGTGCAATTTACTACAAGCATTAGCGGAAGAGATGAGAGAGAGATTTTTGATCTCTGAGAATAACCAGGCGGATATCAAAACCTCGTGTGAAAAATTTGAAGCTAAATTGGACTCTCTAGCTGCTAGGACCACTGCGCTTGAACTGACTGAAGCTGACTTAATAACCCAGACGGGGGACAACACAAAACACATAGCTGTGCTGATGGAGAAAGGACTAGAAATGCAAGATAAACTAGAGTCATTAGAGAACTCACAAAGAAGAAATAACATTCGCCTACTCAAGGTCCCGGAAGGGGCGGCGGGGAATAATCTGAAAGAATTTGTAATAAAACAGGCCACTCATATTGACTGCTCAGAGGAAGCACTCAGGGCCTACATACAAAGAGTCCACAGAGATCCTTTCAGACTCAACCCTAATAAAACGAGACCCAGAAAAATCTTAGTACATTTCTTGACATACAGTCTAAAAGAAGAAATTCTGAATAAAGCGCTCAAATTAAACTCTCTTTGTGCAGAAAATGTAGCATTTCAAATACGGTCAGATGCCTCCGCAATCACAGCATCCAGACAATGGGAACTGGGGAAATTGCTTGATCCCCTAAAGAAAATGGGAGCCACAGCACAATTAAAATTTCCAGCATCACTGAAAGTAATGCACAATAACAAAATGCAGGTATTTAGAAGGGTGGAAGATGCTGAAGATTTTTTACAATCAATATCGGGAGATCATGAGACAACAAAATAAGGAAATAATAACCTCCGAGATACAAAATTTTCTTTGCACTTTCTAAATCATCTCTGAGTCTTGACCTGAGGGGGGGGCTCCATAGGCCAAGGTAGAGGTCATGGAAGAAGGAAAGAGGGGTTGTCCAGGGGAGGGTTCACAAGAGGGAGAGAGGGAGGGGAGCACAGGGTGGGAAGAATTGGGAAAAATAAAAAAATTAAAATGTCTAAATCGCCATAATAGAATCAATAATATAGCGAAGATATCCAAGAGAAGACTTGTCCAATAGGGAATCAAGATTTCAAATTAAAGGTGCTTTCTTGGAACCTAAATGGGCTAAGAACAAATTATAGAATGCAAATTTTTTTCCAATATTTAAGAGATACCCCGGAGCAAATTCTTATATTACAAGAAACTCATCTGTTAGAAAATGAGTTAAGATCATTATGTAAACCTAGGAAGTGGATCCAAGACGTAGTTTGTACATCTCAATCATTTCCATCTAAAGGCGTAGCAATTATTATAAAGAAAAATTCGGCTATCTCTCTGGAGACCAGCACAGTGGATAAAATGGGGAGATGGGCTATAGCCAAAATTAAAATCCACACTTATAAGTTTACAGTTGCGGGCTATTATGGTCCAAATACGGATGACACGACTCCTTTTAAGAACTTATTATCGGAATTGTTAAACTATACAGACCCGCTATTATTAGCGGGAGATTTTAATGTAGTTCTAGATCAGGCATTAGACAAATCAAGAACAAGTAGATCCATCCAAAACTTTAAAGTAAGAGCATTAATTAAGAATGAGATGAAACAGCTAGCGTGGTATGATGTTTGGAGGTCAAAAATGGGCAATAAGAGAGGTTGTACCTTTCATAACAAAAAATATGGACACAAGTCTAGACTAGACTATTTTCTTCTTAATACAGCTTTAAAACAATGGGTCCAGGATGTCAAACATGTAGGGAAACACCTGTCTGACCATTCAGCAGTATCTTTAATATTGAATGTTCCAATCAGACCGACCTCCAGGAGATGGACATTAGAGCGTGCCATTCTTCTGGAGGAAAGCATAATTGAGAAGTTAATTTTGGAAACAAAGAGCTTTTTTCAGACGAACTTAGGCACTGCCCCGATACAAGTGGTCTGGGATGCTTACAAAGCTTTTATAAGGGGTCTAATAACCTCTATACAATTCGCTAGACACAAAAAATATAAAGCGGAAATAGAGGCTATAGAAAGAGAAATACAGAAAATAGAGTATGACCTTAATACACAGCAAAGGAACTCACTGAATGCTAATATTTCTCGAAAATTAGAATCTCTCAAATCAGACTTGGCGGCGGTCTTACAGTCAAGGCTAAAAAAGAAATGGCAAGCCAGTAAAATAGCTCATTTTGAGTATGGGGAGAGCTGCGGGAAGCTTCTGGCATGGAAGACAAAACAAGATCTAGCTAGAAGCAACATCAATGAGATTAACTCTGATGCCCAGGGAGTAACACTTAAGTCCCCAAATGATATTGAAAAGGCCTTCCAGTCACATTTTGAGAAGGTATACCATGAAGATCTAGCTGTTCAAGAACTAGAAATAAGGAATTGGATGGGCCAGACACATCTAAACAGAATTACTGATGATAAATCTAGGAATATGGATATGCCGATTTCGAGGGTTGAGATCAGAAAGGCTATAACATCGGGTAAATCTGGGAAAGCCGCAGGCCCAGATGGGTTACCTGCGGAACTATATAAGGTTTTAAAAGAAGCCCTTATTTCGGTCATGACGTTACTTTTTTCACACATCTTTGAAGAAGGGGGAGACATACCACCTTCGTGGAACGAAGCAACGGTAGCACTAATCCTTAAACCCTCTAAACCACCACGTTCATGTGATTCATACCGGCCTATCTCTCTGCTCAATATAGATTATAAGATCTTTTCAAAAATATTGGCAGAGAGATTGAATGGGGTGGTAGAGTACTTATTACATCGAGATCAGAAGGGATTTGTAAGAGGCAGGGGGATAAGAGACCTTACCTATAACTTGGTTGGAGCAATAGATGTAGCGACCCTACACAAAATTGTCTTGGCAGTAATAACAATAGATGCCAGGAAGGATTTGATAGAGTGAATTGGACCAATTTAAAATACATATTAAAAGAAAGCAACTTAGGAAAAAACTTTTGTAGGTCAATTTCGTTGATTTATAAATCGCCTTCAGCTAGAATTTTAGTAAACGGTAATCTTTCCGACTCAGTTAAAATCCAGAGAGGTACCCGTCAGGGCTGTCCGTTATCTCCAATCCTTTTTAATTTGTATATAGAACCGCTGGCTGAAAAGCTTAAAACACACTCTAAAATACCCGCTTTTAAATTCAGAGAATGGGAGAAAAAGGTGGCATTATATGCCGATGATCTCATGATATACACGACGAATTTAAATATTACACTTCCGTTAATATATCAAGAAGCACAGAAATTTGGACAGGTTTCTGGATACGAAATAAACGAAGCTAAAACTGAATGCATGGTCTGGAACTTGAGAGACTGTATCTATCCAACAAAAAAAACAATAAGATATTTAGGAATATTGATCACTCAAGACATTGATAAAATTACAGAAATAAATCTTCATAAAGTGGGGAAAGAAATACAGAACTCCATAACAGGATGGGCCTATCTCCCTTTGACCTTGATTGGTAGAATAAACCTAATAAAAATGATGTTGTTGCCAAAAATAATCTTTCTACTACAAAATATTCCGCTAGCATTTAATGAGAAAACTTTGAAAACTATGCAGGCAAAACTAAATACCTTTATTTGGGCCTCGAAAGGAACTCGAATTTCGTGGAAGAAGCTACGAAGGAAAAAGAATAAAGGAGGGCTATGTCTCCCAGATCTAGTTTTATATGCAAGGGTATTCTCTTTGAGGGCAGGAAAAATGCTTATGGACATACCAGATGGTTCCGACATTGGTGTAATGTTCAAGGAGATGCTCCTGGATGTGGAGAGTGGAAGCCAGGGCTTTTTATACAAATTTGGAGATTCAAGATTTTTTTTAAAAGTCCGCCTAAAAATACTATATAGCTTAGTGAGTACCTGGGCTAAGAGCAAGAAAATGTTAAGAATTAGCTATTTTAGCGCCGTCGCCCCCATATGGAATGCAGCAGGTTCACCAGGATGGACTAGAAACGTTTTATCAGCTCCTTTAGTCAAAGCAGGAATTCAGCGATGGGGTCAGTTAGCCCCGAATGGAGCTTTGCTATCTTGGGAGGCCCTTGGAGATCTTCTTCAAGCAGGGGACACAGCACTCAGCAAAGTCCTTCTCCTTTCCTTGGCAGAAACAGCAACTGCAGGCCAACCCCAGACACACAGCAAGGGCAGTACTTCTCCTCAGTTTCTCCAGCTCTTCTCCTTGGCAAAAGGTTCCTCTTGAATTCCAGGAATGATCTAAAGTTCAGGGGTTTTGGGTCTAATACTTATACCCCAAAATGTCTTTGTTCCCTTTGTGCAGGGGGCTCTGAGCCCAGTTCAAACCAGTTCTACCCTCACTGGTGCAACATGACCACAGGAGGTGGAGACAGCATTGTGCAATGGAGACAGGCCCTATTCAGGAGCAGGGTATATCTCCTCCCACCACTCTATATGCAGCCAGGGTCTATTCAGCTCAGGGTTGGGTCATCCAGGAAGGGCCAGGCACACCTCAACCCCCCCAGAGGCTGTCTACAGGGAATGCACATCCTCTGTCTCTGTCACACTGAAACCAGACAGTCAATCCACAAACAGGCAGAGGCACACAGAAAGGTTGAACAAGAAAATAGCCACTTTCTAAAAGTGCTATTTTCAAACACATAATTTAAAAACCATCTTTACTAAAATATGTGTTATTAAATTCTGAGTTCAGGGATACCAGACTCCAATCTTCTATCTTACTCCGATGGGAAGATAGCCTTTCAATGGTGAAAAACAAAATTGGTAGTATTTCACTATCAGGACATGCTACACACACAAGTACATGTCCTACCTTTCACATACACTGCACCCTGCCCAGGGGGCTACCTTGGGCCTACCATAGGGGTGTCCTATGTGCAAGGAAAGGGAAGGGTAGGGCCTGGCAAGTGGGTGCACTTGCCAGGTCGACATGGCAGTTAACAAACTGCGCACAGGCACTGCGGTGGCAGGCCTGAGACCTCTTTTCAGGGCTACTCATGTGGGTGGCACAATCAGTGCTGCAAGCCCACTAGTAGCATTTGATTTTCCAGCCCTGGCACACTCAGTGCACTTTACTAGGGACCTACTGGTAAAACAAATATGCCAATCAGGGAGAACCAATCACAATATCAATTTACACAGGGAGCACTTGCACCTTGACACTGATCAGCAGTGGCAAAGTGCCCAAAGCATCTAAGCCAGCAAAAACGAAATCAAGCACAGCATCAAAAACATAGGAGGTAGAGGCAAAAAGTCAGGGAAAACCACGCCAAGGATGCCAGGTCTAACAACTATCCACATAATTCCACTGCACAACATGCCACATAATTGCACTACACACATCCACAACTCCTCGCAACACAATTTCCACAAATAACAATTCCATTCCAACCCACATAATTCCACTCCACACCACATACATCCACTTCTCTCAAAAACACATGGGTAATAGACCGTCATTTACAGAGCCAATAGCTCTATCGCAAATGCGACACCTATTGGCATTGCCAATGCTTGTTTTTCTGTGGGCGGGGTGCACTGCAATGAATATCTATGTGTTGTCATCACAGAAGCCATTTCCGGGCAGAGGACCCCCGGTGGGGGAAGTGGACGTGCTCAGTCTATATGATTTCGGAGAACAGGCGCCTCGCGCTCTGCTGCGCCCTCGTGCATCCACCCTCGCCGTCTACGGCCAGAGTCGACACCGCCGCCTGGCAATAGGCACCTTTTTCATTATCTCCCCCTCTCTGTGTTCATTAGTACCACATACTTAGCAGCTTTGCGCAGTGGCTAATGAAGGATCAGTCATGTAATTAAGAAAAGGAATACTTTAAAGGGAAGGCAGCTTGCAGCTGTGCGCAGAGAGGGTCGCGTCTGATCCTCTCAGTGAAGCTGCGCTGCCTAAGTGCTGGGAACGGCTCTGGGTTTATGAGCTCCGAGCCCTCGCCCACGCACTGCAGCCTACTGCGTGAGGCACTCTGGCGCAGAGATGACAGGAAACTCCGGGACGGAAAACACAAAGAGGACAGTGCTTCAGAGGCTTAGTGCAAGCAGTGCGAAATAAATCTATTTTGCGATTGCAAACTACGTCACAATGGCATTCTGGGAGTTGTAGTCAGTAATAAAAAAAGAAGGCGGTGCTGCCTGGCGCCCCATAAACTGGGTCTAGAGGCAGAATGGAAGAGAGAGGACGTAGTCGTGGGGGACAGCGCCAAAATGAGCATAGTGAGTTATAGTCTTTTTTTTAAATTCTGTCCCAAGGATAATAGCAACAAGGAAGCTGTGACAAAGTAACTGGTCAAAAACAGACTGCGTTATATAAGGTAGCCAAAGGAGATGAAGGCACATTCTGCAGAGATCAACGTGTATCCAACGATTTTCACCGTATAATTCTGGCATGACACCTGTGGTGAAAAACGAAGGCTATCAGTTTGCAATTGGAGCATCGGCTCCTTATCGCTCTTCCTCACCCCTGTTCTAACAAATAAGCACTTATTAAGCGGTGGGTGTGTCTAGAAAACACACATATATAATTAAACAATGCTAGTGCACCTTGCCAAAATTTTCATACATTTCATAGATTGCAGAGAACAATATTACAGCATCTGGCACACAAAATATTGAACGGAATAAGCAGAGGATGTAGAATCCACTTTGAGCACAGCTGCCCCACCTGTTGCTGCACAACCGTTATATTGTATTGCAGCATTTATATAGCGCTTACTATTCCTGCTGAAGCACTTGCCTACATGAGTAGCATGCTATACCATGTTGGGTGTGTGGTTGGAAAGATATTGTTTTTGTTTTGATCGTATATGGGAAGCGTTTCTAAGTCATGCTTGATAACCAAGGAGGTGCAATTATTGTGTTATGGTATGCAGCGCGTAGCAGTGTGTTGGAAGAGGAAGTGTAAGTGACAGATGCGCAGTTTGATGGTTTTCAGTATGCTGCTAACTTTGAACAGATTGATGGTTTTCAGTATGCAGCTAGCTTTGAACATCTCTGCAGGTCCCTTTATGGTATTTCATGTGGCATAGTCTGCTTAGCTGGTTACTGCACTGAGTTGTCAAATCTGAGATTCTGTGTACAGTGGTGGTCTCGGCCTGGCATCGTTAGAGGGAGAGAGAAGTGAAGAGATCTGTAGAGTTGGGCATTTTTATTATCACCCCATATCTGAAAGTCTATGTGAGATGTAAAGAAGCGGTCAAATTGTATAGATTTTTGGAACCTGCAGTGAATGGACTATATTAAAGTTTTGCAGTAATGTGTGACAGCTCTCTTCAGTTATTCCATACCTGTTCATTTAGTGATGTTTGGTTTTTTGGCTGTACAGCGCTGGAGATAGACAACGCTCACAGCAGATATGTATTATGTGAATTTAATAGGTATAAGTTACAATTTGTTGCTGATTGCTGCGTATTATGGATTATTGTGGCCCATAACAGCTATATATGGAAGTACATAACTATATAATGCCATGTGAAACCATAGGCCAGTCCATTTTGCTTATCTGCAAATTGAAACCAGTTTGCTGGTTAAGTTGTTTGCACAAACATTCAACTTATAATCAGAGCCACTGGAATAATGCAATAGTGTGGCCGCAGCGTTTTTCACATAATTATTGATTTGCCACATTAACCACATAATCCATCATCAACTGCATAATCTGCTTGTTTTTAGCTGAAATAGTTGAAAAGTTTATAAAAATGCAGCGGCACGTATTGCAGTGCAGTTTAAGATCCTTTGCAAAGTTTGACTGGCCACCTTTCTGTTGTTTATTGCTATATTTGGGTGTAAAACCGGTACTAATTAGGTGCAACCAATATCCAGACAGTGCTAAGAAGTGTAAAACTGACAACATAATGAAGTAATTCTATCACAAAATGTGCTGAATTAGGCAGCATAATTTGTCTTTTCTATTCGCAAAATTTACTCAACCCTGCCACATAGTTTGGCCTTCTTTTACCAAATAATTCCAGTGGCCCTGCTTATAATGGGCAACAAAAGTGTCAGTGTGCTCCCAATCCCCATTCTGTTTGAAAAGGATCCCTTGAGCCAATGAGCTGACAAGCTTTTGGAGATGCACCTGTGCGTCTGTGAGAGGTACTGACACCTGACAGGACTGTGGCAGCATTCTCAGCAATCCCCTAATAAAATGTGTTTTTGATCTCTACTGATGAAGGATAAAATCCAGAAACAGATGTCTAGAGATGACCAGCACTACCTGCACCAACTTTGTTGAAATACTACTACTAATTACCAAGTAAGAGCTAATTGTGAACTGCATTCACCATAATGCAAAGGGGCAAACTCTGCTGGGATGTGAGGCAGTGTGCTCCCATCCTCCTTCTGAACAAAAGAGTCTAAGAAAGACCAAGTGGTACCCATACAAATGTCAGCACTGCACACCCACCTAATTTCAGCCAGGGAGCTGCCATCTGACTGGTAGAAGACACCTGACCAGAACATGGATGTGGAACTTCATAACTAGCATAAACTAGGGCAATTGGTGATCTAATCCAGGTATAGAGCATGGAAACAGAAGTTTTCCCCCATATATCCATGACCAGACAAAGAGCACGCATCCTGCGAAGTGCCTCAATTTGTGTCAAATATGCACGAAGTGCTTGACTTGCATCACAGGACAAGAAGTGATGTTTGGCTGTACCAAAAACTTTGGTAGCCATAGAGGACAACAGTGTATTATGTGAATACAAAAATCTGAGATGACCTTAAAACGAAAAGTAAGGAATGCCCTCAAAACCAACCCAGCTGGAAGAAAATGCAATTAAGACCCACAACACAGGAGTCTGCTCAAGCTCCCGAAGGTTCTAACTGAAGTAATAGCAACCATAAATGCGTCATTTCAAGTCAAAATCATAAGAGGAACCTCCTCCGAGAGTTCTATAGGAGCACTCATCAAACCACAAAGGATGATTTTAGGAAGCCACCATAGGATGAAGCCTAGTACATGCCAGCTCAAACCCCTTCATCAGAGCTGAGGTTATCCATAAATGGAGGACAACCCCCTCTCTCCCCCTCCCAAAAAACTCTCTAAACTCTCTGATGGCTGCCAGATCAGCACACAAAGAAGAGGTGCCCAAACTCAACTCACACCCAGCACTCATAAAACCCAGAGGTTCACTACAAAGAGGTGAAAGTTTACCAGTCTTCCAGCAAGCTAAATAAGCCCTCCAATGTTGTGAATACGCACAGAGATTAGAAGGATGGCTAGAAATATAGAAGGTTTCTTCAACCCCACTGGAAATACCCAGTCTCAAGAGACCTAAACTTTCTGCTTCCTGGCTATAAGCATCAAATGGAACTGAGGGACCAGACTGATCTCCAATGTGGCGAGGGAGACGAAGGAAGTGGCAATTTTGGTCTGACTGCCGGCAGCCAAAGAGGGAACCAAGACCTTTGAGGCGAGAAAGGAGCTACCAAAATGCCAGAGGACCCTTCCTTCCCTCACAAACTTTGTGGCGAACTGGGGAAATAGACACAAAGGGGAAAAGGCAAAAGAAAAACGTGGTGCTACTGGAAGGATAGACCATCTACCCCAACCCATTTGATACTTTTGATGAAAAAAATCAAGCAGAAGAGACTGGGCTGCAGACAAGCAAGCTCATCCTTGGACCCAAAACAGATCCTTCATATCCTGAAAGACCTCCATTTGAAAAAAGAATTCTTCAAGGATGGGAAACACCTGATTCTGGGCATTAGGCCTGAATTAGTGGCAAATGAAGCTCTATCCATGACAAAGGCCAAGAGGACCAAAGAGGGATGGATATCTGTTGATCCTCCAGTCTGGTGGTGTATGACATTTCAACCGGACTGTCCATATGAACATGTGGACACTTCCCCTGGATCTGCCTAGAAAAAGACAACATCATCATCCAAACTAACTTTGGCTTCCTTTAATTCGAAGACCTACAAGTCTCATAGACCGACCTCTGTTCCAGAGCCGAAGGGTCCCCAACATGGTTCCCTAGTCCATCCTGCTGGCACCTGTACTTAGAAACAGAGGAAGAGGACGATGATGCCTAATCCGTTTGCTTAGATTGGCCTCTGCCAGAACCCACTGGAGAGATTCCTTCAATGAAGGAGACACTAGAATAACATTGTCTCAATGAGCCAGAATACACTGGAGAGGAATCTTGAGGAAGAATCTGTTCCAAGCCACTAAGAGCAAACATAGTGCCATATCCCCTGGGAGCCAGGACTTTGATAGATGGGCCCTCTCCAGACCCCAAAGACCCCTCAGTTGAACACATACCTTCACAGCCTGGGCAGGTAGAGGAAAGACACAAGAAAAACAACAATGGATATGCCTACCTCTAGGTAAAGAAGAAAAGCTCAATGGGTTGACATTAGAAATCTTCTAGGAATACAGCCTAGTTCCTTTGAAAACCATAATGAATATTACTAATAATTCAGGTAAAAATGTCTCTAACTGGATGGTAAAAGACAATGACAGACAGAATAAACATCACTGTCATAAAAAGGAAAAAAATATGTAAAATAAACAATATTAGTTAGGGTCAAGTATCTAGTCCTTATTTACCCTTTAAGTATTTTCCTGGTTCTCTTCCATTCAAAGAACATTCCAATGGATAAAGGTTTAGTTAGAGCAAAATAGGCAAAGGTAGCGTTAGGACAAAGAGGTGAGCTACATAAGTCACTAGTGTGGTTGCCTGCAGTAGCTACTACAATTCTTTCTACCAATCAGCGATACCTCTTCCTTATATGGTTAACACCACCATAACCCTCACTCTCTGTGTGGAGGTAGAGCCATGAACTTTATTGATGTCTCTCATCCACAAAGGTAAAAACAGTGTCAAGTAGAGGGAACTACACTGTCCTTGTCACCACCATGTCTCTTGCAACTCGGCCTCTAGTGGTCCACTGCATTCATCAGGGCATGAACAATAATGTGTACTACATGCATTCCTTTTTGCACATAGACATCCATCATCTTAATTTTAGGTATTATTAACCTTTCCTTTATAGTCAATGATTTTACTCTAGGGAACATAAAAAAGAACACAGAGCAGTAGTGTATCATATTTATTTTTTGGAACCCTAAGGGCCAGATGTACGAAGCTTTTCTCAGCTCGCAAATGGCCCGATTTGCAGAATTAGGCCGTTTGCGACCTGAAGAAAGCATTTTTAAATGTACAAAGCCCTACTTCGATTTGCTAAGCTATCACAGAATTGCAAATTTGGTTTGCGAGTCGCTATTAGGAAGGGGCGTGCCAAGGGCGTCCCTTCCTAATAACGAGTCACAGGAGCATGTATGAATGTTTTGCGACCGGAATGCGGTTGCAAAACATTCATACTTTACCGACTCCGTGAAGGAGGTGGTAACCTATGCGCAAGCGGGAAGGGGTCGCTTTCCCTTTGTGAATAACGGGTGCAAACATTTTTTAAGAGCAGGCAGTGGTCCCACGGACCATTGCCTACTCTTAGCAAATGAAAAGGACACTTTTCAATGTTCTTTTTTAAATGCATCCCTGTTGGACTTGGCCCTTTTTGCAGGGTCATCCCTGAACTTTTTGCCTTCCTCCTATATTTTCTCTGACCTGTTTTTGTTGGTTTTATGACTCTGGGCACTTTACCACTGCTGATCAGTGCTAAAGTGCATATGCTCTCCCCATGATAAATTGTGTTATGGATTAGTGACTCCATGATTGGATGATTGGTTTACTTGTCAGTCCCTAGTACAGTGCACTGAGTGTGCCCAGGGCTTGTAAATCCAATGCCGCTGGTGGGCTTGCAGCACTGGTTGTGCCACCCACAGAAGCGGCTTGTAAAATATGTCTCAGGCCTGCCATTGCAGAGCCTGTGTGCAGTCTGTGACTGCCATGTCGACTTGGCCAGTGCACCCACTTGCCAGTCCCTAAACCTTCCCTTATCTTCATATCAGACACCCCTAAGGTAGGCCCAAGGGCAGGGTGCATTGTAAGTATAAGGTAGGACATGCCCTGGTGTGTGTGGCATGTCCTGATAGTGAATTACAGCCATTTTCGTTTTTCACTATTGCAAGGCTACCTGCTCCCCATAGGCCAGAATGGGCAGACTGACTATTACGCTTTATAGTCAGAACTGACCCAGGGAACATGGTAGAAAAACGAATTTAGTATGCCTGAACTCAGAATGATAAAATACATCTTTTAGTGAAGTTGGTTTTAACATTCTGTGTTTGAAAATACCACTTTTAGAAAGTGGGTATTTTCTTGCCTAAACTTCCAAGCCTGCCTCTGCTAGGTTGTGTATTCCTTGTCTAGAGATTGAGTGACAGGGGCTGGGGGTGGCTACAGGAGACAGGGTGAGTCAGCACAGGGCTGAATAGGAAGGCCTGCATCCAGAGTGGAGGGAGGAGTTGCACCTGGGTCTGAATAGGGCTGTGCCTGCCTTCCACAATGCTGGCTCCACCTCCTGCCGGGCGTCTGATGGCTCTGCCCCTCACTCACAAAGGAAAGAAGGAGTCAGAAAAACAAAGTGCTCCAGGACTGACCAGAACTGGTTTTGGACTAGGCAGAGGCCTCTCTGCCTTCAGAGAACAAAGGGAAAAGGTGTATAAAAAGGGGACCCAGACCCCTAGGAGATTAGATCACTTCTGGGAAATCAAGAAACCTGTTGCCAAGGAGAAGAACCGGAGAAGCTGAAGGAGGAGTACTGCCCCTGTGCTGTTTTGCTGATTGGGGTTGGCCTGCAGTGGTTGCTTTCTGCCAAGGACAGGAGAAAAGACTTTGCTGTGCTTTGTCATCTTGAAGAAGGGAATCTCCAAGGGCTTGAACTGAGCTTGCCTCCTGCCTGAAGTCACAGGGACATAAAGACTTCACCCCTGCTGTTTGCCTGCATCTGGAACTGCTGTTTTAGCTGCTAACAGAGGGAAATTGCAACATCGACGCCGGCGAGCGACGCCGTAACCTGCACCGAAGCCGTGGGCACCGCTCGTGAAGAGCACGACGCACCGCCCCGACTTGCACCGTAGGCCCGACGCCTGCCGACGCCGTGCGACATCGACTCCGAAGCCGTCATCGAGGCCGCTGCCTGCACCGGAGCCGAGGACACCGCTCGTGACGCTCACGACGCACCGTCCCGACTCGCACCGCAGCCCCGACTTCACCGACGCCAGGGCTTCATCATCGCGGAGCCGATCCTCGACGTGGGTGACCCCCGAATCCATCGACGCCGCACCATCGTAAGGAACCGACGCCTCGCCGCCATCCGTGACGTCACCTCCCCGACACAGTAAGGAACCGACGCCTCACCTCCCCTGCGCTGCAGTAAGGAACCGAGACATCACCTCCCCTGGGGTCGTAAGGAACCGACGCCGCCGGCGCCAACGAAGCATCACCTCCCCGACGCCGTGCACCGTCTTTGTTTTCATCGAATTCCAGGTACTGTTCTTTGTGGGTCTGCTCGACTCCAGGCCCGACGCCGCGCACCTCGCGGTCGGCGCCGTACTTTGGGATTTCCACCGGTCACGACGTCGTGATAACTCCAAGTGGAGTTATTTGTTGCTACAAGCTTTATTTTGATTGACTATCCTATTTTTGAAGATAACGTGAACTGTCTCTATCATTTTAAGTCTATTTTTGAGTACTGTATTGTGGATTTTTGCTATTGGGTCTTGTGATAAGTCTATATAAAGATTACTTATTTTTACATAAACCACCTGTGTGGTGTCCATCTGTAGTGTTTTCACTGTATTACTGTATGTGGTCACAAATGCTTTACACACTGCCTCTGAGATAAGCCTGTCTGCTCGTGCCAAGCTACCAGGGGGTGAGCAGGGGTTATTTTAGGAGTGTTTCCCCTTATCCTGACTAGAAGCAAGGGTCCCTATTTGGACAAAGGTGCAAACCATTGCCAACTAGAGACCCCCAGTTCTAACATTGGTGGTCAGCGGTGAGGATTTGGACTTGCATTTGTGATTCATATACAGTGATTGGTGTACACTACTAGTGAGTGCAGACCAATACGCGACCACATACCTTTTGATAGGACTTTTTTTCCTTGGAACCTTTATTTTTGTTGAGAACTGCCAATTTTCACCATGAGCAAAAAGGATCCATTGCACCTGCAGATATTGAATTTGAAGAAGATAGGGTTGATACCTACACTGTGCCAGAACTCAAAGCTGTTTGCAAAAAGTTTAAAATCTCTATGAGAGGCCTCACCAGGAAGGAGGAGTTTCACAAGGCGCTAAGAGCCTGGTTGGAAGCACGGAATGCCAGTGGGCAGTCCGAGGAGCCTGTGGAGGAGGCAGAGAATTTAGATGGGCAGCTTGAGGGGCCATTGGGCTTAACTGGGAGGAGAGCGCCTTCCAGGGAGGGCAGCAGTGTTTCTCAAAAGGGCCTGTCTCCAGAGGAGCTGGAGGACAGGGACAAAAGCAGGATGCATGAAATGGAGATGGCCAAACTGAAACAGGGAAGCCATGATAGCCTTGAGCATAAGAAATTGGAGTTGGAAAGTAAGAGGTTGGCCATGGAAGAAAGGAAGATGCTTTTAGAGCATGAGAGAATGATGAGGGTGTTGGAGTTCAAAGCCAGGGGCTTAGGGATTCCTCCCTCTGGTGGCAGCAAAATTGTATTACCTAGTGCTGAGGGAGTAGTACACACACCCAGAGATGTGGTGCCTGACTTGGAGGGGTTAATATACACCAGGAGGTTCAAGGACATGAGGTAGCTCCAGTAGTGCGCAGTGTCCCTGAGAGGAATAGGGAAACTGACGCAGGGATTCATGGTCCTAGTAGCAGGAGGGACACTCTACTGACTCTAGATGGGAGGTGCAGGGAGAGTGGTTCCCCCATGTTTGAATTCCTGGGGTGTGAGTGTGAAGACCGCCCAGAAGAGTGTGGGTTGAGTGACAGAGACAGTCAGATACTGTCTTGCCAATCTCAGCAGAGTGGTGTGGGGTACATGTGTGAGGCACTGGATGGTGAGGTGAAGGATAACTTGGTTAACACCTGTGAGGGGTTGTGTGATCCAATTGTGGGAGAGCATATTGTAAGTCCCTGTTTTCCAGAGCTATGCCAACGCCTGTTGGAGAGTGAGTTCTCTGACCCCAGGGAGCTCACGAGGGAGGAAGACCTTTTGGTGGTTTCCAGAGGGTCTGAAAAGGCATTGGGGAGTGACCCTAAGAGGAGTGGCTCAGGTATCTTCCAGCCCAGAATGGTGGAAGTGGTTCAGAGTAGCCCAGCTAGGTCCCGGTGTAGTGGGAGGGGTGTAGGGGCTCACGTCCTGTCTCAGTGGAGAAGGAGTGAGTGTGGGGCTGCGTGTCCCAAGGTGCCCGAAACCCAGTCTCAGAGCCTGGATGGTTCTTTAAGGGAACACCAGGTAGGGAGCCTAGGCTGTCCTGATGGGCCGCCTGTTGAGGAGGATCTCCTAGTGTCTAGAGAACCTGGAGCGTCTGTAAATGGAGCTCCAGTGTTTCTGGTATCTGGCAGTGCCGCTCCACTTGGGAGGGTGCAGAAGTCCAGAGTGAGGGGTGAGAGGGGAGAGAGTCCCCAGTGGAAGAACCAGTGGGTCAGGGACCAGCCAGAAGGGCTGAGTCACCAGTGAATGACCATGGTGACACCACTTCTGTCCTGGGGGATCTTCGCGCGCTGTCAGATGGACAGGGGTCGGGAGATCTGCGCCAGGCGGACTGTCACACAACACATGAGAGATGTGTTACCCTCTGGGGGGCATGCGTGCTCCCCAGGAAGTCCTGGTGCGCCAGGCAGATTATTACACAACTCTAGAGGAGTGTGTTTCCCTTGGGGGGTTGGTGTACCCTCCCGGAAGTCCTGGGTTGCCAGGCACAGGTCCAGCCTAAGGGTACAGACCCTGGGTTGGAGGACCAGGTTCAGGGTGTCCCCCTGACCTGGAGGAAGGGGCAGCTGCTAACAGTGCCCCTACCAGTTTGTCTTCTGGGGGCACCACTCCAGGTGGGAGGGTGCAGGACCCCAGTAAGGGGGCGGGGAGAGGACAGCCTCACCCCTGGCCTCTACCCAGTCTAAGGGTACAGACCCTATGCTGGGATCCCAGTTGCAGGATAGAACCCCTGAACTGGTGGGCGGGTGTGCAGGACCCCTGCCACAGGTGCCCTGACAATTCTGGAAGGGGGTACAGCTCCAGGTGGGAGGGTGCAGAGCCCCAAGGAGGAGGACCAGGTGTGGGAGAGCCCACCCCAGTCTCCTGTCCAGCCGCCGGTTACAGGCCCGGGGCTGGTGGGTCAGTGTCAGGATGTCATACCTGACCTGACGGTTGGGAGAGTGGACAAAGGGTGCCAGGCACCTGGGGCTACTGCCCCCGCTCTCTGACACCACAGAGGTTGGAGAGCCATGAAAGGCCTGGGGCCTGGCTCTCATCACTGACGGCTGTCAGTGGCCACTGTGGCTTGCTGTCCTGGTGGACAGAGTTGCCCCTGGGAGGGGGACAGAAGTCACACCCCGGGGGTGGACTAGGCCACACATCTGTGTTGGCCATGTGGGTACTGTCTGTCGGTTGGGACACACCTGTGAGCAAGCTAAGGTTAGGTGCTGCACAGGTGGTGTCCACAGTTGAGGAGAAGGGTTCCCCATGGGTTAGCTGGGTGGGCCCTGAGAGTATGGACAGAGGGATCCAAATAGGTTCAGATTGGCGTAGAACTGGAGTATGCCCCTGCTGTTGTGGGCCAGGGTCCAGGTTCTATCGCCCAAAGCAGAGAAGCCCATCAGGGTAGTGATTGGTCTCCCCTGCGTTTTGGCTGGAAGGGGGTTGTGTTGGACTTGGCCCTTTTTGCAGGGTCATCCCTGAACTTTTTGCCTTCCTCCTATATTTTCTCTGACCTGTTTTTGTTGGTTTTATGACTCTGGGCACTTTACCACTGCTGATCAGTGCTAAAGTGCATATGCTCTCCCCATGATAAATTGTGTTATGGATTAGTGACTCCATGATTGGATGATTGGTTTACTTGTCAGTCCCTAGTACAGTGCACTGAGTGTGCCCAGGGCTTGTAAATCCAATGCCGCTGGTGGGCTTGCAGCACTGGTTGTGCCACCCACAGAAGCGGCTTGTAAAATATGTCTCAGGCCTGCCATTGCAGAGCCTGTGTGCAGTCTGTGACTGCCATGTCGACTTGGCCAGTGCACCCACTTGCCAGTCCCTAAACCTTCCCTTATCTTCATATCAGACACCCCTAAGGTAGGCCCAAGGGCAGGGTGCATTGTAAGTATAAGGTAGGACATGCCCTGGTGTGTGTGGCATGTCCTGATAGTGAATTACAGCCATTTTCGTTTTTCACTATTGCAAGGCTACCTGCTCCCCATAGGCCAGAATGGGCAGACTGACTATTACGCTTTATAGTCAGAACTGACCCAGGAACATGGTAGAAAAACGAATTTAGTATGCCTGAACTCAGAATGATAAAATACATCTTTTAGTGAAGTTGGTTTTAACATTCTGTGTTTGAAAATACCACTTTTAGAAAGTGGGTATTTTCTTGCCTAAACTTCCAAGCCTGCCTCTGCTAGGTTGTGTATTCCTTGTCTAGAGATTGAGTGACAGGGGCTGGGGGTGGCTACAGGAGACAGGGTGAGTCAGCACAGGGCTGAATAGGAAGGCCTGCATCCAGAGTGGAGGGAGGAGTTGCACCTGGGTCTGAATAGGGCTGTGCCTGCCTTCCACAATGCTGGCTCCACCTCCTGCCGGGCGTCTGATGGCTCTGCCCCTCACTCACAAAGGAAAGAAGGAGTCAGAAAAACAAAGTGCTCCAGGACTGACCAGAACTGGTTTTGGACTAGGCAGAGGCCTCTCTGCCTTCAGAGAACAAAGGGAAAAGGTGTATAAAGGGGACCCAGACCCCTAGGAGATTAGATCACTTCTGGGAAATCAAGAAACCTGTTGCCAAGGAGAAGAACCGGAGAAGCTGAAGGAGGAGTACTGCCCCTGTGCTGTTTTGCTGATTGGGGTTGGCCTGCAGTGGTTGCTTTCTGCCAAGGACAGGAGAAAAGACTTTGCTGTGCTTTGTCATCTTGAAGAAGGGAATCTCCAAGGGCTTGAACTGAGCTTGCCTCCTGCCTGAAGTCACAGGGACATAAAGACTTCACCCCTGCTGTTTGCCTGCATCTGGAACTGCTGTTTTAGCTGCTAACAGAGGAAATTGCAACATCGACGCCGGCGAGCGACGCCGTAACCTGCACCGAAGCCGTGGGCACCGCTCGTGAAGAGCACGACGCACCGCCCGACTTGCACCGTAGGCCCGACGCCTGCCGACGCCGTGCGACATCGACTCCGAAGCCGTCATCGAGGCCGCTGCCTGCACCGGAGCCGAGGACACCGCTCGTGACGCTCACGACGCACCGTCCCGACTCGCACCGCAGCCCCGACTTCACCGACGCCAGGGCTTCATCATCGCGGAGCCGATCCTCGACGTGGGTGACCCCCGAATCCATCGACGCCGCACCATCGTAAGGAACCGACGCCTCGCCGCCATCCGTGACGTCACCTCCCGACACAGTAAGGAACCGACGCCTCACCTCCCCTGCGCTGCAGTAAGGAACCGAGACATCACCTCCCCTGGGGTCGTAAGGAACCGACGCCGCCGGCGCCAACGAAGCATCACCTCCCCGACGCCGTGCACCGTCTTTGTTTTCATCGAATTCCAGGTACTGTTCTTTGTGGGTCTGCTCGACTCCAGGCCCGACGCCGCGCACCTCGCGGTCGGCGCCGTACTTTGGGATTTCCACCGGTCACGACGTCGTGATAACTCCAAGTGGAGTTATTTGTTGCTACAAGCTTTATTTTGATTGACTATCCTATTTTTGAAGATAACGTGAACTGTCTCTATCATTTTAAGTCTATTTTTGAGTACTGTATTGTGGATTTTTGCTATTGGGTCTTGTGATAAGTCTATATAAAGATTACTTATTTTTACATAAACCACCTGTGTGGTGTCCATCTGTAGTGTTTTCACTGTATTACTGTATGTGGTCACAAATGCTTTACACACTGCCTCTGAGATAAGCCTGTCTGCTCGTGCCAAGCTACCAGGGGGTGAGCAGGGGTTATTTTAGGAGTGTTTCCCCCTTATCCTGACTAGAAGCAAGGGTCCCTATTTGGACAAAGGTGCAAACCATTGCCAACTAGAGACCCCCAGTTCTAACAATCCCTTTTTCCTTTAAGGAGAATGGGCTACATTTGAAAATAAATACTGCTTAATTTAAAAAGCAGTCACAGACATGGTGGTCTGCTGACCCTAGCAGGCCACTATCCCTCTGAGTGCTAGCCATTCCCAATGGGTCGCAAATTGCAGCCTGCCTCATGAATATTAATGAGGCAGGTCCCTTGCGACCCATTGGTAATTGCAAGCAGTGTAAAACACACTGTTGCACATAGCTTTTGTGAATTCCTAATAGCGAATCGCAAAAATTCGCTATTAGGAAATCGCAAACGGAAGTCTATGTACATCTGACCCATAGTTCCTAATGAATAGTTGAGTGGCATATTGTCTGTATTATATACTCACTTTAAATACATAGTTCCTAACACTTCCACACTTCATGTTAAAAACTGAAAGGCATTGGCGTGGCCAAGATGGCGGAGTAAGCGGACGTGCTCTGTGTTCGCTACACTCAAGGCCCGAATAAAAGCTTATCGTAGCGGTGCCCTGAGGCTGAGCAGAGGGCCTCCATCGAATACGGGTCACCGAGGACCTGCCACCCTGCTGACGAGACCTGCGGCGGCTCCGGGAGCCGGGTGGGAGGGCTGTTCCGGGGGCTCCCGGCGCTGCACTGTGGGCAGACACCGGGCTCGGAGCGTTGGGCCGCGGTGCCTGCAGGCGCTTTCTTGGAGGCGACGGTGGGCATGGAAGAAGAGGCTGCCCGAGCTGCGCACAGACGCTGGGGCCACGCCCGCCGGTCAGGGACGGCACCGGCCTGCGATTCCTCTCTGTCGGGCCGCTCTCACTAGGGGCCGCGGATCAAGGATGCTGCGGGCGAAGGGAAGGCCCAAGACCCCACAGGGCTGGGCCGGCCTGCCCTTCGGTGAGCAAGCGGGAAGTGTGGCAGGCCTGGTAGGCCCTTTGGGACCGGCCTGAGTGAGAAGCACAGTGACGCAATCGAGAGGGCCTGGAGGGTACTGTCAGTGCCCCCGTGAGGGCTGAAAAGAAGTGTAGGCCTCCCCGCATGGGTATGGGACTACCAACACCCTGATTCCTACGGGAGGCGGACCAGGTGAATCCAGCAGTGTCGGAGGCGGCGGGACGGTCCCGCCCCCCCCCCCACTCCACAGCACACAGCTTGTTGACGTGCCCCGCCCACTTGACAGCCTCACCAAGCCTGGATGCCCGCCCCACGGCAGCGGACAACCGTCCAGCAGTTGCGATCGACAGTCCCAGGCCTGCAAAGAGGTGAGAGTCCACCGATCAGCCTTACGGAAAGCGGCGAAGCAGAGCGAACTGTGCCTAGGGAGCGGGAAGAGCGACGGAGCCTGAAAATACCGTCTTCCCCCACGAAACACAAGGTTCCTCAGCGGGGCTGGCTCTAGGGGCAGGGGTACTCTCACAAGGGCCATTGTCTTGTAGGAGGAAACAGGGCTTGAACTGTGGGACGTCGCAGCAGAGAAGCACCAGGGCCCTGGGGGAAGGGAAGCTTAAAGGCGCCCGAAAGGAGTCTTTGCCTGGACCCAGAAGGTCACTCTAAAGAAGAGCATCGGAGTGGCAGTGGGGCCTGGTAGGCCGGGTCTTACGGGGAGACTCCTGCAGATACGTAAGGCCTGATCCCCCCCCCCCCCACTGCGGCCACAGCATCCAGAACCCTCCCTGGGAATCCCCTCAGAGAAAGATATACCCCTCTGGCTGGCGGCTCTCAGACTCTTGGGAGACAATCCCACGCTGGACTGCGTGGATCTGCTGTAGCAACCGAACGTCTCCCCTCCCGCCATCTCATCACCTACAGCTGACGGAAAGAGGATGGCAGCAGCCCGGGTCAAAAAAGACCGCACACTGAAAGACATGTTGGTTAAGCTCCCACCCCAAGACCGCTCTGACCCCCCAACGGGCCCTGCACCCCTCGAGGGTGGAAATGAAGGTGAGGCCCCCATCACCCGCTCCTACCTGGAGTCCCTATTCCCATCACTCAAAGGAGATTAAAGGTGACCTGGCCCGGGAATTGCAAGGAGTAAGGCGAGTAATCTCTGATATAGGCGACAGAGTCGACATGCTAGAAGCGAATGAAAAGACCAGGGAAGAGAAGCTGGAGCAATTACGCCTAGAAATAATACGCCTCTTGGACAGACAAATCGACCTCCAAGTTCATGCTGAGGACTTAGAGAACAGGTCGAGGCGAAACAACATCATGATACGGAATGCACCCTCTTCGGCGGAAGCAGGAAACGTGGAGGGATTCGTCCAGGCCCTTATAGGCCAGATCCTAGGTGATACACCCGAGTCGGACATCTGCCTAGACCGGGTCCACCATGTGGGGCCCCCAAGAGCTTTAAACATGCCACCTCGGGATATACTCGCCTGTGTCCACAGCTTCCCCTTGAAAGAGCGTATCCTACGAACCGTGCGAGGTTCCGACGCGACGCTTTTCAGGGGCCATTCGCTGCAACTGTTCCAAGACCCGTCAGCAATAACACTTCAGAAGAGGCGAGAGTTTCGTCCAGTGACTTCCTTTCTCAGGAACCATGACATCTCGTATGCCTGGGGCCAACCATTCCGCCTGATCTTTGAATGGGAGGGGAATACTCGCCAGATATGCTCCCTAAGTGCAGCATGTGACCTCCTACAGATTGAACAACCAGAGGCCCAGGTAGGGAGCACAGAAGAAGCAGGGGCCAGGGCGGGCCATTGGGAGAGACAGCGACGGAGGCGTAGAGGCAAAAAACCCTTGAAACCGGGTCCTGAGGCCATAGCTCTGGAAAGAAAGGCAGTGCTCGAGAGCCTCACCGGAGGCACAGCGTCAGGGGGGACAGGCTGAACCAACACAGCTTGCCCCGACAGCCTCTGGGGCACATAATAGACGCTATTCAGGATCGAGAGAGGTGCGATCTCCAGGACCGCCTCAGGCCACCATGAACCCCATCAGGAAATTTTCTCGTCGGAGGGTGGGGATCTCTCTTGAGGCCCCCGCTCCCCAAGAGATATTGTTCAAAGTTTCGATAAGTTTTGTTTTTGGGGGTTTTCTTTTTGATTGTTTATCTCATAACAATGCACCATGCAAGCAGGGGAAGTTGTGATATCACCTCCAATGCTTCAGGATACCACTCTGCAAGCCAACCTGGGGGGGCAGCGGGACAAGTCCTTCAAACACAGCAAGCCCTTACATACCCATTATGACTATAAGCGACACTAGAAAGTTAAAGGGTTGAATAACCCTGTCAAGCGTAAAGCAATTCTTTCCTATCTTGAACACACTGGAGCAGATATTTGCCTCCTCCAGGAGACTCATCTCCTGGTCGGAGACTCCCAGCAACTCAAATCCAGATCCTTTCCACAGCAGCTATTCTCTTCGATGGGGCGCAAGATGGGAGGGGTGGATATCTTATTTCCACGCACTTTCAGAGGCATTTTTGGCCCTAAACTAACTGAACTTAAGGGCTGCCTCCTGGTTCACCAAATACAGTTGGGCACGCAAACATTAACACTGGGCACCCTATACGCACCAAATGAGGGCCAGGACCGCTTTATTCGGGAGGCGCTAGCAGAGACGCTCACATCGCAGGACCATTTGGTCCTGATAGGGGGCGACTTCAACATTGTCCTGGACTAAAACATGGACTGCTCTATACACAGAGAAGGAGGGTCGGGGTCCCTATCGGGAGAGGGCATTGCATGGCTGAAAGAGGCCGGGCTTATAGAGCTATAGAGAGCTAATCACCCAAACACCAAGGATTTCACATTCTACTCTCACGGTCACAAGTCTTACGCTCAAATAGATTATTTTCTGGGCTCCCAGGATCTACACCAGCTCCTCCGCTCAGTCGAGATAGAGCCAAGAACCCTCTCCGACCACTCAGCCCTAGTTTTAGAGATACACTCTCCCCTACAACAACAGGTACCGCGGCAATGGCGTTTAAAAAAGACCTTATTACGGAAACCCGAAGCTCTGGCAAAGATTAAAAAAGTCATCACCGATTACCTGGAAGACAATGCGGAGGTACCACTCCTGATAGTCTGGGACGCGTTAAAGGCAGTAGTCAGGGGGGAGCTGATATCCCTTTCGGCTGCCGAAAACAGGCGGAGGAAACTCAAAAGAGGAGAACTTCAGGAGAGGGTCTGGGAGCTAGAGGGAATTCATCAACGAACTGGGGCCCCAGGGTGTGGCGCCAGTTAGAGACCGCCCGGAAACAACTGGCTGGACTGGACCTAGATAGGGCAGAATTCGCACTGCTACGTCTTAAGCACTCATATTATCTTAACGGCAACAAGAGTGGTAGACTCCTGGCCGCAAAGCTAAGAGCCCAACGACAAGCTAAAACAGTCTTTTGACAGAGAGCGGGATGGAACTGACGAACGACACCTCTATAGCAGACCGGTTCAGGGACTTTTACACAACACTCTACTCGACACAATCCGCCTCCCCTGAGGACATAGTAAACTATCTCCGTGACTCGCCCGTGACTAAACTGACTGATTCTCAGGCATCTTCCCTAGACGAACCCATCAGGCTGGACGAGGTTATCTCGGCCATCTCGAGGCAGAAGCCACTGAAGTCTCCAGGCCCGGACGGCTTCTCTGCCGGATTCTACAGGGCTTTCTGCCCGGAACTTGCCCCAATCCTCACCTGACTTTTCAACTCAATAGCGGACTCGGGTTCCCTCCCGGCCTCCATGCTAGATGCCACCATCACAGTTATCCCTAAGCCCGGAAAAGATCCCAAATCTTGTGCTAACTACCGCCCCATATCACTCCTTGACGCAGACTCGAAACTCTTTACAGGCATTTTGGCGGCGCGCTGACCCCCTTGATGTGAGGGTCAACGGGGTAAGCTCAAGGAACTTTCCTATTTGCAGAGGCACAAGACAGGGTTGCCCCTGTCCCCCCTATTGTTCGCCCCATACATGGAGCCATTTGCACAGCGGGTACGTGAACATAAACTCATTAGTGGGGTCCCCCTGGGGGGAGAGGAACACCGCATTAGTTTGTACGCAGACAACGTCATGGTCATGCTAGGCGACCCAGTCAGGAGTTTGCCTTCTTTTTTGGCTGAGATGGAGGGGTTTGGGGCGGTGTCCGGATTTTGCATGAATCTCAACAAGTCTCAGGCTCTCAATCTCACTGTTCCCCCTCTAGAGCTAGAGTCACTAAGGCGATCACACCCAATCGGCTGGGCTACAGACTCTGTCCCTTATCTGGGTGTTCAGCTATGTAGGACAATTGAAAAGACAAACATCCTCAACTATGGGGCATTATTGATAGATGGCGGCACTACCCTCTCTCCCTTCTGGGCTGCGTCGCAGCCACGAAAATGACCATCTTACCCAGGGTTCTCTTCTTCTTCCAGGCCTTGCCGCTGCCGCCGCCGACGGGTACTGTCACGGCCTTCCAGGCGGCATTGAGCCAATTTGTATGTGCTGGTAGGCAGCCAAGAATGAGCAAGGAGCGGAGCTGGTTCCCCCCGGCTGAGAGGGGACTGGGGATCCCCTGCCTCACCAGATACTATCAGGCTGCCCAGCTTCGTTATTTAGTGGAATGGTCCAGACCCGAATCCGAAAAGCGGTGGATGTTTATGGACAGGGCTGTGGCCAGCACGTCACTAGCGAAAGTACCCTTCCTGCCCCGAACACATAGAGCCCCAAGCCTCTATGTTTCTCCGATAACAGGTTCTCTGCTACCGGTCTGGGATGGGTGTATTCGCAAAGGGAATCTGACCTCTCTGCCCTCCCCCTTGACCCTATTGCTGACAATCCAGATTTTACCCCGGGCTTGGGAGCCTCTTTCCAGGTTTGGCTGGAGTCGCCCTGCAAGGCGATAGGCCACTTCTTTGACCAGGAAGGACTCGTATCCTTTGCCACCCTAAAAGCGGACTATTCCATCCCCTAGGTGGACCGGTTTAGATACCTCCAGATCAGGCATTGGGTGACAACCCGGTTGGTCCGCCCTAGGGCAGAGAGGCCGCTGACACCGTACGAGAGGTGGCTCTTGGGCAAAGATACGGATAAACGCCTCATCTCAGAGCTATATGTCCTCCTCCAACCTCCTCAAACCAGCGATAAATCCCCCTTGCAAAAGCACTGGGAGTCTACACTCGGCCGTTCTCTCACCCCAAAGGAGTGGCGTGATATTTACCACCGAGCTTCGCACACTACTTATAACATGGTGAGCACCGAAACAGCGGTAAAAATCACCTCCTATTGGTACTTAACGCCGGTACGATTACACACGGGGAACCCGGCCCGTAGCAACGCATGTTGGCGACAGAGTGGGGCTAAAGGCACGTTAACACACCTTCTCTGGGAGTGCCCGGGTCTGGCATCATTCTGGACCACAGTCTTGGACGATATTGATACCCACTTCTCTACCCAGCTCCCTAGATTCCCATCGTATACACTCTTAGGTTTACCGAACCCACTCACCTTCCCACGCTCTTCCTGTAGGGGGCATCAGATCAGCATAGCATTGGGGGCTGCCCACCAGACCATTTTGGCGTTCTGGGGTTCTCCCGTTGCCCCGACTCACCTGGCATGGTTCAGATGCCTATGGGACATATTAGGGATGGAAAAACTTACCCTATCCTTGACATCACGAGACGCTGATACCGTACGAGAGGTGGCTCTTGGGCAAAGATACAGATAAACGCCTCATCTCAGAGCTATATGTCCTCCTCCAACCTCCTCAAACCAGCGATAAATCCCCCTCGCAAAAGCGCTGGGAGTCTGCGCTCAGCCGTTCTCTCCCCCCAAAGGAGTGGCGTGATATTTACCACCGAGCTTGGCACACTACTTATAACATGGTAAGCACCGAAACAGCGGTCAAAATCACCTCCTATTGGTACTTAACGCCGGTACGATTACACAAGGGGAACCCGGCCCGTAGCAGCGCATGTTGGCGACAGAGTGGGGCTAAAGGCACGTTAACACACCTTCTCTGGGATTGCCCGGGTCTGGCAACATTCTGGACCACAGTCTTGGACGATATTGATACCCACTTCTCTACCCAGCTCCCTAGATTCCATCGTAAACACTCTTAGGTTTACCGAACCCTCTCACCTTCCCACTATCTTCCTGTAGGGGGCATCATATCAGCACAGCATTGGGGGCTGCCCACCAGACTATTTTGGCATTCTGGGGTTCTCCCGTTGCCCCGACTCACCTGGCATGGCTCAGACGCCTATGGGACATATTAGGGATGGAAAAACTTACCCTATCCTTGACATCACGAGACGAAACCTTCCGAACAATCTGGCAGCCCTTCATAGCCTTGCTGACCAAGGAATACAGAGAATTGACATGTCCCCGTTATTTGCGACTACTTCGCTTAGCTGAACCTGATACAACTTAAACTGCAGTACATTATAATGAATCATATAACCCCCTGGATAATATAGTTCACATAGCTGATGGTACTGGGGTTGGGTGGGGGAGGTTTTGGGGGAGTGCGGATGGGAGGGAGTTTGTTCATTATTTTTCCTGTTGTTTCTTTTATCAGGATTTAAAAGTTGTATTATTATATTGCAAACTAGAGAGATGTTCTCTCCGAATGTATGCTCTCGCTTTGACTTACTATGCAACAATAAAAACAGATTTAAACATAAAAACTGAAAGGCAATAGATGTATAGGTGCTATAACCCCCTTAATTTGGGGAATTTGTTTGCACCATCTCGTTTGTGATCTGTTATCTTGTTACCAAGCCTTGGCATGTTCATGCTTCATACATTCATTAAAATCATTGTAAATGGTTTAGGGATTTATGTTACAGAATAAAAAGTTATGATATACTACTGCCCTGAGTTTGTGGAGAGAAGAACATGAGCTGTCACTTACATCACTTAGGCTGCAGAGCATGATGGGAGAGCTCTGAAGGCTCAGAAACATGCCAGAGTTTTTTTGCTTTTTAGCCTCCATTTACATTGAGCAGAAAACAAGCAATATCACCACACCTCAGAATTTACCAGTGTAACAAAAACTCCCCCTTTCTCTTCACATAGGCAGACGGGGGTGGGCAGCATGGATGGATATAACATTGGCCCTAAAACTAATCTAATGCTCCCCAAGATATCGACATATCAATTCGTGGACATACTGTGAAACTGTGCAAAAATACAAGATGTACAAAAAAAGACATGTAAACTGTATCACTATATTAAAGTATGAAATACTTATTATTTTAATAATCATTATAAAAAATGAAAACACTGACACTGCTCAGCACTTCCCACACAGACCGCATGTGGCCAAGAGCCAGAGGCCCAGAAGACCATTCACCATACAAGCACCCACAATGCAGTAGGAATGAAGAACATCACGGCATAACCCAGAATAAACAATCTTGTAGAACAATCACAAAAGATAACTAGAACATTGACCCATCCTATCTGCAACCACAAACCTTATTGAAGGGATAGCAAAAAAAACAGGAGGTCAGGCTCTGAGAGGTCTCGTCTTATTGGTGATCGTCGTTGATGGTGAAGTAAGAGTTATTGTATCTGTTTGCTTGATAAAGCAGCTGTGTGGTGGGGTTAACCATCAGCTGGTGTGACTGCAATAAAAGCAGTTAGACTATTATGTAATGCAGAGGCAAACGAACAATAAAATTATCTTAATGCAGATCATTTTATTTTTCGTCCTGTGGCTGAGTCTTGGGGGAGGGGCCACAGCACTGCAGCAGGGGAGGGGGGGAGGAGTGGTGGGCCCTGCTGTCAGTGTGCATGATGGTTTGGCCAACTGTCTTAGGATGGCAAAACAGTCATGCGCACTGACATCTCTCCAACCCAGCTGCGTTGCTGGGTGGAGAGATCAGCAGGCACAGGCTGCCAGCTCCCAATGGAGCACAAAACAAGCCTGCTCCGCCCAACCCCGACACTGCTGTCATGGTGAGAGCAGCCTCGGGATTGGTCGCAGAGGAAGCTGGAAGCTTCAGCCTGTGCCCAGAGGAGAAGACCCGCAAGCAGACGAATGTTTCAGCCCCCTTGCGCTGCCCCCTTTCCCTTACACCAGCCACAGTTTTGAATCATCATAAAGTAACTCAGAGGGTTAATATGGCTGCTGTAGAGCATAGTATGTAAATGTAAGCCACAGATGTGTTTTTATGTAAGCTCGCTCAGTAGCTTGCTGTTTTTGTTGCAGAGATCCTTCTGTTACCTGCAGGTCATAAGTTACACTCCTGGTAAAATAGCTCAATTAGTTATGAGCCCATTTCAAATGGGACCATTAAACTGGCAAGGCATAGGTTTGAAACCTTTCAGGTTTTAACTCAATTGTTTGTTCCTATGGGTAGCAATAAACACTTAAAAATAAGTGCCAACAAATTTAGTTTGCATTATTAATGGTAAGTGGTTATTATACTGTGTACATTACGCTGCACTGAAAACTCACAGCAAGAAAGCCAACTTATCTGGCTAACTTCAGTACATTCCCATGATACAGTGCATAGAGGTAAGGTCGCGGCAGCGCATGGTTCTCTTTCCCTTGCTCCATTGCTTATTCCGTATCTCTCCAATTCCATCTCTCGCTCTCCCTGTCTCTTTCTCTCTCATTCTTTTTGTCTCTTTTGGCAGTTATTTTCTGTTTAAACAGGTAATTAATTTTAAAAAAACGAAACTATTAAGGGAACACTGTGTGTGTTTTGTACTGAGACACTGATTAAAGAAATTATGTGATCTCACCCTGAATAAGACATAATAGCAGGGTGGCATTTGCAGAATCACACGTCTTTACTTGCTTACTTACTTTATTAACAATTGATATAGGCCTCTAATGAGGTCATCAACTAAATACATAATAATATAACACATCAACACCTTCCGTAATAATGTACACATCATCACCTTCAGTCACAACCAGATAACTAAAACAGCAATACACAGATTTTACAAGGCATGTAAAAATCTCTTAAAAGATTTAGATATCATATAACATATCAGTAGGGAAGGACGGTGACAGATAAAGTGCAACAATTCATAATGAGATGATACATTAAAATTGACTATTATAGGGTATATAAAACGATTTCTAATATCACTCAAAATGGGCAGAGATGCAATACGTGGAATAAATCTTGGAACCCAGATTACATAAATTACAAGTCCCAGACATCGGCGGGTTACCTTTCCATTTTTCTTTCAAAGTATTAAGGGAAAATTACCACTCAATAAAAGCAGAATTACCCGTTTCACATTATGAGACATTTGATAAAGAAAGTAAGGTTGTACAGACCCAAAACTGTTCCCAGCAATATATTTTTGGACAGTTTCAAATTAGGGCAGTGTCTTCTATCATGATTAAGACTAAGGCCCGATTACACAGCCGGTCGGACGCGCGTCTGACCGACATTGTCCCGGAATGGAAACCGACCGACTAGTAGTCGGAGGTTCCATCCGACAAATTAGGATGAGACCACCCATGAAGCATGTGAAAACATCAATTTTTCCATTGCTGCTTGTGCTGCAGCCAGAAAACTGCCGCAGTACAACCTGTATTGGAAAAATTGATGTTTGCAAACATCCATGCCCCGGGGGCCAGGCACCATGTGGTGCCTGGCACACGGGGTATGGATGTGCCCCCCCCAGGCCTCATAGCAGAGGGACGGAGGCCCTGCTAGGGGTCCCCAAAGTCCGTTTCCACCTGCCTTTCAATGGAGATCAGACCGCCATTTAATGGCTGTATGAAAGGGACATCATAATCCCTACAGCCTTGCTTAAGCAGGCACCACCCTATTGTAGGGGATTACATTCCGACGGATAGTCAGACGGTCTCCTTGAGCTTGTCGGAAGCATCGGTTGGTCCATCTGCCCGCTGTCTCTGACCGCCCCGCATCATAATGAGGAGATGGGAACACCAGAGCGATGCGCAATACTGGATGACCCTATTACCCCTGATGAGATACGAGCAGCTATAACAGCCCTGGCAACAGGGAAGACCCCGGGTCTGGATGGCCTACCCGCAGAATATTATAAAGCCTACGAAACAACCTTGACCCCACGCTTGCAAACCCTCTATACCGCTGCTTTGGAGCGACTCGCCCTTCCAAATTCATTAAATGAGGCCCGCTTAGTCTCGCTCCCTAAACCTGACAGTGACCCGAAAGACCTGGGCACGTATCGCCCCTTGGCCCTGTTAAACACAGATTACAAAATATTCGCAAAACTATTGGCTGGTCGGGTAGCACCCCTGGTCCCATCTCTAGCGCATGCTGACCAAAGCGGATTTGTACCAGCCCGTAACACCTCATTCAATTTACAACACTTTTTCAGGGTGGCAAAATATTCAGTGGACCAGTGGCCCCGATCTGGCTGTCTAGTAATAGACCTGGAGAAGGCCTTTGACACCTTAGAATGGGGGTTTCTATTTGAGGTATTGCCACGTTATGGAATTGGGGACACTTTTCTTAATATGGTCAAACTATTATATAACGAGCCAATGGTGAGGGTACAAACAGGACCTTAGATCTCAGATCCAATCAGAGTAAAGCGAGGGTCAAGGCAGGGCTGTCCATTGTCTCCATTGCTGTTCTCCCTAGCTATTGAACCTTGGCTGCGGCAATTCGCCTACAAGGAGAAGACTGGGGAATCCCACTGGGAGATGGCACACACGCCATCTCATTATACGCTGATGATCTCCTTATCTATATTAGAGACATACAGTCTATTCCGTCGTTATTGGCGCGAACACTGAGGGAATTTGCTAATCTATCGGGGCTTAGGATGAACGCATCCAAGTCATGCCTATATCTGTTTGATAAACGGTGCCCCAACCCAGAATACGTACTCAACGATGCCTGCACAGAATGGCGGACAGACACATTCAGATACCTGAGGGCCAGGGTCTTCCATAGCCAGGAAGACCTATTTGACGGCAACGTAGGCAAAGCGGCGACGTCCATACGCTCGCAAATGCTGTTCTGGAGCGCACTGGGCATACCCATCCCACTTAGGGCGAAAAGTGTTACAGCAAACAAATGATGGACGGAATGCTGACAATGCAAACATTCTCCCCCAGTCAAAATATCTGGGTTAAATCCATCGTTCTTTTGCCCACTACGCCACCCCAGTCCCAGGATGCTTGTTTCCGGTCCAGGGAGGACCTGGCCTGGCAGTTCAGTCTGGACTGTTCCCATGGGGCACAGGGTCAAGACTGATTTGCATATGGCTGGGTCCAAACTGGGGTGGCGTAGTGGGCAAAAGAACGATGGATTTAATCCAGATCTTTTGACTGGGGGAGAATGTTTGCATTGTCAGCATTCCGTCCATCATTTGTTTGCTGTAACACTGAGCGAGTTAGAAGGTAACCCCAAGGACAACAATTTTTGCCATAGTGTTGGTCTGTCCACTACTAGGTCAAATGCTGTCAAAATCTCTGTAAATGCGGTATAAACCGTATGCCGTTGATTTTCTGTAGAATCTCACACTTACAGCAGCACAATCTCACCATTCCTCATTCTGACAATCAGAAACTGGATATTGCCATCCTACATGCAGTTATTTCTGCAGAGAAGTTGCAAATTAGCGTGTAAATACCTTTACCGAAGGATTTCAGAGTAAAAGAAGGATTCACACTGCCAATAACTCTGCAGACCTAGTCCAATGGGTAATGTTTTATTTACTTTTAATTGCAAGAATATGCCACTAAATAAAAAGAAGAATAAACACGCCATTGCCCAAACGCGGTGCCCATATGCTTACAATATAATAGTCAAATTAAAAAAACAGTTGGATATAATTTTAAGAGAATAGAACGGGTGCTTCCTTTGAAGCAGATGTAAGTAGAACAGGTATGGAACACATCAGAGGAAAATGTGATTCTTCTTGGAGCAAAGAAAATTTAGTGTTGATTTTGAAATACTGTAACTTGAAGACATAGTTTAAATGCACAAGCATGATTGAAAAATAAAACAAGCATTGGCCAAGTCAATAGGTCTCGCATTTGGGACTTATTGGCTTTGTTGATGCCTTTTGGAGATGCTGTGCAGGCGAAAAAGAAAAAAGATGCAGTGATGCAGTGTGTCGTTACATGGGCATGCACACGCCTGATGACATATGGATGCACCTAAGAAACAGTATCCAAGAAGGATCATTAAATAAAATTGAATAAAAAAAAAATTAAACTCGAGCCACGCAAAATTGCTTTTTAACACAGAGAGATATGTTGCCAGGCCCCTAAAAAATTTAATATTAAAAAACAGACTACAGGGGCAAGGGTGGAATGGAAGAGTGGATGAGGGAGATAAAATAAAGTCGGGTGTGGGGAGGAGGGTAAGAGCAGCACACTAGGTAGGCAACAACCTCTGGGGAGAAGCACACAAAGGAGAGAGCAATGGTGGGGGAGAGAAGCATATGAGGGTGACAGCAACACAGGGCACGTGGACTTTGGCATGGCTGAAGCACATGAGAGAAAGAGCAAGCACCACACTAGGGAGAGAACAACATGGAGCACAGTGGAACAGCACACAAATGTCAGAGCTGGAAAACACACTCTCATGGGGTGCTAAACCAAAAAGAAAGAAGTAGTTCCATAAAAATGATCAGTGGAAGGTTACAAGTCAGCCAATCAAATGGATGGTAAAGAGAATATGATACAGGATACGTACAAACCATGAATAGTAAGGCAAGCCAATGCAAGTTAAAGAATAAGAAGCCAGCAAATACGAGTGACGATAAAGCAAACTCTTGGAAAGCCCTCTGTATGTTCTTAGTAAGCCCACAATAGGTCTTTCACAATCATGTCTGGTGGGCAAGACATCAAAAGGAAAAATAATGGAGACAAAAAAAGCACTGGCAACCAAAAACTTTAGTCCTGGTGCTGAAGTGCACTTCTCTTTAGGCGAACATGCACATGGGACAGGAAAAATGGCATCAGTCACAGTGCAAAAGAGGTAATGGCTGTAGTGGGCTGACATGCGCTATACTGTGGTGAGCGGAAATACGATGTGAATGACAGCTGAACCGACTAATCGATGAAGGTGGCTGAATCAAAGCTCCTCTCTGTATGCACATATTTTATTTCAATTCAGGGAGGAAAAGTAGACTAGACATAATAAATATTACCAGTGAGTAATCAAGGCATTGGAGGAATTCCAGGTTTGTCTTCCCAGTATATGTATTTGCCCACGAGTCTACACCTACAGAGTTCTGCTGGTTCTAATGCCAAAACTGACTGATAGTGTCACACATGAAATGGGGGCATTTGGCAGCTCCAATTTGAAATAGCCTGTATTCTTCCAAATGTGACAACAATCATTAGCATGTTTGGTGCCGTTTCTTCAGCTGATATGACAGATTTAGAAGGAGGCTTATGACAGCAGAGGCAGCAGCTAAACTGGGGATATCTGTTTGCTGAACTGGAAGAGATAGGGTTCGGAATAGGACTAATGTGGTGGATTTGACGGCTCTACTCTCACCTGACAGCCAGAGTTCGATGTGGTAAAATGACCCCTGAATCATGAATGAATCAATGAAAGCAACTTATACCACGTAGAGCTACTACAAGGAGTGTAAACACACAATAAGGTGCACCAAATAACACCTATAAGCAAAATCAAAGGTCCATAAGAAAAGGGTTTCCAATTTGTGCACCAATCTTTTGTACGTTGTTTCAAAGGTTCTTATACATATGGGACACTCAAACAGCCAACGCATTTCGTCCAACACACTGGACTTCTTCAGGGCAAGGTGCGATGAAAACAATGTCACAGCTTGTGGTATCGATCCATATATCAGTACCCAGTTCACAACAATTTTCAGATCTCACGCGTCACTTCAAGCGTGTCCTATGAACAATTTACTCGCAAAAAAAGACAGACTGTAACATTTTAAATACTAGTATATCAGCCAATCGCCTATTACAGGGAGTTCTAAATGAAGGAAACATAGGAGTATCGATCAGACCCCAAACAAGGCGCCAGAATCCGGAGCACCAACGTAGCGGTCGAATATTTACCAAAAAACTGTGAGAATGAAGCACATTAGGGAGAGAACAATCAAGGAGTGTCCTGGTGTCATGCACAGGTCAGAGATGAAAGTAGATCTGAACGTTTTAATCCTGGACAAAAAGGCTGGTTGTCAGCCTTTAAACATTGTCACATTGCTTATGGCATGGAGCTCAAAAGGGAGCTTATTCCAAGCTATTGGTCCCAGATGAGCAAGGTACCTGCCTCCCACTCTAGCACGCCAAATTCTGGGAGTCACCTCTAAGACTTTATTAGCCAACCTCAGGTTTCTAGATGGAATATGGAAACTAAACCTAGTTCTGAGGTTGATTGTACCAGTCTGATACGTGAAGTAACACCAGAGCCTTAAACAAGATCTTTTTCCTGACAGGAAGCAAGTGAAGGGCACGCAGATGAGGGGACATGTGCATTCTGACTGGCAGACTCAAAAGAAAGTAAACTGCCACATTTTGGACCACTTGAAGCCTCTCCAACAGATACTCCGGCAGACCAGAGTAGAGGGCATTGCCATAGTCCAGCCTTGAGGTTATTAAGGCCTGGATAACCGTCTTTTTTGCTGTGAGTGACAAATAGTAAGGGAACTTTTTAAAAAATCGCAGAATTCCAAAGCAAGTGCCCACCACTGACTTAGTTTGTGACCTAAAAGACAGGCAATCATCAAATTTGACTCCTAAGTTCTTAACTAAGCCTCCTTGAGTGCCTGGAGGGGGGGGCATTTTCGGGCCAGAAACTCTGCCAGGTTTTTGGAGAAGCATTGCCAAAAAAAGAAACACTGTTTTTCTGTTTTTTTAGCGTTGCCCTTAAGTTGATGTAAAGCCAACCAGGGAAAGACTGCTGTCAGGCAGGTTTTAATCAGACGCTCTGGAAACATTTCTCCTTTCCCGCATGAGAACAACAGCTGAGTATCATTAGCATAGGATATAACTTTAGCTCCCAGGGCTTCTGCTATCCGAGCGAGAGTGGTGCGATATATATTAAATAAGGTTGGGATCAGAGCAGAGCCCTGGGGAACTCCTACTGACAGCTCGCGTGGTTCCGTGGAGAAGGGGGGAATCCAAACATGTTGACTTCTGCCTTCCAAAAAGGAAGCAAGCCAGTCTAGATCTGGACCCACTATGCCGATGGACTGCAGGCATACCAGGAGTCTAGAGTGGGGGACCGTATCAAAGCCTGCTGATAGGTCTAACATGTATATTGTAAAGACAGAGGCCCCCTGCTAATAGGGTGCAGTTCCTTAAGGCAGGGCTAATAAATCAAGTGTAAAGACTTAAGGCAACAAATATACCAACATCACATAATTTCAACAATACACTAAACAAAATATTTAAAAAACAAAGGAGAACCAACAGTGTCCATTTTTCTATATAAAGTATCAAAAAATGTTTTATTAATAATCAATTTGATGCTGAAAGAACAATTTCATACTAAAACAACACCCCATTCATACTAATTCATTCATATCTTCATTCATATAGAGTGCAATCAAATCACAATAAAAACCACAATTTTTTGACAGGGACAATGATAACAATTAGTATCTGATTTTCATAATCGTAGAGAAACAATGTGGCACAATGGTAATAGACTGTTGTGTTCTACGCACGTTTCGGCACAAGACAGTGCCTTCGTCAGGAAAAGGGGCCACAATGGATCAATGTTGATATCTGTGGAAGAAATATGTATATCAGATAAGAGGTTCTCACTATATGGTAAACTCTGAGCCGCCAGAAGGGCGTGCATTGCTTATTGTTTGCAATTAACTAAAGTTGAAAGGCAGTGAATTTAATAAAATGTAAAGTAAAAAGAAAAGTGTCAGATATATTACAGATAATTTAAAGAAATTAATTTAAAGAAAGCTTCACAGGTGTTTAGAATCTTTCCACACACTATCCTTTTTCGAGCACTGAGAGCTGTAACATCTACTCTCATTTCTTTCCCTTTTTCTCTTTTTTTAAATACACTTCTTTACTATGGAAGCAATACAGACCTTTGGTTTCACAGATGAGCAATATGCTCTCTTAGTAGGAAATACATCTACTTTTAACAACCAGGCAAGCAATAGTGATTCAGCTATTAATGACGACTTAAATACATTGTTCCAACTTAAGAAAAAGATCCGAAGAATAGAACTCAATCAATCAATCAATCACAGAATTTGTAGAGCACACTACTTACCCGCGAGGGTCTCAAGGCGCTGGGGAGAGGGAAGGGGGGGGGATGCTGCTACTGGTCGAACAGCCAGGTCTTGAGTAGCCTCCTGAAGGTCAGCAGGTCTTGGGTCTTTCGTAGGCTTAGTGGAAGGGTGTTCCAGGTCTTGGCGGCGAGGTGTGAGAAGGATCTGCCGCCGGTGGTTGTTCTTCGAATGCAGGGGACGGTGGCGAGGGAGAGGTCGGCGGAGCGGAGCCGGCGGTTGGGGACGTAGAAGAGGAGCCGTCTGTTGAGGTAGGCTGGGCCAGTTTTGTGGAGTGCCTTGTGTGCGTGGGTGAGGAGTTTGAAGGTGATCCTCCTGTCGACGGTGAGCCAGTGCAGGTTCCTCAAGTGGGGGGTGATTTGGCTGTGGCGTGGTACGTCGAGGATCAGTCGTGCGGAGGCGTTTTGTATGCGTTGCAGTCGCTTGATGAGCTTGGCCGGGGCTCCCGCGTAGAGGCGTTCCCATAGTCCAGTCTGCTACTGACGAGGGCCTGGGTGACTGTTCTTCTTGTGTCTGTCGGGATCCACCTGTAGATCTTGCGAACCATGCGGAGGGTGTTGAAGCAGGAGGAGGAGACTGCGTTGACTTGCTTGGTCATGGAGAGCGTTGAGTCGAGGATGACTCCCAGGTTGCGTGCGTGGTCGGTGGGTGTCGGGGCTGCTCCCAGCGTCGTTGGCCACCAGGAGACGTCCCAGGCTGAGGTGTTGGAGCCGAGGATGAGGACCTCCGTTTTGTCCGTGTTCAGCTTTAGTCGGCTGATCTTCATCCAATCGGCGACGGCCTTCATTCCTTCATGGAGTTTGGCTTTGGCGGCGAGGGGGTCCTTGGTGAGGGAGAGGATCAGTTGAGTGTCGTCGGCTTAGGAGATAATGTTGAGGTCGTGTTGTCTGGCGATGCGTGCGGCGGGGCCATGTAGATGTTGAACAGTGTTGGGCTGAGGGACGATCCCTGGGGTATGCCGCAGATGATCTCGGAGGCTTCGGATCGGAAGGGTGGGAGGCGGACTCTCTGGGTTCTGCCGTCGAGGAAGGAGGTGGTCCATTCCAGGGCCTTGTCTCGGATCCCTGCGTCGTGGAGGCGTGCGCGTAGAGTGCGGTGGCAGACAGTGTCGAAGGCGGCGGAGAGGTCCAACAGGATGAGGGCTGCGGTCTCACCATTGTCCAGCAGGATCCTGATGTCGTCGGTGGCGGCAATGAGGGCAGTCTCAGTGCTGTGGTTGCTGCGGAACCCTGATTGGGATGGGTCCAGGATGCTGTTTTCTTCGAGGTATCGGGTTAGCTGTTTGTTGACGATCTTCTCGATGACCTTGGCTGGGAACGGAAGCAGAGAGATGGGCCGGAAGTTCTTGAGGTCTCTCGGGTCCGCCTTGGGTTTTTGAGTAGGGCGTTGATCTCTGCGTGTTTCCAGCTCTCTGGGAAGGTCGCGGTCTCGAAGGAGAGGTTGATGATGTTGCACAGGTGGGGTGCGATGGAGCTGCTGGCTTTGTTGAAGATGTGGTGCGGGAAAGGGTCTGACGGGGAGCCGGAGTGTATTGTGCTCATGGTCTTGATGGTGTCCTCGATGTTCACGCTGGCCCAGGCTGGCAGGGGGTCGTGGTCGATGGTGTGTGGCGGGTCGATCTTAGTTGGGGTTGTCTGGGTGTCGAAGCTGTCGTGGATGTCGGCGATCTTGCGGTGAAAGAAGGTGGCGAGGAATCGCACAGGGGTTGCGACGGCGGGATGTCGTTGGTGTTGGAGCTGGGATTGGAGAGTTCCTTCACGATGTTGAAAAGCTCCTTGCTGTTGTGTGCGTTGTTGTCGAGGCGGTCTTTGAAGGAGATTCTCTTGGCGGACCTGATGAGGTGGTGGTGGTTACGGATGGCGTCTTTGTGGGCTGTGTGGCTGTCCGGTGTCTTATCGCTGTGCCATTTCTTCTCTAGTTTCCGGCAGGTGCGCTTGGAAGCTAGGAGTTCCGAGGTGAACCAGCTGGCTCTTTTGGAGGTGTCGCTGTAGGTGAGCTTTTTTAGCGGGGCGAGGGTGTTGGCACAGTCGTCCATCCATCGTATGAGGTTGCAGGCAGCGTCGTCGGTGTTGGATGGGTCGGAGGGAGGGCTGAGAGCGAGGGTTGCCCGGAGTTGGTCTTCGGTGACTTTGCTCCAGCAGCGGCGTGGGATCTGTTGGGTGCGGTGGTGTGTGGTGGGTTTCTGGAAGGTGAAATGGATGCAGCGGTGGTCGGTCCAGAGGAGTTCCGTGGTGTGGCTGAAGGAGACGTGGGAGCTTGAGGAGAAGATGGGGTCAAGCGTGTGGCCGGCGGAGTGGGTCGGTGTTGTGGACGAGCTGGCTCAGACCGAGGTTGGCGAGGCTGTCGATCAGGGTGGTGGAGTTGCTGTCGTTGTTGTTCTCCAGGTGAAAGTTCAGGTCTCCGAGGAGGATGTAGTCGGTAGAGGTCAGGGCGTGCGTGCTGATGAAGTCGGCGATGGAGTCGCTGAACTGGGGTCGGGGCCCAGGGGGTCTGTAGACAAGGGTGCCTCTAAGGGTGGTGTTGGGGTCCGTGTGGATCTGGAAGTGCATGTGTTCGACGGTGCTGAGAGTGTCGTCGGTGCTGGTCGAGACCCTGATGGTGTTCTTGTGGACGATGGCGATTCCTCCTCCTACTGCGTTGATGCGGTCTCTGCGGGTGATCTTATAGCCGTCTGGGATGGCTATGGCGATGTCGGGGGCGGAGGAGTCGTTCATCCAGGTCTCTGTCAGGAAGGCAACGTCTGGTGATGATGTGTCGAGCAGGTCCCAGAGCTCGACGGGCGTGTTTGCGGGCGGAGCGGGTGTTCAGCAGGATGCACCGGAGGTGGTTGAGGTCCTTCTTGGCGGGCGCCTCGGTGGCTCTGAGGCTGGTGTAGCTGCAGTTCCGGCAGGTGAAGGGACCATGGGTGCGATTCGGGGCGGCCTTGAAGCAGTTGTGCGTCCGTCCGGGGTTGAGAGCGTGGAGTGTGGTGGCATCGTATCGGCGTCGGTCCTCGAGGCTGGAGCGGGGCGCGCGGTCCAGGGGTTCTGGCGCTGGGCGCGGTCCAGTCGCGGACGGGCGCAGACGGGCTTGCCTTAGGCGCGCCTTCGGCGCGCCAGCGGCCGCCATTTATGGGGAGGTGGGAGGGAGGAGCAGCGAATGGGCAGTCAGGGGGGCGGGGCCGCAGGGGACGCAGCGGCAGGAATGGCGAGAGGCAGCGGGGGCACAGAAGGAAAAACGGGGAGAAAATCAACAAAAATACAGGTACAGTACAGTGGGGCAGCGGGGGCACAGAAGGAAAAACGGGGAGAAATCAACAAAAATACAGGCACAGTACAATGGGGCAGCGGGGGCACAGAAGGAAAAACGGGGAGAAAATCAACAAAAATACAGGCACAGTACAGTGGGGCAGCGGGGGCACAGAAGGAAAAACGGGAGAAAATCAACAAAAATACAGGCACAGTACAGTGGGGCAGCGGGGCACAGAAGGAAAAACGGGGAGAAATCAACAAAAATACAGACACAGTACAGTGGGGCAGCGGGGGCACAGAAGGAAAAACGGGGAGAAATCAACAAAAATACAGGCACAGTACATTGGGGCAGCGGGGGCACAGAAGGAAAACGGGGAGAAATCAACAAAAATACAGGCACAGTACAGTGGGGCAGCGGGGGCACAGAAGGAAAAACGGGGAGAAATCAACAAAAATACAGGCACAGTACAGTGGGGCAGCGGGGGCACAGAAGGAAAAACGGGGAGAAAAATCAGCAGAAATACGGGCACAGTACAATGGGGCAGCGAGGGGTACAGAAGGGAAAAAGGAGGGAAAAGAAACAGGAATACGGGCACAGTACAATGGGGCAGCGAGGGGCACAGAAGGGAAAATGGGGAGACAGAAGCAAAGAAATACGGGCACCGAGGCCACAAGCGGAGGGGCGATCTTACCAGCAGCAGCAGCGGGCGGACAACACAGGCGGAGCTGTGTGGTGGGGGAGCGACCTACCTGGCAAGGTCAAGGGTCACTCTAACATGGTCTAACATGGTCAGTTCATGTTGGACTATTTAAAAGCGGGCATCATTCCCCAAGGACTTAGAGTTAGAAACATCCCAGGGCTCTTTGTCCAAATACGGGCATTTCTTGAAAAATGGTCACTCATAGCAAATCTATGTTCTCGAGACTTTATGATTTTAATAATTGAAACAGCCAAAGAGTTAATACAAACGTTGTCATCAGAACTTGAAGTTGAAAGGCAGTGAATTTAATAAAATTTAAAGTAAAAATAAAAGTGTCAGATATATTACAGATAATTTAAAGAAATTAATTTAAAGAAAGCAAGATTAATTAGGTGAATAAAAGAATAAAGAATGGAATATCCCGATAGATGAAAAATGAAAAAAGGAGAAAGGAAAGAAAGTAACCACCACATAGGTTGAATAATTGAAACTTCACCTAGTGATCAACCTTACATGCCTGTCGCAGTGAATAAAGTTAGAGAATGGATTTATGAGAAGGTTTCTAAAAATTAACCTTATCTCTCTCTCAAAGATGATCAGGTTGTATCTGTAACTTCTGCAACATGTAGAGCATTCACTACATCTGGCCATGAATGATAAAAAACTGTAGAGATAAAGCGTAACCTATATTAATATCTATTACTTTATGCTAATGGGTGTTTCTAATGAATATTTTTTGTGTATACCTTCAACAATAAGCCTCCAAATGAAAGTGTGTGTTACAATAACACCACAGACCGGGGGTCTTATGATGCTAACGTCGAACAACTGGATATAGGTCGTCCTTTTTAATTGACTGAAAATAAGAAAAGTAAACGAATGGGTTACGATTTAAATGGCCACTCGAAGTTACATAAAGGTTAAGGCTACCCTTCGGATACATATTTTTATATATATGTATCCCATTAATGGCACTCTACTTCTAAAACCAGGCCTGATTTATAACTACAAGGTTAATCATAGATCGTGGTGTAGTTCAAATACTTGCATTTCAATATGTTTAGCAATTGACCAGACAATGTATCTAAGGGTAAAAAAAAGGAAAAATCGAAATTGATATTCAAAATAATGGCCCACGTGATCTAAGTGAAAATTCACCATATTTATGCTTATAAGATTAAATTTACATGCTAAGGGATTAGGCGAGTCGAGTGGATTCGATTGTTGTTTACCAAAATACAATGGCCTATGTTTAACGCTCTCTAGGTGGAAGATGTAAGGCTAACTTCACTAAACAAACGGGTAAGGCAAAAAATAATGAGCATAAATATACGCGTTCTAAGGAAGAATGCCTATGCGTGCTAACTTAGCCTAAACTGCCGGCTAATTACGTGGCGTGAGGCATTCGATTTGGTATCTGCAGGGTAGGTTGGAAAGATAGAACAGTATGTTACATAAAATAACGACTCGCTTGATCTATACTAGGACTAACCGCTAAACGGTAAATAACGGGACTGTGATGGGAAAATGAAAACAGACTCTATAAAAAATGACAGCCTACTTAAACGTTGCTCGGACGGCCTGCTGAACTATAAAGTATAAGCATACACGAGCATCAGCTTACTTGTTAAATGATATCAGGTTGCCGGATAGAGGATTCCTCCGCACGCCACGATAGCCGCGTGAAGACTAACCGGAAATACATCCACTTCCGCATGATATGTGGTGAGAGCACGTCACATGATAGTTAATGGCCAATCCCAAGGAACATGAACAAAAACTTTATTAACTGGTGAGTAAAGACAACCTGCTCAATAGCTCTGATTGCAGAAAGCTTACGATGTTCGTATAAACGTAGAGTAAACGAGGATACATCAGCTCTAATTTTTATGGTAAATAAAAAATAGTAAAACGAGCCGACAGAGGAATGGACTCCAAACAGAATTAAACTGTACTAAAAAATGGCTATAACTCTCATGTTATGAAACATGACGATCAGCTGTTATATGAATATGAAATGAGGAGAAAACATGATAGTGGAAACAGGCAAAAGAAAACATGATAGTGGGAACAGGCAAAAGGGTTAACCAGTGTTATATCGTATTGCCTGTTCCCATGGAATTTCCTGATTTAAGCCTCGTGTGAACGTATCTAGTGAAATAATCCAAACTACTTCTCTTCTTTTCCTTATTTCTTCTGAATCAGTGCCTATCTTATCATTGATTTTTTCCAAAATCAACCAGTCAATTTGTTTGTGACTGTGTCCTGCTTCCAGATAGTGCTTTACTAAGGGGGCATTAATCTTTTTTGTACGGTTGGCTGAACGATGTTCAGTCAACCGGGTCGCTAAAGTTCTAGATGTTTCCCCCACGTATCCCTTTTTGCAGGGACATAGCAAAAGATAGACAATGTTTTTGGTCTTGCAGTTGGTAAACGATTTTAAGGTGATGTTATAAGAATTGTAGGTAAACTTCTTTGTAATTATTGCGGTGTCGCAAGCTTTACATTGTGTACATTTATTATTACCTAGTAATGGAGTCGAGTCATCTAAAGTCAATTGAATAGGCAATTTTTTGGTCATGCGTGAATGTACAATTTGGTCTTTGAGGTTTCTGTTTCGCCTATGGGCAAACATAGGTCGCGGTAACTTGTCATGCTCCTCCGAGTTGACATTCAAAATATGCCAATGGGCCCATACTGCTTGACTCACTTTTTCATTCGCTGTCGAGTGTCTGGTGACACACACTAGCATAGGTGCAGGTTTAGATGGATGATTACCAAGTAAGTGATCTCTGTCGTAAAATCGAGCACGTTTATATGCTTCTCGTATCAATCTTTTTGGATAACCACGTGCTATAAATTTTGTTCTCATCATCTCCGATCTGATGTCATAATCCGCAATATTAGTACAGTTTCTCCGTAACCGGAGAAACTGGCCAAAGGGAATACTCTCTTTTTGTTTATTCGGATGAAAACTTGTAAAATGTAATAAAGTGTTTTTCGCTGTTGGTTTAACATATAGATCTACTTCAAGGGCATGATTGTGTTCTTTAATCTCAATGTCCAGAAATGTAATGTGACTATGGCTAGTGTGGGCAGTGAATTTTAAATTGTGATCACACAAGTTAATCCATAGTAAAAATTCAGAAAGTTGGCTTGAATCATTCGTCCAGATGAAAAATATATCATCTATAAAACGAGCCCAATGTTTAATGGACTCGTAGAAGGGGGCTATTTCGTTATATATATGTATGCTCTCAAAGTGGGCCATATATATATTTGCTACAGTGGGAGCGCAAGACGCTCCCATGCTTACTCCCTTTATTTGGTGGTATAAACTGCCATGAAGGTCAAAGGTGTTTTCTTCTAAGACTATTGTGAGAATCGCATTAATTAATTCTGGATTGCAGTCTATGTGGAATTGATCTATAAACCAAGTTACTGCTGTGAGAGCCCCTTCCTGCGGTATGTTACTATACAGGGACTCAACATCCAAGGTGACCAAAGACTCTCTCAATCCATCAAATGGTAATCCTTCCACTGTTTGTATCATAGATTTAGTATCTTTGATATACGATGTTATTTTAGATACAAATGGGCATAGAATGCGATCTATATATTTTGAGATAGGCTCGGTGACTGAGCCTATAGTGGTCACAATTGGACGGTAAGGTGGATCAAGCCTATTTTTATGGATCTTTGGAACTCCATAAATGGCTGCCATTTAAGGGTGTTCAATGTTCAGAAAATCAAATTCTTTTTGGCAGATAGTACCAGATTCCAAGGCTCTTTTTGTTAAATTGGAGATTTTTCTTTGGACTCTGGAAGTAGGATCTATTTTGACAGGTAGATAAAAATTAGTGTCACTTAAGAGGTCTAGCATAGTCTGAATGTATTTGTCAGTGTCTAAAACAACAATACCCCCTCCTTTATCACAATTTTTTATTGTTACATCCGAATTGCTGCGAAGAGCAACTAACGTTTTAAGTTAATCTTTTCCGAGCGGGACACAGTACGGAGTCAGCGCTGATCAAAGCCACGGAGGAGGTGCGTGAGGCGGTGGACCAGGGAGGCTCCGCCATTTTGATCATGCTGGATCTGTCGGCAGCCTTCGATACGGTCCATCATGAAGTACTGATGGGCCGTTTATCGGAGGCTGGGGTCCAGGGTACGGCCTGGAACCTACTAAAATCATTTTTGGCCGATAGAATACAAACGGTAGAACTAGGTGGGGACAGATCGAAACCTTTTTCCATCCACTGTGGAGTCCCACAGGGGTCATCCCTTAGTCCAACGCTTTTTAATATTTATGTGAGATCGCTGGCTGCCCTTATAAGATCTTTCGGGCTACTCCTAACCTCTTACGCAGATGACACTCAAATTGTGTTATCTCTGCAGAGAGGTAAGGAAGCGGAAAAGGCCCCTAGCTGCCACGACTGCATTCTAGCAATAACTGGCTGGATGTCTGCTAATTGCTTGAAGTTGAATGCAGGCAAAACAGAGGTGATTATCTTTGGGAACAACCCCAACCTCTGGACTCCAGCATGGTGGCCCAGCGCTATGGGCCCGCCCCCAACCCCCTCACGGAAAGTTAAGAACTTGGGGGTGATTATGGATAACACCCTCACATTTGGGGATCAGGTTAGCGGGGTGGTGTCGACAAGCTTTTTATTCTGAGGACCTTGAGGAAAATAAAACCTTTCCTCACAGAAGAAAGTTTTAGAACAGTCGTCTCAGCCCTCGTTCTGTCCCGTCTGGATTACTGTAACAGTCTGTACCTGACTATTAATAAGAAACACCTCAATAGACTGCAGATGGTGCAGAACGCGGCAGCTAGGTTGCTGACAGGCACTCCGAGGTTTATGTCGGTCAGAAATGACCTACGTCACCTTCACTGGCTCCCAATCTTACAGCGAGTTCAATTTAAGGCTCTCTGTACGGTCTTTAAGTCCCTGACTGGAACGGGCCCTGAAGACCTACAAAAGCGCATTCAATGGTATGTTCCCGGGAGAACATTGCGCTCAATGGAAGCAAAGCGGGCGGTCGTTCCTAGAGCGACAAAGGCTAACTGGGGTGGGAAGAGCTTTGTCCTTAGAGCCACCAATGCCTGGAACGGTCTTCCGTTATATCTAAGGACTGGCACTGATTTCCTCTCGTTCAGAAAAGGTCTGAAAACCTGGTGGTTTTCAGCTTAGTCTCAGCTGGGCTCAGGGGTGGAGGTCACCAGGTATTTATTGCCCCAGGCATACAGTGCTCAGCGCCAGGACACCCTTGGGTAACAGTGCGCTTTACAAACCCATATAACATAACATCTTGATTTAAATTGTTGGGGGGGATAGAGAGTATGGTTCAAAGATGTTTTTAGACTTTTAAGGACAGAGTTTTCAAATATCTCTACTTCGGGTCCCAATTGATCAAGACTCAGAGTAAATGTAGATATAGGTCGTAATCCTGAGCGATTTTCTAAGCTTCCAACTAAGGGGCCGATTCCGATTCGGGCAGGAAATCTCTCCGACCGAGCCGGACCCGGAGAGATTTCCGACCGAATCGGACCCTAGCAGTCCGACCGAACGAGTACGATGCGTTCGCATGCTATCGGACTCGATTCGGTCGGACTCCCATTGAAGTCAATGGGAGCCGGTCGTACAACGCGTACGCGGGCTCCCATTGACTCCAATGGGTGCGAGGCGAACAAGGGCGCCCCTATGGCGGGTACGTGTCGAAGCGGGTCGCGCTGTACACGCACAGGTAGGGGGACCCATGGGTCCCCCTGTGTGCGACTGCGCGGCTAGTCGTACAGGGGGGTCCGACACGGACCCTCAAAGTGCGGCTCCGACTGCTCTCTCGAGCCGGACAGCGCGAGTCGGTCAGACTGCTTGCGGCGCGCATCGTACTTACCCGGCCGGGGAACGTCTCCATTGCGCGGTGCGAGTCGTGTCCGTGCGAGTCGGTCGGAGCGGTTGGGTCCCGCGAACGAGTCGGTCGGCGATTTAGCGTACGTTCGCATCGTACTGGCTCGCCCGGACGCACGTCCGACTCGGTCGGAAACAGGGCGTCCGAATCGGATCCGGTAAAGCCGAATCCGATTCGGAGCCCTACCGGCCGATATCGGAATCGACCCCTAAGTCTTGATTGTATTCACCTATACTAGAGAAATATTTTTTCAACCGTATTTTGCGGAAAAATGCTGTGATATCTTGGTACAATTCAAAGATGTTAATACCTGTGTGTGGTACGAAAGTCAAACCCTTAGATAGGAGTGCAACCGTGGATTCTTGTAAAGGTTGTTTAGATAGATTGAATATAGGTATTTCTCTTACGGCCTCCAATACTGGGCATTTCGTGTGACTAGGTATTGTTGATTGTTTTGCTGGTAATTGCCCCGATTGAAGGTATCGTGATATCTGGGTTGATATCTCGGTCTCCAAGGGCCTTGTCGTGCCTATCACCGGCCTAAAAAAGGTTGCCCAGATGATCGATTACCTGAATAGGTGGCTCTATTGCTTTCAAAGTTAGGACGATGAGAACTATCTTCGTTGTCAGAGTCGGAGGTATCCGAAAAAGTAGTAACCTTTCTATTAGGTCTTTGATATCCACCTGACTCTGCATCCAAGTACTCTCCCTGATTATAGAAATGTTCATTTAGGTAAGGGTAATTTTTCTCCTTAGTAGTAAACCTGATATCTTTTTTTAATTTTTCCGTTTTTCTTTTAATCAAGTAGTCACTGTCCTCTAGTTTTTTCTTGGCATTCTCTAAAGCGTCACTTTGTTTGATCTTGTCCTCTAGAGCTATAAGTTCTGATGATAACGTTTGTATTAACTCTTTGGCTGTTTCAATTATTAAAATCATAAAGTCTCGAGAACATCGATTTGCTATGAGTGACCATTTTTCAAGAAATGCCCGTATTTGGACAAAGAGCCCTGGGATGTTTCTAACTCTAAGTCCTTGGGGAATGATGCCCGCTTTTAAATAGTCCAACATGAACTGACCATGCAGTTCTATTCTTCGGATCTTTTTCTTAAGTTGGAACAATGTATTTAAGTCGTCATTAATAGCTGAATCCCTATTGCTTGCCTGGTTGTTAAAAGTAGATGTATTTCCTACTAAGAGAGCATATTGCTCATCTGTGAAACCAAAGGTCTGTATTGCTTCCATAGTAAAGAAGTGTATTTAAAAAAAGAGAAAAAGGGAAAGAAATGAGAGTAGATGTTACAGCTCTCAGTGCTCGAAAAAGGATAGTGTGTGGAAAGATTCTAAACACCTGTGAAGCTTTCTTTAAATTAATTTCTTTAAATTATCTGTAATATATCTGACACTTTTCTTTTTACTTTAAACTTTATTAAATTCACTGCCTTTCAACTTTAGTTAAATGCAAACAATAAGCAATGCACGCCCTTCTGGCGGCTCAGAGTTTACCATATAGTGAGAACCTCTTATCTGATATACATATTTCTTCCACAGATATCAACATTGATCCGTTGTGGCCCTTTTCCTGACGAAGGCACTGTCTTGTGCCGAAACGCACGTAGAACACAACAGTCTATTACCATTGTGCCACATTGTTTCTCTACGATTATGAAAATCAGATACTAATTGTTATCATTGTCCCTGTCAAAAAATTGTGGTTTTTATTGTGATTTGATTGCACTCTGTATGAATGAAGATATGAATGAATTAGTACGAATGGGGTGTTGTTTTAGTATGAAATTGTTCTTTCAGCATTAAATTGATTATTAATAAAACATTTTTTGATACTTTATATAGAAAAATAGATACTGTTGGTTCTCCTTTGTTTTTAAATATTTTGTTAGTGTATTGTTGAAATTATGTGATGTTGGTATATTTGTTGCCTTAAGTCTTTACACTTGATAGGTCTAACATGATCAGCACAGCTTTCCCCCAGCATCTAGTGTGCCTTTGATGCATTCTGAGACTTCCATCAGTGCTGTCTCAGTGCTAAAGCAGGAATGTCTAAAGCCAGACTAGCTATGATGGAGCAGGTTGTTGGACTCTAGATATAGAGAGAGTTGTCAATTTACATGCTTCTCCAGTATTTTGAATAGTGCTGGTAGCAGGTAAATAGGCCTATAATTATATTGTATCCCTGGATCTGCAGATGGTTTCTTCAAGGGCAGACTTTTAGCTTGTTTCCACAATCTTGGTACCGTAGCTTTGCTAATGATGTGTTGAGCATGTGTTGAGCACCTTATTAGCCCATGGGTTAACTACACAAGCCTCTAAAGCTAGCAAATTAGGCGGGCAAGGATTAGAAGGAGAGCCAGATTTAAGGTTGCTTAAGGCTAACAAAGAACTCTCCAATTAAATCTGCTCAAAATGGGACAGAGTCGCATTGGTCACTGAAACCATACTGGTCTGTAGAGTATCCAGAAACTCTTCATCAGGCCCAGAGCCATTGGACAGGCTGGCTTGGATGGAAAGGATCTTAGTCTGCGGGCAAGTAGCCAGCTGTTCACACCAGTCCAACAAGGGAGTGTGGGACCTAGCGCAAGCTGCCAGGGCCATAACATTTTAAACAATAGTAAACATTTCCCCAGCTTTGTTCCCTGCTTTGGCAATCTTATCCTCAAAATATTCTTGTTTAACAGTTTTGATTTCAGCGTGATAGTTCTTAAGTGCTAGCTTGTAGTTTTCCTTGTCAGTCAAATTATTATTTTTTCTCCACTGTCTTTCTAAGGCTTTACACCTTTTCTTCTCTGTCATAAGGCTGTTAGAAAACCAGGGACTGGAAGGCTTAGTTCTACTCGATCTTCGAGTGAGAGGCCGTGCCAGTTTATCCATGGAGGCTCTAATCCAATTATCTAACTGCATAGAGTCTTCCTCAACCTGGCCTGACAGAGAAGGAGTACTACCTTCCAATGTACAAATTAATTCTGCTAGGAAGATTTTATGAAATGCTCTCGCTAAATATTGAGAAGTAATTGATGGAAAGTGCATTTTAGTAAGGACCGGCCAAGAAAATCTAATAAGAGAGTGATCAGACCAGACCTGAGGTATGGGATCTTCTGTTTGCAAGTTAATATTAATTAGAGAACACCTGGTCCCACACAAGTCCCGCTAGGTGAGTAGGTTTAATTATGTGTTGAATTAAATCCAAGGATGTTCTTGTTTCAATTAGCTCCTTTATCTCACTATTGTCCACCTTGTCCATGTGGATATTACAGTCCCCAAGGAGTATAAAGTGAGCGTATCTCAGCGCTGGATGAGCTATGGCATTTCCTAGAGATTTCAGAAACGGGCCGGGCAGCCATGGCGGTCTGTACATTAGCACTCCTGTCAGGGATTGCTGATGCGACAGTGACGCAAAAGCCTATTGCTTCAGCACCTACGAGGCCCTCGATCTTAAAAGTCTGGCAGTGTAAATCCTCTTTAAGAATCAAGGCTAGCACTCCTCCCCTGCCAGTCTGGCAATCTTTTCTATATATTTTAAAGCCTGTAGGAATGGCCGTGGCAATGGAAGGATTAGAGGTTTCAGACTCTGTCAAAAATAATAAATCAGGAGTATCTTCGGTCAAAAGATCATATATATTATCTGCATGCTTATGCAGCGAGTGAAAGTTAATCAAGGCAGTAGAATACTGAGCTTTGCTTTTTTTGTTGACCTTAATAGGAGTAAGCTGAAAGTCACACAGTTGGTAAATCATAGCCCATTTACCAAAGTTGTCCCCTCTCTCTCCTCTTGTTTTTCTTAGCCATGGGGCCCTTGGTAATGGAGTTCCGACCAATGAGTGCACAGTGGAGAATCCATACACAGCAGTAGACGCATATGGGCTACCTTTAGCTTGACAATGTTTTGCTGTACCGCAGAGATGCAGGGAGTGGCATGAGACTCTGCAAATTTTTTAAACATTTGAGGGTGTATCAGGCCTGAAAGTGAACAAGGCCAAATTGTGCTTTTATCTGGTGAAACCTGTGGACACATTTGGTACTGCAGATCATCTCTATCTGCCTCTTTCTCAGGAGCATACCACTTCCCAATTTTTAGGCATCCCTCTGTATGACACAGACACAGACCTCATATCTGGAAACTTGACAGAGCCATAAACAGCTTATTTTAGATGTCAACCTTTTGAAAGTATCTGCCGGTATCAGCAGTAAGCAGGGTTGCTGTAGTCAAAATGATAGTCCTGTCACTCCCACTGTCCTTTTCAGATATCATCCCAATAAACTTACCTAAAACATGTTTGGTGAAATAAACACCATTATCTCAGACCTCATATGCAGTGGGCACAGACAGAAAACTTTATAATTCAGACTCCAACTACTTATACCAGAGGATAGGTTTGGTGCCCCAGATTTGGAACTGTATTACCTGGCAACCAAACTACTGTAGGTGACCAGAGGGCTGGGGGCACCTCAACACCCAGAGTTTCAAAATAGGTGTACCACACCTTTGGATGTTATGATACTAATGCAGTTGTTTGCACCACATAAGAAGCATGACAGCTATCCCACAATGATTGATGTTGCTATATACAGGTAGCGCCCAATCTTGCTCTGCACGACTATGATGTTGGCTGATGTGATGCGTCTGCCATTATGGTCTTTGCCTGTTATCAGAAAATTGTCTAGGTAAGCAGACAATGCAGAGTGGTGGGTACAGGCATTACCTGTGAGACTGGTGGATTGCAACAGGCAGCAAGCATTTCAGAGCCTTTAACACATTCCAAGAGGGGAATTATTGACATTCAACACATTAACATGCAAGCATATTTGAACAGATGTGGGACACTAAACGTACTACTGCAGCCCCTTGCAGTCCTGTCAGCATTGCTGGTGATAGGTAACTGACAGCATTAACACAATTTTACTCTGCAGCACTGAGGGCAAAGTGGACAGAGACATAGATGAGGGACTGGAAAAGGGAGAATCGCTATTTGTAGTGAATGCCCAAACCTAGCTTCCAGAAATGTTGGGTTTGAGTTGGTACAATACAACATGTTACACTGCACATATCAGACACCTAGACACTTACACAGGTAATACGAGTCGGTATCAAAGGCATAGCCCTGCCAATCTTTATAGTCCTAATGGACAGGTTTAACAGACTGCATGATTGTTGATAGCCCCAAACAAGTCTGCTGGATTTGATAGTAAGAACCAAGAAAAATAAGATGGCCTGTAGGCTTGTTCCTTACCAACTGGCAAATAGCTTTGTCATAGAAGAGCTAGAGTGTACCTCAAGTATCACAATGGAGCAGTAGCGGCCGTTGTGTGGATAGAGTGGAGGGGCTGGGGGAGTGGGGGATACGGACGGACGGATGACAGAAACATATAAAATACATATTTAAAAAACACCTACTGCATCGCGCCCCTCTCTTCTGCAGGCACAGGCTTTCAGAGTGCACTGCAGCCAATCCTGATGCTTCTTACGTGCTGCTGAAAGCAGCATCAGGATTGGCCTGAGCACCAATGATTTGCGCTCCCAGATAAACTGGGAGCCTGTGCCTGCTCTCTCCTACCCGGCAACGCAGCTCGGGTTGGAGAGAGCTTCAGTGCATATGATGGTTTGGCTGGCCTGAGACGGCTGGCCACACCGTCATGCGCACTGAAGAGCAGTGCAAAACACTCCTCCATCATCAGCCTGTCATCCCCCTGGCCCCGCCCCAAGCCTCGGCTCCAGAGCAAAAATAAAACGATAATAAACAAGGGTTTATTATCGTTTTATTTTATTTTTTGGGCCTCTGGCAGGGGGGGGCGGCACTCCTCCGCCATAGCGGAGGAGCTGCGCTGCAATGGGGGAAGGAACTTTTCAAGTGAGCAGAAACAGAAGGGGTGGCTTTGTTCTTACACCGGGCTGAAGGCAGGAGTGGGATGTCTTTCTCTTAAAACTATCTAAAAAGGAATACACTAGACCCCCCCCCCGACATAACCTCCTTCCCCCCGAACCACACTTGCAATCCTGTAGCAGCAACATGCGTGTCAGGTACTGCATCACCCCTCGCAGACCTTACTACATGGTGCTGGTAGAAAACATGATCCAATGTCATATTGATAACCTTTGGGTATGGTCAAAGAGCATTAATTACACTTAAGACGCATGCACGGCGTGTCAAAGGTGAGAGGTGTAGCTGTTGTAGGACAACATTTTGAACTGGATGCAACACGAATCTGGAGCAATGCATGTACCCCAGTTGCACTGCTACATCGATATGTAATTTTGTAGGAAATATTTTACACATATTTTGTCTTTGACTGCATCTACCTTTCATACAATGAAATTAGTTGAAGCAATCGTGCCTTTAACCTTTCTGTAGCTAAATGGTCGCATGTTCATAAGGAAAATGTTATTCAAAATATTTTTTTAAACATGGCCTATTTGGCTTTCTGTGTGTTTTCTTTTCATGAACAGTAAGAGATCCTCACCATGAGCAGTGCAACTTTAAGTTAGGTTGTGGCTCCACATGAGGTTTTTGACCCAGCCCCATGAAACCTTAGAAGTGCCTGGCTGCTTCTGGTCGATAAAGGTATCCAGATCCGGCCTCTGCATTGGGAAGGATGCAAACAGGTCTTGGGAGAGGGGCTAGCCTTACCCCTGGTACAGAATGGGAACAGCCGTAGTCACAACACATACCTCCTCAGGACTGTTGGCCTCAGCCGCGGCTGATGCAGGTAAGAGTGATGGGCGGTGGGGCCGGCTGGGGGATTTCGAGAGACGCACCACGAGGGAAAATTAATTATTTATTTAATTTTCCCTTGTGGTCGTCTCTCAAATCCCCCAGCCGGCCCCACCACTCTTACCTGCAGCGGCCGCGGCTGGTTAGCCTCCTGGTGGCCACCACTGCCTTGGGAACCATGGTAGCTCAAAAGATCACTGTGCATGTGACATGCTCACTGAACAGGCGTGAAGAAGTGTTTCCTATGTAAAAGTGTCACCTGGTCACTGGTTCTGCCGGTGAGTAGCTGGAGGAGGAGAAGAGGATGCAAAACCTTAAACTTGGACTGGTGACTGGAAGGGCTTACTGGAGGCACAAACTACCAGGGGATAAGCTGCTTCCGCCTTCTGATGTTAGGCCCTCATCTGGTTTTATGCAGCAGCCTGCAGGGTTTGCTTGGGGGAGAGGAGGAGTACAGGCTCATTAACCAACACAGGCCTGGCTCATTTTGTCTAAGTTCCTCAATTCCTCTGTTCTTAAGATATTTCCACACCAACATCAGAGGGGCATGAGAGGGGTCAGAGTGCTAGGCCAAGACGTGTGTGGACACTTAGGATTCAACTGCAGTCCCAGGTTAATGCTGCCTTTATTTTCTGTTCTGTGTGTGAGGGAAACAAACTGTTTCTTTCTGGGTTGGTCCCTTAATATGTGTGAGGGACGCTAGAGTGAATGCTGTCTGTGCAGTACATTGAATGTCTGTAAAAAAATGCTTACTCTAGTTTTGACTATGCTGCACTTGTTCTCTGTGGCAGGAAGTTTGCAGAGTTACAGCTGGAGCTGCACTTGTAATGTGTGTGTGAACTTTTGCACTGATTTTGCATGAGCGGTCATTTCATATGTGTAAGTAATGTTCTGTGCAGTCTATGCTGTTCTATTTGTAAAGGAAGTTTGCACTGATGTTGTGTTAGTGCGCTTGTGTGGGTGGGGTGCAATATACTACTGATGATCATGCTGTGTGTGTGACTAAAACCTATACTGCTAATATCTATAATGAGAAGTCAGGGAGTCAGTATTTGCCGATCATTAAATGGCTAGATGTTATTATAATTATTGTTCAACAACTAAAGCAAATATCTCTTATGCACTTTATGGTAAGAAACCTTTGATGTGTTGGCACCATATTTAAGCTGCCTATTGGCACTGGAAGTCTAATTGGCTGAGCCATTACTGAACCAAAATCAGCACTGGCAAAAAACGTTCAACCCAGCCCCCTCACATACCCCTACAAGAAGCCATGGCTGGATTGTGGGCATGGGGTTTGCTTGGATCATGGCAGCCAATCCTGCTCTGAAAGCAGCCTTCCAGTCTATAGGGAAAGTGCCAGAGTAGCAGAATTGCTAGTCCAGCCCGGAAGTAATCTTCAACCGGGGAGGACTCTTGCTCAGGGGCGTTGCTACCTGTGGTGCAGCTGGTGCAATGACCTGGTGTCCAGAGGTGGGAGAGGGCTCAACTACAGAAGGACCTTGAGCCCCGAGAGAGCACCTAAATAACCATGCTGGAGTTCCGAGGGTGAGCAAGCATTACAGATGGGTTTAAATTTTGTGTTTATCCTGTCACATTTGCTGTGTGTTCAAAGCCAGAGGTGAAATGTCAGTCTAGTCTTCTGACAAATTGCTCTATATTCTTTTAAGATGGAGAATGGTGTTTACTATTGCTTATGGTAAAGTGTGAGGATTTTGATAGGTGAACTATGTGACAATCTTGCTGGTGTGAAAGGAAAGGCTGTGAGATGTTTTCTTCATACACAAAACATTTAAGTGCCTATAAATGAACAATACAAATATTTTTTTAAAAATAAACATTTAGGAAAGCACAAGTGATACACTTTTTCTAGTTCCGAGGTGTAATGGAAACAACTAACTAATAGGATCAAAACAAATCAAGACATTTTACTTAGTGATGCACAAATGACAAATATTAGCTGAAACACAATTCCCACACATTATCTATCATTTGTTCCCTATATAGTTTTATGACTAAGACAGAGGGGCCGATTCTGATGCGGGTTGGAAAAGCTTCCCGACCGAGGGCCTGATTCTGATGCGGTTAGGAAGGCCTCCTAACGGCATTTGCTCCTTCCAAATCGGATCGGGAACGTGTCTTCCCGACCGAGGCCCAATTCTGATGCGGTTAGGAACAAATGTTCCCATTGAAGTAAATGGGAGTTCAACCAAATCGTATCTGGAAGCATCCGGATGCATCCTACTCCGCCGGTCGGACTTTCCCGATCCGAGTGGGTCGGAAACCATTTCCCAACCGATTCGGTCGGGAAGCTTTTCCAACCCGCATCAGAATCGGCCCCTGTATGTCTGTGCAAATTTAGTGGTCATTTCAATGGAAAACATGCTGTCTTTAAATGACACTGGCTACCACACATTACTTTAGTAATATATTTGAAAATGTGCTCCAAAAATGCAACACCAGCTACATACTACACGTTACCACTCTTGTGATGAATTGGCATGGCCCATTTGCGACATTTGTTCTTTGTGTGATGCTTGGATTTTTCTGAATCCCTATGAATTCAATGATGTAACAGTGATGACAGCACCACCAGTCTGAAAATGTTTCCAGCACCATTACCTACTAGTTCCACAGGAGCCTTTACAGCACTGGAAGCTTGCTGTTAGTTCCGTCCGGTTCCTTCAGGTGCAGGAGTCAGACTCCGAGCAGCGGGATCTACTGAAGCACCTGCGGGGGCACTGCGAAGGCCTCATTGTGCATGCACTGAATAGCGAGCAGTAAGCATGCTCTCTTTTGTAAATGGAGAGTGCGCCATTCTGCCTTGGCTGCCTGATGCCAGCAGGGGTCAAAGAAAGAGTTATGCCCATGTCACAGTAATCACTGCGTTCAGCTTAAGAGGTGGAGGGCAAACATTAGCATTTAGAAAAAGAACAGAGTGCTGGAACTGGGACAAAGAATGATTTGAGCGTTTTTGTTTAATTTTATGTTATCAAAATCCACAGGTAACTATAAAACAACTTCTTGGTATTGCTAATAAACAATTCTTCCTTATTAAAACCAAGGCAGGAATAATTATCCTGCTGAGACCCGTGGAAACCTGACAGAATCTCAGAAAACAAGATTTTTCTCTCCAGAGTGAGATACTGAGTGGGGGTAGAGTAACTGTTATACACAGTACAGTAGTAGAGATGGGTGAGCCAACAAATTAACAGGGAGAGCCGAGCCAAGGGTCTGTCTTGGCTCTAAGAGCCCAGGCACGAGCTGAGCCATGGGAACGTTTGGCATGGAAATCATGCAACAGATATCATGTAAAATATGATAAAGTGTCTTCAAAATTCAGAAAGTATATTTCTTTGACAAGAGCTTCACTTCACTACATCAAATTATATCACTGGTTTGATAGGAGTTCACTAAAAGTGATCATTTTTTAACATGAACTTAGAAACATTCATACCTCCACACCCCACTCCGACAACAATATTTTTAGTGAAGAGTCAATTCAGTTGTCCTGTGCACCCTTTATGTGGATGATGTTCTTATTTTACACTGAGCAACATAATAGTCAATGAAGTCAAACATAAGAGAGAATTTTGTACAACACAAAACCTCACATATTTCAAGATTTTCTCATATGCCGCAATGAAAAATAGGAAGCATGATAAAATAAAATAATTGCCTAGGATCATGCAATTCGATCAAATGGCCAAGCCAGGATTGATCCCAGGTTTTCTAGTTTCACATTGTGTAGTTCAGCCACTAGATTGGTATATCGTTCCCCCTTCTGTTTGACATAAATGTTTAATGGTTTATCTTTCATTCTTGGTGCATGACATTAGAGCATTGGGTAGCATGCAGAAGCCACAAGAAAGATCAGCTCATTTTGGGCCTGAGGGCTCAATAGGACTGCAGTTGAACAAGAGTCTAGCATATGGCTGAAGACTTCAGTGGCTCACCCACCTCTGTTATTTACTATTCGTATTCTGCACCTGAATTAAGCTTAGATGCTGCTGCAAGTGTGATACCTGTTTTGTATGTGAGAATATTTTAGATTGTCTGCTGATGACCATCTTGTACCTGTGCGGCGTGTGAGGGGAAGCTGCACTGCGTGCTAATTGCTACACAGTGGTATGTATTCTATCGGTGTGCAGAAAGGGAGTACACCTTCTAGGCGCTGTACGCTCTAAGGAGCTTGCACTGGTTGCCGATCAGGGAAAGGATTCAGTTTAAGGCCATGTGCCTGGCCCATAAAGCCTTCTGGAAGAAAGGGCCGGCTGTTCTCCAACCCCTGATCACTCCCTATCAACCTAGGAGAGACCTTCGTTCAACAGCCTCTTTCCTCTCCCTACAACCCAGAATAAGGAGAGCCAGATGTGGTGGACTCTCCTTTTCATATAATGCTGCCATCGGTTGGAATGCCCTTCCACTTCATTTGCGGAAAGAGCCCAATCTGCTCACGTTCCGAAAGCTCTTAAAAACCTGGCTCTTTTAGATCTGTATTCATCTCGCACTGTTCTGTCTTCTGTACCCGTCCGCAGCGCTGGGAGGCCTCCGGGTAGCCATCGCGCTTTATAAATGCCATTTCATTTCACCAGTTTTGTGTGTTGAAATTTTGCTTTGCATATGATTCCTGCTCACTCTCATCCCACCAAAGTGCTGTTCCTTACACCTGTACCAAATCTGAAATGCTGCTTGTTTTTTATATCTAAGGGAGGTGATAAATCGCCCTACTCAGTGCCACACTTGTTCCATATCTTTGAAAGAAGCTTGCACTGGCCCTGTAATACCACAATTGTTCTGTGTCTTTGAAGGAAGCTTGCACTAGCTGACTCTGCCATTCCGCACTTGTTCCATGTCTTTGAAGCATACTTTCACTGGCCCTTAGTAAAACACTTGATCCATGTCTTTGAAGCAAGCTTGCACTGACCCTGCAGTGCCACATTTGTTCCATGTCTTTGAAGGAAACTTGCATTGACTGACTTTGCAATAGCATACTTGTTCCATGCCTCTGAAGGAAGCTTGTAATTGGTCCTACTGCAGTACCACACTTGTTCCATGTCTTTGAATGATACTTGCTCTGGTCCTGCAGTACCACACTTGTTCCATCTCTTCAAGAGAAGATGCTCATGACCAGTGCTGTATGTCTTATGCGTGTGAGCAAGTGCTCCTGTTCCTTTTTCTCTTATCTATTATTGCATGTTTTTGGTCTGACCAAAAGACTGTTATAGTTGTTTCATCAACCTTATGTTTTCTGAAAATTAATACAAAATCTTGCTTAGAGAAAATGGGTTTTAGGCAAGCACACCAGTTATTTATCAGGCAGAGTTTCATTCACATATTAGTTCTGCTCTTCAGAACAACATACATACAATTAGGCAGAGGATTACCCCCTTGAGCCATTGGCTTTCTTGCCAATGTATGGCGCTGCCTAGTAGACAACCGCTGGTCTTCACAATGTCAGGCAGTCTGAGGGATAGTATTTTGCCTACTTACTCTGTGATACTCTGCATCCGGAGGAGTCCAACCTCAGGAGATATTTCCTTTAGTTCACCCCCCAGCAGCTTACCTGCAAATGCCGAATTGAACTAATGGAGTAATGACAGTACCAGCAGCAGCTCTGCCATTGTTACTGGACCACATCTTTCTTATGCAGAGCAACAGGCATTACTGCTGCAAGCTCCAAAACCATGCCATCATCTTGAAACAGTATTCTGCATACTCTGCATACATTTTTTACTGTTCCAAGATGGCAGACCAGTGTGAAGCTTTACTTTTTTGTTGAAGCACATGCCGTCCACATTTAGTTGGCATATTTTTTCTTTTGCTTTTATTTATCGCAGCATATGCTTGTACTAAAATAAAACCACCTTGTTTTTTAGAAGGCAAACAAGACTTTTTTTGATGCCAAAACTCTTCCCTGCAAAAGTCCACAAAGAGCAGACACACATAGTCTGCAGTGCTGGTCCAAGTGTGGCTGATGGGAGATTAGATAACCTCAGTGTACATTCAGGCTTCAGTCTAACTTACCTCAACAGCTTAAACTTTCACTATTGGAACGATGAACCAGACACTGCCTCCTGTGCCACCATCTGTCCAGACTTACCTCTTTCCTAGTGAGTGGTGTACCTGTGTGTGAGCTGGGTAGCCACCATATTTTATAAGTGCATTTTGAGGGGTGTTCCTCTGTGAATGCAGAATTAACATTGTCTTTTGTGAGTGCAGGATACGTGGTCTACAGGTTGAAAGTTGTGCCTGCGTGGATGTAGAGTGAGGCATATGCCTGTGTGAGCGCAGTGAGTGAGGGAAGTGCCTATGGGAGGGTAGCAGTGTGCATGTGGGTTCCCTGCATGTTATGTCTTTGTGTGCATGCACTTTGCAAGGGCCAAAATTATTGGCTTTGTTAATGCTTTTTAGGGTTATGGCTTTGACTTGCAGGAATGAAGTACAGGGACTGGAAATACAATAGTTTGTGTACAAGAATGGTAGTTCGTTTTCATATGGCAGATGCAGACTCCGTCGAAGGAGGTTGAGGGGTGTCGGGGGCAGCTGCCAGACTGAGATGTCACCCTGGGGAGGGGGCCCTGTTACTTTGCTTGCACTAGGACCCATGGCAACCTACCTACGCCTCTGCTCCTGTCCTACCTGCAGCAAGGCAGATACTTTTCAGTCACACCGTGCACATTAGATACTTTAGTGTCACTAGAGTCAGATAAAGCTAACTACTTCTCTGAGTGAGTGTTGCCTGCAACAACTACATTACTGAAATTGACGCCTTACTTATGGTGCCCAAAAGCAGAGTAGTTCCCCATACATAGGGTGGATGAGCCACTGATGTGCCAGCAGCTTTGGAATGGGCCCAAATTCAGTACATTTATAGATACCCCAGGTTTATTTCAAGGCATAGTTAAGGTGATTGTGGTACTTGTGCCTGAGGGTCATACAAACCCAGCTGGTTTTCATAATCTTTACCTCTGAGCCCCATCAATTAATTACGCACCCTACTCTTACATCCTTTCCAGACACAACGCATCCCCATCCATCATCAAAAGTCATTTGTTTCAATTATATTTTATCCTGAAGCACAGATCCTACATCTTTTATCTTCCTAAGTCAGAAGAACTCAATACTTTCTTCATTCTTGAATCACAGCTCATCCCAGTCATATGTCAGACCTCCAGGATATTGCAAATTGCAAATTTAGCAACACAAAAACAGGAATTTAGCGGCTCAAAGGTCGAACTTTTGCTGCATTTTAGATGCAATTTATTTTGCTAGTTACACATTGCCTCAAAGTTAAACCTGCCTGCTCTGTACCATTGCTACCAGGGGGTTAAAATACCACGTGTCAGAGAGGTGATTCAATGCACAGTAACACAGAGACTATACAAAAATCGGCAAAGCACTTACAAGAAGTTCTGCAACAAGACAGACATGTGTAACAAAAACCCAGTTCATAAGAGGTGACTGGGTGAGGATTAGAAAACTTACGAAAGAGAACATGGCGGATGCTAAATACCATCCACCATGCCAAGTATGAATGCTGGGATTGGAATCCATTTGCATAAGTGAAGGGAAATGGTCGACTATAAGTAAGGTTTGGAAGTTATTGTCTAATGCCGCAGCTTCTATGTTGGGTACGCGAGGAATGCGGGGGTCACCTCTGAGCTACAATCTCAACGTAGTAGACACTGATGTATGGTGGAATCAATGTAGGATGGATGGGATGAAAGACAGCATGCTCCAACACCAAGGAAGGAATGATCAACAAGACCTCTTCAATGACTGGTAATCTAAGTAGGGATTCCAGGCAAGGAATCGTATCTACATGTGTGTCACAAACAACTACATGCAAAATGTGGGCAATTCTGCTGGATACAGCAAATCCAAAGGGCACAGGGGTACACCGGTAAAAGATGGTAGTGTCCCTATGTCACGCTCAGGACAAGTGAGTCACCACCCCAAAGAATTCTAGTTATGACAGAATTTTATATTATTAATACTGCCCTCCTTATTGTTCATCGTTATTGTATCTTTGTACAGAAGGAAGAGGAGCCCCTTCGCACGTCTACTGCCGTAGAATGATCGGCTAGTGCACATGCGCAGGACGTGTCATACTGTATTGGAGGAGCAGCCGCATGCTTGGTGATAGTGAAAGACTGCTTATTCATCAGTGCTTAATTTGTAAAATATTAAGTCCAGGTGCTCAATTTTGTTTAGGAGGCCACACCCACTTCCCCTGGCTCCACCCACTTCCTCCACTGGCTCCACTCACTTACTGTATTGGGTCCACCCACATCCTCAACTGGCACTGCTTGAAAGCCAGATGTAATACCCGATCTAAATTTCAGTAAGGGAGCTTTCCTCAAGTAAGGTTTTGCTAGAAGGTGCCCCCACCCGCCGTCCCTGAGAAAATGTTGAAAAAAATGAATGCAAAAGTGCATTTAAAGTACTATTTTGGAATAAATTGGCTTAAAAGACTAATACAACTTCTGCAACGTAACACAGTGGCTAGCGTTGACTTTACTAATAACAATTTATTTTTTACCCAAACAAACCCTTTTTAGTAAAATTTGAATAGTCAAAGACTGGGGAAAAACATAACTTTCTAACCTGTACCATGCTGTTTGCATCTAGCGCTTTGATAGCAGTTCATAGCTCACTGTGCTAGATTATGATTGTAACTTATGAACTGAGAGTAACAAAAGGATCTCTGTGACAAAAGCAGCAACCCACTGAGCATTGCACATGAAATACTGTTCTGTCATCTGCATGGTACACATTCTTTGCAGCAGGCATAATATATATAACACCTGAGAATGAACCTTACCTGTAGGGATTAAAAGGTGTTAGTAACAAACAAGCGTGTCTCTTGTACTCAGATCCGTTATTTATCACGTGCCTTGAAGCAACATTTACCTGATTTCTATCCTCTCTTTTGGCAAGGACCAATACACAGTTAGAAGCACAGGTATGGTACTTTCAGATTTAGTGAAGTGGGAATTGTCTAAATTGTCTAATAATATGCACTCACTATAGCCTCAAGTCTACATCTCAATGGTGCACATCTCAATGTCCAATACTCGTACATTCACTACCAATGCGATAATCAAAAGCGTTCTGTCACCACCAGTGCTCCTAAAAACAATCAAGGAGTCTTTTGGCTAGCGCTGCTTAAAGGCGCTCCTCGTCAAAATGCTTTTGCCAGGACATGCACATTGGCAGTCATGCAGTTCTAATCATCGCTACCGAAACGAAGAAGAGAACCGAAGCACACTGCCTACCTTAGTTCAGCCGGGAGTCTCTGCACTGCCAAGGCTGCCCGGGGGGCCACGTAGGGGACCCTCCAACAGGGCGGCCGCCTTAGTGCCACAGGAAGGCACAGAAGTCTGCAGACTAGGCTCCCTGGGCTAGGGACCAGGGGGTCGGCTGGCCGCGTCATTTCCGGCCGTGGGAGGGGGATAGGGGTACAAAAGCCTTCCCCCGCCCACTGGAGGGTCTCTTGACCGCTGCCCGTCTCGCTGTTTGCCTCGTCGTCTGAGCTGTTCCCAGCCCTCGAGAACCACTCGCCTGGTGAGTTTACATCCTCCCCCCCAACCCCCCTAGGCCAGGTGTGCCCGCCCGGCTTCGCCTCGGCACCGGCACCCGCACCAGGGGGGGGAGGACAGCTCCTCGAGGGCTAGGGTAACTGCGTAGATTCCGGGGGGTAGGGCTGGCTACAGACGGGGTGGCCCGGGTGCGCACCCCCAGGCACGCCGTGTCCCACATGGCAAGTCAGGATGGCTGCGTGGTCTAAGGCGCTGCTTTCAGGTTGCAGTTTCCTCTGGAGGTGGGGGTTCGAATCCCACTTCTGACTTTCCAGTGCCCTGGGTACGGGTATCCCACCCGGAGCGCCACAGCCCAGCTGCTACCATAGTCCACGCTCAGGTTTGCACAGGCTGTGCCCTGTCCGGGGTAGGGGCATCGGGGGAGGGCCCTCACTTCCCGGGCTCCGCGACTTCCTCTATCCCTCTACCCGGACTTACTAGTGCGGTGGAGGGGGCCGTCTGAGTCATGGTGGTTCCCTCTTCGTCATCTACGCCGTCTGTCCAGTTTCTCGTCGGGCCCGCCACTGAGCTCAGCCTGATCTCTGCGGGCGTTAGGCCAGGGACGCGAGGGTCGGGTGGCGAGGGAACTCCAGGCAGGGCACGCAGAGCAGGGAGGATCCCCTCCGGCGGGACCGGTGCGCTTGAGGGCCCCGCCGTGCCACTTCCTTTCCCCCGTTCCACCCATTCCGGCTCGCCCCGCGGGCTGGGAGTGGACGGGCTGCACCCCCGCGATCCAGGGCAATTACACTTCCCCCCGAACCGGATCCCGACGTGGGTGGTGGGGAGGTGCCGCCTGCCTCAGCCCTGCACACGCGCGTGTCAGGAGCCGCCTCCTGCCTCGTACGGGCGACACCGTGCTGGGGGGGAGGGGGGGTCGCGTCTGCCGCAGGCCCTCCTCGGTCATGTGGGATATGTAACAGGCATGTGCATGATCCCTGGGAAGCGATGAGGCGATCATGCGAACACACGCCCGTGGGTACCTCATGGCGTGTGGCTTTGGAGAGGGATCTCTCCTGAGAACGGCGCTGGGCTCACCGCTGCTGGGGGGTGGGAGGGCTTTGGGCATGCTGGTTGCTGCTCGCAAACTTCGCAGCGCTGGGGGGCTTACGTGCGATGGAGGCTTGGGCGTCTTTGGGAGCCGGTTCTCCCCAAGGAGATACGCGTGCAGTGGCTTTTGGGTTCTAGCACCCTCCCTACACCCGACCTCTTTGCACGGCATCCTCACGTGGGTCTTGGGGTAGGCTTACGGTAGGTTGGTGCGGCGGGAGCTCCGCAGCGGGCCGCTGTCTCACTCAGGCCCTCGACTATGATATTGACAGGTAGTGTGTGGGGGTTGGCAGATCGTGCCAATTTAATATATTTACGAGGTTAACCCTCGCCGGGGGAAAAAGGGGGTTTTCCTTGGGGGAATTTCTACTTGTCAAGGTATCTCCTTTGTGTGTTGTGCAACGCCAGTTCTGGTGCCTTGAGGTAAGTGACTACCCGCCGTGTGTGGTCAACTGTTGCTTCAGGCCACGTAGGTGCGTGACGATGGCGGCGCCACGTGTGGGGCCAGGTAACTCAATGTACGCAGTAGTAAGGGCACCTCAGCGCCGCCCGCGGAGGCGCTGCAAGTTAGCTGGTCCTGTGGGCCTGCTCACCATGCTAGGACAGCACTGTGGTGGGGTCGAACTGGCATGAATTTTGTTTTGTTTTCCAGGGTCAAACGGGGATTCCACGGTCGCCAGCGAGTCTTCAGGCGACACGCGGTCCGCTTTCGCAACAGGGTTGTCGGGGTAAGCAGGGACAGTAGGGGCACCAAGCAACAGAGGTTGTAGAGGGTGCCGCAGCCGACAGGGTGCAGGGGAAGGGGAATTTGTGCACGGGCTTGGTCCCACCTGGGGGCAAGCAGGGGGGGACCAGTGGTTGAACATTCCTCGATTGTTTTCCCCCAAGCAGGTCAGGACGGAACGGCCACGTGGCCTGCTGGTTCATCCACCCCCCCACTGACGGCGAACAAGTCAGTTTGCGTGGAGTTACGCACCGAACTGCTTCCTATTGAGCACGATCGCCCACATTCAGGAGAGTAAGTACTGATGCTGGGTGGGTATGCTTAAGGGACATTAGGAAGACCTGGGGCGTGTGAAGGGACGGGGTGCAAGACCACAGTTGGGGGGGTAAACTAACCTAACCTCTGCTTCATCTCCACCACAGTACCCGTGGAGGCACCCAGCGACCGTCACCCCCTTTCAGCACATTGGCTCATAACCAGTAGAGTAAGTACAGGCGTAGCTTGTGCGTCACAGAAGGGACAATAGGAAGAGCTTGGGAGTGGCTGATCTCTCTGGTCAAGGGTGTAGCTCACAGCTGTTTTTTCTTCCAGGTTGAGTCGGCCACAGCAGGATATTATGGATAGCCAGGGATCCCCGTCGCTATTCACGTTGACGTCCCAAGTGGAGGAAACCCAGCAAGGCAAATCCCAAGACGCACAGCTAGCAGCCATCGTGGAACTGGCCAAGACCAAGGGATTGGCTTGGGCTGCTGAACTTTTGAAGGCTAGCAACCCGGGGGATTCCGGTGTCATCTGTGGGGGTTCGATCACAGAGCAGGAGCCTAGCGAAGAGGCAGGCCCCTCCCGGTCCAAGCGGACACGCAGGGCAACAGTCAAAGATTTCCCGGCAGACCCGCCGCCACCTAACAGTCGGATAGTGGCTATTACCCGAAGTGCCGCGCTGCCCGTTCCCCCGCCCGTGACACAGGGACTAGCCCCCCCCCCCCCCGGCTGGCGGCACGCCCCAAGGTACCTTCGCAACTATTGAGGACTTGGGTAAGCTCTCTGACACTTTAAAGGGCTTCATGGCAGAGGTCAGAGCTGGTCTCGCCGGGGCTAGCGCGACGGTTGGGCCCATCATGGTGAACAATGGGGATGGAGGGGTAGCAGCGGCAGCGAATGTGTGGGCCCTCCAAGGGAGCCACACCCAAGTGCATCAGTTGTCCCCCCCTGTGGGGGAACTCGGATTAAGAGCTCAGACAGGGCCTGGTTTAACGGGAACTGACAAGGGGACAGGGGCCGCCGGGACAGTTGGTGTCCTTGGACTAGGTAACCAGACTCCGACTCTCCTGGGTACGGCAACTACAGCAGGGACTAGCGGAGTGCAACATGGCGAGGTGGTGGGGCTTCCTTTAGCGGGGGCAGCGGCTATCTCCACTCAGGCCACACCCAGCGCTCCCCTAGTTGCGCATTCCACAGCTATCCAGCCGGTCGCAGCAGCTATTGCCCTTACAGTGCACCCCCCGGTGGCGCAACCAGGGCACTTGCCGGTCACCCACGCGCCTCTCCTGTCAGGCCGCAGCTCCTTGTCCTGGGAGGTGCCTCTTGCTGTTAAGGAATTCATATGGAGGCGTGAATTTCTAGACATCTTTTCCCTGCTCCTGCTTGGCCAGCATGGCCAGGACGCCCGGAGGGTTGGGGGCAAAGAGGAGGATAAGAAAGTCAGGTTTCAGGCATGGCCGGAGAAGTCCATCGATAACTGGCTATCGGCCTTCTCCATTTTCCAGTCGGTGATCTTGGAAAAATTCCCTGAACAAGGGCAGGCACTGGTGCAATATCAAAGGCTGATCCACACAGAAGCACAAAAGTGGGGTGGGTCAGGGTGGGTGAACTATGACCGCGAATTTAGGAAAAAGATGGCAGTATGCCCAGAGATGGGGTGGGATCAAAAGGAGGTCCAGTTGTGGATGGACCATATGGGGTCCCGCGGGGCGCAGAGCACAGTGACGCAGCCTAAGGCGCAGGGGGTGGCTCACCAAGATTCAGAGTCCTCCCAGACTGGCACTAAGGCTTTCAAGCAGTCCTTTCGAGGGTCGCGTAGGGGGGGCCAAAGAGGGGGGTTTAGGAGGGTGTCTCCTGGAACATGCAACCTCTTTAACGCAGGGTCATGCTCATGGAGGATCAAGTGTAGGTTCCAGCATGCTTGCAGCAAATGCGGTGGCCAACATCCCGCTACCTCATGCCAGGCCAAGCAGGATAAGAAACCGTCTGCTGACAGTAAAAAGGACAATTGAGGCAGCACTGACGGAAGCAAAAAGATCAATCCCTCCAGCACATGACCCCCCGCGCAGCGCCTCAACCGTACTTGTCATTCCACCCAAGCGTAGTGCACCCCTGGCATCCCCCTGCTCCCCTCGCTCAGAAAGGGCCGTCACCAATCATCCTGAACAACATCCTCCCCCTTCTCAGACGGTACCCTAACAAGGGGGACGGGGCTCTGTTGTTGGGAGGGTTCTTCGAAGGTTTCGTGATCCCTTATGTGGGCCCCTTGTCTTGCAGGGAGGCGGACAACCTCAGGTCTGCCAGGGACCTTCCTTCTGTAGTGCAGGCAAAAGTCAAGAAGGAACTGGAGCTAGGTAGGGTAGCAGGGCCCTTCAGGGAGCCCCCACTGGACAACTTTGTAGTTTCCCCGCTGGGGGTGGTACCGAAGAAGGAGCCTGGGACCTATAGACTCATTCATCACCTTTCATACCCGGAAGGGGACTCGGTCAACCATGGGCTGCAGGAGGGAACTTGCTCAGTGTCATACTGTACTCTAGATGTGGCTCTGGACTTAGTCAGGCGGCAAGGGGGCCTGGTTAGCGAAGGCAGACATTGAATCGGCGTTTCGCTTGCTACCAGTGCACCCGAGCAGCCAACACCTGCTGGGTTTCAGGCTAGATGGCTGGTACTTTTTTGACAAATGCATGCCCATGGGGTGCGCAGTCTCCTCGGCCTTCTTTGAGGCTTTCAGTTCCTTCTTGCAATGGGCGTTACAAGAAACCTTTGGGGTGGAAGGGGTCTCCCATTACTTGGATGACTTCCTTTTCATTGGGCGGGATGGCACGCAGGAATGCAAGGCGGCTCTCTCTGACTTTCAGACCCTTGTGAACCACCTGGGGGTCCCCCTAGCACCGGGGAAGACTGAGGGGCCTGCGCAAGTGCTTACGTTCCTAGGGATTGAACTGGACACAGTGCTGGGTGAATCCAGGCTGCCTCCAGATAAGGTCCGGGACCTGGGACAACAGATTCGGCTAGCCGTGGGGAAGGACAAGGCCCCTCTGGCCTTCGTGCAGAGCCTCCTTGGGAAACTCAACTTTGCTGCCAGGGTCATTCCCGCTGGGAGGGTCTTTGCGCGCAGGCTGGCCAGAGCTACTGCTTCGGTCACAAAGAAGCACCACATGGTAAAATTGAGCAGAGGCATGAGAGAGGATCTGCTAATGTGGGCGGACTTTTTGGAGAACTTTAATGGGTCAGTCATTTGGCGTGCACCCTGGGCCAACAGCGCAGAATTGTCACTGTTCACAGATGCGTCTGGAAGGGAAGGGTTCGGGGTTATCCTGGACAGGGAGTGGTGTGCCGAGAGGTGGCCTAACTCTTGGCACAAGAGAATGATCACTTCCAAGATCACTGTGTTGGAACTCTTCCCCATAGTAATAGCTCTCCACCTTTCGCCGGGGGTGCTGACAGCGAAGAGGGTCCTGTTCTGGTCCGACAACCTAGCAGTTGTCCAAGCAATCAACTCACATTCAGCAAGCTGCCCCTTGGTATTGTGCCTGTTGAGAGAGCTGGTGAGGGCATGCTTAAAAAACAATGTGGACTGCAGGGCTCGCCACATTCAAGGGGTGCAGAATGTGGCTGCTGACGCTCTCTCTCGTTTTCAGTGGCGCCGTTTCCGAGAGGCGTGGCCGAGAGCGAGAGAGGAGATGACCCCTTTCCCACAACACCTGTGGCTTCTACTGAAGTGGAACAGCGGATGAGGAGTTTAGGTGAGCTGTCTCTGGCACCTAGGACGGTGAAGCGCTACAGGACTTGTGTGGACAATTTTTGTGCGAATATGGGAGCGTGGGATGATGCGGGGTCTTCGCAAGAGCTCAGAGTGCAAAAGTTTATCTTGTGGGCCAAGGATGGTGGGAAATCCCACCCCTGGATCTCGGGTCATTTGTCAGCCATCAGTCATCACGCACGGATGAGAGGACTACCTGACCCAACCAAATCCTTTGTAATCAGGGCTGCACTTAAGGGATGGGCAAGGAGTGAACCCCGATCCCCTGACAGCAGGTCTCCCATCAGTTACCCGATCCTACAAGGGATGCTGGACAGCATGCCCAAGGCCACCCGCTCGGGGTATGAGGCGGAAATACTATTCTCTGCTAGTTTTGCGCTGGCCTTTTTCGGGGCCTTTAGGATTGGGGAGCTAGTGGCGCGATCCAAGCAGGACACCTCGGGGGTGGCTTTGAATATCAAGGACGTTACCATTAGCACATCATGTCTCAGGATAGTCGTGAGACAATCTAAAACTGATCAGGCAGGAGAAGGGAGAGTAGTCCTGTTACAGGGGCTGGGGGATGCTAGGTATTGCCCTTTGCTCTTGGGCAAGGCTTATTTGGCCCTTCGCCCGGGGACTGCGGGGTACTTCCTGGTGCATGAGGACGGGTCTCCGGTTACAAAGTTTCAAGTAGACCACATCATGCAGACATGCTTGCAATTGTCAGGACAGGCAGGGGGAGACAAGAGATTCAGCAGTCACTCCTTCAGGATTGGGGCGGCAACCACTGCCTTCTTATCAGGGATGCCGCCAGAGCAAATTAAGCAAGTAGGGCGCTGGGAGTCGCAATGCTACAAACGATATATAAGGCCTTGAGCGGAAGGATATGGCGAGAGGACTCTTAGGTACTATGTGGCAACCGACAGGTGTTTAAAGGTGTACGGTTTTGGCCCGGATTGCCAAATGATGTTGCTGTGATGTGGTTTTGTTGTGCAATTGTAGATTATTGAATATAAACGTTATAATAAATTTGGTTTTCAAACACAACATCTCTTTATTTACCAGGAACCAAGGTCTGGGTAATTGGCCATTCAAGCATCGTTAGAGTGGCACGGTGGGCTGAGATAAGAAAGTGGCGACATGGCTTCTCCGCCACAGAGATCACGTGGCTAGGTTACCAGGGTATGTGCTGGAACGAGCCGATGAGGAAGCTGCAGCAGAGACTGGGGGGAGGGATCGGTCCACCTCACATTCTGGTCATACACTTGGGAGGGAATGACCTGACGACTCTGGGGAGGAGAGGACTGCTCCAAGACATGAGGGACATCATGTGTCAATTGAGTATTCAGCTGGGGGCATGTGAACTGTGGTGGTCCGAAATTTTACCTCGCCCAGTTTGGCAAGGAGCCCGATCGGGAGACGCAAATGAGATATCACGTAGGAGAGTGAACAGCGCCATGCGTAAATTCACGGAACAAAGGGGATTTGGCTTCATCAGGCATGGTTTACTTCATGCCAAGTCTACTGGATGTTGGGAAGTGGATGGGATTCACCTCTCAAGGGTAGGCATGGACCTATTTTTGCTGGACCTTGGGGAGGCCTTGGAAGCAACAGGCTGTAGGTAGGAATATCTGCCTTGGTGGGGGGCCCTGGTGGTGATGGTGGCCACCCCCAGAGCTGTGGAGGAGTTACAGGGCGATCCAGAGTCTGCAAGGTACAGAAGGGTACTATATTGCAGCAGCACAACAGGGTGCTAAGCCAAGGATACCCAGGGATGTCTTAGCATGTCCCCTGGAAGAACTACGGCGCCCCGTTAGCCTACAGGCGGTTGTGGGTCTGAGCAACCGGGGGCTGCCTGGAACGCTCCACCCACCTGTGGGGGGGCGTGAGTAAAGGAGTGGACTGGCGGTCCACTGAGGGGAGAGGTGGCCTCTCCCAATAATTGGTAACCACCGGTTGGCGAAGGCCACGGTGCAATTTGGCTCATCAGGCAGGCAGGCGGCATAGGGGCTGGCCTGCCCTGGGATCGCCCGTAAGATAACCCACCATGTTGGCATATTGGTTATGCAAATAAACCTGCAGCAAAATTTCTCCACTAAAAAGGTGTCGTGTGGTTTATTTATGTATGTCACGGTATGAGAACTGAGTGTTGCCGATATTGGCACTATGCCAAGGCTGCCCGGGGGCCACGTAGGGGACCCTCCAACAGGGCGGCTGCCTTAGTGCCACAGGAAGGCACAGAAGTCTGCAGACTAGGCTCCCTGGGCTAGGGACCAGGGGGTCGGCTGGCCGCATCACTTCCGGCCGTGGGAGGGGGACAGGGGTACAAAAGCCTTCCCCCGCCCACTGGAGGGTCTCTTGACCGCTGCCCGTCTCGCTGTTTCCCGCCCTACCGCTTACCCTGCGGACGGCCAAAGGGTGGTACGGGGAGGGGAAGAATCTAACTTATTGTTTTGTGTTGCAGGAGGAGTTACAGGGCAATCCAGAGTCTGCAAGGTACAGAAGGGTACTATATTGCAGCAGCACAACAGGGTGCTAAGCCAAGGATACCCAGGGATGTCTTAGCGTGTCCCCTGGAAGAACTACGGCGCCCGTTAGCCTACAGGCGGTTGTGGGTCTGAGCAACTGGGGGCTGCCTGGAACGCTCCGCCCACCTGTGGGGGGACGTGAGTAAGGGAGTGGACTGGCGGTCCACTGAGGGGAGAGGTGGCCTCTCCCAATAATTGGTAACCACCGGTTGGCGACGGCCACGGTGCAATTTGGCTCATCAGGCGGGCAGGCGGCATAGGGGCTGGCCTGCCCTGGGATCGCCCGTAAGATAACCCACCATGTTGGCATATTGGTTATGCAAATAAACCTGCAGCAAAATTTCTCCACTACAAAGGTGTCGTGTGGTTTATTTATGTATGTCACGGTATGAGAACTGAGTGTTGCCGATATTGGCACTATGCTTGAGAGCCAGAATTGCGCTAATAACAAGCGTGTGACTCAGGGCATGATCTGTATTTAAACGGCGGCCGTAACTCCTGAAGTCTCACGAGATGTTGCGGGGCGTGACTTGCAACTTGAAAACAATGAAGTTAATGGCTCCCTGCATTGGAGTGCATTAGTGTCCGGTACGTCCTGTATATTAAGGCTCATACGAACCTAGGTACTTTAAGGCTCATACGAGCATTTGCCAAGGCTATTTATTAATACCATAATAGTGTCCCTGTGCAGGAAGAGCAGCGCACTTGCTGCATAACGGGATTAGCATTCCTGACATTAATCAAATATGTGGCGCAGAGTAGCGTCCTGCCACAGACTGCAAGCATGCCGGTTCCTTAGCTCTCACACTTAGTGTCTCACATAACTTCGTAGTCCTACTAGGCATAAATTCAGTGCATACATTACAGTGCACGTTGGTCTAAGGACGTTCTATCTGGGGATGGCCTGACGGACCATGACACTGCAGGAAGAGAAAGCTCAGCTGTAGTACCGGCCCTAAAAAATAGGTGCCGGTGCTTAGCACCGGAAAGCACTGGCACAAATTAAGCACTCTTTCATTCGGCTTGCCCACTCCTCAGTTCCACAGGCATAAAGTACTTAGCCGTCTTCTCATCTCCGCATCCTCATTTCCAGGTTCATATCTGCCATCGAAGACTCATGCCCACCAGTCCTGAAAAAAACACTTCCTCCATTCAAGGATGACAAAATGAGCATTGCTTAGGACGCTATGGATAAAAATAAAGTTGTTGGCTAAAGGCACTATAAAAGGACTTTAATTATTACAGTTCACAAAGCATTCTCGTTACAATTACTTTTAGATCCTTTGCAGTTCTAGCTCCGCTAAAATGGGCTGTTAAAGGCAGGCTTTCCTTGTATGCGTGAGACACAATAATAATGCTTCTTAACGTCACTTAATCTCCTTCGCCTAAAAACAAAATGAATGTGTCTGTGTGTAATGTAACTGGTGCTCGTTTAAAGCGCTCCAATACCTGCGGGTCGACTGCGTGCTATATAGAAAAAAGAAAAAAAGCTATACATCTTGTGGGCACTTTTGTGAAAATTTGCGGGACATTTACAAAAGTGCCAATTTATATATAACAAGTTAACAACATGAAGGTTTTTAATTGCATTGTTTGTACTCTGATAAATAATGGATTACATCTGTTCATAAAATCACATGAGGAAACATCCTGAAAAGGTTTCCTGCAATATTGCTTAATTAAATGTAAATTGACCACCAATGTACTATTGAAGAAAAAAGTATTGTTGTGAATCAAAGGATTACATAAATCAAAACAAAATATTTTATTTTTCATGGGCTAGTAGCCCCAGAAAACATGCACATACAATTGATTTTTAAAACTGAAGAAAACTAAGCAGGGCTGATACTGGGTCTGCAAGAGCCCACAACACATGGTTGAAAGTCGAATACAAACACCCTGTTGAGTGGAGGCTGGCACAGGGCCTGCCTGAAGCCGAGACCCTGTGCCTAGACAGGAATGCCCTTTGCCCATAGTCCGTTGTGCCCCACTGATGGTTTTATAGAGTGCATTATATCATTAAGGGTGCTCATTGAAATATATAATGAAAATCCTTAAAAAAAAATGTTGAAAAAATACTTAACGGTAAGTTGTAGTTACCTTGCTCATACATCATTAACATATGTTAAAAGAAACCACAGAAATGCACTGAGAAAAAACACAGTTTAAGTTAAGTTATGGTTCCAAAGAAAAACACTGAAGTTTGCAGTTAATGGCATGCCCGTTGTGCCCACAGCCTGCCACACACTGGTCATGTCCTCAAAAATTAATGCTGACACCCATGATGACATCAGCGATGACATCGCTGTATGAATACACATTGTGTGAATATGTCAAGGAAGCACAAGAATTAATTTAAGACCATATTGTACACCTCTAAGGAAGGAAAAATAACCCAACACTCTACATGAAAATAACCTGTATTATGCTGCACAGTTGTTGATAGCCAGGCCCCCATCATTCAGCGAACGAGTGCAAGATATTCTCAAAGGATATAGGCTAAGCTAATCATGCAATTGGAAGTGTGGATGTGATCTGAAAACAAAAACGAAGTGTACCATAAATGTAGATCCTATTGTGTGTATGCCAACAAAAATAGTTTCCATTTATGCTAGCACCAGTGGGTTGCGTGAGAGGATGGAAGCTGTGAAAGTCTGTATTCAAACATTTGTTTGACATGATGTCATCTTGGAGCCATTTTGTGAAGCCGCAAGTGATGTTATCAGGGATGTCACTGATGGTGCCATATGTGATCTCTTAGAGGTTTTCATCAATGACATCCTCTGGGAAGTCATTAGTGATGCTAACAATGACAGGTCATTGATGATTTCATTTGAGAAGTCACAAATGATGCCAGGTGTGAGTTAATGAGCAGTTCTTGGCAGGGGTGTGAATTATGGTTTGCGTATAATACAATAATTGATGAACTTCTGTGGTTTTAAAATTTAGCTTTCGTACCATAACATCACTTTAACTGTGTTTTAGTGAATATATACATAGGTACCCACGCAAATATGCATATATAAATATACATATGTGTTAGACTTGGCTTTTTCAGCGTGCCCACCCCCAGACTTTTTGGCCTCCTGTTTTTGACGATCTTTTCGTTGGTTTTAGGACTCTGGGCACTTTACCACTTCTATTCAGTGCTAAAGTGCATATGCTCTCCATGTAAATCGTGTTATGATTGGTTTTCCATGATTGAGATATTTGATTTATTAGTAAGTCCCCAGTACAGGGCATTGTGTGTCCCCAGGGCCTGTAAATCAAATGCTACTAGTGGGCCTGCAGCACTGGTTGTGCCACCCACACGTAGCTTTTCAAGGGTGTCTCAGACCTGCCACTGCAGTGTCTGCATGCACTTTTTAACTGCCATGTCGACCTGGCAAGTGCACCCACTTGAGTAACGAAATAATACAGAGCACACCAATCTTGTCATCGTAACCATACTTCCTCCAATTTGTAAATTAGAACTTGTTGCGTGCGACATGGACCGCGTGATCCACCCTGATATCATGTCCTTATGAACAATAAAGTTAATGGAGCATAAGAAACTGTGTTGAAATCATATGCATCTCACGTGTGCCATTATAAGAACTTTAAATAAATATACGATAACAAAGAATTGGAACAGTTGGAATGACTTATTCTTGAAATTGGAGAAATGAGACATATGTGTGCTAAAATTTCGTTACACGCTGTGCACTGGACCTAGAAGTGCACCCACTTGCCAGGCTTTTCCCTTTGCTTTTCTTACATCTAAGTCACCCCTAAGGTAGGCCCAAGGTAGCCCCATGGGCAGGGTGCAGTGTTTTTAAATGGTAGGACATGTAGTGGTGTATTTTTGCATGTCCTAGTAGTGAAATACTGGGTATTTAGTTTTCACTGTTGAAAGACTATCTCTCCCATTGGTTAACATGGGAGCTGCTTGGTAACACTTTACCGAGGTAGCTTGCCAGAGGGAGCTGATAGAAAAATAAAGTTTAGTAAGCTTGAATTCAGGTTTTAAAAATACATCTTTTAGTAAAGATGATTTTTATATTACTTTTAGAAAGTGGGCATTTTCTTCCTTAACCATCCTGTGTGCCTCTGGCTGTTTGTGTATTCACCGCCTGGGTTGAGAGTGACAGGAGCTGTGGATGTGCATTCACACTAGACAGACACAAGGGAGGTTGAGTTGTGTCCTGCCTTTCCTGGTTGACTCATAGCCAGGCTGAATAGACCTGGCTGCATTTAGAGTAGTGGGAGGAGTTGCCACTTGCACCTGAATGGACTGTGGCTGCCTTCCACAAAGCTGTCTCCACCTCCTGTGGTGAACGTGGCCTGAGCCAGGCTGAACTGGTTTATGTGTGCCAGGAGAAGTTTGTTTGTGCTTACACCACAGAACTTCAAAGGAAAATGTGGTATAAATATTGGGGCCCTGACACCAGAACTTTAGATTACTGCTGGACTAGGGAACCTGCCAGGAAGAAGAACTGGAAGAGCTGTCAGGAGTACTGCCCCTTTGCTGGTGTTGCTTTGTTGGGTTGGCCTGCAGTTGCTGCTTCTGTCTTGGGCAGGGAAAGGACTGGACTGTTCTTTCTGCATCCTAAGTATCTCCAAGGGCTTGATGCAGAGCTTGCCTCCTGTTGGAAATCTCAGGGAAAGCAAAGACTTCAACACCTTCTGAGTACCGCCTCTGGGACCGTGTGCTTCAGTGGCCACAGAAGGAAACCGCAGTTCATCGCCATCACCGAGACTGCCGGCGGCCCCACGACCATGCTCTGAAGGCACTGCAGAGGGCACAGCCGCACGCAAACTGACATCGCTGCCATTGCCTACACCGTGGTTTGGGGGCACCGCGTGAAAGTCACACGACGCACCGCCCCGTCCCACACCGCAGTCTGGGTTCACTGACACCAGCCCCAATGACTCCAGATCCTCGCCTGATGCTGTGGCTTGCACCATGATCTTTCAGCACCGCGACAAGCACTGCCCCACTTCTCACCGCAGCCCTAGTCTCACCAACGCAACTGAACGACTGCCACCGAGCCGCTGCCTGCACCTAGACCTGAGGGCACCGCAAGCCGCACTGCTCCGCTTCACACCACAGCCTCGACGCGGTTGGCCGGAATAAAAAGGTACTGTTTTGAGGATCTTCTGACACCGCAGCCGGCCCACACCACCGCGTTCAGCCGAAACAGTTGGATTTGGGTGTTCACAACACTACGATAGCCCTGGACGGAGCTATCAACTTCAAGGAACTGTATATAAAGCCTGTTTTTGCATTATTCCCATTTTGATCACTGTATGTTGGATTTTTTTAAAATCATTTTGGTCTTTTTTTACACGGATAAATATTGGTTATTTTTCTAAAACTGGTGTGGTGTCCTTTTTTAGTGTTTTCACTCTATTACTGTTTGTCATGTGCAAATGCTTTACATATTGCCTCTGACATAAGCCTGACTGCTCGTGCCAAGCTACCAAGGGGGTCAGTAGGGGTTATTTTAGACAAATAATCCCCTTATCTTGACTAGAATGGTGGATTCTGCCTGGCGTAGATGCTGCATACCCTAGCCATCCAGAAAACCCATTTCTAACAATATGTAGTATTTATGCAGATGCACAGATTCTAATATCCTATGATTTTTTTTTTTTATCAAACGTATATTTATTGGCATTTATTTTGTTGAGCAAACACTTCGTACATTACAGCAAAAGTAGTGTCAGGATGAAAATACAAAACATTGCATCATGAGAAGGAGCGAGGTTGAAGTCGCATGCTCAGTCATATCCATGCCTTCCTATAAAGAAAATCTATAATGTTGAGTACAGTTGCTGACAAAGTACAGGCATAAGGTATCCCCTTCTTAAAGATGCAAACAAACAACCTGTCTTTCTTTGTGACCGGATTTCACCCAACCCTTCCAACCGGGAAGGTACCCCAAATTAGAAACAATATTAAAAAAATTTTTTTTAAAACACCCCATAACCCTCCCCCTCCCAGCAACAAGGTAAGTGGTGGCAACGGTGCATATGGAAGCTGGTTCATCGTCTGGTCATGTGCAGGATATTTAGAATTGGAAGAGATGCATATCCCTAACTGACGGCGGGCAAACTGCCAGTGGCAAACCTCGTGTAAGGAAGGCAACCAGCGGTCCCCACTTATATTCAAAGCTCTTATAATCGTCGCGGAAGATGTCCGCCATTCTCTCGAGACATAGTAGTTTCCAGAGTCGCGAGTGCCATAATGAAAGGGTGGGAGCTGTCTTTCTCTTCCAAGCTGCTGCGATTGTTACTTTTTACGGCTCCTATGCAAGTCCACATAATGGCTTTATCTGCTTTGGTTTGGTGTTCGAGGGAGGGGTCACGAATGCCTAAGAGGACCCCCTCCATGGTAGTCGGTATGGGGTAGCCCAGCATGGTCTTGATTTGTGCTAGCATTTCCTCCCAGAATGGTCGTATGGTGGGCCAGTCCCACCAGATGTGTTGAAAGTCACTGAGTAGTCCACAGCCCCTCCAGCATATATCTGATGTGTTCGGGAAGATTCGTTTGAGTTTGGCAGGGTATAGGTACCAGTCCATTAACGTTTTTAAGTGCGCTTCCCTAAGCTCCAGAGAGTGATTGAATTTCGTGATGTCGGACCATAGTGCCGTCCATTCCCTATCTTGTATGTCTCGTTGTAGCACCCCCTCCCACATAGACATGTACCGGGGACGAGTGGAGTGTGTGGAGGAGAGCAGATAGTTGTATAGGTAGGAAATCACCCCTTTCATGGATCCCACTGTCCTCACATAGTTTTCAAAGCCTGTTCTCTCCCTTGTAGCCGCGTCTCGAATGTGGGGGGTGAGGGCCGAATGTCTAAGCTGAAGGTAGTGGAAGTGTTCCTCCGGGTTTAAGTGGAACTCCCTTCTGCAATTGTTGAAAGTGAGAATATCATGATTATGAAATAAGTGGTCTAGCATAAGGCAGCCACCGTCTCTCCAGGCGTCGAAGGGGCCTTCCTGCAGGGCCGGTGGAAAGGCCGGGTTAAAATGGATCGGTGTGTATGGGGAGGGGAACGTAGTCCAGTGATCATTCCCTGATACTGAGTCCCACACTTTCAGGATGGTGCGAGTGGGGGTGCTAATATACGCATTTGCGGGTCTCTCTTTCCTGGGCTTCCAGATTAGGTCCCATATTGTCCTCCCCGCAATGGCTCTGTCCATATGGAGCCAGTGTTTCTCCGACTCCCTTTTAAACCACTCTGTCACTATCCGCAATTGAGCGGCTTTATAATAAAGGCCCAGATCTGGTAACCCTACTCCACCCTCCGCTCTGGGACGCCTCAATATTGAAAAGGATAGTCGGGCCCTCCCTCCTTGCCATATGAACCGTGTGAGCATGGACTTAATTTTAGGGAGGAAGTTCGTATCCAGATCAATAGGCAGAGCTTGAAAAAGATAGAGCAGTTTAGGAAGCAACGTCATTTTGACCGCATGTATTCGGCCGAGCCAGGAAATAAATAGGGGCTTCCAGCGCTTAAGATCGTTCTGGAGTTGGAGAAGAGCGGCCGGGAAGTTGGCTTTGTAAAGCCCTTCCACTCGTGGTGTCAGCTGGATCCCCAAGTATTGAAGGGAGTGGTTAGCCCATTGCAATGGAGAGTGGGATTGTAGATCGCGGGCCTCATCATCTGGGGCTGTAAGATTAAGTATGTATGATTTATCGAGATTAACCTTAAAGCCTGCTACTGTCTCAAATTTGGCTAGCTCTAATTGTAGTGCGGGGAGCGAGAGTGATGGTTCTGCAAGTGACAAGAGCACATCATCTGCAAAAAGTGATATTTCGTGGGTGTCTCCACCAAAGGGTATCCCCTTAATCGCCAAAGTTTCCCGAATGGTCATTGCCAGCGGTTCAATACTGAGAGCGAACAACAGGGGCGACAAAGGGCACCCTTGTCTAGTGCCTCTCGTGAGAAAGAAGGAGTCCGATAATACTCCATTGACCTGCACCCTAGAGCGGGGATGTGTGTAGTTGGCCTTAATCATGCGAATAAATTTGTCTGCGAAGCCAAAGTGTGCGAGTGTGCGGAAGAGAAAAGACCAGTCCACCCGATCAAAGGCCTTCTCGGCGTCCAACCCCACCAGTACAGCTGGAATCTTTCGTCTGGTGACTTTTTCAATTAGATGTATTGTGCGTCTAATATTATCATGTGTCTGGCACCCTTTTATGAAGCCAGATTGATCGGGTGGATTAGATCTGGCATCAGGTCCTGCATGGCAGAGTAAAGCTTCGCATCTAAATTTAAGAGAGCGATTGGGCGGTAGGAGGCACATAGATGTACATTTTTCCTGGGCTTAGGGATGACCGTAACAACAGCCTCGACCATCGAGGGGGTCACCTCCCCGGCCTCCGCTATTTGATTAAAAAGCCACGTGAGGTGAGGTATGAGGTCGGGTGCAAAGGTTTTATAGAAGTGGGCCGTGAATCCGTTGGGGCTGGTCACGCCCTACTTCCTCTGCTGTTATGGGGGCCGTGAGTCTGTCATTCGAGTCTTGTGAAACCCGAGGGAATTGTAGAGCCTGGAGATAACCATCCTGACGCTCTGCCTCTCGTGTTTCCCCAGTGTAAAGTGCCCTGTAAAATGATCCGAAGATGTCTGCCTTATCTTTATCTGTGTGTACTAGCCCATTATTCCCGTCTTGTATACCTCCAATGTATTCCCTTTCGCGCTTCTCTTTCAGTTGCCTGGCTAAATGTTTGCCTATTTTGTTCCCTTGTGTATATGAGATGTGGCGTAGTTTCAAAAGTGTGTACTCCACCCTGTTATTGTAGATGGCCTTCAGTTTACCCCGCAGTGCGGTAAGGGTGCGCAGAGAGGCCCTAGTGGGCTTGTTCTTGTGTGTCTGTTCTGCCCGTTCCAACTCCATCTCTAGGCCTTCCCTCTCTTTAGTTCGTTGTCTATTTAGGGTGGAATTCAGTTCTATGCCCTTCCCCCTTATGACCGCCTTGAAAGCGTCCCAGTTATTGACCATGGAGGTGTCTTCAGGCCTATTTAATTTTTAAAAAATCAGTGATCGCTTCTCGCAATTCGGTTCGCAACACTCTATCTCGTGTAAGCGAGATCGGGAAGTACCATTTAGGTGTAGTCGTCGAGGCAGCCCCCCAATGTAGACAGATCGATACGGGACAGTGATCTGAAAGGTAAAGGGGGAAGATCTTGGCCTCCCTGAGAGTGCCCAGCAGGTTCTGGCTGAGAAAGATATAGTCCAATCTGGAGTAGGTGTTGTGTACATGGGAGTAAAATGTATAGTCTCTAGACTGGGGGTATAGGGTATGCCAGGCATCACGAAGGCCAGAGTCGTGCATTATTTGCTTAGTGTCTGCGGTGAAGGAGCTAGTTTCAGATCTGTGTGGGTGGGTGCTATCTAGGTCTGCTTGTCAGGTGAGATTAAAATCACCCATTAAGATCGTTGGCCCTTCCGCAAAGTGATCTATTTTGTCTAGTAGGGTAGTTAAAAAGGCCGTCTGGCCTGCATTGGGCGCGTAAGCTGCAATAAAGGTACATAATTTACCCTTCAGTGTACCCTTGACCATAACTATCCTCCCCTCCTTGTCTGATTGGATAGCCATGGGCTGAAACTTCGTCGAGGTGTGGAATAGGAGTGCAACCCCACGGTGCTTAGTGTGTGCTGAGGATCTGTAGATAAGGGGGTATTGTTTGTGTCTAAGCCTCGATTCCTCGGCCCTCCAGAGATGCGTCTCTTGAAGCGCCACTATGTCAAAGTGATGGTCAGTAAGATATTTCCAGATTTTTTGTCTCTTTTGTGGCGAGTTGAGGCCCTTAACATTACACGATCCTATAGAGTACCATCTTCTCAGAAGAGACTCCCTCCTCTCTCTCTCGGCCCCCCTATGCCAGCCCCTGCGCTCAGTCCCATTAATTGGTAAGAGTGGACTACCTCGGCAAGCCAGTTTTGTTAGGTGTGCACAAGCCAGAGGATCATTGTATCGAATACCTAAGTGAAGGCGCCACCACTCCCTTAACACTCCCCCTCCCAAAAACCCAAGAAAAATCCCAACCCCCAACTTTACCAACAATAACATGCGTCGGATCGATGTTGAGTCTCCGACCATAGGTGTAGCCACCTGTCCGGACGAGTTGGTGGGTGGCGTGACCGATGTCCCCATATCCGAAGAAAGTATGGCAGCTGTACCCTTCTCCCAGTTCAAGTGCGACTGTCCGAAGAGCGCAGGCTCTCACTGCCTCATGGTAGAGCGCTGCAACCTGAGGTGGTCTTAGTTCTCCCCGAGTACCCGGGCCCTATGGAGTACCGCACTCAGTGTCACAATTGCGCTGTGGGAGCCCAGAGCGAAGGGTGTGAGTGAGCCTTATATTGCGCAGAGCAGAACTCCCACAGCGCCGCCCAAGCTTGTCCTGTCCGCCATCTTGAAGTCAGGCATAGAATGAGTGCTTCCTCCAGGGGTCGACAGGCCTCTCCCTCCGTATCGCCAGAGTTGGATTGATCAAGCCCGTACTGCTCCGCTTGTGTGGCTCGCCGATAATTAACTTCTCATGGAGCCCCCCACGCACCTGATTGCACCGGCGGTGCGGCGCTCAGTGGCCAATCAACTGCGGAACGCGCACTCCTCATTTGCTTCTGTGTTCCGATATCCACGCCACCGCTGCCCGTCAATGTATGCCTCTGGTTGAGGTAAGCGAGGCTCCGGCACGAGCCCGGTCCCACGGTCACCACCGCGTTAGACGAGCGTCGGCTCAGCCCATAAGATGGCGGCTGCTCTATTAGATAGTTCCACGGGCGTTCTGTCGCGGCTCCGAAGTGGCCCCTGGCGGGGAGCTAGCGTCTCATCGTGGGGCTCCGTACATGCACCAATCGTGGAGCTGTCGATCGGTGCTCACAGCATCGGTTGCGGCGTTGTGCTTTGGCAATTATGTCCCCGAGTCTCGAGCGCGGACCGGGAGCCGAGACGGATTACGTCCGTTCGGCCATCTTACCCGGCCACGCCCCCTATGTATTATTTTTGTTGAATGAGAGAAGGGGTAATGACCACACCAGGTTGCCTGCAAACAGTGGGTTGGGCGCAGGGATTGGCCAAGAACTAGTCCCTGGGATCAGCCCCTTCTAAACATGGCCACTGGTTAGGTGCAGATCCTGGCCAAAGGACAGACCTTGCAGTCAAACCCTGCTGCATATGTTTTTCAATGAATTTCTACGTTTTTATGTCACATTTCATTCATCTGCCATGCACTCAAGGCGAAATGCTGTGTTCAGTGGGGATCCACTGTACATCGGGCCAGACCCTTTAGCAAATCCCCTCCCGATGTGCAGTGTGAGCATTGACCACTGTGGCAGGTTGGGCCCAGGGCATGTGGCCAACCCATGATGTGCATGGCAGAAGCGCCATGTACAGCACCGAATGGGAACATGACAGATGAATGAAGTTACTCATTAAAAACACATACCAATTCATTGAAAAAAACACATTGTTAACGGTTGTTATGGTTCTGTGAATACATGATGAAAAACCCTTGAAATTCACCTGTTGTGGTATGCTATGCACACAGTAGTTCATCCGATCTAAAGAAACCAGTTTGCCAATGGCAAAGAAACAAATGTTGATAATTGGCCATTTGCCACAACAGTTGTAAATATAAACAGTAAAAGGACAAAAAAGACAAAAACAGAAAACCCCAATAAATAACAAAATAAACCCAAAAATCTGTTCTTTTGAGAACCACCAACAAAAATAAAAAATAAATAAAAGAGCTTATCTCTAATAACTCTTAGGCACTGCACAGCAACCAATGGTCGGTTGGGTGCACAGCTTGGCCAAAAGCCGTGTGTGGGTGGATTTGGTTGCCTGCCATGGGCTGGGTGGAGGACCTTGCTGAAGTTTAGGCCCTTTGGCCAACCCCCATAATTTACACCATAGCTCATGCTGCCTGCTTTGATCAATAGACTACTTTGCCAATGGCACAGGAAAGGATATGCTATCAAGAGCAAACCATGGTGAGCAACCAGGGGTGTAGTTCTCAATAGTGCAGCAGGTGCAATAGTACCAGGGTCCAGAGGAGTTAGCTGTTATTTGACCCTCATTTGTGGTTGTGTTTTACTCTCAAACAAGGGCACCAATTTCCGTGCTTGCTTTGGACTACAGTCTCCTTGATATGTCACTGTTGATGGCATGATATATGGTGTTTCTTGCATACCATAACCAGGGCCACTGGAATTATGAGATTTTGCAGTTGTGGCATTTTTTGCATCAATATGGATTTGCCGCATTTGCCACATAATCCATCATCTGCTATATAATTTACAGATTTTTCTTTTTTTAAAGTTTTTTATTTCCAACTCAAATCGATTACAAATTACTAGAAAAGTGGTGACACGTTGCTGAGTAAAGGAAAGCTTTCCGCAAAGATTGATTGGTCACATTTCTGTTGCTTTTTGCTGTATTTGGGTGGCAAACTGGTAGTATTAAGGTTCAACCTTTGCCTATATAGTTTGAAAATGTTCTCAAATTACAAAATAAGGTGGAGGGCACAGTGCACACAGTATTTGCAGTTGCTCAAATTTTATCTGAAGCACGATCCTCTCTGAAATATCAGATATTGGTGGGGTAAAACCAGTGACTTCTGTCATGGCTCAGGAAACATATGAAACCCTCAACACATGATCAGCCCTCCAACCAGCAACGGTCAGAATCTATGCATATGGGCAGATACTGCCTCTGGCTAGCATGTTTGTGACCAACATCTCTCACAGCTGGTAGAGAGGCTTCAAGCAGTCCAATTTGCATTCAAAGTACCTGCTGCAGAGATTAATGGTATGCTTGAGGAGTTCCCAAACTTATTTCAAGGGATAGGCTGTGTGAAATTAAGACCATCAAACTGCATATTGACCACTTGGTACTGCCAAATGCCTTACGACATTGGAGGGTGGCATTCCACTTGAGGCCGAAAGTTGAGGCCAAGCTGAAGAAACTAGAGCAGGCTGATATAATTAAAAAGGTGGGAGGCCCCACTCCATGGGTCCCAACAACTGGTGTGACGCAAAATCTGAAACAGGAGGGCGTGTGTGTGTGTAGACATCCATCTCCCGAATATTTCAAACAAGTGAGAAAGACAATTCACTCCTAACAGTTGATGATTTAGTGAGTGAAGTAAATGGGGCTGGTTGGTTCTCTATTATGGACCTTCGATCCGGATATCATCAAATATTGCCAGATCCAAAATCCAGAAACATAACAACATTCTCCATATATATGGGCCTCTGTCGCTATAAACGCTTGAATTTTGTAATTTCAAGTGCAGCAGAGGTATTTCAAAATACCATCCAGGAATTTTTGGCAGCACTTCCAGGCATCATCAATATGAGTGAAGACATTTTAGTATATGCGTCGTTGGTGGAAGAGCACCATGTCTGACTCTGGAAAGCTTTGCAGAGTCTTCGGGAGTGTGGTCTAATATTACACCAGGAGAAGTGTGAGATTTTACAATGTAAAATTAGCTTTTCTGGATATTATTTCTCCACTGAAGGTGCCGCCCCAGATCCCACAAAAGTAATGGACCTCAAGCAATTTCCTTCTAGTTCTTCTGTCTCAGAAGTAGAAAGCTTCTGTAGCATGGTCAACTATTGCAGCTTTTTTTTTATAAAGGGCTTGACTTCTCTCACAGGCCTGCTATGAGAACTTACGAAATCTTCCACATTATTGGCCTGGAGTGACATACACGAAGCTGCATTTCAGTGCACTAAAGAAACTCTGTCAGTGTATATCACTCTTGTGTACTTTAATACATCCGGAGATACTGAGATTTCAGTAGACCCACGGGACTAAGGGCAGTGTTGTTCCAGAAGGAAGAGTGTGGTGAGTGGGCTCCAGTTGCATATGCCAGCCGCGCACCCACACCTACTGAGCAGCGATATTCACAAATAGTGTGAAGCAATAGCAATACACTGGGGGCTGTTGTCACATCCACTTATACCTGCATGGACATTTGTTTGTGGTCCATACCAATCACAAGTCGCTGATCCAATTGCTCCAGGGGTCATATTAGAAGCAGCCACCCTCCACTGAAAAGTGGGTACTACGGCTGCAAGAATACTAATTCAGAGAGAATACGTCTGGCTCCCAGAATCCAGCAGATTACTTGTCTCTGCACCCCAGAGCTGTCACACCAGAGGAAGAGAAGGCAGCCCAAGAGACTGAAGAGTATGTCTAATATGTTGTTGAACGTTCCAGGCTGTTGCCAATATTGTTAGACCACATCCTGGAAGCTACAAAGAATGACGACTGCTTGAAAATAGCCGTGAGGCTGTAAAGATGGGACAATTGGGCGGTCTGAAGGCGCATATGTCTTACTGGACCCATGATGCCCAACAGAGACTAGACTCGATGTATAATGTCCGACATGAACTAGCTGTAGAGAGTAAATGCTGCCTTATAAGAGGTTTCAGACTGGTTATTGCACAGAGCGTTATCACGCAAATGATGCAATTGGCACACCTGGGTCATCAGGGAACAGTCAAACAAAAACCTTCATCAGAGGCAAAGTGTGGTTGCTATAACTGGATAAACTTGTAGAATTTATAGTGAAGACATGCCCGCCCCCTATTATAACACAGAAAGGCGAGAAGAGCCCCTGGGTCTGTGCCAGAGCAGAATTTGATTGTCTCTCGGATGGACAGTACTTGCTGGTGGTGGTAAATGACTACTCAAAGTACCCCGAGGCTGAAATAGTGTCTGCCATGTCAGATAGTGAAGTCATCCCAAAACTGGAGAAGGTAATGGCCACCCATGACCAGCTGCAGGAAATTCAAACTAACAATGGGCCTTCTTTTCAAAGGCACAAAATGGCGGCTTACTTGAAATCATGGAACATTGTTTTTTGGCAGACGACTCCTAGGAGGGTCGAGTGGTCTTGGATACAATTCATCATCATCATCCAGTTGGAGGCCTGACCACTTCAATGATGGTTAGGTGCTGCAATATCGCTGAAACGCAATACAGTCCTCAGCCAGAGAAGGCAGGCTAAGTTCACAGAATTGAGAGTTGGCGATGTGGTGCCAGTGTGTGATCAGTATCCTTGTAGTAAATTCCACCTGCCTTCTGAGATGTACCCACGGAGGGTAATTTGTTGGCGTGGCACTATAGCAACCTCCCAGCAGGAGAGGGAAACAGTCACCTGCAATGTGTCAATTTTCAAGAAATTCCAGGGTCTGATGCCTGAGAACATATTAGAGTATGGCTGTCATCAGGAAGGGCGTGTTGGTGGTTTGGAGCTGATGGACCACAGGGAATTCCGCCACTCCCTCAAGTGGAAGAAGTAAGTGGCCATGATAATGGCGGCATTGGGTGTGGAGATAATTCATGAAGGGGTTCCTTAGAAGTGGAAACCCAGCCAGAACCCCAAGAGACGCTATCCATGGGTACCATCCTCGATACAATCTGAGACTTCATCGGGCTCCTTCTACTTTTATTGTAACTCTCTGAACAGTATATGAAAAGCTGGTTTGGTGCTGTGTGTTTGGGATGAATGGTGTTGGTTGTTTGAATTGTTGACATTTTTTGGAGGAATGTAAAGTCCCACGCTACTCCAGTGGGCCAGACCACTGGGATAGACGTATTCTCTAGTCTCCCCATCTGGAAGCGGTGCATGCAGGGACATCTTAAGGATTTTGGGGGCCCTGGGCCAAACATATTTTGGGGGCCCCTGTTCAGAACAGCTTTGAATTTATGATCCAATTTGAGCCCCTGTTTCCCACGCCGTTTCCGCTTCCTCAGCTGCGTTAGCGATCCAGTTTGAATCATAGGCATTAGCCTATATATTCCCGATGTAAACGGACGCGCGCAGCTGTCAGCGGTAGGATTTAGTGTTTCCTGCCCTGCTACTAGGTTTTTAATACTTTTTAAATTGTATATGTGTGGCTGAATTACTCTGTGCTTTTAACAATTTCTCCTACCTATGCGCACTTGCACTTTACTTGATTCTGCTTGCCTACACCTCCTTAGCTGCTCCGATTCGCATCTCGCTTTTCCTCCAGTCCTGGTCCGCCGCGGCTGATACGCCGATTGTGCGGAGGGCTGGGGCTACTATCGGGTTCCTCACTTCCGCCCACGCAGTTTCCGCTTCCTCAGCTACGTTAGCGATCCAGTTTGCATCATAGGCATTAGCCTATATATTCCCGATGCAAACGGACGGGACGCAGCTGGCAGCGGTAGGATTTAGTGTTTCCTGCCCTGCTACTAGGTTTTTAATACTTTTTAAATTGTATATGTGTGGCTGAATTACTCTGTGCTTTTTAACAATTTCTCCTACCTACGTGCACTTGCACTTTACTTGATTCTGCTTGCCTACACCTCCTTAGCTGCTCCGATTCGCATCTCGCTTTTCCTCCAGTACTGGTCCGGCGCGGATGATACACCGATTGTGCGGAGGGCTGGGGCTACTATCGGGCTCCTCACTTCCGCCCACGCAGTTTCCGCTTCCTCAGCTGCGTTAGCAATCCAGTTTACATCATAGGCATTAGCCTATATATTCTCGATGCAAACGGACGCGCGCAGCGGGCGCGCCGCTGGCACGCCAAAGGCAAGCTTGTCTGCGCCCGTCAGCGTCCCGGAGGCGTCCGGCGCCGGCCATGCTGCCCAGTTCCCCTCCGGTGAGTTTCTTCCACTATATTACAATAATGAAAAACTGCTTAGCCTTAGGCGGCTACCATTATGTCAGTGTAAAGCGGCTGATCCGAGCTTGGAGGTAGACTTTCGATGCAATAAGTGCAACTTGTCTCTCCTCCAGCCCAGGAAACTCGCACCCAAGATCCTCCCACGCAACAATAAGTGTAAAAACAATAAGAAAACAGAGGACTTAAAGGCCACCCTTTTAAATTGTTGCTCTATGCAAAAGCATGAACCACACATTTATGACCTACTTTTAGACGAACAGCCTGATCTTTTATTTCTCACTGAGACCTGGCTGTCTGAAGCCTCCAACCCTACTATCACCTCAGCCATCCCTACGGGTTATAAAATCCTTAGGAGGGACCGACCGAGTGGGAAAGGGGGCGGTGTCGCCATAATTTACAATAAAAAACTAGACTGCTCTCTCATCCCGATGGAAAACATCGAGGGCGCAGAGTCGTTAGGCTTCCGCTGTACCTTATCCCCCCATCATAGCATAGCTGGTTTTCTGATTTACAGACCTCCCGGTGCAATTGGAAATTTTATTACTACGCTTAATACAGCCACCACCTCCCTGGACTTAAAATACAACAACTGCCTTATTCTGGGAGATTTCAAAATACATATGGACAATGGAAAAGACCCTCAAACAATTTCCTTGTTGGAGACGCTGCAGGCCTGCAACATTTTTCCATCTATTTCTTCTGCCACCCATGAGAAGGACCAAATCTTTCACAACTTTGACATATCAGTAAGCCTACCTCTTCCCATTACCTGGTCTGACCACCTCCTATTAAAATTTGTCATTCCCAACTCTGCCACAGCCTCATGGGCTAACGCAGGGCAGAGGGTCCCTAATTACAGGACGTTCCATAAAATATCCATCCCGATGTTAGCAGGTGCCCTTGGTCGTTCCTCATCGGAGCTGTCTGGCTGCCCCGACTCGGACACCCTCTCAATAGATTCATGGCTCTGAACCAACATTGGTTCAGCGGTACCAGTTGTTTCCCGCACCCCAAAGAGGTCAGGCCCCACCAGCTCCATGGTTTAACGATTCCCTCAGATCTAGCAAAAGAAATTGTAGAAAAATGGAACGGAAATGGTGTAAATCCTATCTACCTGAGGACAGGAAGGTGTATAAAGACACCTTAAAAGCTCATTACATTCTCGTGAAGGCAGCCAAGAAAAACTTCTTTCAATCCAAGATAGAAAATGCCCAAAATAAGAGTAAGGAAATCTTTAGCATGGTTAAATCCTTTACCTCCCGAAAGCCAGCACAAAGGAAGGGCCATGCACGGAAGAATTGTCTAAGCAAATAGCTCAATTCTTCCACAAAAAGATCTCCGTGATTCAACAAGCCTTCACTAACATCTCAGAGGAAGAACTGACCTTTTACCTTAGTTCTAATAGCAAATTTCACCTCTTGGATCCTCCATCTTTACCAGCTTTCCCTGAATTTCAGCTTGAAGAGTCACTGACCCTTCTCCAAAGCATTACGTCTGGCTCTCCTACCGACCCATGTCCAGCGAATATCCTGAACCTATTAGCTCCCACCATAAACCCCACGGTAAACCAGCTCTTTAATGCTTCCCTATCCTCAGGCAACATGCCGAAATTATGGAAGAATGCTAAGATTCTTCCACTGATAAAAAGGCTAACGCCAAACCGACAAACCCTGCCAACTACAGGCCAATCTCCCTTCTTCCGGCCCTCTCCAAAGTATTAGAGAAGCATGTAAACAAGGCCCTCCAAAAACACATTGAAGATGGGAAGCACCTTCATGAGTCCCAATTTGGTTTTAGGGCTAACTACAGTACGGAGTCCGCTCTGCTGGAAGTGACTGAATTTCTCAAGGGTAAGCTGGACCAGGGAGGCAAGGCTGTTCTGATACTGCTTGATCTGTCAGAGGCCTTCGATACGGTCCCACATGAGAGGCTCCTGGAGAGACTTGCTAACATCGGCCTGGGGGGACCGCCTTAACATGGATGTCATCCTTCTTGGCAAATAGATCTCAGGACATCTGCCCCCCTCCCCCTTTCTCATCCCCGGTTCCGACCATGAATGTAGGTGTCCCTCAGGGCTCCATTCTCAGTCCTACCCTTTTTAATATATATCTATCCCCCCTGCATTTCTGGTAGAGGAAGAGGGCGCCAAAATTGTTTCCTATGCTGATGACACTCAGCTGATTTTTTACATATGAAAAAGGAACCGACTTTGATGGGGCAATGATTAGGTCTTGCCTCACAAATGTTTTTAACTGGCTTAAGATCAATCAGCTGAAGTGCAATCCTGACAAAACTGAAGTTGTTTTCTTTGGTAATCCAGAAACGCCTGACTGGAGCTCTTGGTGGCCAAAGATCTGCCGCCCGCGGAAAAGGAGAAAGTCAAAAACTTAGGAATTGTCATAGACAAGACACTCTCCATGTGCTTTCAAATCCAAAATCTAACTGGCGCTTGCTTTGGTATACTCCGGTTGCAAAAAAATTCCTGCCACTTGAGAGCAGAAAGATCGTGGTGCAGGCTCTGGTGACATCAAAGCTTGACTATGTCAACAGCTTGTACCTCGGTCTTCCCAAATCCCTTATCCAGCGCCTACAAGTGGTACAAAACGCGGCAGCCAGAGCCATCCTGAGACCTAAACCCAGATCTAGTATGACCCCTATTCTTAAGTCTCTACACTGGCTCTGCATAAAAGAACGGATCGACTTCAAAGCGATGACCATCTTATTTAAAGCTTTCCACGGCTTAGGAGCCGGCTACCTAAATAAGCGCGTTAATCGCTACACAACATCTAGACCCCTAAGATCTTCCAATGCCAACCTGGCCATCGTGCCTAAAATATGCCGTGCCCGCACTGGAGGCAGATCCCTCGGCTTTCTAGGCGCAAAATTGTGGAATAGACTCCCGGAGTCTCCGAGACTAACCACAGACCTACTCTCTTTCAGGAAGAACTTAAAAACCTGGCTTTTTAATAACTAATGGGTCTTTTACGCACGTTTTCTTCCTGCTGTCACGCGCCAGGACACTCTAGTCTGAGTAGCTGTGCACTTTATTAAATACACTATTTCATTTTATTTCATTTCATTAGGTCCCCGACAGTGCAAAGGAACACTCGTCCAAATTCTAGGGGCCTTATTTATGAGGCCTTGCTTCACTTTTATGCCGCCGGTGCGTCACTTTTTGTGACGCACCGGACAGCGTAAAATGTGCCATGTTGCGCCCTATTTACAAAGTGACGCATCTAGGCAGATGCGTCACTTTGTAGACCCCTGCACCATATTATACCTGCACCAGGTATAATGTATGCAGGGTGGGTGTTCCCCGCAAAAAGCCTCGTAGGTGTGGCGCATTGAAATCTATGAGAACTCAGTGCGCCACTTCTAGGACGCCATTGCATCAATATCTTACACCTGCCTCACAGCAGGCGTAAGACTGATGGAGGTTGCCCCATGTGAAAGGACACATTGCTGGAGTTGCGTCTATTTTCAGACACACCCCAGCAATGCATCACTTTTGCGCCTACAGATACGTCAGAAATACTGACGTATCTGTAACTCCTGCAACATGATGCGTCATACAGTAAATATGATGCATCCATCATGTCGTAAGGAGGGCGCACTAAGAAGTGACGCATCCCTGTTTTCACACAGCGATGCATCACTTCTCATAAATAAGGCCCTAAATGTGTTTACATCTAATATTCAGGGATAGTTATGTGGGTTTTCAATATTGTAACACAGCAGCAGCTCACCATTATTACTGCAAATAATCTCTGTGACGCCCTCCCATTTCTAATATGTTAGGCGTTGTTTTGATCTAAAAGAAACTTTTTATATGTATATTGCATGAAACATAAACACAACAGTTCTCTGCAAAATGGCTGTACTAGACTCTAACACATCAGGTACATAAAAAATAAATTAAAGGAAAACAGTATTTAAAACAATCTGTTTAAGAAATATTCAAGGTCATTAGGGCAAAACTCTGGAGAACGGAGCTGACTCTGTCAGGGGGCCCCCTGAAAGGCTGGGGCCCTGGGCCAGAGCCCACTTTGCCCATGCATTAAAACGTCTCTGGGTGCATGGTGCTGGGATCGAGGTGACGTAGTGGAAAGAATAAAAAGCCAGAGCCCTGGGAATACTAGGTCTTCCTGTGAAACCAGCCTCAAGGTGTGCGTGTGTTTATTCACACGGTATAAGCCGACCTGTCCACCAACACAACAGTCGGGACAGGTGTGGGCTGGCAGAGCGTGCCCCTAGCCCTGGGACTGCAGGGCCTGCCTGTAACCATGCTATGCGCTCGCAGGTGGCTGTCACGTTAGCCCTTCATTCACTTTTCTTCATGTGCGAACATTTTCCAGATGAGAAATAAACGTAGACTCCCCTCCGTGCATTCTAATTGCTGGGAGCAGGTCACATAAATAGCAGTCCGGGCCTCTGATCAGTGTGACAGGCTCTCGCTCCCCCCCACACCTCCCACCTCCCCTCGGGTTGAGACCCCCTTCTCCCACCTCCTGTGCTGCTCACGAGTTCCAGGCACACACTGAGTGGGAGCTTCTGTGACTGTAATATGTGCGTCTGTGCGCGCACTATCTGCTTCAGATCGTGGGAGGATTAAATTTATTCCTGCTCCGCGCCCATCGCTTCTATTTCCCGCGCTGCGGCTCCGTCTCACCGCCTTACCGGACAGGTAAGCCGTCCCCTCCCGTTCCCCAACAGGCCTCTCCCGCCCTTGGCGTCCGGCCTGCGTCTGTGTGTCGTCGTCTTGTGGCGCGCGCCATGAAGGTTAGGTGACTTGATGATCCTGTTTACCGGATGGAGAAAAGAACTCCCCCCCCCCCCTTCTCGGTGCTACAGCGTCGCTCTCTCAGACCGGCCTCTTACCTTCCCCTCAGGCTCTCACTGTCACATCTGTGGACTGCAGCACTGTGGCAATGCACTGTCTCTACCTGACCTCAAGCAGGAACAGAGAGCGTGTTTATGTTCATTTATTAGGAATTATTTCCTAACGGCTAAAACTCAGAGTACCGCACGCTGCAGAAAGGGGGACCTGTGGCTGATGTGCGGAAAGACAGTTTGTTTGGATGTGGGGAGGCGTTGGACTGGGGGGTGGCAACACATGCGGGTATCCTCCAACACGGATACAGGATATGAGGGTACCCTCCATTCGCTATTCGAAATGTTAAATTTAAATAAACATTATTACGAGATTAATCCAAATGCCTATGAGACTGCAAATTCCTGCTGAAATGCATTACACAGAGTGGTGTTACGAGAGGTAGAAATTAAATGTCTTTACCACTCGGCTTTTTAGTATCCAAATGAACGTGCCTAGAGGGCAGGCCATATGGACGGGATTCACCTTATGCAAAACGACAACTTGCTAACCTAAACTCCCCTGCACCCCCTCCGCCCCCCTCGTTGGCATTAGAGCAATATTTGCAGCTTGTAGGACTGGTCTGGTAAAACCCAGCCTTGCCCCACTGAACTTTACCTTCTCAAACATTTTTTCTTTGATATTTCTCCGAAGGTAAGCTCAGACCGGGCCCAATCCACTCCTTGTATCTGAACCGCGCTTCATTGTAATCAGCCATAACTTTCAAGTTTGTTTTGGTGTCGCACGCACGCACGTACGTACGGCAAGATGCCTGCGGTTGGCGCTTTGATAGTTTATGCGCTAGTTTTCACTAAAAACTTGAAAAATTCATAACTCCCGTTCTAGTGAGTGGATCTTTGTCATTTTAGTGTCAAATTATTTATTATATTTTTCGGAATTGATGTGGTATTTTTTTTTGTATTGTGTTTTCACTTTATTACTGTTTGTGTGTTGCTTAAATACTCAACACATTGCCTCTAAGTTAAGCCTGACTGCTTTTGTGCCGAGCTACCAGAGGGTTAACCACAGGTTAATTTAGTGACTTTTTGTGGGTCACTACGGCAAGGATTGTGGCTGTTGCTTGAAAAGCGTTCACCCCCCCCCCCAATTAAAAACCCAATTTCATGCATGTGCTAAACCTCCTGGTAGGAGTGTTAGCGCTCCCGGTGACAGGGTAAAAAACCCAGTTATAGGGTGAAATGCCATGTCAGAGGGTAAAACGCCTGGTGAAAGAGGAGAATGAAACAGCCGCTCATGTTTTGAAATGCCAGGTTACAGTGTGAAATGCTAGAACAGAGGCAAAAAGCCACTTCACTTGGTGGAAAGTCAGGTCATCTTGGTAAATGCTTGGTTAGATGGTGAAACAGTAGGTAAGGTAGTGAAACATCAGGTTATAGACTGCAGTTCCAGGTCACAGAGTGAAGTGCCAGTTTGCTAAGAGAAACCAAGGCCTCACTCAAGTCCTTTCAAAGTTATGATGATTTGTTGTGTTGTCAGGTGTCTTGGTAAAGAGTTCCAGAAATAGTAGTCTTGAGTTGGTTCTTTTGCTCCTGGACTAGGAGTAAAGAGATCCAGTGGAGTAAAGAGATCCAGTGGAGTGTAACTTCCCTTTTTTCATCAGAAACACAAAAAGCTCTGCAGTTGAAGGCCTCTTTGGCCACTCACGTCACTTGTGTACATCACATATCACTGGCTCTCCTTCTATGTAACCTCACCTTGCTATCCAACCTTACGCAGCCTCTTCTGGTTTATCCATCAATCCCATTGTTTACTTGTGTGAATCTCACTAATAATAACACCTAACTCCTGCTAATCTAATCTACAACAAGAAATTGGAGGAAATGCCTCTAACAATTTCCTAAGAGCACTTGTCTAACCCAAGAACCCAAAAAATGTGACAATAACCAATAACCACTAGAACAACTGCTAATTTTGGATTATAGAGTACCGTGCTACCTGCCATAAAGCACTTTGACGTCTTCTTAGTGGTAGGAAGCACTATAAAAATACAATTACAATCTAATACAGTGAGGTCAGAACTGGGGGGTTTGATTCCCGCCATTGTTGAAGCAGCAAGTGTCTTGATGCAGAGTTTTTATAGTGTAAGCAGGCAATATTGAAGGCATGTCTGGAAGCACAGATATGTGCACTTTCAATACTATGGAAGAGAAGATATCAGAGCCATAACTGATTCGACCCCCATGTGTGAAAGACAGGTAAGGAAAAGGGCATTTATTGTGGTTGCAACCTCCAAAAATGTTCCCAGGAATTTACAGCAACATCACAGCATCCAAGTATCACAGCATAATGCACATCCAAGAAAACACCTTCATCAAATAAAAAAAAAATATTAATAACTAACTCAGTACACTGCCTTTACATTCCATAATAACAGTACAAAAACCTCAAAACATAAGAGGTGATCGAAAGTTTTTGTTACCACTTAAAATGCAAATCCTCATATTGCGTGAGACTTTGCATGCAACTAGCAATTTAACTTTTGATTGACTCTATATACAGCACAGTTTTTTTGCTACAGTCTGTGATGCAAGAGCCTAGAGAGAGTCAGTTGTAATTATATTGGTACTCTCGGAAACTGAGTTTATGGAATCCTGAGTTTACCCTGAAGAGCGCATCATTCCCAATAAGGGAGGTGTGCACCTCATGAAATGAACATAGTCATGCACAAGAAATATCAGAACGACATGACTGAACAACCTTAGTTATCACCTGCAGCATTCCCACTTGAATAACACAGTGATCCCAGACAAGTGTAAATAATAGTAGAGGTTGAGTAAGAATGATAATTCCACTGGGTTGACTAGCTGAGCACTCTAGATGGCCGACCAAAGATGCTCTGATGACATCCAGTTACGTGCTTTATGATCTTAAATGGGAATTAGTCCACAAAATCTAGATCTGAAAAGTGAGTCTGTTCATCAGGGTTTTTAAAGCCTTGATGGGGCCACTGGTTCTGTGCACTCTTGCGGCCAAGTGCTGTGAACTTACCTCTCTAGCTGATAAGCAACCTCCACCTTGAACTTGGTGCAAAAATCAAGTTTCTCTACGATTGACAGTATGAACAGCTAATTTCACTGAAACTGATATCAAAGTTGAGACTCTGGGAAGATGTCCATTAGTGTTTCATTTATAGATATGTAAATTAGATGATTTACTGAAAATCACTTTTCTACTCGTGGCGGGGGTGCACCTTTTGAACCAATGGATAGCTTAAGCTCACTAGAAACTATGCTAGGAGCTGTTTTTGGGCTGGTACTAAATGCAAGATTTTACAAAGGCCTGTACATCCCCTACTAAAAGTAAGGGTGTCCATTTGCCACCAGCCAAATTATTTTTGTAGGTATTTTGAATCCTCCCGTGCTTATTGATGATCAGTTTGTCAAGGGGCAGGCTCTATGCTCAATGTTTGATGTTATGTTCTGTTATTTCATTTGTATATCAACCCTAATTTCTACAACATGCCAAAACTTGGAAAAGAAGCAAATAATGGAAATTTTAAACCTACCCAAAATTGGTAAAAATGGTGAAGGCTTAGCTTGGCCTGTGTAGGACCCCTTCAGCCCTGCCATGCAGGGCGGACCTGCAATGTCTCACTCTCTTTTCTATTTTTTTGCTTGTATTGTATTGTAATTGCATTTATATAGCGCTTACTACCCCTGACGAGGCGTCAAATTGCTTTTTCGGCGAGTAGCATGCTACTCCGGAAGCCATAAAAGATTAGAGGTAAATTAGTATAGTGAAATATGAAAGTGATTTGAGTGATGGATATGCTAGTCAGTTATTTGGATTGAGAAGTATAGTGGAGGGACAGAGGAGGGAAAAAGGTTTGCATTTATATAGCGCTTGCTACCCTTGATGGGGTTTTGAAGGGCTTTTTCAGTGCGTAGCATGCTACTTCGGTACCCATAAAGGATTAGTGGTGAATTAGTATAGTGAAAATATGAAAGTAATTTGAGTGGTGGATATATTAGTCAGTTATTTGGATTGAGAAGGATAGTGGAGGGATAGAGAAGGGAAAAAGGTTTGCATTTATATAGCGTTTGCTACCCTTGATGGGGTGTTGAAGTGCTTTTTCGGCGAGTAGCATGCTACTCTGGAACCCATACAGGGTTAGTGGTGAATTAGTATAGTGAAATATGAAAGTAATTTGAGTGGTGGATATGTTAGTCAGTTATTTGGATTGAGAAGGATAGTGAAGGGTTAGAAGAGGTAAAAAGGTTTGCATTTATATAGCGCTTGCTACCCCTGATGAGGAGTTGAAGTGCGAGTAGTACGCTACTTCAGAGCCCATAAAGGATTAATGGTGAATTAGTATAGTGAAATATGAAATTAATTTGAGTGGTGGACATGTTAGTCTGTTATTTGGATTGAAAAGGACAGTGGAGGCATAGAAGCAGGAAGGATTTTGAATTTTGTTTTTCGTTTGTTTGTTTGTTTGTTTTGAAGCTCACAGCAGTAGGAGGAGGCTTGGGATGAGTAAAAGGGAGGTGGAGGGGAATGAGTAAAAGGGAGGTGGAGGGAGAAGAGTCCGAGGGAGGGTTTAGGAAGCCTTGTTTTGGTGAATCGGAATAGTAAAAGAGGTATGAGATGATGCATGGAGGGGTGGAGTAGGGAAGAGCCTCGAAAGGATTATTTTAAGGATCATAGTAGTGGTATTGGGTTTGGGATGAATGAGAGAGTGGAGGTAGAGGATATATTGATATAGGTATAGGGTGGGAAATAGGGTAGTGCATTGGAAAGAGTAGTAGAAAGAGGTTTGAGATGAGTCAGAGAGTTGAGGTAGAGGATATATTGAGAGTGGTATAGGGTGAAAAATAGGGTAGTGCATTGGATATGCTGAATTAGAAGAAAAGTAATAAATAAGTAAAAGTAATAAATATAAAGATCCAAAAGTAATACATATATAGATCCATAAGTACATGGAAGGTATATAGATGCACAAAGGAAGGTAGTATATGTAGATTAAAGATGCATTAAATAAACTCTGGCTTTCAAGTGTTGTTGTACTTTAAATCAATGTTATTTATTTACTCAATCATTACAGTATGGAGGAATTAATTCAGCTCACTAAGGGCATAATTAGTGTCAATGGTATAAAACCAAGAGTAAACCAGTTAGGCACAATGAGGTCGTGCTTGTCTGGGTAGATTTATGATAAAGAAATAGCTAAGTATTTACTTTTTTAGCATGTTTTTTATCATATTTATTACATCTTTTAGCACATCTTTTAACACTTGTATTTTTATCAATATACATTGTGTTTTAATATTTACAGGTCTAATACGAAAAATTCCTTTATATAGAAGACTGTATTTAAGGTGCTTCTAGTATTGGTAAAATAATGATTTTAACTCTTTTAATAATTCTTATTTAAAGAAGTATTGATTGATTTAATTTTATTACTCGATAAAAGTTGTGTATTTATGTTTATATTTATATTTATACATATTTATATGAATTGTAACCTGTATTTGGTGCAAAAGACATGGGTTTTATCATAATTGACGCTAGTAACTCTTCCATGGTTATGATTTAGTCACCTGTATTAATTTGTAATTGTTGCACTGGCACTTTAAATTTAGGGGTAGCACAAAGCAGCGCGTCATGTGATCAAGGCCTTTGGAAGGCCGAAACGCGTTATGGCGGTGGTGCGTGGCAGCAAAATAAACTGAACTTAGCACCAGAAACCTTGGGTCCGTGTTCGTCTTTTCCAGGGGAAACTGGAGGTTTTGAGACGAAGCCAACGATATATATATATATATATATATATATATATATATATATATATATATATATATATTTGTAGATCAATAGTGAAGTAATTGTAGATAAATAGTTATGATAAAAAGATTTACTTATTTATACAGTCATTTATATACATGTTAAAAACATAGAATAATGTAACTATCAGTAATATGTACATTTGTTAAGCAGAACTAATGAATATCTATATATATATATTTTTTAAACATAATCATTTTACACGTTTATACAAAGCAATACACATATGTAGGTACATATCTATAGTACAAATAAATGCTTATATACAGAGAGATATGCTGTATATTTCTGTCTGTGTGTGTATGTGGTTATGTGGGAAAGAGCCAATTCTTAGGTAGTTTTCTGAAGATAAGTTGGTTATCCATGGATCTTATGTTGGGGGTAAAGAGTTCCATAGTTTGGCTGCTTGAACAGAGAATGATGTGCCACCCATTGTTTTTTTCTTGTATCTTGGGATTTTGAGGTGAGGTGCCACTCTAGAGTGGAGGTTCCTTTGTTGAATGTGTTTGGGGATTTATTCCTGTTGAAGAGCGGTCCCCTTCCATGTATCGCTTTGTGGGTGATACAAAGCAGCTTGAACGTGGCTCTTCTGGCAATCGGTAACCAATGCAGGGCTTTCAAGGCAGGGGAGATGTGGTCTTGCGGTTTTATATGTAAGAGTAGTCTGGCAGGCGAGTTCTGAATCCGTTGTAGTCTTTTCATGGTTGTTAAAGGTGATCCATGGTAATGGCTATTGGCGTGATCGAGTTTGGACAAAACAAGGGAGTTGGTAGCCTGGACCTTGTGTGGAAATCCCAAATGGGGGAAGATTAGTCACAGAGTTTTTATAGTAACAAAGCTTGATCTTGCTAATTTGTCCACTTGGGCATTCATCGATAGCTTGGAGTCCATGGTCATTCCGAGGTTTGTTACTTCCTTCGATATTTTAGGCGGTGTTCCTAGGTCATTAGGCCATGTGGTGAGCGGGTCATAATGTTTCCAATCGCCACATGTGAGTATTTCTGTTTTGGAAGCATTCAATTTGAGATGGCTCCATGTCATCCATTGATCCAAGGCTCTGAGACAACTGAAAATTGGCGAGTTTCCAGTGTCTTTGGGGCATTGCAGTTGAAGGAGTATTTGCGTGTCATCTGCATAGTTATAGCACGTGAGGTGAAATTGATTGATTAATGATGGTAATGACTTCATGTAGATGTTGAAAAGCATGGGCGAGATAATAGAGCCTTGAGAGACCCCTGCTTTTGTGAAGTACGGTTTGGATGAGAAAGGTGGAGTATGGATGACATTAGTTCTGTTGCGAAGGTAGGATGCGATCCAGTCTAGAGCAGTCCCCTCTATGCTGACTTCGTAGAGTCTTTGAAACAGAGTGTCATGGTCAACCGTGTCAAAGGCAGCCAAGAGGTCCAAGAGAAGTAGCACAGCAACCCCTTTGCAGCCAACTGTGTTCTTCAGATCATCCCAGTTGGCAAGGAGGGCAGATTCTGTGCCTCTTCCTGGACGGAATCCCATTTGGAAGTCTGAAAGTATGGCATTCTCTTCAATGAATTGTGACATCTGGGCGAAAGCTGCTCTTTCTATCAGTTTGCCCAGGAAAGGTCCATTTGAAATCGGTCTGTAGTTGTTAGGGTTCAGCGGGTCCAAGTTTGTTTTCTTCAATAATGGGCGTATGTATGACTTTTTGAGTTCTTCTGGAAATATTCCGGTAGTTAAGGAGTTAAGGAGTTGTTGATGATTCTCCTTACTGGAGTGGCAGCAGAGGTTGTTAGAAGAATTGTCTTGAAGGTTTGCGGTGGACACGGATCAGAAAGGCTGCTGGCAGGCCTGCTTGCTTTGACCAGGTCCATAAATTCATTGTGTGAAATGTGTTGGAAGGGACGGAGAGGCAGGGTTAGCGTATTCTTGGATTGTAGCTTTGTAAAGGGGTTAGTGCTGATGCTTTGTCTCTGTTTTAAGTATGAGTCCAACATGTCTGCTTTGTCCGTGTAATGATTTGCTAGTTTGTCTCTGAACTCTTGAGTAACGGGATGAGCTGCTTCTAGGCAATTTGGTTTACAAAATTCATTGAGAATTTTATAGAATTCTTTATTTGCACATTTAGCATTTTGAATTCTGTCTGAATAGTATCTTTTCTTCGCTTTTTGATAGCTGACTTGTATAATCTGTTAATTTTCTGTAGGCGAAGTTTGTCTTGGCTGGCGTTTGTTTTGAGCCAGGCACGTTGCAGCTTTCTAATTTGTTGTTTTATGTCTTTTATCTCTGTATTTCTCCAAGGTGCTTGTTTTCTTTTGTTCTGTTTTTAGTGGTATCAGGATATCAAAAGCTTCCTGTAGCTACTCATATAGTTTTTTGCACAGAATTTATTGTTTCTAGATCTGTACTGGATGTTAGTTGTGTTTCTAAGTGTTCCAAATTGAGTTTGTTTCACGGCCGATAGGTGGATGCATGTAAGACGGTTTTAGGTGCGTCGCTTAGTGTTGTTTTATATTGAAAGGCAAGAAAATGGTGGTCTGACCATGTGACTGGAGTCATCGTTTGAAAGGTAACTAGTTCTGTTTCAAGGACAATCTGATGCAGGTTTAGTGCTTCTATGTCAGCTAAGATTGTTTTCGGATGGGGCATATTGGGTTTGTCAAACCAAATGTTGAGGTCACCCAGAACACATAGGTTGGGGTGTAGTGTTATCAGGTTTAAAACCGTGTCTAGAAGTGCGTCTGGGAATGTTGCCTTGCTAGGTGGAGGTCTGTAAAGGAGCAGGAAGTTACAGGAGGAAGATGGTGTAGGATTGCATCTGGTGAAAAGGGCCTCACAATTTTTTATGGAGACGTCGTCAAATTTAGTGATATGTAATGTTTGTCTGAACACAACAGCTAAGCCACCTCCTTTTTTGCCTATACGATTTTTGGTGATTGTTTGATAGCCTAGAGGAATGGCATCATGCAGGACTGGAGCCATATCATCTCTCAACCATGATTCAGTTATGAATAGTATGTCTGGTTTTGCGTCAGTGAGAAGGTCGTGGATGTGATGTTTGTTTTTAGAGAGCGAGCGATCGAGCATTTATTAGTAGACAGTTTAGAGAATGTGCTTTGGAGATAGTGTGACTTTGTTTTGTAGAGGAATGACACCATGAGACATTTTGGCAAGAGCTGCAGGGATGCTGGAGAGAACAGGATGACCATACTGTTTTAGCAGTTCTCCGCAGATTAAAAAAAGATCCTGGTCATGATTGAGCGGCATTGATAGAGCTGTCTGAGAGATCATGGTCATGTTTGAGTTGCATTGCAAAAGCTGTTTGAGGGATCCTTGTCATGAGTAAGCATCACTGACAGCCTTAAACATTTTGAACAGTTGCAGAACCAAGCAGTCGCATCTGGTGATTTTTGAACGTGGTAGGGTGTACAGCTTGCCAGGAGTGCACCCCTTTTTTCAACATTTGCCTTGAGAGTTCTCCATATGTGGGGAATTACCTTAATTGTGCCAATGCCAGCATTTTGTTATGGGTACCCCCTAATGCCAAGAATTACATAAAATATTCCAGTACCAGCATTTTGTAATTGATACTGCACATATAGCATGGGTGGTCCTTATTTAAAATATACCCTTGAGTATTTCAGAGCCAGCATTGTATCATGGTTTGCTTTCCCCAACCTGCCCTCTCAGGCCCAATATACCCAAAACTGCTCTTTCTAAGCCAAATAATTATCTCCAGTTTGCAAGCGCCAGCATTTTTCCACAGGTGCCACTATGCCAAGAATTTCTGCTAGTATGTGTGGGCCTGCATATTGCCATGGGTGCCCTTCCTTATCCCAAGAATTATCTCCAATATGCCGTCAGCAGTTTGTTACCTTGGGTGCTGCCATAAGCCTAGAATTATATTGAGGAAACCATGGACAGTGGCATGCTCACAGTGATAAAACATGCAAACACACTCTTACTCACTCACACTCTCTTCTTCTCACTCAGATTAATTCCCTCAGATTCATTCTCTTCCCCCTCACTCATGCTCACCAACACTCTTTCAGCAACTCAGTCTCACTCATACCCACTTTCACTCACTGTTGCTCACACACAAACATACTCATACTCAGTTTCACGCTTATTTACAAACACACACACACTCGCACTTTTACTCTCACTGATTCGGGGCCCTAGTGTAGCTGTACATGTTGTAGCATTGATAACTGCTCTCCTGACTCACTTCACTCACTCTCACAATCTCCAATCACTCACTCCTTCTAAAGCACTCCCCCTCCTTCCATCACTCCCTTACACTTACTTTCCCTTATTCATACACTCTCTCAAACTCCGATTCTCACTCACTTTCACTCACTGACACTCATACACAGTCACACAGAATCTCATTAACTCACAATCACAAACACACACACACACATGCACAGAGAAACACCTTATATTTTTTAGTTATCTTGCTTCCTTTGCTGGCAACTTGCAGGGTCCACAGCAACAGCATAGCAGGAATCTATGGCTGGGCATTGGAACCAGTAAGCCATGATGACAAACGAGGAGCCAGGCAGAACAGCAAGGCCAAGTTTGAAAAGGGCACGACCCACCACTGAACCTCTACCAGCTTACTGATAGGACTGGAAGCACAGCTCTATAAGAAGCTGGGACAGTGCTTGGTATCCTGGCCCTGCTGCTTTGTGTGGCTTCTCATTGGCCTCAGGGATGCACTGACGTGTGCTCTGACAGCCCCATTTAGCAGATATACTGTGCTACTACCTGAGGCATGCCCAGTATGTCTGCTAAATAAAATGGATTGTGCCTGTGTGAGGGGATTATAGTTCAACTACACCCATGCATCTATGCGCGCTTGCCCGCGCTGTATTTTTAAGCCGACCTCTGTAGTTGGATTGTGCCTCAGTCTGTCATTAGAAGCCCCGCAACGAGACTGAGAAGACTGACCAGCGCGTTGGCAGTGCTAATGAAAACACAACTTTTGTGTTTTCATGAACACTGTTCGGTTAAATAAGTAGCAGTGGTAGCAAGGGGCAGTAAGTGGTGGCTCACCGAGGCATGGCTGCACCCGGAAGCCCCTGTTAAGGAGCAGCCACTGGCACTGAGGCTGAGATTGAACAGAGCTTGTACACACACATTCAAAACAGTTTCATAAGGTTGGCACTTGAGTGCCTGTCTAGAGAACAGTTACTTAGGCTGTGACTGGGCTGATCCAGGTAACAATTACCTACTAGGTACTTCTCGATATGTGGAAAACCAAAAAATCAAACAAATGGCACGTCTCTTCTAGAGCCAGGGCCAGACTGGGAACCAAAACCGGCCCTGGCAAAGTGCTCGGCCGCCCCCCGGGGGGTTGGGGGTGCGCCCGAGCTGTTTGCCAGGGCCTGTTTCATCCGATTTGGTTACAGAGGCCGATATCGCAGGTATGCTGCAAAAGCGGCCCTATAACAAAAACGGCCCCCCCAGGGGCCCAAAACCGGCCCCCACCCTGGCAGCCCACCGGGGAAATGACTCGTGCCCGCTACGGCCAGTCCGGCCCTGTCTAGAGCTGAGTAAAGGATCAGCCGTGATGTAGAAGAACGTGATGTAGAAGAACGTGGCCTGTGGCACAGTTTGGATGCAGAATTGTGGATTGAAATATATTTCTAAATCTAGGTTTTGAGTCTGGTCCTGGAATACCGAAAGATAACAAATATCAGGATAGAGGTAAATCTGCAGAGCAGCTGTGAGGTAAAACACACTGCATTATCAACTGCTGGGACCATGTACTGTACGACACAGAACTCTGAAGGCTCCTTTAGAGCTACACCTGCAGTGCTGAGTAGGAAGCAGTGTTTGCACTTGTCAGGCTGATGCTTACACTGTTTGCCTTTATGAAGAAAGATAATTCACCATAATTTGTTCAATTAAAATACATTTTGGAAGGAAGGCATGTCTTCAGCTATTCATGAAATCAGTGCTGTTGCCTGGAGATGGCTGACGTAGATGTTTTGATGACTTGATTAGCGATTGAAAAATTGCTTGGGCCCAGATTTTCCTGGTCACAGCATTAACCGGTCCCCCCCCTGCTCTTGAACATATGCAGTCTGTAATCTCAGCTCCTGCTTCTTACATTAAAATAGTGGTTTGTTGTGGTGTAGCTGAAACCCAAGTCTCTTGAGCCTGGGTTCCTGGCACAGTTTACTAGCTTAGCACAGTGCCTGGAAGACTTTCAATCAGGGCCGGACTGGGAACCCAAAGCAGCCCTGGCAATTTTGATGGACCAGCCCCTCTGCTGGTTTTGTTACCGGGGGCCGATATAGCAGCACCGCAGCAAAACCGCCCCCAGTAACAAAAATGGCCTCCACCGCTGCAATATTGGCCCCCACCCTATCAGCCTCCTGGGGAAACGCCCGATGCCTGTTACTGCCAGTCCGGTCCTGCTTTCAGCCCTTCGCAGGTGGATCCAATTGCTATGGTACTAGTTTAAAAACCCCACCCTGGACTGTTCTGCACTACAGAATGTGGTCCAGGGTTGGTTTCAGAGATTACTTTTCCGACACTAATTGCGCCTTTTATTCCACCCTCACCTGAGTTGCAAAAGAACAGTATACGTTTGGCATGTAGACTACCATTTGGGGTTGCAAACAGTTCTATAAGAATACACGTCTGTGGATTACAGCACACTATTTGCATATACCCGCATTTTTGATGACAGCTGATGTAGGTACCTGGGTTGAGTGCCAATACGGAGACCAGTTGTCACATGTCTGAATGAGAGTATGGCAGACCGTGCCTTTCATTATTCCAAGGGCGATAAAATGAGTGCCATTGAACTGGGTGGCAGTAATACCTGTTTCTCGGGGTGTAGAGATAATCAATGTGGTACTGTATATGATTTTTATACTTGTCCCTCAACTTCAGGAATCTGGTATAATTTTTTATTTCGTAAAAGGAAGCATATTAAGTATTCTTTTTGTTCCTCAGTACAGCAAAGCATGAGTCGGTCTCTAACATTGATTTTCCATTTATTAATGTCCTGATCTTACATGAGTATGTTGTCTCCACCAATTAATTTCCAATCAGATGTAAAGACATGCTTACTCTCATGCTTCTAGTCCTTCCTAGTTGCTCTCCATTAGGAGTTTGTAAGGAGTCTATTTCCTGAGTTTGCTTTTCATGTCTGTTGGCAACAAGCATCTGTCACTCCCAATCTCCTTGCTGAGCATCTAGACCCACCCATGTCTTGTAAGTCTGTTGTACTAAGATACCAGCACTTACCGCCCCATTAGTGGTACCTGATATGCCCATATGGTCTTATGGAGAGACAAAATCGTGTTTCACTCCTTAGAGATGACCCCTCCAGAAGAAAAAGCTTTAGCAAAGCCAATTATTCTTGGCTCTAAAAAGCCACTCTCTTGGCTTTGCCATTGCTTTTTTTATGGCCGTAAGCAAATGCATGCATCATGATGCATGTCTTGCATTTCGCAATGGGTTTTCGTTTAAAGAAAACCCATTTTAAGTGGGCCGCTGCTGTATGCACACGTCATAACATAGGTGGGAGCATGTGTAGTAACACACAGTGGCAGCAGAGGCGTGTCGCCCCACTGCTCACTGAGTGAGCAATTAAAAATGGAAAAATAAAATTATAATAACTTAACGTTATTATAATTTTATTTAAATGTACTGGCTCCGTTCTTTGGGAGCGGGTCGGGCCAGGCTGTTTAGTGGGTGGGGGAGGAGTGGTGGCACCCTCCTAAGTGCGCATGAATGTTTGCCCGGTCCTCTGAGGCCGGCCAAACATTCATGCATACTTTGCATGTTCTACACCCAGGCTGCAGTACAGCCTGGGTGGAGAACATGCCCAGGGTCCCATTCCCTGTCTGAGCACTGAACAACGGCACTCAGACCAATCACAACGCGGCTCAGGGGAGCCTAGGTGTTCACCAATCACAAAACTGCATTGCAGCATTGTGATTGGCTCAGGGGAGCCTGGGTGCTTCCTGCTTACACAGAAGGCAGGAAGAGGACGAGAAGCCGGAAGAAATGGGGCAGCCGGCCGGCCGCATCCAGGTAAGTGGGTTTTTTAAACTGTACTTTTACTTCCTATCTTCTGTCCCCCCCACACCCTTTTGGTAGCAGCCGCTACTGGTAACACATGGAGGAAATTTGTAATTTTTCATCATAATATGGTGGGCAGGCATGTTGTCAAATTAAAGGGAAAAGAGGAAAATAAAAAAGAAGCGAGCAGCCCAGTGTGGTGGGGAGTGTATGAGAAGTATTAAGGAGCAGGGAGGTAATGAAAGCATGCAGAGGAGAGGAGCCCAGATACAAGCAGGAGAGAGAGCAAGTAAACACATACACTCCTATGGTGTACTGAATGAAATTCTTTTTAAAAAAGTGCCTTGTCTAGTCAGCATTGTGAAGAATACAATTCATTCAGTCGGAATAATGTAAGCCTGAAATTGTCTTGGAACAGATAGTTACAAGAATCGTGAGGAAAGTCATAGAATCAACAGAAGACACTTGAGAGAGATAACAAAACCATCCAATCATGAGCACGCTGCTGGTCCAAAGCCTTAGGTCTACCAACAGCAGTGCCTAATTTGTTGAAAAAATAAGCATAGGGGCTCAAATTTCTTCTTACAAGCCCACTGCCAGTCATGTTGAAGGCCTCAATTGGCCTACACTAAGGCCTCCTACATAGCTGCCGAGGTTTCAGATTGCTATGAGTGACATTTCAACGACTATGAGTGACATTTTCCATCGAGCAAAATCAAGCAATGAAGACGAGGGAAACATATAAATATCAGAAATTATACCCATTTGAGCAACAAGAAACTCTAAGAAGTTAACTGCTGCAAAGAACCAGAACAATATGCAGCCAGGACACAGGCATTCTGTGAAATTCAAATAAAAGCTGCTACTTTGATTCTTTATTAGATTTGCTGAGTGATAGCACAACAACTGTTTACTTTATATTAATATACCGACTCAGTGACTTTTTCTCTCAGGCACTTACTTCTTTAGTTGGAGGTTGTTCTCAGGCAGGTGGCACACACAGAGTGTCCTCACTCTGGGGGCCCCGCATGGTTTGGCACATCATGACTGACAGCAGCAGGCTGCCGGCAGTCCTGGCGCCGTGGCCCGGTGGGCTGGGGTTGGGTCCTGGGATGAATACTGCTGTGCCGTGGGAGTGGCGAGAAGCTGCTCTGTTGCTGCACTGACTCTTTAAAGGTTCACGGAGACTTGGACTGGCCTCACACTCGAGTCAGCCACTCAATGGGGTTGTATCGTGCGGCGGGATGGATCCATACCGCCACGGTGAGCTGAGCAGCTAAAAGCTCTCAGCCTCTTCCATCATATTTGCCCAGCACTGTAGACTCACCTGGCTGACACCAGCAAGTCAGCCTCCCGACGCTGCCTGGTCCGGCTGGGTCTGTCTCACGATGGCTAGTCAGCCAGCACTGGTGGGACCAGGGTCATGTTAGCCTCAGAGGGTAGGTCAGGCCCTCATCTGCCACAGGATCAATGTACCTCCGCAGTGGTGCGAGCGGCATGCTCAGCTGCGCTGCAATTACCCACACTGAGCTGAGCAGCCTGATTAACTTGAACTGCCGCTCGCGCCAGTGGTGATACCAAAGGGGATGATGGACGGAGCGTTAGAGCAAATCAAACACTCACCCCCAGTCAACTGATCTGGGTTTAATCCATCCTCATTCTTTAGCTCACTCCACCACCCCAGTTCAGACATGGCCATATGCAAATCAGTCTGACCCTGTGCCTCATGGGAACAGTCCAGCCCGAACTGCCAAGCCATGTCTTCCCTGGACCGGAAACAAGCATCCTGGGACCGGTTTCGGGTTCAAAACCCTCATCAGCCAGGCTATCTTGAATCCAGTGGCAAAGTGAGCAAGGGACCCACGTCTGGGCATACCCTGCCAACTTAGGGCGAACAAAGCGATACCAAAGGGGATGATGGACGGAGCGTTAGAGCAAATCAAACACTCACCCCCAGTCAACTGATATGGGTTTAATCCATCATCATTCTTTAGCTCACTCCACCACCCCAGTTCAGACATGGCCATATGCAAATCAGTCTGACCCTGTGCCTCATGGGAACAGTCCAGCCCGAACTGCCAAGCCATGTCTTCCCTGGACCAGAAACAAGCATCCTGGGACCGGTTTCGGGTTCAAAACCCTCATCAGCCAGGCTATCTTGAATTCAGTGGCAAAGTGAGCAAGGGACCCACGTCTGGGCATACCCTGCCAACTTAGGGCGAACAAAGCGATACCAAAGGGGATGATGGACAGAGCGTTAGAGCAAATCAAACATTCACCCCCAGTCAACTGATCTGGGTTTAATCCATCATCATTCTTTAGCTCACTCCACCACCCCAGTTCAGACATGGCCATATGCAAATCAGTCAGACCCTGTGCCTCATGGGAACAGTCCAGCCCGAACTGCCAAGCCATGTCTTCCCTGGACCGGAAACAAGCATCCTGGGACCGGTTTCGGGTTCAAAACCCTCATCAGCCAGGCTATCTTGAATCCAGTGGCAAAGTGAGCAAGGGACCCACGTCTGGGCATACCCTGCCAACTTAGGGCGAACAAAGCGATACCAAAGGGGATGATGGACGGAGCGTTAGAGCAAATCAAACACTCACCCCCAGTCAACTGATATGGGTTTAATCCATCATCATTCTTTAGCTCACTCCACCACCCCAGTTCAGACATGGCCATATGCAAATCAGTCTGACCCTGTGCCTCATGGGAACAGTCCAGCCCGAACTGCCAAGCCATGTCTTCCCTGGACCAGAAACAAGCATCCTGGGACCGGTTTCGGTTTCAAAACCCTCATCAGCCAGGCTATCTTGAATTCAGTGGCAAAGTGAGCAAGGGACCCACGTCTGGGCATACCCTGCCAACTTAGGGCGAACAAAGCGATACCAAAGGGGATGATGGACAGAGCGTTAGAGCAAATCAAACATTCACCCCCAGTCAACTGATCTGGGTTTAATCCATCATCATTCTTTAGCTCACTCCACCACCCCAGTTCAGACATGGCCATATGCAAATCAGTCAGACCCTGTGCCTCATGGGAACAGTCCAGCCCGAACTGCCAAGCCATGTCTTCCCTGGACCGGAAACAAGCATCCTGGGACCAGTTTCGGGTTCAAAACCCTCATCAGCCAGGCTATCTTGAATCCAGTGGCAAAGTGAGCAAGGGACCCACGTCTGGGCATACCCTGCCCACCAGCCGACTGGACTATGGGAACACCCTCTACGCCGGAACCACAGCCAAACTTCAAAAAAGACTCCAGCGCATCCAGAACGCCTCCGCACGACTCATCCTGGACATCCCCCGACACAGCCACATCACCGGACACCTGAAAGACCTGCACTGGCTCCCCGTCAGCAAGAGAATCACGTTCAGACTCCTCACCCACGCACACAAGGCCCTCCACGACCTGGGCCCCAAGTACCTCAACGACCGCATGACCTTCTACACGCCCACCCGCCAGCTACGATCAACCAGCCACGCCCTCGCCACCGTACCACGCATCCGCAGAGCCACCGCCGGAGGAAGATCCTTCTCCTACCTGGCAGCCAAGACCTGGAACTCCCTCCCCACTCACCTTCGGCGAACCCAGGACCATCTCTCCTTCAGGAAGCAGCTCAAGACCTGGCTGTTCGAGCAGTAACTTACCCCCTCCCCCAGCGCCTTGAGACCCTCCCGGGTGAGTAGCGCGCTCTATAAATGCCGTGATTGATTGATTGATTGACGTCTGGGCATACCCTGCCAACTTAGGGCGAACAAAGCTATACCAAAGGGGATGATGGACATACCCTGAAACCGGTCCCAGGATGCTTGTTTCCAGTCCAGGGAGGACCTGGCCTGGCAGTTCGGTCTGGACTGTTCCCATGGGGCACAGGGTCAAGACTGATTTGCATATGGCTGGGTCCAAACTGGGGTGGCGTAGTGGGCAAAAGAACGATGGATTTAACCCAGATCTTTTGACTGGGGAGAATGTTTGCATTGTCAGCATTCCGTCCATCATTTGTTTGCTGTAACACTTTTTGCCCTAAGTGGGATGGGTATGCCCAGACGTGGGTCCCTTGCTCACTGTGCCACTGGATTCAAGCTAGCCTGGCTGAAGAATGGTGACATACCCTGAAACCGGTCCCAGGATGCTTGTTTCCGGTCCAGGGAGGACCTGGCCTGGCAGTTCGGTCTGCACTGTTCCCATGGGGCACAGGGTCAAGACTGATTTGCATATGGCTGGGTCCAAACTGGGGTGGCGTAGTGGGCAAAAGAACGATGGATTTAACCCAGATCTTTTGACTGGGGGAGAATGTTTGCATTGTCAGCATTCTGTCCATCATTTGTTTGCTGTAACACTTTTCGCCCTAAGTGGGATGGGTATGCCCAGACGTGGGTCCCTTGCTCACTGTGCCACTGGATTCAAGCTAGCCTGGCTGAAGAAGGGTGACATACCCTGAAACCGGTCCCAGGATGCTTGTTTCCGGTCCAGGGAGGACCTGGCCTGGCAATTCGGTCTGGACTGTTCCCATGGGGCACAGGGTCAAGACTGATTTGCATATTGCTGGGTCCAAACTGGGGTGGCGTAGTGGGCAAAAGAACGATGGATTTAACCCAGATCTTTTGACTGGGGGAGAATGTTTGCATTGTCAGCATTCCGTCCATCATTTGTTTGCTGTAACACTTTTCGCCCTAAGTGGGATGGGTATGCCCAGACGTGGGTCCCTTGCTCACTGTGCCACTGGATTCAAGCTAGCCTGGCTGAAGAAGGGTGACATACCCTGAAACCGGTCCCAGGATGCTTGTTTCCGGTCCAGGGAGGACCTGGCCTGGCAGTTCGGTCTGGACTGTTCCCATGGGGCACAGGGTCAAGACTGATTTGCATATGGCTGGGTCCAAACTGGGGTGGCGTAGGGGGTAAAAGAACGATGAATTTAACCCAGATCTTTTGACTGGGGGAGAAGGTTTGCATTGTCAGCATTCCGTCCATCATTTGTTTGCTGTAACACTTTTCGCCCTAAGTGGGATGGGTATGCCCAGACGTGGGTCCCTTGCTCACTGTGCCACTGGATTCAAGCTAGCCTGGCTGAAGAAGGGTGACATACCCTGAAACCGGTCCCAGGATGCTTGTTTCCGGTCCAGGGAGGACCTGGCCTGGCAGTTCGGTCTGGACTGTTCCCATGGGGCACAGGGTCAAGACTGATTTGCATATGGCTGGGTCCAAACTGGGGTGGCGTAGTGAGCAAAAGAACGATGGATTTAACCCAGATCTTTTGACTGGGGGAGAATGTTTGCATTGTCAGCATTCCGTCCATCATTTGTTTGCTGTAACACTTTTCGCCCTAAGTGGGATGGGTATGCCCAGACGTGGGTCCCTTGCTCACTGTGCCACTGGATTCAAGCTAGCCTGGCTGAAGAAGGGTGACATACCCTGAAACCGGTCCCAGGATGCTTGTTTCCGGTCCAGGGAGGACCTGGCCTGGCAGTTCGTTCTGGACTGTTCCCATGGGGCACAGGGTCAAGACTGATTTGCATATGGCTGGGTCCAAACTGGGGTGGCGTAGTGGGCAAAAGAACGATGGATTTAACCCAGATCTTTTGACTGGGGGAGAATGTTTGCATTGTCAGCATTCCGTCCATCATTTGTTTGCTGTAACACTTTTCAGCCCTAAGTGGGATGGGTATGCCCAGACGTGGGTCCCTTGCTCACTGTGCCACTGGATTCAAGCTAGCCTGGCTGAAGAAGGGTGACATACCCTGAAACCGGTCCCAGGATGCTTGTTTCTGGTCCAGGGAGGACCTGGCCTGGCAGTTCGGTCTGGACTGTTCCCATGGGGCACAGGGTCAAGACTGATTTGCATATGGCTGGGTCCAAACTGGGGTGGCGTAGTGGGCAAAAGAACGATGGATTTAACCCAGATCTTTTGACTGGGGGAGAATGTTTGCATTGTCAGCATTCCGTCCATCATTTGTTTGCTGTAACACTTTTCGCCCTAAGTGTGATGGGTATGCCCAGACGTGGGTCCCTTGCTCACTGGGCCACTGGATTCAAGCTAGCCTGGCTGAAGAAGGGTGACATACCCTGAAACCGGTCCCAGGATGCTTGTTTCCGGTCCAGGGAGGACCTGGCCTGGCAGTTCGGTCTGGACTGTTCCCATGGGGCACAGGGTCAAGACTGATTTGCATATGGCTGGGTCCAAACTGGGGTGGCGTAGTGGGCAAAAGAACGATGGATTTAACCCAGATCTTTTGACTTGGGGAGAAGGTTTGCATTGTCAGCATTCCGTCCATCATTTGTTTGCTGTAACACTTTTCGCCCTAAGTGGGATGGGTATGCCCAGACGTGGGTCCCTTGCTCACTGTGCCACTGGATTCAAGCTAGCCTGGCTGAAGAAAGGTGACATACCCTGAAACCGGTCCCAGGATGCTTGTTTCCGGTCCAGGGAGGACCTGGCCTGGCAGTTCGGTCTGGACTGTTCCCATGGGGCACAGGGTCAAGACTGGTTTGCATATGGCTGGGTCCAAACTGGGGTGGCGTAGTGGGCAAAAGAACGATGGATTTAACCCAGATCTTTTGACTGGGGGAGAAGGTTTGCATTGTCAGCATTCCGTCCATCATTTGTTTGCTGTAACACTTTTCGCCCTAAGTGGGATGGGTATGCCCAGACGTGGGTCCCTTGCTCACTGTGCCACTGGATTCAAGCTAGCCTGGCTGAAGAAGGGTGACATACCCTGAAACCGGTCCCAGGATGCTTGTTTCCGGTCCAGGGAGGACCTGGCCTGGCAGTTCGGTCTGGACTGTTCCCATGGGGCACAGGGTCAAGACTGGTTTGCATATGGCTGGGTCCAAACTGGGGTGGCGTAGTGGGCAAAAGAACGATGGATTTAACCCAGATCTTTTGACTGGGGGAGAATGTTTGCATTGTCAGCATTCCGTCCATCATTTGTTTGCTGTAACACTTTTCGCCCTAAGTGGGATGGGTGTGCCCAGACGTGGGTCCCTTGCTCACTGTGCCACTGGATTCAAGCTAGCCTGGCTGAAGAAGGGTGACATACCCTGAAACCGGTCCCAGGATGCTTGTTTCCGGTCCAGGGAGGACCTGGCCTGGCAGTTCGGTCTGGACTGTTCCCATGGGGCACAGGGTCAAGACTGATTTGCATATGGCTGGGTCCAAACTGGGGTGGCGTAGTGGGCAAAAGAACGATGGATTTAACCCAGATCTTTTGACTGGGGAGAATGTTTGCATTGTCAGCATTCCGTCCATCATTTGTTTGCTGTAACACTTTTCGCCCTAAGTGGGATGGGTATGCCCAGACATGGGTCCCTTGCTCACTGTGCCACTGGATTCAAGCTAGCCTGGCTGAAGAAGGGTGACATACCCTGAAACCGGTCCCAGGATGCTTGTTTCTGGTCCAGGGAGGACCTGGCCTGGCAGTTCGGTCTGGACTGTTCCCATGGGGCACAGGGCAAAGACTGATTTGCATATGGCTGGGTCCAAACTGGGGTGGCGTAGTGGGCAAAAGAACGATGGATTTAACCCAGATCTTTTGACTGGGGGAGAATGTTTGCATTGTCAGCATTCCGTCCATCATTTGTTTGCTGTAACACTTTTCGCCCTAAGTGGGATGGGTATGCCCAGACGTGGGTCCCTTGCTCACTGTGCCACTGGATTCAACCTAGCCTGGCTGAAGAAGGGTGACATACCCTGAAACCGGTCCCAGGATGCCTGTTTCCGGTCCAGGAGGACCTGGCCTGGCAGTTCGGTCTGGACTGTTCCCATGGAGCACAGGGTCAAGACTGATTTGCATATGGCTGGGTCCAAACTGGGGTGGCGTAGTGGGCAAAAGAACGATGGATTTAACCCAGATCTTTTGACTGGGGGAGAATGTTTGCATTGTCAGCATTCCGTCCATCATTTGTTTGCTGTAACACTTTTCGCCCTAAGTGGGATGGGTATGCCCAGACGTGGGTCCCTTGCTCACTGTGCCACTGGATTCAAGCTAACCTGGCTGAAGAAGGTTGACATACCCTGAAACCGGTCCCAGGATGCTTGTTTCCGTTCCAGGGAGGACCTGGCCTGGCAGTTCGGTCTGGACTGATCCCATGGGGCACAGGGTCAAGACTGATTTGCATATGGCTGGGTCCAAACTGGGGTGGCGTAGTGGGCAAAAGAACGATGGATTTAACCCAGATCTTTTGACTGGGGAGAATTTTGCATTGTCAGCATTCCGTCCATCATTTGTTTGCTGTAACACTTTTCGCCCTAAGTGGGATGGGTATGCCCAGACGTGGGTCCCTTGCTCACTGTGCCACTGGATTCAAGCTAGCCTAGCTGAAGAAGGGTGACATACCCTGAAACCGGTCCCAGGATGCTTGTTTCCGGTCCAGGGAGGACCTGGCCTGGCAGTTCGGTCTGGACTGTTCCCATGGGGCACAGGGTCAAGACTGATTTGCATATGGCTGGGTCCAAACTGGGGTGGCGTAGTGGGCAAAAGAACGATGGATTTAACCCAGATCTTTTGACTGGGGGAGAATGTTTGTATTGTCAGCATTCCGTCCATCATTTGTTTGCTGTAACACTTTTCGCCCTAAGTGGGATGGGTATGCCCAGACGTGGGTCCCTTGCTCACTGTGCCACTGGATTCAAGCAAGCCTGGCTGAAGAAGGGTGACATACCCTGAAACCAGTCCCAGGATGCTTGTTTCCGGTCCAGGGAGGACCTGGCCTGGCAGTTCGGTCTGGACTGTTCCCATGGGGCACAGGGTCAAGACTGATTTGCATATGGCTGGGTCCAACCTGGGGTGGCGTAGTGGGCAAAAGAACGATGGATTTAACCCAGATCTTTTGACTGGGCGAGAATGTTTGCATTGTCAGCATTCCGTCCATCATTTGTTTGCTGTAACACTTTTCGCCCTAAGTGGGTATGCCCAGACGTGGGTCCCTTGCTCACTGTGCCACTGGATTCAAGCTAGCCTGGCTGAAGAAGGGTGACATACCCTGAAACCGGTCCCAGGATGCTTGTTTCCGGTCCAGGGAGGACCTGGCCAGGCAGTTCGGTCTGGACTGTTCCCATGGGGCACAGGGTCAAGACTGATTTGCATATGGCTGGGTCCAAACTGGGGTGGCGTACTGGGCAAAAGAACGATGGATTTAACCCAGATCTTTTGACTGGGGGAGAATGTTTGCATTGTCAGCATTCCGTCCATCATTTGTTTGCTGTAACACTTTTCGCCCTAAGTGGGATGGGTATGCCCTGACGTGGGTCCCTTGCTCACTGTGCCACTGGATTCAAGCTAGCCTGGCTGAAGAAGGGTGACATACCCTGAAACCGGTCCCAGGATGCTTGTTTCCGGTCCAGGGAGGACCTGGCCTGGCAGTTCGGTCTGGACTGTTCCCATGGGGCACAGGGTCAAGACTGATTTGCATATGGCTGGGTCCAAACTGGGGTGGCGTAGTGGGCAAAAGAACGATGGATTTAACCCAGATCTTTTGACTGGGGGAGAATGTTTGCATTGTCAGCATTCCGTTCATCATTTGTTTGCTGTAACACTTTTCGCCCTAAGTGGGATGGGTATGCTCGGACGTGGGTCCCTTGCTCACTGTGCCACTGGATTCAAGCTAGCCTGGCTGAAGAAGGGTGACATACCCTGAAACCGGTCCCAGGATGCTTGTTTCCGGTCCAGGGAGGACCTGGCCTGGCAGTTCGGTCTGGACTGTTCCCATGGGGCACAGGGTCAAGACTGATTTGCATATGGCTGGGTCCAAACTGGGGTGGCGTAGTGGGCAAAAGAACGATGGATTTAACCCAGATCTTTTGACTGGGGGAGAATGTTTGCATTGTCGGCATTCCGTCCATCATTTGTTTGCTGTAACACTTTTCGCTCTAAGTGGGATGGGTATGCCCAGACGTGGGTCCCTTGCTCACTGTGCCACTGGATTCAAGCTAGCCTGGCTGAAGAAGGGTGACATACCCTGAAACCGGTCCCAGGATGCTTGTTTCCGGTCCAGGGAGGACCTGGCCTGGCAGTTCGGTCTGGACTGTTCCCATGGGGCACAGGGTCAAGACTGATTTGCATATGGCTGGGTCCAAACTGGGGTGGCGTAGTGGGCAAAAGAACGATGGATTTAACCCAGATCTTTTGACTGGGGGAGAATGTTTGCATTGTCAGCATTCCGTCCATCATTTGTTTGCTGTAACACTTTTCACCCTAAGTGGGATGGGTATGCCCAGACGTGGGTCCCTTGCTCACTGTGCCACTGGATTCAAGCTAGCCTGGCTGAAGAAGGGTGACATACCCTGAAACCGATCCCAGGATGCTTGTTTCCGGTCCAGGGAGGACCTGGCCTGGCAGTTCGGTCTGGACTGTTCCCATGGGGCACAGGGTCAAGACTGATTTGCATATGGCTGGGTCCAAACTGGGGTGGCGTAGTGGGCAAAAGAACGATGGATTTAACCCATATCTTTTGACTGGGGGAGAATGTTTGCATTGTCGGCATTCCGTCCATCATTTGTTTGCTGTAACACTTTTCTCCCTAAGTGGGATGGGTATGCCCAAATGTGGGTCCCTTGCTCACTGTGCCACTGGATTCAAGCTAGCCTGGCTGAAGAAGGGTGACATACCCTGAAACCGGTCCCAGGATGCTTGTTTCCGGTCCAGGGAGGACCTGGCCTGGCAGTTCGGTCTGGACTGTTCCCATGGGGCACAGGGTCAAGACTGATTTGCATATGGCTGGGTCCAAACTGGGGTGGCGTAGTGGGCAAAAGAACGATGGATTTAACCCAGATCTTTTGACTGGGGAGAATGTTTGCATTGTCAGCATTCCGTCCATCATTTGTTTGCTGTAACACTTTTCGCCCTAAGTGGGATGGGTATGCCCAGACGTGGGTCCCTTGCGCACTGTGCCACTGGATTCAAGCTAGCCTGGCTGAAGAAGGGTGACATACCCTGAAACCGGTCCCAGGATGCTTGTTTCCGGTCCAGGGAGGACCTGGCCTGGCAGTTCGGTCTCGACTGTTCCCATGGGGCACAGGGTCAAGACTGATTTGCATATGGCTGGGTCCAAACTGGGGGTGGCGTAGTGGGCAAAAGAACGATGGATTTAACCCAGATCTTTTGACTGGGGGAGAATGTTTGCATTGTCGGCATTCCGTCCATCATTTGTTTGCTGTAACACTTTTCGCTTTAAGTGGGATGGGTATGCCCAGACGTGGGTCCCTTGCTCACTGTGCCACTGAATTCAAGCTAGCCTGGCTGAAGAAGGGTGACATACCCTGAAACCGGTCCCAGGATGCTTGTTTCCGGTCCAGGGAGGACCTGGCCTGGCAGTTCGGTCTGGACTGTTCCCATGGGGCACAGGGTCAAGACTGATTTGCATATGGCTGGGTCCAAACTGGGGTGGCGTAGTGGGCAAAAGAACGATGGATTTAACCCAGATCTTTTGACTGGGGGAGAATGTTTGCATTGTCAGCATTCCGTCCATCATTTGTTTGCTGTAACACTTTTCGCCCTAAGTGGGATGGGTATGCCCAGACGTGGGTCCCTTGCTCACTGTGCCACTGGATTCAAGCTAGCCTGGCTGAAGAAGGGTGACATACCCTGAAACCGGTCCCAGGATGCTTGTTTCCGGTCCAGGGAGGACCTGGCCTGGCAGTTCGGTCTGGACTGTTCCCATGGGGCACAGGGTCAAGACTGATTTGCATATGGCTGGGTCCAAACTGGGGTGGCGTAGTGGGCAAAAGAACGATGGATTTAACCCAGATCTTTTGACTGGGGGAGAATGTTTGCATTGTCAGCATTCCGTCCATCATTTGTTTGCTGTAACACTTTTCGCCCTAAGTGGGATGGGTATGCCCAGACGTGGGTCCCTTGCTCACTGTGCCACTGGATTCAAGCTAGCCTGGCTGAAGAAGGGTGACATACCCTGAAACCGGTCCCAGGATGCTTGTTTCCGGTCCAGGGAGGACCTGGCCTGGCAGTTCGGTCTGGACTGTTCCCATGGGGCACAGGGTCAAGACTGATTTGCATATGGCTTGGTCCAAACTGGGGTGGCATAGTGGGCAAAAGAACGATGGATTTAACCCAGATCTTTTGACTGGGGGAGAATGTTTGCATTGTCGGCATTCCGTCCATCATTTGTTTGCTGTAACACTTTTCGCTCTAAGTGGGATGGGTATGCCCAGACGTGGGTCCCTTGCTCACTGTGCCACTGGATTCAAGCTAGCCTGGCTGAAGAAGGGTGACATACCCTGAAACCGGTCCCAGGATGCTTGTTTCCGGTCCAGGAGGACCTGGCCTGGCAGTTCGGTCTGGACTGTTCCCATGGGCACAGGGTCAAGACTGATTTGCATATGGCTAGGTCCAAACTGGGGTGGCGTAGTGGGCAAAAGAACGATGGATTTAACCCAGATCTTTTGACTGGGGGAGAATGTTTGCATTGTCAGCATTCCGTCCATCATTTGTTTGCTGTAACACTTTTCGCCCTAAGTGGGATGGGTATGCCCAGACGTGGGTCCCTTGCTCACTGTGCCACTGGATTCAAGCTAGCCTGGCTGAAGAAGGGTGACATACCCTGAAACCGGTCCCAGGATGCTTGTTTCTGGTCCAGGGAGGACCTGGTCTGGCAGTTCGGTCTGGACTGTTCCCATGGGGCACAGGGTCAAGACTGATTTGCATATGGCTGGGTCCAAACTGGGGTGGCGTAGTGGGCAAAAGAACGATGGATTTAACCCAGATCTTTTGACTGGGGGAGAATGTTTGCATTGTCGGCATTCCGTCCATCATTTGTTTGCTGTAACACTTTTCGCCCTAAGTGGGATGGGTATGCCCAGACGTGGGTCCCTTGCTCACTGTGCCACTGGATTCAAGCTAGCCTGGCTGAAGAAGGGTGACATACCCTGAAACCGGTCCCAGGATGCTTGTTTCCGGTCCAGGGAGGACCTGGCCTGGCAGTTCGGTTCTGGACTGTTCCCATGGGGCACAGGGTCAAGACTGATTTGCATATGGCTGGGTCCAAACTGGGGTGGCGTAGTGGGCAAAAGAACGATGGATTTAACCCAGATCTTTTGACTGGGGGAGAATGTTTTCATTGTAAGCATTCCGTCCATCATTTGTTTGCTGTAACAGCTCGCGCCAGTGGTGGCATGACGATGCGGCTATTAAAATGAGTTTGACAACTGTGAGAGACTCAGACACTGTCTCCTCAGTAACCATTTTGCGCGCTGACAGTGATGCCTGATGTCGCAGTTATCATGCCGCTGTGGTGTCGGGTTGTGTTATACTGTATCACAGTTGCTAGCATGAGCACCGATAAGCCAGCCCCTAAGCATTGCGCACCTTGTGCTGCCACATCTTTGAGTATAGGCGTACCGGCTTTGCTTGCCAACTGTGGGAGGTGCTTTAATGCGTGATTTTGCATTTTAGTGTGGTGATGCGGACCACCACACTGAAATGCGTTACTCTAACGCCTGATGCGTGGTACCTGGCAGGGCTGCTCCTAATTGTATTCCGCCTCCTACATTATCATTCCATCACACTTTTCCTATCTCTTTCTCTCACCCTTCCAGGTGCTTATTCTATGTTGCCTTCTGCCTTTGTCATTTTGATAGCATATTTCTCTTCCTCTCTCTCTCTCTTTTTTCTGGCTTTCTCTTTATTGGCCCGAGCCAAAGTCTGATGATAGAAGAAAGTGCTGGTCTCCAAAGGTGAGTGCCAGTAGCCCGCCTCATTCAACCACAAGTTTAAGCACTGGGAAACAGACAAATCTGTCTGCTACCTAGACCGAAAAAAGCCTAGGATCCTACAATTCAGTTGCTGCGGAGACAGAAAACCAAGCTAATGCCTGCAGATGACCCAATACAGAGAGGCTAAGGCTGGAAAGGGCATTGGACTTTTGTGAAATCATTAATACAATATTGAATGTACATCTTGGTTAGCCAAATTTTCGGGTTTCAAGAAACACAGACTTTGTTGATTTATTTATTTTACCTTACTTTGAGCATGAACAAGATTGTATCAGGCATTGAAGGACGAGGCATATAAAAAAAATGTTTACACAATAGAAGAAACGTGTTGTAACCTCCTGTTGGTATAATGCATCCTCCCAATTGATGTTCTCTTCCCTGCTGCTCAGACAGCGTGTGAGGTCATTGGAATGTTGAGAGTGTTGGTGTTTGGATGAGTGTCAGTTAAAGTGAATAGGCTGAGCAGCAAGGATGCCGCTCCTGTTGGGTCATTACATGGGAATCTACCATCTTACTGATAACCTGTAACTGAAGACATAATTTAAAGAATAAAGCTGCAACCGTAATCTACATGACTTGGCTATGTGGCTTCTTTTGTGTCAACACACTGATTTATTGTGAAAGGGTTATAAACATTTACTTAAATTAACATTAACTGAAATGAAATAGTTTACTAAAAGTTAGGAGGTATTCAGTACTAATAACAGATCGATAGTATAGTAACATCTGGCAGAGAAACGCCCATAATGCATAGGTCCAAGGAAAGGTGATGAAGCTTAGAGCGCCAGGTTTGGACATTGAATGTCAGGTGAGGACTGCCATAGAGTGTCAATTATGGTCAAACAGGGCCAAGCTAGGTTAAGAAGGATTTGTGGACATTTCACCACGTGGCAAAAACCGAATCACTCTCGACACCACTGTTTGCCCTGCGGTGTTTGCCTGTTGTGTGCGTGCCCCCACGTAATCCTGCTACCCTTCCCAACCTGCTGACAGTCATTTTCCCACCTGTAACTGCAGTGCTACTTAGTTAGGAGCTGCAGTGCAGGCAGCAGAATGCCCCTCGGCAGGATCAACATGACCCAAAGTGTGCACCGGTATGGGGTGCCTGTTTAGAACATAAAGTCCACAATTGGGGCAGAGAGTAGCAAGATGGAGCAGAGAGTTCCAGATCAGGCTATAAAACCTTAGATTTCTGTAATGAAATAGCACGTATCCAAAATGAATACAGCATTTTACCACATGGTGGAAACGTTACTCAGATGGCAATGTTTGCCCGAAAGGGGCATATGTTGTATTGATAAATTGTTTATTTGGCTGACATGGATTACATTTCCTATTGGCACCCATATTACCTCGGACTCCAGAGAAAACGTCCATTGTGGCCGAACAAACTGCCCCATAGTGAAGTTTGATGTGCTTGTATCAGCAGATAGCTTTCCTGAGGGAGAGAGGGCCCTAGCCACAGAAACCATTCTTTTGAGGATCGTGGGGGCACATGCATCAAGCAAAATACTGTTCGCAAACGGGCCGATTCGCAGAATCGGCCCCTTTGCGACCGGTATTTTGCCATTTGTGATGCATCAAACCCAAAGCAAACCCCAAAATAGGGAATCGCAATTTTTGCGATTACCTATTTTGCAAATGCATTTAGGGAATCGCAATTTGCGATTCCCTAATTGCAATGCAGGAAGCATGAAAAAATTGTGACCCTGCATTAAGGAATCGCAATTTACCACCAACTTCAAGTTGGTGGTAAATTGCAAATCCTTAGAAAAATGCACTATTTTGCATTTTTCAACGTGCCATGTGGCGCACACACATGCCCTTAGGGCATGTATGTGCGCCACATGTGCACACTTACCTGTTTTGGGGGTGCATCAGGGTGGCCTTTTGGCCCCCTATCACCCTTAAAATTGCATTCGCAATTTGCGAGTACCTATTTGGTACTGCAAATTGTGAATGCTCTCCATTCATTCCTATGGGTCTCTAGGCCCATAGGAATGAATGGGAAGGCATTCCTTAATAGTGAATCACAATTTGCGATTCGCTATTAAGGAATATGTAGGAATCGCAATTTTTTTTGCAAGACCTAAATGCATAGGTAATTGCGCTCCCTAATAGCGATTCCTTAATAATCGCTATCAAGGATTCACAATTCCCTACTTTGATGCATGTGCCCCTTGGTGTCTTATAGTCATAGTGAACTCATGCCATATGCTAAAGTGTTTTGTGTGTGCATCCGAAGAAACCTTTTTCTAATAGAAAAAAAAACACTGGTCTCTTGGAAAACTACTTCGTGGTGGCCCTTGTTGCTGGCAGCAAGGACCATCTATCATATAAGGAGCTCTATTATTCTTTTGTTTAATGGAAAAGCTTTGAATTGATAGTCCATATTTCCCTAATATGACGTAGGGTGATTTTTGCTCCATAAAAAGCACTGCTTTTCGCAGAAATAAACACACTTCCCCGGAGGTCGATGCATTTTTTTTGTTTTGATACTAAGAAAAGATTTTTTGGGGGGGAGGACAAAGAAGAATTGTAGGTTTGTTGGTTGCATTAAGGCCTAGGTAAGACAGAGCGCGAGGAGAGGGAAAACCTGAATCACAAGTTTATTGGGGGGTAGGGGGAGGGGGTTGGAAGCAGGAGTTCTGGATATTTCCATCCCAACACCTGTTGAGGAATCATACTAAATAGGCTTATGATACTGAAAGTTTGTTGCCTACCTGCATCTAATTTAGGTATACAAAACTTTCACTTTGCACAGAGAAATTCCCATTCCTAATTCACTGGATCAGGACTGGCAAACGTGTTAGTGTATTTTTGAATGCCTGGATTTGAACATGTTGTGGTTGGAGTGGGTTTGTGTGTGGTCCTGGATCAGTTATCTCAATTAGTTGGTAAATGCCCTCCATTTCCTTTGTTTTTGGATCATCACAAATCCTTTTGTCGGTAGTTTAATACCATGGAAATGCATGCAAATTTACTCCTGTCAAGGGAAGGACTGTTTCAAGGGTGGGCGAGGGAATGAACAACATCAACATTAATGAGGATCCAGGGAAAACTATGTCTATATGGAGGATTTATTCCCACCTAGATCAGAAAAGGGTCAATGTACCAAAGCACGTGTGCATTACAGCCTGAGTAAGAAGAATTGTGCTCCTGGTACATTCTTAGATATGATGCCTATGAGAACTGGGATATTATTCCTTTAATTCTCTGGGCATTCCATACCATTTGGAATTTTTCTGTAAACATATCAGTGACAACATTTTCAACTTTTTCAACCTATCTTTTGTGAATCAGGCCTTAAATTTTCTTCACGAGCAAAATATCAGTGCCATCCACATATGTCAACACAAACACGTGCATTACCAGACTTACCCCTTCTAACAGTATGAAGTACTGCTTCCCAGTCCTTGCTGCAAAGACATCCCTAGTACAATGTGAGGACAGTTTGTCAATATGCAATTATCAATCAGTCGGTTGAATTTCTTTTTTAAATTAAGTTATTGTCCTTGTCAAAGGCTTTGACTTTTTTATCAGTGTGAGAAGGCACCAGGACCACCTGTTCCCACTTGCTAGGAAAAGATGTATTGGTCAAGAATGTGCCAAATCAGCTTCAGCACGAAATACTTAAGGTGCTTTTGCAGAAGTGTGTTCCAACATGCCAATCTCTCAGGTACCCATCCTAGTACTTGCGGAATGGGTATAGCTTTCTATTAGTTACTTGGGGAGCTAATTGGGTTTAAGAAGGAGTGTCATTCACAGACAATACCTAAAGCTTTGAGAATTATTATGGTGGCATCAGAACACACTGCTGATACAAGGGGTAGAATTGTAATAGAACTTGACAAAGTCACTGTCTAGTCCATTGTGACTGTTAGACCTGCCATCCTTAGGTTTGATTCCCCCCAAACTATTTGCCTTACACCTCCTGTTTTTACTGAATTCGTTTTTGTTGGGCTTAGGACTCTGCACACTTTACCACTACAGACCAGTGCTAAAGTGCTTGTGCTCTCGCCTTTAAACATGGTAAAATTGGGTTACACTCAATTAGCACATTTAATTTACTTATAAGTATGTACTAAAGTGGTACTTTAGGTACCTAGGGCCTTCAAAGTAAATGCTACTAGTCGGCCTTCAGCACTGATTGTGCCACCCACTTAAGTAGTCCTTTAAACATGCCCCAGGCCTGCCATTGCAGCCTGTGTGTGTTGTTTTTTAACTGACATTTCGACCTCACAAAATAAAACGTTTGCCATGGCTAAACCTTCCTTTTAATTACCTACATGTCACCCTAGGGTAGGTCTAAACAGTCCATTGTACAGGGTGCAGTGTCTTTAAAAAGTTGGACATGTGCTTTTAACCTTTACATGTCCTGGTAGTGAAAAACTCTTAAATTAGATTTTCACTACAGCAAGGCCTGCCTCGTCCACAGGATACCTTTGGGGGACCTTATCACATTTAATAAGGAGAAGGTAGGAATGTCAATTTTGGTGTCTAAGGAATTGTAATTTAAAACCCTCTTTAATGATTAAGTTGGATTTTGAGTCACAATTTTGAAAATGCCACTTTTAGAAAGTTGGCATTTTCTTGTCACAACCATTTCGTGACTGCCTCCTGGGTCACAGGGCTAGGTGTAGCTGGCAGTTGGTCTCTGTGTATAACAACCAGACAGTAAGACAAAGGTGGAATAGTTGTTGGGAGGATGGGCCATCTCTGACTTGATGGAGGGGGGGGGGGGGGTGGAGCTGTCCCCTATCACATTTTATATTCACAAGGACCTTGCCTCAGCACACTCAGAAAGGGCTTCACACTAGTTGTTTGTGCCCCCAGAAAAGCTGGAGTCAGGGCAAGGGGCAGGAAATTCCAGGCACCTCTGTAGGGGGAGGACTCTAGAAGCTTCTCCCACTTCAATGTGTGCACCAGTTATAAGTAGTGGACCCTCAGACCCAACTCTTCAGTACACATATAGACCTGTGGAAGGCTCAGAAGAAGGACTGCTGTGCTGCTGCCTTGATGTCTGAGTGAAAAGGACTGGACCTGCATCTTGAACCCAGGACCACCAGAATGACTCCTAGAGCTAGTTGGCTGGCCTCCTGATCAGAGGCTCAGGGTCAGCAAAGGCTCCAGCCACTCTGACCCCTACACATGGATCCTTCCTGTTGTGAGTTCTAACCCCCAAGTGATGCCACCCCAGTCCTGGTCCCTTGGAAGTGGGCCTGAAGATGCTCTACCAGCCTGGCTGTGGTTCTAGGAGAACTGACACAGCACAACGCATTGCCTTGCAGCTCCTCATCGGAGCTTGATGCACAACTCAATCCCGACAGAGGACGCCTTAGCTCCTCGGAACTGCTGCTGGTTGACGCATCCACGACACAGGACCTTGTATCGCATCCTCTCAGCTCTTCGGAACCACCGCTGTGCGATGCATCCTTGACGCACAACTTTGCATTGCAGCTCTGCAGCTCCTCTGAACCACCGCTGCCGGACGCATCCTCGATGGGGGACCTCACACTGCTCTGCCACCAGGATTTAAGATACTTTGTTCAACAGGCCTAATGTGGTCCCTGTACCTTGCCCGCGCTCCATTGTGGTCAGCCTGAACTTGTGACTTTGTCCTGGTCCAGTGTGACCAGATGACCACAGTTGGTGCTTTGTGCTTTTAAGCACTATTTTAATCTAAAACTTTAAAATTGCATATCTCTGGCTCTATCGATTGATTTTTAGGCATTTTGGTGCCAAAAAATATATTAAAATTACTTTACATTTCTAAATTCGTGTTGGATTTTTCATGTGCTGCAGAAACGTGCTGCAGAAATACTTGACACATTGCCTCTTAGTTAAGCCTGACTGCTTTTGTGCAATTCTACCAGAGGGTTAAGCACAGGTTAATTTGGTGTTTGCTTGTGTTTTACCGTGACCAGCGTTATATTTGATGCTGGAATAGGGTTTCACAACCATCAACCAGTAACCCAATTTTCTACAGTGACTAATTTGAGAGTCCAACCACATTGGCTACCAGAAAAAAACACAGCAGCAAATGTTGTAGTCATTTGTATACATTGGTCCATTTTGGCAAAAATGGTGTAGTCCTCCTCTATTTGATACTGGAAGGTGATATATGAAATGCACTTTCCTTTTCTAAAAATGACTGTACAGTGACCGCTACAGAATGTTAGCTGTAATGCAGAGCTCACATTCACATTGTGTTTCTTGACACGTAAATGGGTGTGACAGTGCACACTGACACCCAAGAACTTTGCAGAGCTGCTGACCTCATGCGATGGTCACCAGAGCTTTCAGGCAGGTTAAACATGCGTGGCTGAGAAACAGAATCTATGGGCCTGATTTCGAGTCTGGCGGTCTTCCAACCGCCAAACTTGCGGTGGCGCAACAGTGGTGGTCCGCCGTATTACGACTTCTAAAGTCATTGCGGCGGTAAACAGTCGGCTGCACCAGGAAACAGTCATCCCCTGGCAGTGGCACAGGAGCGACACAACGCAATATGCTGCGCAGGGACTTGTTCAGTGGTTTGAAAACCCATGACTGCTCTTGGTGCCTCTGTGACACTTTCCAGCTCCCGATGGGGAGGCTTCAAGCGACGGAGGAGGGAGAGGGATGGTAGGGAGAAAGCGATCATAGAGGGATAAGATAGATAGGAAAGAAGGAGAGAGAGAATGGATGGATGAAAAGAGAGAGATAGAGTGAGGAGACAAGGGGAGCGAGGCAGGTTTGAGCATTTTGCCAGGGCTGCTTTTGGTTCTCCACTAGATCCCAGCCAGCGCTCTTCACACTCGGGACAGAAGCCATTGCGGATGCAGACGCAACAATGCAGAACTCAGATGTTGTTCATCATTCCCCCTCCCTTCCCCCTTTCGGAGTTTTTTTATATAGTGTTAACCTGACCCGAAGTTATCAGGTATCAGGACGCATTGCATGAGCACCAGTTGTGTTACAGACGGACACATTCATTTTTATTAGGCAATGGGAGATTAGGTGATTTGCCCTGAATCGCAGGATGTTGAGCGTCATTGCCAAGACTGGAACCCGGTTTCCCTGATTTGAGATCGACCACCATAACCGTTAGGCCACATCCTATCTCCACATCCTCTCCCTTCAACAGTAGAAGCTGCAGGAGAGCTCTCCGTACTACAACAAGAATTTCTTGAGGAGCTGAAGAGAGCTCTGAGTAGATCCCTTTTGCTCTTTAGGCAAAGGCAGTCCTGGATCTATGGAAAACTCTGGACAAGTGCACCACTTAAATCATTGAATCTAAGCCATTGCCCTGAAGGCTCAAGATGTGCCTTAGAACAGACTATTCAGCTCCAGGTCAAATGATTTGATCAAAGTAGGTAGAAGCATACTTTGCGCATTCGAGGATGACTTATAATTTCAATATTAAAATATAAAATGCAGGGGCTTTGAATTGATGATGCTTATACTTTTGACTAATTGTAAGGGGAAGCAGCAAACACTTCCACTATTGAGCAATGGTTTTGAAAATCCGCTCCCTTTATTCATTGGAGGCAATACATACCAGCAGAAATAAGAGAACACGAAAAATGTATCTTACAAAAAGGACATCATAATTTAAATTTGTATTTAAATAGGGTCTGTGTCAAAGAAATATCTGTGCCTAATGCGCAGGAACATAAAATGGACAGAGTTTAAACAGAATATCAGAACCAAAAATATCGTTGGCAAAATATCGTGTCAAGAATATCGAGGACAAAAATATTATGAAGGTAAGTTTCTATAGGTAAGTAAAGTTTTACTATACATAACTCCACATATATGTACCTTGACGATATCGATATCTTCAAGGTATGTAGATGTGGAGTTAAGAATAATAAATCTATACTGACCTATTTGCACTTATCTTCTCAATATTTTGATCCTCTATATTTTTGACACCATATTCTGTCGACACAATATTTCTGGTTCCGATGTTCTGTCAGTGATCCCCATCTCCCTAATTTATTATATTGTGTCTTCTCTGCATGTGTACAACATATTTTGTGGTATAGTAGCGCATAGCTATCACATATCTAAAGTTTCAATATTACAGGAGGCTATTAACGAGAGTTACCACGACTGTATTCCTGTAATACCTTGGAATAAAAGGAATAGCCCACACTGTTAACGCAGTAAGAGATTAAACACAATTTCCACATTATGTAATAGAAAGAGGCATTACAAATGATAAAATGAAAAGAAAAGATGTAACCCTTTTCTCTGATTCCCTCTACCCTAAATGTATATAATAGCAAAAAATAGAAGGAAAATGAACCCAAAAAATGTATAAGAACCACCCTGTTATACAACTCAAACGTAAAGAACAAGGACTAGGAATTAATCTATGATCTACAAGTTTAAGTGATGAGCCTTCAAATTATTTCTAAAAAGAAGCAGGGAGTGAGCAGTGCTTAACTTGTAAAAAAATAAGTGCCAGGGCTCTCATCAGGAGGCCACTGTAGCTTGCACCACACATTGCCTCTGCCATGCCGCACTAATAGTAACAGCACAAACACTAACCATCACACTCCTACAAGTGTGACAATTCGGACTATTTCAGGCCCCCAAAGCTATAAGAATGGCTTGGGTGGCAGGTAATAGTCATTTCTAATGTATATTGAATTAATAATGAATTGTTGAGGTCATCTCTAAATTAGCCAGACAGCGCCACTTTGTGCAGACTGTCACAAGCGCTGGTGTTGACAATTAACTGCCGGTGCCGAGCGCCGGAAACCTCCGGCTCAAATTAAGCACTGGGAGCAAGCCAGTCAAAGACTAGGAGGGAAGCTATTCCACAAATAATGAGCATGGGAAGAAAAAGGCTTGTTTTTCAGTTTCCGGCCTTTTTCTCCAAAGACTGCATTAGATAAAAGGGTTTGCAATTTTTGTGCCAACTTTTACTGAATGCATTCTAATTTGGCAAATCGACCTATGTTCTAATACATAGTGGGCGGTACTTCAACCTACCTCATAAATATTAATGAGGTTGGTCGTATATTGCGACCCACTACGGTTGGCTAAAATGACCGGCATGGTAGTCTGCTGGGGTCAGCAGACCACCATGACTGTGATTGCTTTTAAATAAATATATATATATTTTGTAATGCTGCCCTTTTTCCCAAGTGATTCCTTTAAAAAAAAGAAAATGTACCATTTACAAACTTTATTTAATATTAAGCAGTGGTCCATTGAACAACTGCCTACTCTTAAATTATTTTTTTACTATTCACAAAGGGAAAAGGTCTCATGGGAACCCCTTTCCATTTAAAAATGGATTCCTAGCTCCTTTTATTTGGTGGTTAAATATTAATGTTTAGCGACTGGATTTAATTTGCAAAACTTTGATGCATACCTTAAGGAATCAGTATTTGGAAGAAACACCCTCAAAACTCCCCTTCCAAATAGCAATTCCTTAATGTTTCCTAAACTCATTTAACAATTTGGAAAACCATTTCCAAATTGTTAAATGGGTTTAGACATTTAATATTGTTATTTAAAAAGTGTTTTAGTGGTTGCAAACCCTCAGATTTGCCAAATTGGAGGGTTTACAAATCTTAAAACCCTTTGTATATGAGGCCCCTAGTCACTTGTCAGAAACGTGTTACTTGTAGCAAAAATGTATCTAATGAGCAGATAGCAGGATCTTCTCCCCGATAAAGGGCAAGTTGGTCTTGTGGAGGTGATATCATTCATGAATACTAAGCTCATTATTCTCCCAAAATCCTACTTCCTGTTGCCAGAACTGAAAGCAAGGTTATGGTCTGCAAAATGTGCAAATGTGAAATTTTTAATAATATATCCTCGGGCCTCCTAGAGTCATGAACCTTTTCAAGCATGGTCAATAGGTACTTCAATCGAATATGAAATAACATCCATATATCTTTATGAAATATACCACTAAATATATATCACTGTACTCCTTGTCATACATATGTGAACAATAATACTGTAAAAAAATATCTGAATACTTGGTATGTATATATCTTATATATATTTTCACAATTCCTTATTGTCTTGCTCAGTACAATAGAATAGGAGTTCAGTCAGTTAACAGTTAAGTAAACTAGGAACTGCTGATTGGGTTTTTTGGGGTCAAAAATATAAATTATTTTGGTGATCTATTGTTAAGAATGGGAAATATACTTAATAACTAGGGGTGGGAATTTTTTTAAATAAATAGTAAACAGATGAGAAACCTCGAGCAATTCCTCCTGTTTTCACTGGTTTTATATTGACTACCCTGAATTAAAAACAGGTGGGATGCAGCCTGGATCCCCTGAAACACATGTGAGGAATGCTGTGAACAAGGAATTATTGTGCCATCCAGCACTTCCCAGGGCAGACAATGCAATTCACCAATCTCCACAGCTGGGGTGGCCTGAGTGTGGTATCTGTCTTGTAGAGTGCTAGGAGTACCTTGTTGGCAGGTGCTGCACACAGGCTGTCCTGCTGAGAAAATTACTATTAGGTGCCTTGTCGGGGGCATAGGCAAGGAAATTACCTTAATGCAATTACCATTAAGTTAATTGCATTGCCTAGTTCATCACAGTGCTCCTAATAGCAACTCTGTTGGACTTTCGACTTCGTTTTTTCAAACCTGTGGAACAACCCTAATTTCCCTCTGCAGGTGGAAAAACCTTCCAAATTTCACCAGTTTGGAAATTCTCCAGTAATTCCTCAACCCCTGCTAACAATGAAGTTAAACCATTTCTGGAGATTTAATATTTTAAAGTACATTTGGGAGTGATTAGTGCGGGAGTTTAAGGCTTCCTTTTATATCTAGCACAACGTCTAGCAGGCTACTCGCTGAAAAGTGCTTCAACACCTCATCAGGGGTAGCAAGCGCTATATAAATGCAAACCTTTTACTCTTCTATACCTCCACTAACCTTCTCAATCCTATTAACAGACTAACATATCCACTGCTCAAATTCATTTCATATTTCACTATTCTAATTCACCACTAATTCTTTTTGAGTTCCGGAGTAGCGTGCTACTTGCCAGAAGAGTGCTTTAACGCCTCGTCAGGGGTAGTAAGCGCTATATAAATGCAATTACAATACAATACAATTACATAGTATAAATACGAGCTTACCAATGGTGACCTCCAGTTAACCTTCTTTAAAGGTAAAAGCAGCACAAGCAAAGTTATGACCACACTTTAATCCTTTGATGATGTTTGTCAGAAACCCCTGTCTTATAATATTCTTGGCATAGATCCAGAGAGAGGTTAAGAAGATTCAACATAGTGAAGTGAACTGCATTAGCAAGGACCAGGCTAATGTTCCCACAAGTAGCAGAGCTTCCTCTTTTCTGTGGGTGAGAAGGGGATTGTAGAAATACATATCCGAAAGTTGTTAAGTAGCCACATAAAGAATTTCTGTTGTAGTTTTGCCAACACTAACAAGTTACCAATTGTTTGGCTTTCTCCCAAATTAACAGTCAACGTAGTATTCCTCAATAGAAAGCCAATAGTAGTAACTTTTAAACAATCAGTTACTGTGCCATACTTCAGTCATGCATCAATCTATTAGTAGGGATTTGTTAACTAAGTATGAAGAGGGTAGCGGCCAAGCGCGATACCATGAGGGTGTGTTTGCTGGGTTCCCCGGCCTGTGGCCTAAAATCCAGGAAATATCCACAATAGTGACACCCATTCTTTCTTCAAAATAACACCAACAATGAGGAAAGATAGTTGCATTTACAAACTAAAGCCCTCATGGATCTCTTCAGGGAGACTTCCAGCAAAAGTGTAAATAAAAGGGCCATGCTCCGGAGATGCTCGCTGGCAGCAAAGATGGCCACCACGGCGGACTGGGAATCTTGCTGATTCAGCAATGTGAGAGACCAGAGATTGCTGCTGTCCCAAGGGCTGATACCCTACTGTGCAGAACACAGTAAGCAAGCGTATGCTACAGCAAGCAAAACAGAGCTGGTGGGCAAGGTGGCGGCCTGTGTACCATAAAGGGAGATCAGGCCCACCTTCAGGCACCCAATGGCATGGCAAGCACGACGATGGGCCCAGGCGGTGAACATGAGTGGAGGCCCTTCGAGGTAGACTGAGGCAAGCCCAGTGGATGTCAATATGTCTGCCCATGGCCTCAATGGCCAGTCAGAGGAGCGGTACTGACTGCCTACGAGAGGAAGGTTGGGCCCACTTGGTGCCCCTGGTGTGTTAATAGGCAGCTGTTTTGGCCCTAAATGTGAGGACCTGCAGGGGGTTGACCCAAGACTAGAGGGATGTGCGACCTTTGAAAACGGACCCCGTAGAGCTTGCTGGCAGTTAGGTGAAAGGGAATATTGCCACTAGATGGTGCGCCCTATGAAAGAAGGAGACCTGGAGGCCTTTAAAGAGCTGTATTGATGTGGAGTAACTGTGAAAATACAGTTGTGTGAACATTAATGCCCATGAGTAATGGCTAGACTCTAGAGTAAAGAGCTCAAAAACTAGCGATAGAGCTAAGTAGACCAGGAGAGTAACAGCGCTAACCGTTATAGGCATCAGTGAAACATAACAAAGAATCCAAAATGGTGAAAAATAAGCTCTAAAATTAGCATGCAGTTATCAAACATAGAAAAATGCACAAGGGTAATTCCCCCAATGAACGCTGAGAGACAAGAATTAAAAGAAGTAAAGCCTGAGCTAAGGTTACTGGATGTCATGAAAGCAAAGCAAAAAACAAAAGAGTATCACTGGAGGCAAAAGTAAAAGCATTGGCCAAAAGCCTAGGCCTGGTCAGGGCAGAGTTCCATAATGTTACAGATAGAGTGACCCAGGTGGAAACTCAGGCTGCAGACACACAGCATGCTGTAGTCGTAGTGCAGAAGAAGGTGAAAGATGTAATGCACAGGACCAGAAATCTTGGACCCAGAGTGGAGATGCGGAAGGAAGATTACATAGAAACAATATTATCCTTGTTGGACTTCTGGAAAGGGTAGAGGGGGAATGCCTCAAACTAGAGAAGTCAGCAGACCAACCACAGCAATATAACAAAATTGTCAGACACAATACCAGTGTTGACCTACAAGAGGCTTAAATGAGTACACCGAAATTGCAATGGTGGGACATGCCTTCAAAGGTGGGGAGTCCATATTTACTTGTTTGCAAGAGACACATTTACTTCCTGAAGATGCAGATAAAATAAAATGGAAGTGAAGGGGGAGGTGTACCATGTTGGTTGTGGCACACACCCTAGAGGTGTGTCGATATGGCTGTCTCAGAATGTGACATTCACTAAAGCTAAAGTTATAATTGAGAGCAAGGGAAGCTATGTGCTGGTGACTGGCAAATGAAATGGTAGAGATTAATGATGATGCCCTGTATGCCTTGCATACTCATTATTACACCTATTTTACCGGGCTGGGTCAGCTGCGGATCCCATATCTAGGCTCGACGGTGCTCTGGATGGGGGATTTTAATTGTGTCCCTGATGAAAGGATAGACAGGTTGCTTCAGTGCCCTTCCTATAAACAGAGAATGAGTTAGTCGCTGACAAAGGGTATGAAGGAGCTAGACCTGATATAGATATATGGAGAAAACAGAATCATCGCACAAGAGGATTGTCATGTCATTCACAGGCACATGACACATATACCAGGTTAGATTTTGTATTAATAGACAAAGGGAAGGCACAGCAAATTTCAGACATGGTATACCTGTGTAGAGTGTTGTCAGACGACTCGCCACTCAGGTTCAGGTATCTCTGTCAGAAATGCAGGGCAGCTTTTCCCCCTTGGAGTCTGCTGGGTTCAGCACCTCGAGACGATGCATTTGGACAGACCATGAGGAAGGGAGTTCAGCAGCATTTTCTGCAAAATGCGGATATCGCAGGAAGGTGGGTCATAGAATAGGATGCGAAGAAAGTGGTTAATATGACATCTAGGATGAAACAAAAAGACCCTTAAATAGCAAGCAATGAGAAAGATTTGGAGTTCTGACAGGCAGCCACGGTCCGTGCAAGTAACAGCGGTAGGGCGGTGGGGCCGTGTAAGAGGGGATTTTGAGGGACAATTAATTATTTATTTAATTTTTCCTCAGCATCTTCCCTCGAAATGCCCCCTTACCTGGCCCCACCGCCCCATCGATGTTACCTGCACGGACCACGGCTGCCGTATGGGAGTGTCCGCGCACAGCGAGACATACACAAGTTGAAGTCATACATACTGGGTAAAATCGGTGAGAATGAGATGCTGCAAAAAACAAAGCATAGGCAGGTTTTGCACAGGGAAGGAGATAAGTTGGACAGAATGCTAGCCTAGCTATTGAAACGAGAAAGGACTTCCGTCAGTATCGGGCAATTAGAGATGAGCTGGGCTTTTTGGTCAATACACAGGAACAAAGTGTTTTTGCTTATTGTAAACATCTGTATGCAATGCAAGAGATTTCCGATGGAGGGTTAGAGTACCCTGTATTGAAAGCACAAACAATTAGAAAATTGATATAAGAGCAGAGAGACCTGTTGGAAACCCATAACAGTAGCGATTAAAAAGCTCCAAACCACCAGGGCTTGGTATCAAACGTATATAGACTTACTGGTAGATAGACTGCCAAAGGTGTATCAAGAGGTACTTGAAAGAGGTGAATTTCCAAAGATAATGTGAGAAGTGGTAATCATTGTGCTTCTAACACCGGGAAAAGATCCAACAGATTGCCGAGCCTATAGACCATTGTCCATGCTCAATACCAATAATAAAATATTGGGTTCAATTTTGGCAAAAGGGATGAATAATCATGGACTTTGTGCATGCAGATGAAAACAGTTTTATACCACGTAGAAGAACCGCATTATAAATATGGTGATTGGCACATTTGATGGGAGAAATAGAGAACAGTGAGACAGGAATGGCTCTCATGTCCTTAGACACAGAGCAAGCTTTTGACACTGTGGTGTAGCATTGCAATACCTGTTTGCAGTACTTAAAGCAATTCATTTTGGACCTACCAATATAAGAGTAATGTCTGCTTTGTTTGAAACCGCAGGCCATGGGCAGGACCAATAACTAATATTGAAAGTTTGGGAGCTAGAGAGGGGCACAATGTGATTTGCATTGGCTGTAGAGCCATTAGCTTGCGAGAAACTACATTACTGGGTGATCCAGACTTGAAATCGAAAACACATGGTGTTGCTATACACCATTGACTTACCTAATGAATCCAGCGGTCTCCGTAGGGATATAGATGTGTACGTTAGAACAGTTCAGTAAGTACACAGCAGAGTGTGATGGGCCACAGTGCCTGGTTGCTGTGACAAGGGAAGTTGGAGCACTTAAATTAGCATTGAACAGTTGCAGAGTCAATTCATGTTGGCCAATTACAAGGGGATTTATAGAATTTAGCAAGCAGAGCAATAAGTTTGGACAGCAACTCTGAAATCTGGAGTTAATTATAGTCTTCTTGTGTAGAGCTAGTGCTGAACCAATTTTATAATGTTTGTGATGTGAGAAACAAACCACACTTTAATGTTGATGGTAAAACTAAAGCGTCTTGCATGAGAAACTTGGGTGGAGATTATGTGATTCATAAATGGTTAGCATAGACAGTTTGTGATGGTCAGTATACTGTTTACTGGGCAAATGTTAAGAATACTGCCATTGAGGGGTTCCATCTGGATGGCAACAAGTACATAACAATTGTATCTTCAAAATAAAAACAAAATGTATGTACAGATTGGTGTTGTACACATACTGATGGGCATGATGTGGAATCATATGGTAGCTTCCCTGAGAGCTCAGTGTAAAGTTTAGTTGACATTGGGAAGAAGATCAGTCCATGAAGAGCAGCATATGAAATTGAGTGGGATGGTGGATTGGATTTATCCATTTGGCTAAGCTCTTTGAAATTGGGAGTGAGGAAGATAAGCAATCCCATTACCTTTCTTCTCAATTTCATGTACGATTCAAGTTTGCAGAGAAGAATTTTGTAGTCAAGAATACTGAATGACAAAGTGAGATCTAAGGGAGTGAAGGGGCCAATGGGTGGTGTGTGGAGCTTCATTAACTACTTAAAAAGTGGTAGGTTGGTTAAGGCAGTAGGGGCCTGGTTTTATTGCTCGGGCAAGTAGAATTTGTGTGGCTGTGTGTAGGAGAGTAGGATCTGCCTCCTATGTTGCCCCCACTTTTTTTCTGATGTTTACACTGGTTTCTGGCTATAGTCTGGCTGGGACCCTGCTAATCAGGGCCCCAGCCTCTCTGTTCTCTCTAAACGATTTGGAGTGCACTCTAGGTGCACTAGTGATTGGATACTGTGGTACCTTATGAGTCCCTAGTATATGGTACCTTAGGTACCAAGGGCATAGGTACTTCACAGGCCTACCAGGGGCTGAAGCATGTATTATGCCACCCCTGGGAGGCAGACTAAATCTGACACCACAGGCCTGCTACTGCAGCCTGGGTGAGAAGTGCTAGCACCCCTCACTGAGATATAGGTCCCCTATATCTCTCCTGCACACCCATTGAGACTTATCAGTCACCCCTAAAGCAGGCCCTATCGATCCTGAGGGCAGGGTGCTTAGTTTCCATGTGAGGGGTGCCTCTGCCTGAAGCAGGGCCCCTCTGCAGCTCTCAGAGTCCATTCTCGGGGGCTGTTTGTGGATGCGGTTAAACCATATACTTTTAAGTGCATTATATCCTCGCGGTAAAATGCTAACTTTGGAATGGCTGCATCAAAACATGTCGTGTTTGGTGTCAAACATCTTGGAATACTACCCCCCCGCCAGTCCTGGCGGCGGGGGTAGCATTCCACCCTTCTAGAGGGATAGACATGTACCTACTGTGGAAACGCGGTAGAATCCTGCAGAGCCCTGGCATCACAAAATGGATGCCACCAGTCACAGACACTGGGCTGCCCTCCTGCTGATGACCAACACTCGCAGTGGAGGAAGCCCAACAATAGATATCCTGTCCCAAGGGGGTGTGACCACCTCCCAGACAGGGTTTAGTGTATTGGGGCTGGGTGGGTGCACTCTTAGAGTGCTTTGAAGTCCTGCACTGGGGGAGCAGAAGGCTCCTCTGTGCATACCCCAGTTCAAACCGGCTCAGGGGCTACCTGCCCCTGCTCTGGCACGAAACTGGACAAAGGGAAGTGGGTGTAGCCACCCACTCCCCTGACCCTCCCATAGGTAGGGTCATAGAGCTAGTCCCTCCCTTTCTTTTAGTATAAGAGGGGGAACCTGTGCATAGCACCCTAGATTACCCTGGACGACGCTCTGAAGAAGAATCCCGGACCTTCGACGTTCCACTACCTTTGGAAGACTGAAGAATCTCCCTTGGAGTCAAGGAGTGACTCCCCTGCTTGGCAGGCACCAAAAACTACAAACGACGGTCGCAAACTACGCCGCTCCCGCCGGAGTCCGAAGTCCCTGCAGCCCAAGAAGTGGATTTCCTGACTTCTCAAAGGCCATCGTGAGTCCCCAGCGAAGCTGAGGCCAGTGGACCCCAAGAGTAACGAGGAACCGTGACCCCTGGGTACCGTGCACTATTGTCGAGTGCAACCCCTTCACAACATTCCACGAACTTGTGCTTTAGACCACTTGTGGTCCTAGCCTCCAGCAGGAATCCCTCCGAAGATCAGAGGCCTACCACGTCCCGAGTGACCGTGGGCCCCTGTGAGCGAATCCTCCCGAGGCGTCTTCGCGATCCCTTGCCAGCCGGCTTGTGGGTCCCCAGAAGACTTTCTAAAGACACCAAAGGGCTCCCCTGGTTGCTCCAGACCTGCCCTGACTTACCCTCGCTGGGTGAGTCCCACAGACCTTGCTGGTCTGCGCCATTGCCTCTTCGCACTTTCCCCGAGACTTGCTGTTACCAAGGCTTGTTGGCTCCAATCGAGTCGCTGACACCGCAGTAAGCTGCAGACATCGTGGGACACGCCGAATCCAGCTCCTGGTCGTCGTCGACGCCTCCTGGACCTCGTGGCTGAAGAGTCAAAGCAACCGCGAACGACCTGAATCTTGCTACGACGGTGGGCATCCATCTTCCTTGCCCCGAGTCACTGCCAAGTGACTTTGAACACTGTCCCCTCTGCTTTCAGGTCTTCCATCTTCCGAATCCAGGCTTGGATTCCTCCGGACACTTCTCCTGTCGCCGCAAGCAGCAAGTCTTCACTGGCTCCCATCGAAAACGACGCCGCGACCCGACACCAAAGAACACCTATGCACCCGGCTCCCCTGGGTGAGGTAACTTCAGCACTACAGTGCTCCTGTGGGTGTGGGCCCTAGAACTACTTACCCTGTAAGTGACTTGCTTGTAGCTTCCCTAGAAGTGTCCTAAAACTCTCCTTTTGTAAGTGCGACAATTGCGCTGACTCGTACAGGGTTCGCGTCTGTGTTAGACACACCGCGTCCATCTCCTTTGTAACACTATCTAAAACTGTATCCTTCGACTCGTACTGAGTCCGATCGGTGTTCGTCTCGAACACACAAAGGGCCTGTAGCATTGAGATCTCCATTGCACTGACTCGCACAAGGTTCGCGTCTGTGTTAGACACAACGCGTCCATCTCCCTTGCAACTCTATCTGTGACCACGTCCTTCGACTCGTACAAGGACCGATCGGTGTGTTCGCCTCGAACACGCAAGGGACCTTTAACATTGAAATCTCAATCGCGTCTGAGCGCATAGACTCGCACCGGTGCCAGGTCACCGCGTCCGTCCCCTGTGGGTCTCCTACAACTACCTGGGGTGGTTCTTGGGGGTCCCTCGATTCTAGATGCCCTAGACCTAGGTCTTGCAAACTAAGATTGTGATATTCGATTGTGCTAAACTTATTTTGATAATATTTGACATGTACATATGTTCCTGACTTCTAATCTCATAAAGAGATTAGTAGAGAGTGTTTATTAATAAATACATATATATTTGATATATATACCTGTGTGGTGTCTTTTCATTTGGTGATTCAAGAGATTGTGTGGTAAAACAAGCTGCTTTACATTCCTTCAAGACTTAGCCTGAAGGCTGCTCTCCACAGCTACCACTAGGATAGCTTTCTATAAAGGTTGTCTTAAACCTATCTACCATAAGAGTCGAATTGTTCTGGTGCAAGGTGTCCACTTTAATTAGTGAACAGCATATACCAGGCCAACTTCTCACATTGGTGGGCAGCGTGTGGGATTCCAGCTTGCTGTTGTTTTACCAGAAAATCTCTATTTGAATTACTAACTGAAAACCACTATAGGTACTTAAGGTACATATAAAGTCAAGCTTAGTATCAATAAGTTCTACTGAACTTAGAGCTGTGTGCCAAGGGATAGCACACCCTTTCTACAGCTCAAGCTAGTATCAGTAGGCCACAAACTAGTGTAGGTAGTACAACACTGCACAACACTAGAATGTCCTTAAAGGGTGGAACCAGTGGATCCACTCAGCCTCAGTATAAGGACATGGCTTTCTCTGACTTGAGAGCCATGTGTGTTGAAAGACACCTGAGGCTAGGACAGAGTCCCTCAACCCTACACCTGATAGATCTGCTGACAGCAGATGATCTTAGATTGGCTCTAGGAGCTAATGGGTCTGAATCAGTGGGTGGGTCAATTACAGTATCTGGGTCAGATGATGAAAATCAGAATGACCAGGACTCTGTGATTGAAGGGCCAGGCCTCAAGGGGCCTGAAAAGGACAGAGGAATTCTCCCTAAGAGAACTGACAGAGTGGATGAGAGGCATAGGTCCCCTTCCAGGGAATCTGAGCACTCTTATCACTCTGGCAGAGAATTTGTCCACCAGAGGAACTCATACTTTCCCATAAGAGAGACCTCCTCTGAAAGAATGTGCAAACTGCTGCAGTATGAGGAAGCAAGAGTTGCCCTCAGAACCAAGCAGTTGGCACTGGATAGAGAAGCCCTGGAGATCCAGAGAGCTTCTAGAAGAGAGGGTTAGAACCCCTTGGTGGCAGCAACAGTGTCCCTAGAGGCAGATAATCTATTCCAGACCATAGGAACCTGAGCAAGGTTGTTCCTCCCTACCAGAGTGGGGATGATATCCACAAGTGGATAACTGCTATGGAGAGGGCCTGTAGAGTACAGCAGGTCCCCCAAAAGCAGTGGGCAGCAATCTTGTGGCTCTCCTTTTCAGATAAAGGTAGAGACAAGCTCCTCACTGTTAGAGAAGAGGATGCTGATGATTATGAAGTCCTGAAGAGTGCACTGATAGATGGGTTTGGCTTAACCACTGAGCAGTACAGGTTGAAGTTCAGAGACACCCAGAAGGCACAGACTCAGGACTGGACTGACTTTGTTGATTGTGCAACCAAGGCTCTGGAGGGTTGGCTGGTTGGCAGTAGGGTTACTGATTTCAAGGGATTGTATAATCTGGTGATGAGAGAACAGATCCTTAATAATTGCCAGAACCAGTTGTTGCATCAATACCTGGTGGACTCAGATCTGACCTCTCCCCAAGAATTGGGAAAGAAGGCAGACAAATGGGTCAGAACCAGGGTGAGGCAGAAACCCCAGAACCAAGGGGGTGACACCAAGAAGCAAGATCCTAAGGGCTCTGAGAAAGGTGGGGATAAGTCAAAAGACCAGAAGTCTTCACAAGGGCCCCACAAATCTGCATCTGGTGGGGAGTCACAATCCCACAAGGGAAAAGGCCAAAAGAAGCCCTGGTGCAAATTCTGTAAACAGAAAGGGCACTGGACTTCTGACTGTAACAAGTCCAAAGACCAAACCACCACCACCCTGCCCCTAAGGCAACTGTTCCCCCTAGTTCAGCTACTGGTGGAGGTGGTACTCAGAATAAGGGTGTAGTAGGGTTGACCCTGGGTTCTGAAGTGGACTCTGACCTAGTCAGAGTGCCCACTCAGGCAATGCTGATTTGTGAGGGAGACCTTAATATGTCCTTCCTAGTGAGTCCCAGTAATCTGGGCAAATACAAACAGCAGCCTGTAATAAATGGCAAACAGGCTTTGGCATTTAGGGACACAGGTGCTAGTGTAACCATGGTGGCAGAGGATCTTGTGGACCCTGGACAGATCATCCTGGGCGAAATGTACCAGGTGACCAATGCAAGCAACGTCAAGACCAACCATAGTCTGGCAGTTGTGAATTTCTCCTGGGGAGGGGTAACTGGCCTCAAGAAGGTTGTAGTCAGTGCAGACCTCCCTGTCGAATGTCTATTGGGCAATGATCTAGAGACTTCAGCCTGGTCTGAAGTAGAGTTATGGACTCATGCTGAGATGTTGGGAATCCCTGCAGAGGTATTTGCTGTGACCAGGTCACAAGCAAAAATGCATGACACTGAACCAGCTCTGGATCCTGGAACAATGGACCAGATGCTTCCCAAGAGGAGGAGCAGTAGGGTAAAGGCAGTGCCTTCTCCTCTGTCTCAGATCACAGATTCACCTCCAGAGGGAGGTGAAGCAGATCCTGAAGAAGGAACTGCCCCAGAGGGACTTGAGCCTGATCAGGTTGAGTTCTTGGGGGCAGGGGGCCCTTCTAGGGAAGATCTGAGTAAGGAGCAACAGTGCTGCCCTCTCTTGAACCCCTCAGACAGCAGGCTGCTGCTGAGGCTGCTGGGAAGTGCTAGTGGGTCCCATAAAGTTTATTGGGATGAGGGACTCCTATATTCTGAGGGTAGAGATCCAGCCCCTGGAGCCACCAGGAGGTTGGTAATACCTCAGAAGTTTAGGGGTTCCTCTTGACCCTAGCACATGACATCCCTTTAGCAGGTCACTTGGGCCAAAACAAGACCTGGGACAGGCTTGTTCCACATTTTCATTGGCCACATATGTCAGAGGACACAAAGGAGTTTTGTCGCTCCTGTGTCACATGCCAAGCCAGTGGTAAGGCAGGTGGCACAACAAAGGCCCCCTGATACCACTACCTGTGGTGGGGGTACCCTTTGAAAGGGTAGGGATTGACATTGTTGGTCCCCTTGACCCTCAAACTGCATCTGGGCACAGGTTTATCCTGGTGGTAGTGGATCATGCCACCAGGTACCCAGAAGCAATTCCCTGAGGACCACCACAGCCCCTGTGGTGGCAAGAGCCCTCATTGGAGTCTTCTCCAGAGTGGGTTTCCCAAAGGAGGTCATTTCTGACAGAGGTACCAACTTCATGTCAGGATATCTAAAAGCAATGTGGAAGGAGTGTGGTGTAACTTACAAGTTCACCACCCCCTATCACCCACAATGCAATGGTTTAGTTGAACGCTTCAACAAAACCTTGAAAGGAATGATTACAGGACTCCCAGAGAAGCTTAGGCGGAAATGGGACCTTCTTCTTCCTTGCCTGTTGTTTGCATACAGAGAGGTTCCACAGAAGAGGGTTGGTTACAGCCCATTTGAGCTTCTGTTTGGGCATCCTGTGAGAGGTCCACTGTGTTTGGTAAAAGAGGGCTGGGAGTTACCGCTCAAGCCCCCCAAACAAGATGTGATGGACTATGTACTTGGTCTCCGCTCCCGGATGGCAGAGTACATGAAAAGGCAACCAAAAACCTAGAGGCCAGCCAAGAATTACAAAAAGCTTGGCATGACCAAAGGCTGTACTGACTGTATACCAGCCAGGACAGAAAGTGTGGGTGTTGGAGCCTGTGGCCCCAGCAGCCCTCCAGGACAAGTGGAGTGGCCCCCATACAATAGTTGAACAGAAGGGAGAAGTCACCTACCTGGTGAATCTTGGAACTCCCAGGAGCCCCCTGAGGGTGCTCCATGTCAACAGATTAAAGCCATATGTTGACAGGGCTGACATGGGCTTGCTCATGGCAACTGATGAAGACCAGGAGGAGGAGAGTGTCCCTCTCCCTGACCTGCTCTCTCAGAACCCTGATGATGGGTCAGTAGATGGTGTTGCTTTGGCAAGCAGCCTCACTGACCATCAGCAAACTGAGTGCAGACAAGTTCTGCAACAGTACCGACATATGTTTAGCCTGACCCCTAGTCAGACTTCCTGGTGCACCCATGAAGTGGACACTGGAGACAGTCTGCCTGTCAAGAATAAGATCTACAGGCAACCTGACGTTGTCAGGGACTGTATCAGGACTGAAGTCCAGAAAATGTTGGAGCTAGGTGTAATTGAGCCTTCAGATAGCCCTTGGGCTAGCCCAGTAGTCCTGGTACCCAAGCCTCATACCCAGGGTGGTAAGAAAGAAATGAGGTTTTGTGTAGACTACAGAGGCCTCAATGCAGTCACTAGGACTGATGCCTATCCCATACCAAGGGCAGATGAGCTGATTGATACTTTGGCCTCAGCCAAGTATCTAAGCACGTTGATCTAACAGCTGGCTACTGGCAGATCAGATTAGCTGATGATGCAAAAGCCAAGACAGCATTTTCGACCCCTGGTGGGTCACTACCACTTTGTGGTGATGCCCTTTGGATTGAAAAATGCACCTGCCACTTTTCAGAGGTTGGTGAATAAAGTTCTGACAGGGATGGAAACTTATTGCTCAGCTTATCTAGATGATATTGCTGTCTTTAGTTCCTCCTGGCAGGATCACCTGGTCCACCTCAGGAATGTTTTGGAGGCTCTGCAGAAAGCAGGCCTCACTATCAAGGCCACTAAGTGCCAGATAGCGCAGAGTCAGGTTGTATACCTGGGCCACCTTGTAGGTGGAGGCCAGGTTCAGCCTTTACAGAGCAAAATCCAAACCATAATGGAATGGGTTGCTCCAACCACCCAGACACAGGTGAGAGCCTTCTTAGGCCTGACTGGGTACTATAGGAGGTTTGTCAAGGGATATGGATCTATAGTGACCCCCTTGAATGATCTGACCTCAAAGAAAATGCCAAAAAGGTTCAGTGGACAGCTAGCTGTCAGAAGGCATTTGAAGACCTAAAGCAGGCCATGTGCACTGCCCCCATCTTACAGAGTCCAGACTACACCAAAAAGTTCATTGTCCAAACAGATGCTTCTGAGCTGGGTGTGGGAGCTGTACTGTCTCAACTGAATGACGAAGGTCAAGACCAGCCAGTAGCTTTTATTAGCAGAAGGCTGACCCCTAGAGAGAAACGTTGGTCAGCTATAGAGAGGGAGGCCTTTGCTGTGGTGTGGGCCCTGAAGAAGCTGAGGCCATACTTGTTTGGCACTCACTTCATAGTTCAGACTGACCACAAGCCCCTCCTATGGCTTAAACAGATGAAAGGTGAAAACCCAAAACTTTTGAGGTGGTCCATTTCCCTACAGGGGATGGACTATACAGTGGAACATAGACCTGGGACCCAACATGCCAATGCAGATGGACTATAAAGGTATTTCCACTTTGAACACGAAGACTCAACTGGTCAAGGTTAGTTTAGTGTCCCTGCGTTTGGGGGGTTGTGTAGGAGAGTAGGATCTGCCTCTTATGTTGCCCCCACTTTTTTCTGATGTTTACACTGGTTTCTGGCTATAGTCTGGCTGGGACCCTGCTAATCAGGGCCCCAGCCTCTCTGTTCTCTCTAAACGATTTGGAGTGCACTCTAGGTGCACTAGTGATTGGATACTGTGGTACCTTATGAGTCCCTAGTATATGGTACCTTAGGTACCAAGGGCATAGGTACTTCACAGGCCTACCAGGTGCTGAAGCATGTATTATGCCACCCCTGGGAGGCAGACTAAATCTGACACCACAGGCCTGCTACTGCAGCCTGGGTGAGGAAGTGCTAGCACCCCTCACTGAGTTATAGGTCCCCTATATCTCTCCTGCACACACATTGAGACTTATCAGTCACCCCTAAAGCAGGCCCTATCGATCCTGAGGGCAGGGTGCTTAGTTTCCATGTGAGGGGGTGCCTCTGCCTGAGCAGGGCTCCTCTGCAGCTCTCAGAGTCCATTCTCGGGGGCTGTTTGTGAATGCGGTTAAACCATATACTTTTAAGTGCATTATATCCTCGCGGTAAAATGCTAACTTTGGAATGGCTGCATCAAAACATGTCGTGTTTGGTGTCAAACATCTTGGAATACTACCCCCCCGCCAGTCCTGGCGGCGGGGATAGAATTCCACCCTTCTAGAGGGATAGACATGTACCTACTGTGGAAACGCGGTAGAATCCTGCAGAGCCCTGGCATCACAAAATGGATGCCACCAGTCACAGAACACTGGGCTGCCCTCCTGCTGATGACCAACACTCGCAGTGGAGGAAGCCCAACAATAGATATCCTGTCCCAAGGGGTGTGACCACCTCCCAGACAGGGTTTAGTGTATTGGGGCTGGGTGGGTGCACTCTTAGAGTGCTTTGAAGTCCTGCACTGGGGAGCAGAAGGCTCCTCTGTGCATACCCCAGTTCAAACCGGCTCAGGGGCTACCTGCCCCTGCTCTGGCGCGAAACTGGACAAAGGGAAGTGGGTGTAGCCACCCACTCCCCTGACCCTCCCATAGGTAGGGTCATAGAGCTATTCCCTCCCTTTCTTTTAGTATAAGAGGGGGAACCTGTGCATAGCACCCTAGATTACCCTGGACGACGCTCTGAAGAAGAATCCTGGACCTTCGACGTTCCACTACCTTTGGAAGACTGAAGAATCTCCCTTGGAGTCAAGGAGTGACTCCCCTGCTTGGCAGGCACCAAAAACTACAAACGACGGTCGCAAACTACGCCGCTCCCGCCGAGTCCGAAGTCCCTGCAGCCCAAGAAGTGGATTTCCTGACTTCTCAAAGGCCATCGTGAGTCCCCAGCGAAGCTGAGGCCAGTGGACCCCAAGAGTAACGAGGAACCGCGACCCCTGGGTACTGTCCACTATTGTCGAGTGCAACCCCTTCACAACGTTCCACGAACTTGTGCTTTGGACCACGTGTGGTCCTAGCCTCCAGCAGGAATCCCTCCGAAAGATCAGAGGCCTACCACGTCCCGAGTGACCGTGGGCCCCTGTGAGCGAATCCTCCCGAGGCGTCTTCGCGATCCCTTGCCAGCCGGCTTGTGGGTCCCCAGAAGACTTTCTAAAGACACCAAAGGGCTCCCCTGGTTGCACCAGGCCTGCCCTGACTTACCCTCGCTCGGTGAGTCCCACAGACCTTGCTGGTCTGCGCCATTGCCTCTTCGCACTTTCCCCGAGACTTGCTGTTACCAAGGCTTGTTGGCTCCAATCGAGTCGCCGACACCGCAGTAAGCTGCAGACATCGTGGGACACGCCGAATCCAGCTCCTGGTCGTCGTCGACACCTCCTGGACCTCGTGGCTAAAGAGTCAAAGCAACCGCGAACGACCTGAATCTTGCGACGACGGTGGGCATCCATCTTCCTTGCCCCGAGTCACTGCCAAGTGACTTTGAACACTGTCCCCTCTGCTTTCAGGTCTTCCATCTTCCGAATCCAGGCTTGGATTCATCCGGACACTTCTCCTGTCGCCGCAAGCAGCAAGTCTTCACTGGCTCCCATCGAAAACGACGCCGCGACCCGACACCAAAGAACACCTATGCACCTAGGTACCCTGGGTGAGGTAACTTCAGCACTACGGTGCTCCTGTGGGTGTGGGCCCTAGAACTACTTACCCTGTAAGTGACTTGCTTGTAGCTTCCCTAGAAGTGTCCTAAAACTCTCCTTTTCTAAGTGCGACAATTGCGCTGACTCGTACAGGGTTCGCGTCTGTGTTAGACACACCGCGTCCATCTCCTTTGTAACACTATCTAAAACTGTATCCTTCGACTCGTACTGAGTCCGATCGGTGTTCGCCTCGAACACACAAAGGGCCTGTAGCACTGAGATCTCCATTGCACTGACTCGCACAAGGTTCGCGTCTGTGTTAGACACAGCGCGTCCATTTCCCTTGCAACTCTATCTGTGACCGCGTCCTTCGACTCGTACAAGGACCGATCGGTGTGTTCGCCTCGAACACGCAGGGACCTTTAACATTGAAATCTCAATCGCGTCTGAGCGCATAGACTCGCACAGGACTCGCACCGGTGCCAGGTCACCGCGTCCGTCCCCTGTGGGTCTCCTACAACTACCTGGGGTGGTTCTTGAGGGTCCCTCGATTCTAGATGCCCTAGACCTAGGTCTAGCAAACTAAGATTGTGATATTCGATTGTGCTAAACTTATTTTGATAATATTTGACATGTACATATGTTCCTGACTTCTAATCTCATAAAGAGATTAGTAGAGAGTGTTTATTAATAAATACATATATATTTGATATATATACCTGTGTGGTGTCTTTTCATTTGGTGATTCAAGAGATTGTGTGGTAAAACAAGCTGCTTTACATTCCTTCAAGACTTAGCCTGAAGGCTGCTCTCCACAGCTACCACTAGGATAGCTTTCTATAAAGGTTGTCTTAAACCTATCTACCATAAGAGTCGAATTGTTCTGGTGCAAGGTGTCCACTTTAATTAGTGAACAGCATCTACCAGGCCAACTTCTCACATTGTGCCAGTAGCAGTTCAGTAATATGATTTACATTTGTGTCTATACAGTGAGAAACAAACAATTGTAGTCATTATTGAATGCACCACGATGACCTGTGAAGTGTTTGACTAATGTGTCTACATGCTGTGGGGAGAATATAATCATATTATGTAAATTTTTAAGATAAGGACCTGATTTTCAAAGCATTGTTTCATGAGTTTTACTTCAAGAGGAATGCACACCTACTCACAAAAAATCAAGTGTGTCCTAAGAGAATTTGTGGAAACTTTGTATTTCTCATATTTTATCCCTACACTAATGTCTTTCTGATGACAGCGGATGGCAAAGAAACCCCCTCCCTGTACTGTTTAACATAATGAAAGGATACAATTAAAAAGGGTGACAAAGCATAAATGTTTCAAATTATGTACATTTTTACAGTTGGCACTGCAGACAATTATGCGAATATGAGGTACGTCACACCTCCGTAAGAAGTCAGATCGTATTTAAGACTTTTAGGATTTTTCATTGTTTGCAGTTAGAGTAAGAGACAATTACAGTTTTATTTTTCATCAATATACCACTACACAGAAGACAAGGTAAAAGAAGCAGATTGATTCAGACTATCTTTTTTCTGCACATGTTCTTCTATAGCCTTAGAGCCCGACGTAGCGGGCTCTACTGAACATTAAAGGCCGGCTCCTTGTCTCGGGCCTTTAACAAGGGAGCGGGCCTTTATGGCCAGTAGAGCCTGCTACGGAGGGCTCTTAGGCTACTAGAACATTCCGCCCCTAGATGGCAGAATGTTCTGTAAAACAAAGGCCTCACGGAGCCCGAAGGGGTTGAAATCCCCTCGAGCTCCTTGAGGCCTATGTTCACAGTAACAGCTGTGAACAAACATTGGAATGTTGATGCACCATCTTCTACCAGCCATTAGAAGCCCGGAGCACTCCATTGTCTTCAATTTATTTGTAGGTTTATATAGCGCCTGAATCACCCCCTAAGGGGTATCTCTGCGCTTTGGACTGTGCTGCTGGACAGGCTGACGGGCATTATTAAAATAGGGCGGTCTTAAGAAGTTTCCTGAAGCGCAGATAGTCAGGACATTGTCTCAGGTGAATGGGGAGCTGGTTCCAGTAGAGGGGAGCGAGGTAGGAAAAGGATTTCTCGCCTAGCCTTGTTTTCCTGACCCAGGGGACTAAGAGAAGTGATATGCTTCCTGACCTGAGGGTCCTGGTAGGGGCGTAATGCTTGAATTTCATAGAGATATAGAGAGGACCTTTGTTATACAAGGCCTTGTGGACGATGCAGCAAACTTTGATTTTAACACGCTTGCGTATTGGAAGCCAGTGGAGCTGTTGAAGAAGAGGAAGGGAGGCAGTTTTCGGCGGGCATTCATGACAAGGCGCGCTGCGGTGTTCTGGACCACCTGCAATATGCTAGCGAGGACTCATTGGCTGAGACCAGGAGAGCATTGCAGTAGAACGCTCAACATTCCAATTTTCTAATTGGTGTTCGAAAACCATCAAAAGGAGGTTGGATAACAATCTTAAATCTGATCTTTTTTCTGTGGGAGTAGAATTTGCTAGCTTAAATAAAGGCTTAAATGTCTAAACATAGATGGTTTGTCTCATGGTGGGAATACATTATAACAAACTCATTCAGTCTTCATTGATTTAGAGTGTTCCATTAGCAATGTGTTAGTACCTGAGTGCGGCTAAAGGTTTCAGGTTCCATCTTGTTTTCCTTTCCGGCCTCTGCTTGAGCTGCAGCTCTTGCTTTCTCACTTTATACTAAACAACCCTATGATTTAAATTCAAAATTCATTCTTCCATGTACGATTGCCCTATTACTAATATGAAATACCTCACAGATCGCTGTATTTAAAGTGTCTCAAGTGACGACTAAGCTGACTTCCCAGAACAGACTACCAACCACCAGGTGAGCTCAAAATGTTTTGGGCAGAACGTACAAATTCAAGGCTCAGTTTTGTTGAATTACAACTCACTCACTCATTCTTTATGAAGAAGACCGTCAGAGAGAGCCAAAATGCCTGAACCATGAGTGCTTTGCAAAACTTGTAAAGAAAGCAAAAGTCAAACTTCTTATGCCCTGCAAGACTATGTTTCCATCTTGCGAAAGTTTTGTACTTTTTCCCGCCTTAAGCCTAACTTACTACAACTTCTGACATTGTGTTCCTTTGTTTCTCTCACCTTTCATTAATATCAACCGCAACAAATGTTCTGATGCGTTAATAGAATTAGATGCTAATGGTTTTCTGAAAGTGGATGAAACATTATAGAGGTGTTGTGTTACCCAAACCAACCAAGGGTAGCTTGGGACTCACAGTGTGTCATTCTGTCTGCTGATATAGATTGAGCATGTTGCTGTTTTTGGAATTAGTGGTCACAGGCCCTTTGTAACATTCTTGAGTGCTGACAGTACTTTTAATGAGGAATCCCTGAGCTCAATATGGCCTTTATTAATGGATAAAGGACCTTCACAGAAAAATCCTTTCCTATATGGTGTTCACCTCCTCCTGCGAATACCATTCCTCACTATGATGATGGCACCCAAAGCTCTTGGAAGGTGCTGTAAGTGCAAAACACTCAGATTTTTAAAATCTTGCTTTACTATGATTTGGAAATGAATGTTCCTCTTGTACTTAAAAGCACAATTGTACAAATATTGTGTTTGTTTTGATATTTGTTAAGATAGTGGTCTTGAAGTGGATCCTGGACATCTGAGTAAGCCATTAATTATATGTTCACTACTCTGTTAATTAAGCTTAAGCCTAGACTGTTGCTTTTGCATTGATGACAATGTGAATTCCCCAGAACAACCTGCTGTATCTCAGTTATTTGTGCATCATCGGCCTAAGGTCTTTAACCTGGCCAGAACATTATTTTGACAGTGTGGTCCAAGCAGTGGTCTTGTCTAGCCCTGATGGTAGCAATGCTGTTCTGCGTGCACTTTTTGTTTTCAGCTTGAACCCTGTGTTTCATGAAGCGACAAAGGTGACTATATCTGTCTACTACCTTAACCATGTGCGCCCATTGGGTCATAGTTGTCATCAATGCAGAATATATTGGAGCATCGTTTCCAGAGGATGTGAGAAACCAACTGCACCCGATTTCTAATCATGACTTTCTTTTACGGTCTAGTACCAGAATATTATTGTCAGAATTGTGTCTTACATAAACATTTTTCATAACTTTTGGCTACCAAATATTGCATTATTGGAGATAACACTGGTAAATGTTATGATATTTTTTAAAACAATATTTAGGGCACAGTATGTATGGCAGGAGATATTTCTGTGCAGAATATTCTACCCATTTCCTTGCTTACTTTAGGTTTGATGGAAAACTTGGTACTTCACTGCTTCACAGTGCCAATTTCTCTTCAGTTACTTGTCTTGGATGATCATATAGTAATCTAGACTGCTGACCGAAGATGTAATGTGATCACATTTATCAGCTTTTTTTCTTGCATGGAAGTTGAGAGATTAGAGGGGGTAGGTCAGAGATCAGGCTCCATTTAAGAAATGAGTGTTAAAACAACAGCTTAAAAATTAGCTTTCTCAGGTTATGCCCCAGAGTTGTTACATGGTGCTGGTGCCTCTGGCAGTGACATCTTACTGATTTCTGCGGCCTCAGACAAGATATATTTTAAGACTCTCTGCTTGGAATAGCTTTGAATTTATTACCCCCTTTTGGGTCATTCAAGCCAAACAATATTGAATTATTTATTAAACATTGAGAAACAGGGTACACAAACACTGCTGAAAGCTGAAGATCCTAGGTGTCCACAGGCCAAATAATACAAAAAAGCTTGAACAAGAATTGATATAGGCATTTTGTTTAGAGTATAGACAGTGCTTAATTTGAGATGGTGATTGCCGGTGGGGGGCACCAGCACTTATTTCTGGGCACCGGAACATATTTCCAGCATCAGATATTTTACCGAGCGCAAGAGAGGGAGAAACACTCATATCAGGAAGACGGAGGGCGAGAAAGATGGTCACGCCGTAACAAAGAGAGAATGTGAGAACCTGCAAGAGTGATAAAAAAGACAGGGAGTGTCTGGAAGTGGATTAAAGACTACTAGCCTTGGCATTCGCGTGCTGACGTTTAATTGCACCGGCCACCGGCCTTTAGCAGAGGTTCGGGCACCAGCACTGTTTCTTTCACAAATCAAGCACAGAGTATAGATCTACATTTTTGCACTTGCAACAACAACGTTTTATGTGGAAATCAGTTTCTAACCAGCTTGTTACTCCCGTTGTAGGAAAACATGGTAAGTGTGACTTGTTAGATGTTTAGTGGACTAGTGCATAGTATTGAAATAAGGTATATGCACACAGCACTTGAAATTGTAGCTTTAGTTGCCAAATATTTGTAATCACAATTATAGCTCCCTTCAATATTGGCTTTATCGATGCAACATTGAAAATCAAAGTTCTGCTCTAAGGCTTTTCACTATCGCATTGGTTAAAATCTAATAACTTTCTCCTAACTTCTCTTCCACTGCCATGTTTCTCCTGAACTCTTTATATGTGTGCACTTCTCTGACTAGGCAGTTCTGTGACCTTGCTAACCAGGAGAAAAGGGGGGATGCAGAATGCAGGAGATGGACAGAGACATAAAGAGAATAGTATAGCTAGATACATGAAGTAGAGAGAGAATGGGTAGAGATAGAGATGATGTAGAAAGATATGTGAGGTAGAAAGAGATTTTAGAGTGTGGTGGAGAGTTAGAGAGAGAGAAAGAGATAGGAAGAAGGAAATGTGGAGAAAGGCAAGGGAGTACAGTACTCCAGGGGGTGAGGTAGAGAGAGATAAAGGTAATGTAGAAAAAGAGGTGAATTAATCAGAGGGAAATTCATGTGAAGAGGTGTACAGAGAGACTTGATGAAAAAGAAAGACATGCAAAGTAGAGAGAGAGAGGAGAATGGGACGATGTATCGACAATTAGGGCAGGTGTGGAGAGTAATGGGGAAGAGAGAAAGGCAGAGAGAGGGGTGAACGGTAGAAAGAGAGATGTGGTGTGGAGCAAAAAGAGGACATTGCGAGAGAGACATGTGAAATAGAGAAATAGAAGTGAGGTTTACACAGAGGTAGAGAGTTGTGAAAAGAAGAGATGGTAATTTAGAGAGATTTATAAAGAAAGAGGTTGAAAGAAATAGTTGAGGTGGAGGAAGAAAGAGGCCCACAGATCGCTAGACCTATATGTGTTTTGTGAGAGGAAGACAGAGAGAGAGATAGGAGTTGATGATAGAGAAGTGGTGAAGGTAGAGAAATTGAGGTACCCAGAAAGGAGTAAGATGTTGAAAGATGTGAAGTAGCCTATCTGGCTCCCTCCCTTTGGAACTCCCTTCCGATGCACCTCCGCATGGAAAAACACCTTCTCAAATTCCGCAAACAACTGAAAACCTGGCTCTTTAATCAATAGTTTCTGTCTTGTGTGCTCCCCTCGCGTTACGTCGCGTCCATAGGCGCCGGGAAACCTCCGGGTAGCTGTGCGCCATATATAAATTTAAAAATAAATAAAAATAAATAAATAAATAAGGAAAAGGAACAAAGGTGAATAAAATGAAGAGGTTAGTTGGTGATAAGGAAAGCAGTGGGTTGTGAGGTGGTGAGAGAGATGCATGGTAGAGAGAAAAGTGTGATAGAGATGTGAGGGGAGTGGTGAGGTAGAGACAGGGCCGACAGTGAGTTAGAGAGCTATGGTAGTAGAGACCTGGAGACTGTTGAGATAAAAATGGAGATAAGGCTGTGTGAGAAGTGAAGGAGCTGGGGAAGAGATACAGGGATGCCTTATAGAAAAAGAGCAGTGAGGTACAGAGAGAGGGACGAGGTAGAGTGAGTAGCACCAGAGAGAGGGGGAGTGATACAGAGAGGGACAAGCTTATGAGACAGAAGTAGAGAAAGATTAAATCAAGTGAGATATATTGGGTATGTTGAGAGAGGGCAGTGAGGTGAACAAGGGTGAGAGACTGAGTCAGAGATAGAGAGGATGAAAGTATATATATATATATATATATATACCACACAGAGAAGAAAAGAATGTCCGCGCTTTCAGGCAGTCCCAAAGTGGAATTTTAATTACACACGGTAACGCGTTTCGACAGATGGCGCTGTCTTGATCAAGAGAGAGAGAGAGAGAGAGAGAGGTTAAGAGAGAGGGTTGAGGTAGAAGAGCTGAGGTGAAGTTAGGAGAGAGAAGCGACATAGAAAGATTTTCAGTTTTATTGCCATGAATTGAGAGTGTGAGGGTTAACGCTGGGCAGGCCAGGTAGCACACTAAGCTGAAGATTTATTATTTTGTAGCGCTGCCATGCACAAGGGAGACAGAGCAGCACAGAGCTATATTTATTAACATGGCCGACTGCTGCTAACTACCCCTGCAACGACGTACAAACAGACAGTGGCGGCTCCTCCGCTAAGGCAGAGGAGCGTTGCCTCACTACTTCGCAGCAGTGAAGTAAAGGAAACATAAAATGATAATAACTTACGTTATTATCATTTTATGTTTCCTTCTGCTGCAGCTTTGAGTTTGGGGCGGGGCTACTCCGATGACAGAGGAGCAGGGGAGGAGTTGTGTGCCCACTCCTAAGTGCACATAACTGTTTGGCCAGCCCTCTTAGGCCGGCCAAACATTCATGTGCACTTCGCAGCTTCTCCATGCAGGCTGCATTACAGCCTGCGTGGAGAACATGTGCAGGCCCCCATTCCCTGGCTGAGCGCCGATCTACGGCGCTCAGACCAATCACAACGCTGCATTGCAGCGTTGTGAATAGCTATCGGGAGGCTGGGAGCCGGGTGCTTCCTGCTGATTCCTGCATCCTGCTGCAAGGCCAGCGTCAGGAAGAAGAGGACGGAGCAGAGCCCGTCACAGGTAACTGTTTTTTTTTTCTTTTTTCGTGCCCCCACCCCATGTCCCCGCCTCACCACCCGGGTCCCGTAGCAGCCGCTACTGCAAACAGACTGCCTAGCGCCACGCACAATCTTTGCACCATGATGCAGAGCTGTGCTTGGTGCTGTCTAGCACAGGATTTGTACTGAAAGCATGCCATTCTGGTACAAAAACCAATGTTTTGATAAATTCTTGAACATTTCCCCCATTGTATATGTGCTGAACAATGCAGCATACAAGCAATGTGTGGAATATTTGAAGAAATGAAATCATTTCTCTATGCTAGTGTATACTTCAAGGAGGCATTTCTTATGCAACACCCAGCCTGGCTATCTTAGAAAATCAGACTTTGCATCACAACCCAATCTACCCCAGTTACACCCAAGTAACGGTCTCTTGGTACAAAGTGGCACAAAGCAGTCAAAGCTCTAATGGCGCTTAGAAAAGGGCACATTTCCAGTGCAGAGTTGTTGCGTTGGAAACTATATACCCTTGCATGAGTTTGTACTGCTTTGCATCACTTTGTGTGACTTTGACAGAGCCAAACTTATGGTAAATGTGGCCCTGAGTTTCTGCTAAGGCTGCGTGGCTGTCAAATTAGAAGAAATTGTGAACTTTATATTCAACTGTATTATGTCTGGAATTTCGAATGCCCCACTCACTTTACCGAGGGCCACTTGGACGGTAGGGGCCCTGGGCAATTTCCCACTTTTTCCATGTCTTAAAATTTCTCTAGCATCCATCATCCCAGACATAGGGCAGTCCTGATGTCCACTGTTAAAACTTCCTGGCAAGGAGCAACTAGCAGGTGTAACCAGTGTTGTTAAACACACACCTACACACACCTACTTTTCTGTCTTTCAGGGCTGGTTCTACCTATTTATTTGTGTTGGTCAGTGCTTAATTTGTAATAAAAATAAGTGCCAGGGCCCTCATCAGGAGGCCGCTGCAGCTTGCACCACCCATTGCTCCTGACATCGCTGCCAATAACAGTACCAACACAACTACCAACCATCACACTCCTACAAGTGTGACAATTGATAATACTCTAGCTTGGATGCAGGTATTAGTCATTTCTAATGTATACTGTAATAATAAACAGCGGTTGTGCTCATCTGTAAATTAGCCAGCGCCACCATGTGGCAGACTGTCATAAGTGCCGGTGCTGACAATTATGAGCTGGTGCCGAGCACCGGAAACCACAGGCTCAAATTAAGCAGTGGTGTTGGTTGTTAAATTAGAGTGAAGAGGCTTCCTGAGTTTACTTGGAGCGTCCCGTTTTTTCGTCATCTGTCCTAGCAAATTTTAGCAAACCAAGCATTTGTCCTGGATTTCACTGAGAGTTCATGCAGTGCAGAGTGAGGTTATGTTATGTTATGTTAAAAAAGTTTTCTAAAGCGCTCGTACACCAGTTGGCTTCATGGCGCTGGTTCTAGGAGGGGCTGTTGCTGAGTCGGTCACAGTTTATTCGTAGGCCTGGGTGTACAACCAAGTTTTAAGGGATTTCCTGAATTTCAGTAGATCGGTACTGGACCTGATTTCCAAGGGGATGGAGTTCCATAATCTAGGAGCCAAGGTAGCAAACCTACTTCCCCCTTGTCGCTTCAGCTTAAAGGTGGGGATTACCAAAAGTTGAAGATGGGCTGAGCGAAGATTGCGTGATGGGGAGTAGCGTGAGATAAGGCTATCTATGAATCCAGGGCCCTGTCCGTGAAGAGATTTAAACAGCAGACAACCAACTTTAAAAGCACAGCGTTGAGGGATGGGGAGTCAGTGCAACTTCCTTAGGAGAGGGGAGGCCTGATGCCACCTAGGTTGATGGTGAATCAGTCTAGCTGCCTGGTTCTGAACCATCTTCAGCCGCTTTGTGAGACCGAGAGGCAGGCCAAGGTAGATTGTGTTGGAATAATCTAGGTGGGATAGGACCATGGCTATCACAACTTGTATTAGCGCTGCTTGGGTGAGTAGCCTACTTATCTTTCTAATCCTGCGCAGCTGGAAAAAGCAGGAGGAAATCACTGAGCCTACCTGTGTCTTCAAGGATAGATCATTGGATATAGTGACACCAAGGCTCTTGGCCGAGGGAGAGGGGATAGGAGGGGAACCTAATTCGTTTGGCCAATAATGTGGGCCCCAGAAATTCTGGCTGCCACCCGTCAAAACCAGTTCGGTTTTCCTGGGTTCAATTTCAACTGATTACAGTCCATCCAATGGCAAATATGCCGCATGGTGGACTGAAAGTCGGAAACTGATTGGGGCGAGTTGTCGATCGTGAAAAGCAGTTGTAGGTCATCAGCGTAGTTAAGGTGACCACCTTCCTTTCCTTCAAAGACTTAATCAATGGAAGGAGGTAAATATTGAACAAGTGTGGGGAGAGCGAAGAGCCCTGTGGCACCCCACATGTAGTTTTCACCTTGGAAGCCATGAACTGGCCCAGACGGACTGCCTGGGAGCGATTTTCTAAGAAAGAACAAATCCAGCTGAGGGCTGCGCCCTGTATGCCAGCATCCTTGACACGGTCCACCAAAATCCCATGGTCGACCGTGTCAAAGGCGGCCGATAGGTCCAATAGCACCAGGGCCTGAGGAATGCCCTTATCAGCCTTCTCCTGCAGGGAATCCAGTACAGCTGTGATTACTGTTTCCGTGGAGTGGGCGGGACGGAAACCCGCTTGGTGTGGATCTAGGAAGCTGGTTTGTTCCATAAAGTTGGACAGACATTTAGCCACATGGGCCTCGAGTACCTTGGCTAGGTACGGGAGCAATGAGATCGGGCGGTAGTTTGAGAGTGTCTGGGGGTCAGCCCCAGGTTTCTTTAAAAGGGAGATCACAGTGGCCTCTTTGAAGGCCTTTGGTACACAGCCCTGACATAGAGAGTTGTTCAATAAAGCAAGGGCTGGGCCTGGGAGGGCAGTAAAAACATCTTTTAAGATATGAGGGGGACAGCAGTCCACGGGAGAACCAGATCTGACTTTGGACAAAAGAACGTGAAGGGTCTGGGCATCGATGGCCGGGAAGGATTCAAGGGAATAAGAATTCGTGGGCCTAGGGGCGGAAATTTCCTGGGTAATGTGTTTGGGGATACTGGCTTTGATAGAGGAGATTTTGTCGATGAAGAAATTGTTCAGTGAGTCACATAGGATTTGAGAGGGGTAGGCCTACTTAGGACTCTACCTGGGTTGGACAATTCGTCGACAATTGTGAAGATTTCCTTCGATTGGTTATTGGAAGTTAAAATTCTGGAGGAGAAATGCGCTGCTTTAGCATTTAGAATACCTTTTTGTATTCCCTCATAGCCATTGAGTAAGTAAGTTTATCGTTTGGTAGGTAGTTCTGCCTCCACTTCCTCTCCAATTGGCGGAGGGCACGTTTTTGTGATTTTAATTCAGGGGAGAACCACCTCTGAGCCTCGATTTTTCAATGGAGCATGTGTATTGCTGGCCTCAAGTAGCCAAGTGGAGATGGTTTCCTCCTGGATGTTGACATCAAGTGTGCCGTGAGGAACTGTGTTAGCCAGTGTGGTGAGAAGGTCATTTTTGTCAATGGCATTCCATTTTCTTACCCAACCCCCCCCCCCTTTAGTACGGTGTTTGCCTGTAGAAGGGTTAAGGAGAGTGAATTTAATCAGGTGATGGTCTGACCAAATACATGGTAAAACTGAGAGTCCGGACACTGCTAAATTAATCGTCCAGATTTGATCCAAGATGTGCCCTTTAGTGTGTGTAGCTGTGGATACCTGTGGAGCAAAATTCAGATTGTTTAATAATTCAGTTAGCTCAGCAGAATGCGGCCCTTCTTGTGTGTCGTTAGCCCAATAGTTAAAATCGCCTATCAGTAGAACTCTGGCATCGTTTTTGTGTGTTCCAATTGCAGGATTAGTTAGGTACCCTTATTAGAAAGCAGATTAATTAAGAAAAATACTACTGTGTGTAAAAGTTGCATTTAGTTACACTTGGTCCCTTATTTCATATGTTTTTTTCAAAACATAGTAAAATACGTCATGCTATGCCCCTTGCATTGTGCAAAATTGTAGCCTTTCTTCGATGTGTGTGGAAAATCCCGGATTTTGGTTTTGAAAATCTGATCACCCTTTGGTAAATATAATGCTTCTTTCTTTTATATTAACTCTTTTCTGTACAACACTGTTATGGGATCAGCATCTATTTCATTTTCTGAAAATTTTAATCCAGTTAAAATTAAGCATCTCGAAGGTGTTTTGTGTTTAAACCATTGTCATACGATAATAAAAATAACACAGATTCGCAAAACCAGTAGGTCTGGCTTGAATTTCAATCCTGACCATAACATAAAAAGGCCTGCTGCAATGAGAAAAATAAAACAAAAAACCGGTAGCTTTCTGCAAACAGTACATCAATGAGATAAAGACTTTAACATGTCATGATTCATTGTACTTTTGAGATGTCAACTAGACAATAAAAGACGAATGAAACGACCAAATTGCATGAGGTGAGAGAGATGCTCCTGTCTGTGGAGCCAAAGATCAGATGTGTACATTTACCTGCATTGGGAATAATATCCTCCAGAGAGCATTGCGCTGTCAAGCCAGACCTAAAAATGTACCACTGAAACGATCGTGTCTGAGTGACCTATAGTCCACAAACCCCTTTATCCTCTTTGCACTAATGACTTTGTTGTTAAAAAAAAATCCCATTTCACACCCCAGTATGTCTCATATGTCATTGTTATGTGTTGGGCGCAGTTGCCAGTACGTTGTTACTTCTTTGATGAAAACTTTCACACCTGTAATGAGTTGATGTCTAAACTCACGGCTTCCCTCTGTTCTTTGCAGCCAGTACGAGACGGTGGTGCCCGTGGAAGATTCTGTTGTCACCGAGGTAACCACCACGCTGCAGGAATGGTCCTTCCTATGGAAGCAGCTATATGTGGTGAGTACCCAGTCAGGCAGGCAGATTGCTAGGAACACAGCTGATCTGTTTTTAAATGGACCTTATAGCCCACCGTTCTTCGAGGGTATGTTTTATATTTTCTTCCAAGTTAGTTGATTTAATTACCTTGCTTGGAGTGGTTTTGCATTTGATATATCTCAAAACAAAAAATGATAACGACCACACACTACAAAAAAAGATAGTTACCCTGCCTAGCACGATTCTAAATGCTAATGACGTGAAAATCAAGTAGTTGAATCAGTAATGGAAGTTCGTTGTTGAATGAACAAGTTCTTAGAAAGGAGCTGAACAAAAAGGTGCGCATTGATTACACTAGACTTGAGGTGAGTGGATGAAACGGGGTACCTATAAGGAGAACTGAGTTTAACTGAATTCAAACAAGCAAATTGATGACAAGTGACTGACTTGGGAGAATGGAGTAGACTCCAGAGCAGCAAGTTGCTGAAAAGGACTCTCACAACTAAACAAATAGATGAAGGAACGAGTAAATTGTTGATATAAATTGCTGATGACAAAATCATTTCTTCATCGCTAGAAATGTGGATCAATGAATCAGTTTAAATTTAATTGATTTGTGATTGCTCTAATGACTAGAAAACTAGCTTTGTACTAGAGGTGGTGCAAACTTTACGGCAGATCTAAACCCCCCCCAGTTGACAGACTTTGTGAGTCGTATTCCATTTCACCACGGCTGCGGAGAGATGTACTTCGCATCCCTGGTGGACTACAGGAGAGCTCTTTCCCTGCCTGACAGAGAAATCTGTACCTTCAGAGGAGTTGCTGCCAATGTGGCTTCCCTAAAGGTGCTGAAGCTTTGCTATGTGGTTGCCATGTTTAGTAGAACCTCACATCAAAGTTTTTGTTTTTCATAAACAAGCTCCAAAGTGGGAGTGGCAGTTTTCTCTCTACGTGTGCGGGTCATTTATTTGTTTTCCTGTTCTGGACCACCAGGCTATCTCTTGTGGTCCTAAAGAGCTGAAACATACATCGGAATGACTGCCGTAAATATGGTGGACAGTATGATGTACTTTGACCAACGCCCCATTGTCACTCGGTCGTCGTTGAAGTTTTCCACCGGCAGAGCCAGCAAAGGCTTTGCTGAGGGAAACTCAATGGTTGCCCCGGCTCTAAATAGAACACAGTAACCTTGGGTTAGGTGGAGACCCTTGTCTGGCACTTGTTTGTGGCGGGGTACTCTGTCTGACAAACTCCATACAGGGCACTTGCAGGTTCTCTTTTTTTTTTATTATAAATTAATACAGTTCCATGTAAAGGAGTTGTGACACTGTTTGTTCCAAAAGAGGGACGAGCTCTAAATGTTTTGTCAAACCAAAATCACAGGCTCCTTCGTATGCATCCACTGGGCTGTTTTTATAGGAATAATTTGGCTGGTGCAGAATACACTTTGGAAGTTCTGTAGCAAGTGACTCTCCCATGAGAATATGTTTTATGATAGGTTGCTTACTGCATAATATTGTGACGTACCTGCAACGTCAGACGCCCATGAGGAACTGACTACAGAAAAGGAAGTGTTGACAGTCTTTGTGAAATTGCATAGTGTTTTAAAGGATTAATCTCTCAGCCGAAATAGTTCAGTAAATTTTATTTATTTATTTATTTTCCATTTGTATCGCGCGACGAATCATCCCCACAGGGATCTCTCGGCGCTTTTGGCTACACAGTGCTGAAGGCTAGGACAAAATTGTGGATTTAGAACAGCCAGGTTTTTAACTGCTTCTTAAACTGCCCCAAGCTTGTGCAGGCGCGTAGCTCATCCGGCAAGCGGTTCCAATGGAGCGGGGCTAGATGTGAGAAACGCGCCCTCCCATTTTGACTTTCCTGATTTTACAGGGACGTAGTAAATTACGATTGCTAGATCTCAATAAACGGGCAGGTACATAGGGAACTAACTTCTTCCTTAGGTAGACCGGGCCAATGCCCTGCTGTGCTTTAAACACCGACGTCAAGAGCTTAAACACTGCTCTCTTCCTCATGGGCAGCCAGTGTAGTTGTTGCAAAAGAGGTCGGGAGGAGTGCGTACTGGTTTGTTGAGGACCAGTCGGGCCGCCGTATTTTGCACTACCTGTAGCCTAGATGCAAGGTCCTCCCTAATTCATACTAGTAGTGTGTTCCCATAGTCCAGTCTACTAACTAGTAGTGCCTGTACTAGGGTCTTTCTGGCCTCCAAAGGGATCCAAGGAAAAATCTTCCTCAGCATCCGCATGATGCCAAAGCATGTGCCCGATACTGACTTCACGTGTTTCTCCATCGGAGCTTATTATCAAACAGGATACCCAAATTCCGTGCCTGAGTGGTTGGATTGGGTGCCTCCCCAATTCCTCCGGCCACCAGTCCGACGACCATAATTCCGTCGCCTTTCCAAACAGAAGGATCTCCGTCTTATTGGAGTTGAGCTGCAGAAAATTCTCGCTCATCCAAGCGGCAATTTTCAGCATGCAGGATTTAAACTTTGCTCTGGCTTTCGCTGGGTCCGTCTCGCTGGGGATAATCACCTGCGTGTCATCCGCATACGAGATTGTCTCAAAACCGCAAGATCTTATGATGGTGGCCAGCGGTGCCACATAGATGTTGAATAATGTGAGGCTTAAGATGGAGCCCTGCGGGACCCCCTTGTCTACTGCGGTGGTCTGAGAGACGAATGTGTCTAATTGGACACATTGTGCTCTATTATTAAGAAAGCTCTGCAGCCACGTCCATGCCAAGCCTTCGACACCAATCTCACGCAACCTGTCCAACAGGACACGATGAGAGATGGTGTCAAAGGCTGCCGATAGATCAAGGAGCACTAGCATGGTGGGCGTCCCTCTGTCCAGTGACATCTTGATCGTATCCATGACCTCCACCAGTGCCGCCTCCGTGCTATGGGCTGCACAGAAACCTGATTGCGAGGGGTCCAATAACCCATACTGCTCCAGATATCCCGTAAGTTGTTTGTTTACCAATGTCTCCATGACCTTCGAGCTGCAAGGGAGGAGGGAGATTGGTCTATAATTTTGAAGATCTGCCGGGTCTGCCAGAGCCTTCTTCAGCAAAGGTTTTATATGCGCTTTTTCCATTTCCTGGGAAATACGGCCGTAGCCAGGGAGATGTTACAAACCTCAGCTAGCGACGGAGCTAAAATTGGGCGAGTTCAGCCATTATAAATGGCACCGCCGTGTCTGAGGGGCACCTGATTTCGTTCGTGCCAACACTGCTACCACTTGCTCTGTGGTAATAGCTGTGAAAGCGTCGAGTCTAGGTAGTGTGGGGTCTCTCTTCGGAGGGGCCAACCCCTTCGGTGCTGCTCCTGCGGCTAGAGAGCTGTAGATCTTGTCTACCTTATCCCTAAAATGATTTGCTATGTTATCACATAGTGTTTGTGTCGGGGGTATAGAGGGACTGTTAGCTTTAGGGTTTGTGAACTCTTTGAGTATTTTAAAGAGCTCCTTAGAAGAGTTCTTTGCCTCCCGTATTCTCGAGCCTAGGTGGTCTCTTCTTGCTGAGTTACAGTTTGTTAAATAGGCTTTGTGTGCTACTGAAAAGGCCAGTTTATCCTCTGGCCGCTTGGTTTTCCTCCATTTTCTTTCTCTGCCTCTACACCTGGCCTTTTCCTTCTTAAGACTTTCAGAGTACCAGGGGCTGAGACATCCCTTTCCTGCGTTCGTACTACCCTGCACGGCGCGATGATATTTAAGCGTGTCTCCAATTGAGGCCTCCCATTTTCCTAAGGCATTATCACTTCCCTCTCCTTTGTCGAAGGAGGGGGGTCTAAAGACCTGACTAAATGCCATAGGGGTGACTTTCCTCCAAGCTCTACGAGGACTCATTCTACATTGGGACTGGCATCCTCTATCCGCCCTGCTCAAGGTGAATTTAAGCGCAAAATGATCGGTCCAGGTTAGTGGCCACGGGGATTCTACTGATAAGCCTATTTTTGCAAAGATGTTATCCAAGGTATGCCCTGCAATATGGGTAGGTTCATGAATTCTTGGAGAGAGACCTAACGACTCCATGGCTGACAGCAGACATTTCGTATCTGAATTAGAGGGGTCATCTAAATGGTGATTAAAGTCGCCAACCAAAAAAAAGAACTCGGATTGCAGGATATATGGGGCGAGGGTCTCCAGTAATGAGGTGCAGAACAATTTATTACTTTCTCCTGGTGGATGATATACTACCGCCCCCATCCCACTGGTCCCTTTCCAAGACTGCAGTCGAAACACCAACAGTTCCATCCCATCTGTTAATACTGAATCGAGTACCTTGATGTAGTGTGGGACCCGTAAGGCTATAGCCAGGCCACCCCCCCTTTTGTTCACTCTGTCTAATCTTGTGACGGTGTACTCGTCAGGGAACGCAGAGGCCATAACTGGGGTGGAGTGACTTTGCATCCAGGTTTCAGAAATGAGACATATGTCCGGCTTCAGATCCTCCAGCAGATCCCACAGTTCCGCGAAGTGTTTAGGGCTAGATCTAGCATTAATATATATAGTGCCCGAAAGGGCTCCTGTTTTTCCTTCCCCTGGGTAATGCTACCCGTCCTTGGTGCTTTATTGGTTTTATTAGCTTGCTTGCTTTGGGTCTGGGAGCAGAGGGGTCGGCTGTTTGCCTGACCTGTGATGTCAACCTACCACATTGACCACACCTCTTGCCTTGTGTCCCTATATCTCCTAAGAGCTCTCCCTCACAACCCCTGCCCAGCGTGTTCTCCCTTAGGTCCAATAACTCCTCCTTAGAATACCTTAAAGCCGCCATCTTCTTTCTCCCTGTTCAGACTGGTGGAGTTTCCTGGCAGCCGGCAGCGTCCAGCCGCGGACGGGCGCAGACGGGCTTGCCTTAGGCGCGCATCAGGTGCGCCAGCGGCGCGCCCGCTGCGCGCGTCTGCTGCACGTCCGAGCGCGCGCTGAAATTTATGCCCCCCGGAGGTAGCAGCTAGACCGCTAACCTCTCCAAAATGGCCGCCAAAGTCGGGTTGCCACTTCCCCTCCCAGGCAGCCTCTCTCCACTCAATCGGCCGTTAGTAAACGCGACCGCGCTGGACCGAAGAGTTGCCCTAGCCACCTTCACTTCCCCCAGACAGGTAATGACAGATAAAATGCTAAAAAGTTATTTTCGTTTTAAAATGCAGGCATAATCACTCTCAAAATCACTCTGTTAAAATCAGTGCAGTCACAACTCCTTAAAAACCGGGTAGCACGAGTTTGTCTGTTGCCTCAGCCTGTGCAAAACCGCTGCGCGTCCGAGCGCGTGCTGAAATTTATGCCCCCCGGAGGTAGCAGCTAGATCGCTAACCTCTCCAAAATGGCCGCCAAAGTCGGGTTGCCACTTCCCCTCCCAGGCAGCCTCTCTCCACTCAATCGGCCATTAGTAAACGCGACCGCGGTGGACTGGAGAGTTGCCCTAGCCACCTTCACTTCCCCCAGACAGGTAATGACAGATAAAATGCTAAAAAGTTATTTTCGTTTTAAAATGCAGGCATAATCACTCTCAAAATCACTCTGTTAAAATCAGTGCAGTCACAATTCCTTAAAAACCGGGTAGCGCGAGTTTGTCTGTTGCCTCAGCCTGTGCAAAAAGCCTGTGTGTTCTTTTATAACAGATTTGTTCGCTCTCATTTAAAGCATTTTACTGTGTGTACTGGGGTTAGTGCTGCATTGACTTATCAAATGCACTTGAATTGTTTGATATAATTATTCCTAAGACTGTGTGATAATGTAGTGTTATGACTAGGCTGAGCATGTGATGTCACCCAACAGAGATATCATCAGTGGCACAAATTGATGCGTGGAATGGCCGTTTTTGAATCCGCCTACATTTCAGTTGTATTATGATAAATGACACGTTTCTACAGAACAGAACATTGTTTTCTTGCTTTGTGTTTGACCATAATCCTAAAATTTGACAGAAAATGTTGGATTTCGGTTCAAATAGTCAGGCCCCAATTTGCAGAGCCCTTTGTAAGTCTTACTTACCCGCTCAAAAGGCTCGATTTACAAGTCCAAGGTATTTGCAAAAGGTGACCTTGCATGCTTAAACTCCTTTACTTATGCACAACCGTACCCCATGATGGAGTAATACTGCATGGGAGAAAATGGCATACAGGGGGTGAGCATTTCAGGATAGCATTTCCCTTGAAAGTTTGAAAACAATCACAAACTCAAGTATTTGTGACTATTCACCTAAAAAGCTGACTCAGTGAGCTGATCAATCACTACAGTTTGATGTGTTATCTGAAGGTCAGATGTTTGCATGACAGAAAGGCAGACTCAACCTTTCATCTATGCTAGGCTGATAAATGGGGTACCATAAAATTAGGAAGGGCTAACATTGATTATTTACACCACTTAGAAATGGCAGATGTTCTCTATATTTCGCTATTCATATTTATTTATTTATTGAAGGTATTTGTATACTGTGACTTAGCCATCAGAGTGCATCACTTATAGCCGGGGAAGTATCTAAAAATTAGTTATTAGGTGAGTTGAGGAAGTAGGACGGAGGAAGAGAGAGTTAGATTCTGAACAGATGTGATTCAGCGTCTTTCTGTGACATTAGTGGTGAGTTCATTGACGTTTTTTTTCTGGAAGGTGAGAAGGGGAAAGGAACTCTCATAATTGGTGGAAGAGCAATTGACGATCTATCAAAATTTCAAGTATTTTTTTCTTTGGTGCTTTGAATTTAAACATAGGTAGCTGCTCCTATGCATCTAAAAATATCTTAATTTCTTCAAGTACTGAGCTACCATGACATGCTAATCAACTCACATAGACTGCAACAAATTACCTCTTATAGTTTAAGGAAAAAAATGCATTCTTCTGTAGAAGTCCAATCGGGTATAATTAGACTGATCCTTTCATGATTCACGTTTTTGTTAATTACAACGGATAGGCAACGCTTGCGAAAGAAGAAAAACGAGAAAAGCCTGAAATGATGGCTGCAGAAGTTTACATAGGATATGTTCAAATCTTATTTCTTAGAGTACACAATCCCACTATTACCAAAGGTAGATGAAGGTAAATTGGATTAACGTTTTTAAACAGCTACATTAATCTCTGTATTTGATAATGCTCCTATTACCTGATAAAGCTGAAATCTTACTCTTTCTGTCTGTAATCACCCACTGCATTCACAGCGCACCCTACTGAACCCCAGTGCACTCACACAGAAGGTCAATGAATACAGACTGCATCCCATGGTATGCACAAATACATGAAGTTCACTTCACTGCTCTCACACGATAACAAACTGATCTCCGCCATCACAGCATACTCTCAAGGAGCTTCTATGCCATCACACTGCACACCTCTGTGCTCACATTACACCCCTGTGTGTACTCACATTACATCCATAGTACACAAACTGCCATTCAAAACACTTGCAAGACGTTCGGCTACACCCCACATCATTGTCCTTCCTTACACTACCTTCTTCAAACTCCACCACACCCCTAGCTGTATACTTCCGCTTATCACTTGTGCTAAGAGGAAGTGTTTGCACAAAGTGGAGAGCAGACATGACTTTTCATTGATGGCATCAGGCAAAGCCTAAACGTAATCATTGCAGAGTAGATAAAACATTTCACAAATTCAAAAACAATTTGGTCAAAAAATAAATGTACCTGTGATGTATCGCAGGTGTGTAGAGTGCATATTGAAAAGAGAAAAATGACCTGAGTTCTTTATTAGTACAAATTCAAACAACAAGAATGGTACTTGTGGGTTGCCCCTGGTTTTGATCTGTTTGCTTGAAAATTCCTATTACATTTTTTTCTGTTCCACCTTATCAGCAACACAGCTCATTGGTTGTGAACATGGCGGCATTAATATCTAGGCCCCATCTTGGTCGATTCAGAGGTCCAGATGTCTGAAGAGTTTTTGAGGTTGCAACATCCCGATTCGCATAATCGGGACATTTTTGATTGCAGAATGACCATTTGTTATACACACACCACAAATTGTCATTCAGTAACACAGTACTGAATCACAATTTGAGTTGGCGGCCAAATACTGATTTTGTATTTGGAAGGGGCATGTTTAAAGCATCCTTTCCAAATACCAAATCAGAATGGTATGTATTAATGTTTCGCAAATGAAATCCAGTCGCAAAACATTAATACTTTACCGACTACAAACATGTAGGGGTAAGTCGTTCGCAAACTTGAAGGAGTCCCATTTGAGTCCCTTCCCTTTGTAAGTGTAAAAAAATATTTCTTTATGAGGAGTCAGTGGTCCACTGGACCATTGCCTCCTCCTAAACAAACAAAAAAAAGAAACTTGCCTTTTTAAATGCATTCCGTTTTCCTTTAACAAAAGCGGGCTGCATTTTTTTTTTTTTAAGTAATTGCTTTATTTAAATTAAAAGCAACCACAAACATGGGGTCTGCTAACAGTGGCTGCAACCAAAATGTGAGTGAATTTCAAGATCAACGTGAATTTGGTGTAGACTCTGCCCAAGGAATTGTTTTAAACATGTCAAACTGTGTGAATTTTATGAGGCATTGGCCAGAAAAACTGGCCATAATTGAAATGCTTTATAATTGTATTTTGGACACGATTTTCACGTGTCACTGAATTCAAATATAGCAATCAAAGGACCACCACAGTGATCTTTATTATTGATGGAAGTCGGGTTGAGATAGGAGTGATAGTAAGACAAATTTGTTTTTACGTTTGTTGCTTTTTTCATAAAACCTTGAACAGTATTGGAAGGTTTTAAAAAACATTCTGCACTGGAGTTGTCTCACCCAAGCACATTTGGGAAATTAGGGCCAAATGGTACATGCTGAAGAACCTTCAGTCAGTGGCCTAGATATTAACCATGGAAGCTGTAGAGAAATGTACTGGCAAATTATATATGTCAAACACATTATGCACCGACATTAATCAGACCTTGGTAGGATTGAAAATCCCTTAGCATGGAGGTGGTTGGTAGTTCTTCTTAAGGAACACCAGGTAGATTTAGTGAAATTAAAATATTTTAGTTTAGCAACATTAGTCAAAATGTGATAGGGTATTAAAACAACATAACAGTAGGTTGGGATTGGCTTCAACAATCTTTTGGCTTGGCCTGTAGCAGATAGTGCAGTTTGTAGCACACTAGGAAAGTGAGATTGGGAAATCTTGGTAGTTTGTACGACCAATTTAAACCCTGGTATCTAAATCTAAAATCCGTATTTGTAAAGCGCGAACTACTCACCCTTAGGGGTCTCAAGGCGCTGGGGGCCGTCGTGGAAATTAAGTGAGCTATTGCCCAGAGTCACACGGTGCTGAGCTGAGCTGCCGCCGGAGCAGGGGATCGAACCGTGAACCCTGTGCTCCGAAGTCAGCTGCCCTGGCCGCTGCACCACACCTCTCCACCGCCCACTTTGCAAGTTTTCAGAATACCTCTTTTGTATGCTGTATTCTTCAAGTTTCCAAAATGTCCTTAATGTGCAAACTTGGCAAATTTTATAGTAGCCCTATTGGGAAATCCAATGGCAGGATCCACAATTCTCCGATCGAAATTTAGAATGGTGTTTATTACACTATCAGTATCACAGCTGTCAGGGGCGAGTGCAGCTTTGTAAGATACAGACCACTCTATTGTGGAATAAAATGTGGCCAACAGTTCCACAACTTACCTAAATCCAACTGGCGAGGTGGACTGCACTTTCACTGGCTAGGTTTTAAAAGGTTATTCGTCCCAGTTTCAGCCTCGAATCCTGACAAGCAGCCAGGAAACATTGCACTGTGAGAATGAAGGCATATCATTTTATAAAACCACTTACAAACCTGTCCATCGCAGAGGTCACAGTTATGAGATCTAAAATGAAATTGAAGCATGTGCAAAAACCCTATGCAAATGGAATTTGCCCTTGCCTTAAAATTCGAAGCTACTGCTGCAGGCTTCATGCAGCATTGAGAAGTTTGAGCAGAGGAGATCTGAAGCCTTTCTCCTATGTGGGCACTGAGCAGCAAGTTTCTCATGTTTTGTTCGCCACCTCAATCTTCCCATACCGTAAGGGTGTTTATGAATGGAGCCAACTTTCTTAATCAAGCATGCTAGCCCAGAATACTCCAAACAGCTCCTCGTGGGGGGTCATAATTATTGTACAATAGGCACAATTGGGAGATATTCCGCCCGATAAAGATTGGCAGATGCCAATGTTCTAAATTCTTTAAATGCAAATGATAAAATCCCCTTACTTTGTTTTCCCATTGCATATTAATAGGGAATATATGGACCATGCTGTATTACAAATACAGGTTCACGTGAAAATGAGAAGGTGACTCGCCTGTCTTGAATGCACTTGATCTGCAATAACGCATCTAATTAAAAATCAGATCCCATTCCATTCCCTCCTTCCTACCGCTTCAAATTTTCATAATTGAAATCCTTACAGGCTATCATAACAAACCCCACTTCAGGGAGAACTGAGAATGTGCTTCATTCACATATCCCCATGGCAAAGCAGCAATGAAGATGCAATGGCAACGTTTGCGCATCATGTTCTCCCCTTCGCTCCTCTCCCTAACACTCCTCTTCTCTCCTCTCCATCCTTCCCCAACCTCACTTCCTGCAGATGCCATTTCTGAACTGTGAATTTAATCTTACTTGTACACATTTACACAGTGCAGATTTGCACAATCAGTACATTTGCCTGTCATTGGTGTCAGTTCCGCTGTTCATTTGGGTTGGTATTCCCAGCTTCACCTCGATAGCAAATTTCAGATTAAAGCTTCTATTTTATCCCTTTCAGCATGCAAAATTAACACTAATGTTCTCCCTTTACCCCGCATTTATAAATTGAGAGTAGATTTGTTACTTCTGAAATGTTAACTCCTGACTTGAATTTGTCTTTAGGGTATATTGAAAGGACACCTTTAAATCTGTTTGTCGTACACTTTTTTAACAAAATCGAGTTCTTAACCTTTTTATCTGTCCACAGAGCGATTTCCAATTTTCAAGAATTATGGTGTTTTGCTTTTGGTTTCAGGGAAGCAAGGTTATCGGCCATCAACTGATCACATAGATCAGAGGATGCTGTCTTGGCAAAGATGCATTGTCCCCACATGTTCCTAAAATGCTGGAGGTTGCAAAAATAGTCAATTTCTGCAACAACAAAAACATCTGTAATCTGTTGTTTGCACCTCAAGTGAAGTAGACTAAAAATGTCTACTGGGCAAGTTTGCCATATATTTAGGACAATACATTGTGCTTGCCTTATTTTGAAAACAGTGTATCAGCAGAACTGAATGTGCTTCAGTATTTGGCCAGCCTGCCAATTTGGCACCCTGAACTTTTTGTTTGATAACCAAATCAAATGACTTCTCTTGTGCGCAGGTATACTTTTTTAGGTGAAATGTGTGCTAGACGCTTGGTGCTTCTCACATGGAATAGTAGACACCTTATGGGTGCATCCTACATTAACCATAAGGAACAGACATTTCTTATGTCCTCAAGAAGGAAGCATATGGATAATTCTCATTAATCTGTGGACAACTACAGCACAAAGGCCCTCAACCTGAATAGACCCATGTAGCTTGAGTCTGGGAACATTCAAGATACAGAAGTCTTGACAGTCTGTGAGATTCGTCGGAGAACTCACAATGATCACCAAGATCACAGCATGTCTTGTTTCAGAAATAAATTTTACTCCCACAATCTTGTTTCTACCCAGTCCATATACACCTACATTTGAGATATTAACCTAAAGAAGGTCTATTCACTTTTTATAAGAGAAGTGCAAAGTACATTACCTTAAGATCATCCATTACCCGGACTTTTTAGGTATCTATGAAGTTATGATCATAGGAAACCAAGTCTTGTTGTGGGATGCCATGCACAGTGCAGAGCAAGTGGCAAATTTCCTTGAACGGCTGTGTATAGCAGATATGTAATATCAATCTGTCATGCATTTTCTGGTGAATTCTATTACAAGTAGCATCATCTAATTGCTCATATTCTTATCTTATCATGTCTTGTCTTATTATCATTTGTTTAGCACCTTCTACCATTAGTTTTGCATTATAACACTTTTTAGATCGAAGCCTCCCAGACAGCACAGCTGTCTGTGTGGTTTGCAAAAACATCTTGGGGACATTCTGAAAACCTCCCTGGGAATGCATTCCAGCCATAGCTTACCATTTGCTTTTTGGTTTGTAACTCACATCTTGCTTGCTTTCTATTTTTTGGCTTTATTTGTTTTAGGCTGCCAGCTTGAGTTAATCCCTCCCTTGGGGCATAGCCTGTTCACCATTGTTCCTTATATTGTTCCACAAGTGCTTGCTTTCTGTAAACAGGCCTTTATATTATGTTCTTATCTTGTCACATTTTCTGTGTATTCAAAGACTGAAGTCAAATGGCAGGCTCTGTCTTCCAGGGAGCTTGGTGTTTACTGTTCTTGCACAAGCTTTTCAAAGTGAGATAATTTATGTAACATTCCTGTTGGCTATCGATATGAGAGGAAAGGCTGTAGGATGTTATTTTTTCTAGCACACAACAAAATGTAAATGTCTGTAAAACAACTGACCAAATATTTCAGAATATATCAGAATTAGGGAAGCACAAATGATGAACATTTTTTTGTAATTCTGAAGTGCGGAGCAAATAAATAATTTAATACAATCAAAACAATCTGTACACTTGGTGATGCCATTTTCACATATTGTCATTTGCGCGCTATATATTTTTATCAGAAAGTCTGTGTGCAAATGCAATGGTCATTCCAATTGAAGATGTGTTGTCTGTGATTGCAGTGCACAACCACACCATGCATATTCCACTCTACACAACTCTACTCTATGACACTCTACGCCAGTCCACTCTACGACAATCCACACCACTCTACGCTACTCCACTCTGGCTCTCTACTTCACTGTACGCCATTCTACATTACTCCATTCTACTCTACTCCCCTCTTTGCTTCTCTACTCCACTCTACAACACTCCATGCCACTCTACTACACGCCATTCCACTTCACTCTATGCCACGCCACTCCACTCTACACCATTCCACCCTATGCCACTCCAATCTATGATACTTCACTCTGACACTCTACTTCACTGTATTCTATGACAATCTACTCCACTCGACTCTTCACTACTCCACTCTACTCTATTCTAATCTATTCCACTTCAATGTGCGCCACTCTACGTCACTCCGTTATGCTCTAGGCCACTCTACTTCCCTCCATGCCACGCCATTCCACTTCACAACACTCCCCTCTGTGCCACTCCACTCCACTATACAACACTCCACTCCACGATACTCCACTCTATGACAGTATACTCCATTTCACTTTACTCTACATCACTCTACTACACTCTATGCCACTCTACACCACTCCACTGTACAGCAGTCAACGTCACTCAACTCCACTTCACTCTGAGCCACTCCACTCTCTGACACTTCACTCTACGCCACTCCACTCTACGACACTCCACTCTAAGACATTCTACTCTAAGACACTTTATGCCACTCCCCTCTACGACCTTCTATGCCACTTTACTCCACTTTATGGCACTCCACACTTTGCCACTCCACTCTATGACATAGTAATCCATTCTACGCTATGGCATTCCACTCTACGGCACTCCACTCCACTCTACAGCACTCAGCTCTATGATACTTTACTCCAATCTATGCTATTCCATTCTATGCCCCTCCACTCTTCGTCACTCCACTCCATGGCACTCTATGCCACTCCACTGTACGTCACTCTACTCCACGCCATGACACTTAACACCCCTCCACTCTATGTCCCCAATTCTATGACACAACCCTCTATGACAATCTACTCTACTCTATGTCAGTCCACTCTACGCTACTCCACTCAATGCCACTCCAATCTATGATACTCCACTCTATGACACTCTACGACACTCTACTCCACTACACTATGCCACTCCACTCTACACCACTCTATGACCCTCTATGCCACTTCACTCAAGGCCACTCTCCAATACTCCACTCTTTGACACTCCACAATACTCCACTCTAGGCCACTTCACTCTAGGCCTCTCTACTCCACTCTACGCCACTCCACTCCACTCTATGACAGTCCACTGCACAATCCTTCACAACACTCTACAACACTCTTCTCCAGTCTACAACAGTCTACTGTACGACACTCCACTCTACGACACTCCAAGACACTCTGCGCAACTCCACTCTACAACACTCCACTCTACGACACTCTGCACTCTATGCCACTCCAATCTACGATACTCTATGCCACTTTACCCCACTGTACGTCACTCCATGCTACACCATTCCACTCTATGATATTTTACTTCACTCTACGCTATGCCATTCCACTCTGCTCCACTCTGCGGCACTCCACTCCAAGGTACTCTACTCTATGACACTTTACTACACTCTATGCTATGCCACTCTATACCTCTCCACTCTACATCACTCAACTCTATGACACTCTATGTCACTCCACTCCGCTCTTCGAGAGTATATGAGACACATTCCTACACTATGCTACATCACGCTACACCCTTCCACTCTATGTCATGCCACTCTATGTCACTCCACTCTGCTCTACTAGACTATATGAGACACATTTTTACACTCTATGTTATGTCACTCTAGGTCCCTCCACTCTCTGTCACTCCACTCAATGCCACTCTATGTCACTCCACTCCCACTTCACTCCACTCCACTCTGAAACTTTATGACACTTCACTCCATGTTACTCCACTCCACTCTATACCCTTCCACTTTATGCCTCTCAACTCTACTTCCCTCCACTCTATGACACTCTACTCCATGTTATGCCACTCCACTTTATGACACTCTACGGCTCTCCACTCTAAGACCCTCAAATCTACGACCCTCCATGACACTCTACGGTCCTCCAAGACACTCTACTTCACTCCACGACACTCTACTCTACGACACTCTACTCTGCCACACCACTCTACACCATTGCACTCTATGGCACTCCACACTACTCCGCTCTTCTCTATTACACTCCCTTCTACTCCACTCTACTCTATGATACTCTACTCCATGCTGCACCACTCTATGACACTCTTCTCCGCTATAATCCACTCCACAACGCTCTAATCCACTCTATGCCATGACACTCCGTGTCCCTCTACCCCACTTTATGCCCTTCCACACTACGCCCCTCCACTCTATGCCCACCACTGCACATCACTCCACTCTACACCACTCCACTCCACTGTAATCCATGACACTCCACTCTACTTCATGACACTCCACTCTACCACACACCACTCTACAACACTCTATGCCACTCAAGAACACTATATAACACTCCACTCTATGTCACTCCATTCCATGACACTCCGCGTCACTCTACTTCACTCTGCGCCACTACACGCCACTCTCCTCTACATCACAAACGTTTAGCCATGCTAGTGTACAACCAGGCTAAAACATATTGGCAAAGCCGATAGCTCTTACATAGGCAAGACCTATTGGCTTTGCCAATGCTTGTTTAATCTCAGTGCCCTTTTCATATAGTTCAGGAATTTCCTTCGACTGGTATTGTATGGTTATTTTGTTGTATATGGCTAATAGAAACTTGTTAAAATGCTAGTTTTGGAATGGTTTGTTTTGGATAATCTCCACATAAAGTCAGTTTTATCCTGCTGAAGATATTTGTAGTATGTCTTGTGTGGATAGGTGGGCTGAAGTATTTTGCCATTTTTCATTGACCTGGGTAGCAGCTAGTCAATGGCCCGGCTGCTGCAGATTGTTTTCTTGACTGCACTGTTAGCTTGCTAATTATCTATGATGGAAAGTTATGTGTGTGTGTGGGTCTGTGATATGTTTCAAGTTATTTTTATGTGAGTGGTTCTAAGATGTATGTTGGTATGGTGTGAGGGAGTGCTATTGAGCTGGCAGAGTTTTGCCAGCTACATGGAGTTAGTTGAGCACATGAGCATGCCAGGAGTATGTCTAGCATGCTCTTTTGGAGAAAGGTGAACTACAAGAGTAACTGGAAAGGTGTTGTCTGGTGAGTATTATTGAATGTAATGTGCCGTCAGGTGTCTGAAGGTAGCCTTGAAGTGTATGGCGTGTTGGATGCATGTGGTGAGGTCTGACTTTTGCGTACCAAGTGAGTGGTTGCGTGGAGTGTCTTGAGTTGGGTAAGGTTTGTTGCATAGTGATAACTAGCAATGTCGGTGGTTTGAAAAGTATGTGTGTCTTGCACGTGCCACCAGTGCTTAATTTGAGCCGGTGGTTTCCGATGCTGAGCACTGGCACTTAATCATCAACACCGGTGCTTTTCATGAGCACCAGTTAAGGATACATTCATTTACGGTAGGCATGGGGAGATTAAGTGATTTGCCCAGAATCACAGGATGTTGAGCCAAGGCCAAGACTCGAACTAGGTTCCCAAGCTCCGAAGTCGGCAGATCTGACCATTTTTGCCACATCCTCTCCCCACTTTCATGGTTATTAGTTGGTTCTGTTTTAGGTGGCGCTAACAGGAGAAGTGGGCTGGTGCAAGCTGCCTCCTGATGAGAGCCACAGCACTTATTTTTTTTTACAAATTAACCACTGCATGCCACCAGTAGAAATCCTCCCATTCCTGTCACTTCACCGCATTCTATTTTTGCAATTAAAGGAACTGAAAATAAGGTGCACTTCTTGTTACCCAATTCTACTCTCCCGCGAGATTATGTAGATTTTTTATTCGCATGCGCTGTTATTGTGCTGGCATCAACCCATTCATCTGTCCATTGTTGTTGTTCAGCCTTCAACTTATGCTGCATCAGCCATTTATCTCGCTGGCCTTGATGAACTGGGAGTTTTTGGCCCTCATTTATTAAAAGGGACGCATCGCTGCGAGAAAACGGCGATGCATCACTTTTCATTGCGCCCTCCTTGTGACACCAATGATGCGTCATATTTACAGTATGACGCATCCTGTCGCAAGAAGTTACAGATAAGTCAATATTTCTGACGTACCTGTAGGCGCAAACATGACGCATTGCTTGAATGTGTTACAAAAGTGACGCAACTCCAGCAATGGGTCCTTACACATGGGCAAGTCCCATGTTAAATGTGCCTGCGTCAGTCTTACGCCTGCCACGAGGCAGGCGTAAGATATTGACGCATTTGCAACCTAGAAGTGGTGCAGTGAAATATTTTAGATTTCACTGCGCCACTTCTATGAGACTTTCCTGCGTCGGAACGCCCTCCCTGCATACATTATACCTGGCGCAAGTATTATGTGGCGCAGGGGTTTACAAAGTGACGCATCTACCTAGCTGCGTCACTTCGTAAATATTCCGCAACATGGCGCATTTTTTACACCGCTGGTGCGTCACAAAAAGTGACACACCGGCGGCGCAAAAGTGACGCAAGGGCCCATAAGTAAGCCCCTTTGATTTTTTGTGGCCTGGGTCTGCCATGCCTTTGATATATCCATTACATGCAGGAAAAAACAATGTTGTAAATGTGCTCTTAATAGGACAGGCCTTCTGATGCTGTAGAGACAGTGGCTGTGGCATAAGGGCCAATGGCAGGTGTTTCCGCTGGCAGAGTCAAATGAGGTGCCACTGCCAGACCCAAGGGACCAGCCACTAAATGGGGTGGGGAAAGCTTGCAGCGGCAGGAGGGGAATGGAGCACCAATTTGTGAAGGATGCCTCACTTCTGTCCCCTGAAAATGAGCTCTACAGTTGCCTTCAGTGCCATACTTCGCAGCTGGGGTAAATGCAATATAAATAGGATGTCAAACAAACATTCCATCAAGGCTCAAATGAAATGAAGGGGAATTTCATTGGTTATGATTTATTTACTAGTCTATTTCCTTCTGAGTCGGGACCTGCATTGAACTGTTTTATGTACGGGCCAGGGAGTCAAAGCCGACAGGGATCAAAGGCAATTTCACTAGATGAAAGGCAGTGGAGGGACCCCCTTCCGGCTCACTCAGGAGCTCTCAGGCCAGCATACTCTGCTGAGGTGGCCTCCTTGAGCTCGGGGCCCCCCCTCACTGCGGGGGCCTTTGTTACGCTCCTGATGAAAGGCAACCCCTTCAGCTTTTATCGGGAAACTGAGATCGGCAGTTCTGCAATGTGTCCAGGACCATGTGTGCAGACATTTACAGGACACCACCCTGTGGGTCTTCATGTCAGGAATGATGGTGCAAAATGAAGTTTGCTAACGTACGGAACATGTAAAGGGGAAGGGCGTTACATTTAGTGGGGCGCCCCAGTTTTCTTCCTCTCCAAGCCATTCTAGCAAGCAGCTAACACGTGTTGTTCGTTGGCGCCTCAGTCGCAGTTCCCCCTTACAACTTAATCTTACTAAATATGACAACCACTCCGGTTTTCATTAATGAGGATATCACAAAATATGTTGGTCCTAATTCACACACTGCACTTGTAGTACTTTTGATGTGCTGCAAAATGTACTACAAATTGCAATTCACAAACGGTGCGAGGAGTTTTACGACTCCGCACTGCCTATACTTATATGTGTGGACTTCGCTCCGATTGCGGAGTCTCTGAACATGTAAATATTCATTTTAGTAGTAAATGTGGGAGGAAGTGGGTGGGAAAAGGGGAGGACTTACTACTGAACCGGACAGTGGCGGCTGGCAAGGGAACATGGGTGGAGGGGTGGGGAGACACAAAAAAATCCACTTACCTTTTGCCAGCTGGCCGTCTCTCCCCTTCGGTCCCTTCAGCCACCTTCTCCTCTGCTTCCGTAGCAAAAGGAAGCACACAGGCTCCCTCTCCTAAGCCAATCACTATGCCACAATGCAGCGTTGTGATTGGTCTGAGCGCTGTGTTTCGGCGCTCAGAAGGGGACTGAAAGGCTGTGTATGTTCCTCACCAGGCTGCGTAAAGCAAGCCTGGTGAGGAAGATGCAAATTGCGCATGACCTGTTTGGCCTGCCCAAGAGGGCCGGCCAAGCAGTCATGCACACTTGGAGTGGGCAAACCACTCCTCCCCCATAACCCTAGCCCCGCCCTAACTCAGACCGTAGTGAAAAATAAAATGATAATAACCAAGTTATTATCATCTTATTTTTCTGCGACACTGCTCCTAAAGCAGTGGGGCAACGCACTGAAACCGGATGGAATTAGTGTGGAGTAAGAGGGGTTTAGATGGGGTGAAGGAGAGGGTTAGGGAGGGACTCACCCACCCACACAAGACCCAATTGCAGTACTCTGGGGGTGGAGACATGCAACTTATGCTTTTGTAGTAAGTTTACACTCAGAGTTTGTGAATACCGAAAGTAGTAAACTTACTACCAAGTGTAAAAATACTAAAGAGTGTAACTTCACTTTATGAATCAGGTCCCAAGTTTATGCCTGAACTCATCTTTCAACTCTCTGCTCTAAAAGAAGAAAAATGTACATGAAAAACCTATTCATATTGGTAAATTTTTCAAGACAAATGAATACATTCTTCTCATATCAGTTGACATTTAAAATGCAACTGAAAGGAACAAATATCTATAAATGAATGGAGCGCTACAAATATTTACTGGGCAGTTGCACTACCTGGACGTAATGGAAACTGACAATCTGGTTCTAACACTGCATAATAGAAATAGGACCTGACGCATTAGCTCAGAATGATGGAAACTGGCGTAGGTGTGTTAACTTGGCATATTATAAAACAAGAATGATGTTAGAAAAGTTAACTCTAAATATCGCTGAAATTCCTAAGGGGAGAACCCCCAAATGCTCATTTAAATTGGGTATTGAAACCCATCAAGTCATAGTCAATGCTACTGTCCCAATATGCTTTAAAAAAGCACCAACTAGTAATTTTGCAAATATTCCATGGAGGTGAGGAGAAGAAGAAGAAAATTGAGGACCCTCTTGGGTCGAACACTTGAATATATTTTAAAAACATGCGCAAACATTACTTCTAACATTACTACATGTTAGAAAATCACACAAAAACACCAAAAGGTTCCGCACTCAACAATATAACATGTAAGTATCAAGGTGGAAGACAGTCTTTGTGTATATGATGAAGAACTTCCAATTCACTGTTGTTTCTTTTTTTTCAAACGTTCTTTATTGGACTTTCTTTTTTATCAAGATAAGTCGATCAAGTAAAATCCAGTAGCCGACGCGTTTCGTCCCGAAGGGACTTCTTCAGGGCTCCACAGTGTAAAAACGAACTTCCAATAGCTAGCTTTGTTTTTGGTATATCTTAGTTCCTGTATTCACACATTTTGTATAGTGTGTATCACCATTGGCGCGGCTCGATGACCGGCAGTCTCTCAGTGCGTCTGTTTCAAGGTTTTGAAAATATCAAACAGTAATAATATTTGTGAAAGCAAATATGTTATTGTAGCACTTTACTGCGGTCAAAATATCAGCTCCTCATATATTGTATCTGAAATATCGTCACAGCAAAGTTGCTAATAGTAAATCTAAACTTGCCATGATTATATTTTGAGAGTCAATATCATGGAAATTATGTATGTCTAGAGCAATATTTTGAGCGTCGATAATGTGACTTAATTGCAGACATTTGGTGCCGGTGCCACTATTTATTTTATTATCTGAATCATATCAATTTGTGGGCTTCTTTGCTAATTGTGCTATTTTAGAAGCAGGGTAGCGTGCACAGTACAAGAGAGTCCCTCATTCCCTCTTTGTCCTGTGTTCAGCACCTAAAGACCCACGTTCTGTGTTATGGAATACTTACCTGCAGCTAACTTCTAATAACCACTAAATGATGTATATATATGTAGCACTCTTTACGTTTCCTTGTGCTGCACCTCCCAGTAACAAGGAGGTGAAATCCTCCAGCCCTCCTTTGAGGTAGTAACGTAATGCAAAATGTTGAGGCCACCATACAGAATGTGATGCGGGAGCCTCTGAGTCTTCAATATCTCACAGATATACATTGGCCTTGTGCTGAATGATGCCTCCCTGAAAGCTTGGGGGATCCCCTGCACGGCAGGGGCTTATGTTACACCCCTTGCTTTGAGGGTTTAGACATCATATGTTCTTTGTTGCATTTGAGGTAACAAGTAGAAATGTACTCAAGGAACGCCTCACAGTCATTCTTCTTTATGGCAGTCCATCTACATATATGCTCATGCCATATTAGAAATGATGGAGCGCTTTGCATTGTGCAAATTCTGGTGCAAATTCGTGTACATAAGTGCTCTCCGCTAAATCTTTAGGTCCGAATTAAGGCTAAACATTAAATTTCAGTACATTTCAATAACGTGAAGCACATTAGGCTCTACAAGGAAGACAGAGAGTGGTTAAGTTTCAAACATTTACTTAAGGGTTTTCAAAGTCACAAATTAAAATCGTCACATTAGTTATCAATCAATAACCAGTACATGAATGCATTAGACCAGTGGTTCTTAACCTGCGGTCCAGGGACGCCTGGGGGACCACATGGCCTCTTCAGGGGGTCCACAAATGTTTGAGCATTTGTTTTGGTGTATACTTGTTTTTGTATTTTGTGTATTGTTTTGAGGTTCAAATCATATAAATTGCTTAGGCCGGGGATCCCTGGCTTCTAATAATGACTCAGTGGGGGTCCACGGATTCCAGTAATAAATAAGTGTGGTTCCACACCAAACCGCTGCATTATACAATGCAGAAATGAAAACCATTTAAAGTCATAAAGCAAGGACAAACTATTATAAAGTTGTCTCAAAAGTGCAGTTAGGCAAAGGCAGTTCTCTAAAAAAAAAGAACCGTATTCTGCTTAGTCTGGGAAAGGTTCTGCTACAAATCTTGAAAGAGGGATTCTAAAAGGCATCAGAAACACATCTGATCTCTCACCCACTAAATATTATCTTAAATCGTACAATGGTAACATTTGATACACCTACACATGGTTCACACATAACAGACCAATCAGGTTAAGGCACAAGTAGATAACTAAGCACTATCAATTTTAACAGCTCCCACGTAGTGGATAGTATTTTAAATATGGCTTCTTATTTTAACCCTGCGAGATTTAATTCGGCTATCGTGGCTCTCCCCCTTGATTACTTTTACAGGCCCCAGATTCACCCATTCTTTCCATCTAGAAGGATTCAGGTGCAATCTCTAGATTTGGGTCAGGGGAGTAAGCAGGAGGGATTCTCAGGATTAGTCACATTCAACAGATTTGCGCCTCTGAGTTCACTAGAGTGCTGTGATTGACTGAGTGTACCCCCTTCCGAGCCCAACCTTCTTTCAATACAGTGCCCTGCTGGACTCTTGGGGTCGGCCCAACTAGATCAGAAGGGGTGCAATTTCATTTCCTGGAATATTGCAGGCCTGGCAAGTAAGTTTAATGATCCAGAATGGGTACTTTTTAAAAAAGGTTTTACGTGATCTGCCTTGTAGAGACGTGGGCTACAGAAAATTGTTATTGTTTAGGATATAAAACCTTCTTTGTGCCAGCCACCCCTTCTACTGCGGGAAGAGCTAAGGGGGGCTTGGTTAGCTTTGTTTCTTTAGCAGTCCAAGGCAGCTCCGTCATGTTGTCATTAGAGTGTCCTACCCTACAGGCTATGGTGTTATCCAGTGGGGCAAATAAGTTAAAGCTTTTACATTTTTATAATGCAGTATTCGGCCGACTTGAAATATGTAATATTTCAAGGTTGGGTTCTTTTTTGAGAAGCAGGGTTCAGAACAAACAGTATTGCCTCAATGTGCTTATAGCAGGAGATTTCAATGTCCATCTTTGTAGGGACCCTAGACCGGAGGGTATTAAAGACGTGGGATGTGCACGCCATTCTGGTCTGCATATGGAACATACCTACCAGGGCTGCTTAATTAACCCTATTATGATTGAGTTTGACTTAACTTCGGCCATAAATAAATTTCCACCGGATAAGAAGAATGTTGCTCCCACTTTCACCAGGAGAGGGTGCGAGTCCTTCATTGATTTCATCTTTGACTTTACACCCTTTGTATCTTACATCAGATAATTTACCATCCAGGAGAGTGTGTATAGTGACCACAACCCGGTATGTGTCTTGACTGGCTGGCCCCGGGTAGTACAACCGATCAAGAATGGAGTCATGGGGTCCCTGATAGCCGTAGAAGGAGGGAGGAGACTAAAGTGGGCCCAGATCATTCCTGACAAGTTTTATGAGTCCCTGTTTACTCAGTGCCACAAGGAGTTTGCCACTTGCTTAGACAGGGGGGCGACCATTAGTCATTCTGGAGGCTTTTTGTAGTATGTCAGGAGTCATAGTTAATCTATTACAGGCCCCGGGTAAACATTCATCTCACACAGGCCCTAGATGGTTTGACACTGAGTGTTCCTGGGCCTCTAGGAGGCTGAAGGAAGCTCTGAGTATCAGACCAAGGGATCCCATGGTGGTCAAGAAATATCGTAGACAATACAAAGCCGCCCTGGCAAAGCGCAAGTCAGCCTTGAAAGAGGAGGCCTGGTTAGACTTGATAGAGTCCAGCACCCTGAAGAATAGCTCCAAGTTTTGGAGCATTATGAAATGGCCCGTTCATGGCAGAAGACAGTGCCAGCCCATTGGATGCCCACATTACAGAGGATGAGTGGGTGTGCCATTTTGAGGGTATGTTTCAGACGGATCTTAGTCCTATGGAAGCCCATGATATTGCAGAGGGACAATCTGAGATTGTGTTTACTGCACAGGAAATAAGAGCAGGCATATCTTGGTTAAATAAAAAACAAGGTCCCAGGATCTGACGGGATTCCTCCAGACCTTTACATTTCGAAATTGGATATTTGGGTTCCCGCCCTGACTTCTGTTATCAACGCCGCGGTCGTGACAGGCCGCCCGGATTCCTGGGCACTATCCACCATCGTCCCTGTTTTCAAAAAGGGATATCGGGACAGTACTCATTGTAATAGGCCCATCTCCTTTTTGGATTCAGTGGTTAAGGTGGTGGGACGTATGGTATTAGACAGGCTTTCGAGCTGGGTAGATGATAACAATATTTTTGCCGATGTACAATATGGCTTTCGCCCTGGTTGTTCTATGGTGTACCAGAGTTTAAATCTTTACATGATTGTAAATAAGTACACAGTTGCTCATTCTCGTACCTAGCCTTCATGGACTTATCATCTGCGTTTGACCGCGTTAATAGATCTAAGCTTTAGCAGATGATGCTTTTCATTGGTATCGATAAAGACATTGTCTTGTTTTTAAGGGACCTTCACAGAGACACCAAAGCAGCAGTTCGATATTCTAAGGATCTTAAAGTAACACGTGAGTTCCCTATCCAGAGAGGGGTACAAGTGCATCTTGGCTCCTTTTCTTTTTAACTTGTACATTAATAACCTGGAGCAGGCCCCCTTGAAATCAAAACCTGATTGTCCCCAGCTGGGAAGGCGAAGTGTACCCGTCCTATTGTACCCAGACGATGCTGCCCTTATGGCGAGGACAGCAAGGGGTTTACAATCGCTGCTGGACTCCTTTGCTTGTTTTATGGAGTACTTGGACTTACTGGTCAACAATAGTAAATGTTTCGTAATGCAAGTGGGCCTCTGCCCAGCCAAGTCCAACACTTTTTTGGTAGGGGTTGTGCCGGTCCCTAGGACCTACGTTTTCTCTTACCTGGGGGTAGTGTTTGATGTGGCCTTGATTTGGGGCCCCCTGATAAGTCGTAAAAAAGCAAACTTTGTAAGGTCCATTGCCACTGTTTTTTTTAAACTTTCCTCTAGACTTGGCAGTAAACCCATCGGGGCCCTTGTGAACATTTATGAGGCTAAATGTATCTCCAAGGATATTTATTGTAGTGAGATCTGGGGCTATATCAAACATGATGTATTGCTAGTTGTTGAAAACACTTTTTTGAGACGGTTACTCTGCTTACCTCAGGGTACATAATCCTTTATAGCCCATGAAGAATTAGGTATGGCCTTTCTCTCAGACACCTTGGCTTTTTGCCCCTTATTATTGTGGTTGAAAATCTGGCTCAAGAAGGGAACCGCCCTAAGCAAGGACATCTTAAAGGACTGTCTTTCTCTTGATTATTCCAACCATATTTGCTGGCTCAAGTATGTCAGAGAAAGTTTTACCGGTTTGGGAAGGTTAGATCTATTTGAGAACCCCGAGAAAATTTGCAGGAGGGTCCTACATTGGGTGAAGGAGAACTTTTTTAGAAAACGCATTTGTGATAGAGAAGAAGTAGAGCCGAGGAAGCCCAGTGTCCGAGTGCATTCCTAATTTAAAACTGTGCCTTTAACGGAGCCCTATCTTTTACGGTTCAAAGGTACCCGTGACTGTTTTCTTCTGAGCAGATTTCGTTTGGACCACTTTCACTACCTTTTGGTCCACCCTCGTAGGGCGCATGAAGGGCAGTACCTCCCACCTTGTGGCTTTCGACGGGAAGTCCCCACAGGATATGATGGATTTTTTAATGTTCTGTAGTTTATATGAGGTACCAAGAAAGTCTTTTATTATTCCTATTCTTAAACAAGCAGGTTTTAGGCAGGTTAGACCAGCTTTTAACTTTTTACAATTACTTTCAAACAAAATTGTATTATATGTTCTTAGCTTTTTAAGGGCCGCAATCAGGCTCAGGTCCAGCTGTGATTAGCTTTTCATGGACAAATCTTGGATACAGTGTTGTTTTGAGATCCTTCTTAATAAAGCCCCTGTTATTTATCTTGTTTTTTTACAGGGCCAGGATGGATGGTTATGGATGTGACATAAGATCTCTTAATTATTTATTTCATATCTTAAGGGGCCATGTTGGATGGTTTTTATAATTTTGACGAGATTGTTTTTAACTTAGTCCATGTAATCCATCTTGTATTTTATGGTGCCTTAGTGAATGGTCTTACTGTGCTTGATATGATATTCTGTTCATTCCGCATCTTTGGGGCTGTGATGATGTCATTCTATTTCTGGATTCGCTTACCTTTTTGACATACATTTTGTGGATATGGTGGATACACAGTATTGCCTCCTTTTAGCCTGTGATATTATTTTTTAATGGTGTTTGCTTGACTTTTATGGTTTTCTTTGTAAAAAGCTGAATAAAGATTTGTTGATTGATTGATTGATAACTAAGCACATTGTTTTCTCAAGCTACTACACAATGAGCATTAATGTCAATTCAGCAAAATGCCTGGGGAAGCGGAAGTGACATCACACACCCTTTCACCCCCTTTGACATCAAAGGAAGTAATGTCCCCTGACCTTTGATCCTGATGACATCACAGGAAGTGACAACACTAGTGTTGTTTGAAAAATATACAATAAGTTGAAGTTGAATAAAATAGCAAGGACGTTACTAACAATGATAAAATCCAGTTTATTTACCACCCATATATTAACTGGCGAGCTTCTATACATTTTGGTGTATATGTGTGTGTATGTGTGTGTGCATGTATGTGTATATATATATATATATATATATATATATATATATATATATATATATATATATATATATACTGCTGTGCATAATATAGCTGTAGCATATTCATAAGGAAATAGATTTCCAAAGCAGCAAAATCCTTGTTTCAGAAATGAAAAATCCTATAACTTTACTAGGGAAATAAATGGGACTCATGGTATAAGCCTCACTAAGTCAGACTCACATGTGCAAATAGCTTTAACAATGAGGCTCAATATCTTTCCTACATAATATAACATTGTGCATAGATGTCCTTATTATCTGCAATGGTAGCGCCTTGCTGCCTAAGCACTATTAAATTGTTTGGGATTGTATTCCACACCAGAAGTCAACAGTACCTTTTAATGAGTGCTATTTCTTTGTGTTTTACTAAATCAGACTTCAAAATTAATCTCCTCCTGGTAGGGTTGCCACCTGACTGTTTTTTTTCACTGCCATGAACAGTATTTTCATGCCCCAGCAGGTCAAAAAACTAATATAAAAATCACTTAAAGTCAGTATTTTTCCCCTTAACAGTATATACTTAAAAATGTAGTAAATATGTAGAAGAAACACTTTAAAGTGTGTTCAGAGCTCCCTTAATTACCCCAAACTGATAACTAAAGTAATCAAAGTCAGAAAGACCATATTAAAACTGAAAAAGGTGATTTATGAAGGTCTATTTAAATATCATGTCCTGTCCTTTGCAGGTTCTAAAAAACGTGAACATATGGCCAGTATTTTTCTCTTGGAAAGGTGTAAATTCTAGCTCCTATACTCAAGCTTAAATACTCAACCCCACCATAAAGCCATTTAGGAATACTTGCCACTTATTGTTAGATACAAGACACTTAGGGCCTGATTTAGAGTTTGGTTGCTGGGATACTCCGCCACAGATGTGATGGATTTCATGCCACCCTTACTTAAAGTGCCCTAGGATATAATGCACTTGTAATACAGCTGTCAGGATAACCACCACGTTTGTGATGGAGTATCCCATCTGCCAAAATCTAAATCAGGCTCCTACACACAAGAGGTAAACATTAGTAAATCAGTATTAACTACCCAGTTACCACTGATTGCCTCAGGAACTGAATATGAAGTCTGATCCAAACAGCCGTCCTACAGCACCCACTGTAACTCAGTACTGGGACTCACACAGTGCACACCTTGCTCTTCAATCTGAATTTTAACATCTCAGATTTCTAAACACTGGGAGCACATAACTTACAAATGCATCTCTAGGGTTAAAATATGATTCCATGTTAAAAGGACATCTTGACCAGGTTTACTAACACTTTGTGCCTTGTTTGGTCACAAAAGAAACACAAACCTAGTGTGAAATGTTGTGATGGGATTTACGTTCCAACACAAAAGGGGCATATTATGGTTGTACATGGCCTTTCCCATACAACCACCCCAAGGTATTTATGCGTACCCCTATCTACTAACATTAGTAAACCGGGATTTAGGTTAAAAAAGTATGCCTCCTGGAGACAGATGTAACAGAGAAGCAACTTTAAAAATCTCCACATTTTTCCAGCTTTGCCTGTATGCTGCACTGTACAGTTCACATAAAAGGAGGGAAAAGTATTAAAGCATAGGTTTTGCATAGCTGCAAAGGTTTCAGATTGCTATGTGTGACATTTCCATAATTTCAGTGTAATTATGAGTGACATTTCAGCGACTATGAGTGACACTTTCTCGCGAGCAAAATTAAGCAATGAAGACGAGGGTATAAATATCAGAAATTACACCCATTTGAGCAATGAGATGGTCTTTAGGATCATGTGTTCAAACTCACGTAGTTAAGCTAAACGGGCGTGGATCAGACTGGTGACCAACAACTCTACAAATTGATGAAACAGGCAATTGACTTTCTCCATCTATGCATCAAGCATCTGGCAAAACATCCCTGTATCCATCAGGACTGCCTCAACACTGCTCCAACTTAGGAAAGAGTTGTAGACGCACCTTTTTAAAGAACACGACAGCACAATGCAGGAATATTACACGTCTCCTCACAGAACCCAGGTACCTCTCCAATCTCTTGCTGACTTTATTCCTGCCTTTGACCCTGTACAGCGCTCCACTTGCCTTCGTTTGTGCTATTATAATAGCATATACTTAGACTAATCTCCCTTCTCAGACATTCCACTTCGGAATACACTAAATGCACAGGTGCAAGAATGCAAACGTGTTGCTTAGTCATATATGGCGACTACTAACTAGAATGTTGTAAGCAGAGAAGCGATGTTAAATACAGTAATCAAATAAAACGTTATCTTTTTATTTAAAAAGTACCATTGCAGATCTGCATAACAATGTTGAAGTTATTTTAATATAGTAATGTATCTAATGATTGCAGCATCGTCAATGCACGCTTAAACAAATGGAAAAAGTTAAAGTGCTCTTGTGCCTTAAGGAATGTCAGCTACACTGCAGGTGAGAATCAGGCCACTGCAGATACAGCCCTGCATGTGGTTGTTAATCTTAGCTTTCTCTGTTTATTATTGTACCCGAACTCGGTTTTAACAGTGCGCTTGCCTAGAAGCCCTCGCTCCCTGTGCCCTGACTTAGCTCCTGCAGTGCCTAGAAGCCCTCGCTCCCTGTGCCCTGACTTAGCTCCTGCAGTGCCTAGAAGCCCTCGCTCCCTGTGCCCTGACTTAGTTCCTGCAGTGCCTAGAAGCCCTCGCTCCCTGTGCCCTGACTTAGTTCCTGCAGTGCCTAGAAGCCCTCGCTCCCTGTGCCCTGACTTAGCTCCTGCAGTGCCTAGAGGCCCTCGCTCCCTGTGCCATGACTCGGGTGTAAATGTCCGGAAATCCCCCGTTGCTCTGCAGTCAGAACACGGCTGAGATGGTGATAGGTTTCAGGCTTCCCCCACCGCGCTTTAGCGCGCCCTCCAGCAGACAGAGAGCGCCACTGACAGGAGATGGGCTGACAGTGACGTCCCAGAAACTGAGGCTTTGGTACAAGGTGGGGGAACAAGGAGGGAATACAAGTTTTATTCATTTATGTACATTTTATATAGCGCGAACATTTATGTAATTAGATGGATGGTTACAGACAGTTACAAAGCGTTAGAATTAAAAATTACCAAAAGAAGTAAGAATGTAAATTAGTGATAACAATCGCTAAGTACAAGTGAGCTGGTGATATTTGTGAGCAGGCACCTGATGAAGAGGAGCTGGTGTCTTTCAATGCCAAGAGGCGAGTGAGATCGTAATACAAGCAACTATTGTCTGAAACAACTTATCTGGTACTTAAAAGGTAGTCCGTGTGACACACTTACTTGTGGAACACTGCAGCGCTGTCACGGTACGGGCCAGCCAGCCGCGACGACTTCCCCCTGCACCGTGAGCATGGGCCGCGGTCCAGGCCTCGAGTCAAGCACTGCCGCTCAGGCCTTGCATTTTTATCATGGCCTCAGTTCTGCTGCACTCACTGCAGCGCTACAGGTTTCAGTGCCTGTTGAGGCACCATCACTTTGTCTGCGGACGCGACGGGTCGGGTGACGCCGGGACAGATCACGGCAGTATTAATTCAGGGCACAAGTCACCAACGCGCGGTGAGAACAGAAACTGTCTGCGCAGCCGCGCCGCCCGCTCGTGCCGAGGGCGGCTGGGCCCGCCCTATGTGTGTCTGTGACTGACACACTTGGGTGAATTAGAAACACTCTAACCTGCCTGAGCCCAGAGCGAACTGAGCCATCCCCCAAGCCTGCCAGCTTTCTGTCACTGTTCAAGTAATTTAGCAGCGCTCTGGCTTGTTGACAGCCCAGGAGGCGCTATAATAAATGCGTGACTTTCCATTTCAGTGCGGTGATGCGGACCACCACACTGAAATGCGTCAGTCTAACGCGTGATGCGTGATACTTGGCAGGGCTGGTTTTGTACGGGAAGGTTTGCCTTCCTGTGCAAACCCTATGCTTGACAGCAGGGTCTTGCAGCTCTACCTCGGTCCAACCATGGTTTGACCATAGAGATTGCACCACAGACCAGAGTCTGGTCCGGTCAGTAGAGGTATCACCAATGTATTTGTAGTTCTGTTATTGATTACAGTGGGTATGTTTTTTTGCTGATTGCTCAGTGGGTTATAGCTTTAGACTGCAGATGCCAGGGGTCTTACAAAAATTGCATTTCAATTTGGATCCAATATTCATATTTGCAAACCTAAATATCCCTGAAATCAATTATATTGTTTCAGGTGTTAACTGCAGGAAGACTTGTGGTGCTTGTGCCTTTAAAATAAGAAATGTTATACAATGTAACAAAAGAGTCTAAAACTCTTCCCACCAGAGCCTGGAAAAGCAAAATAAGGTCATGGATGGGGCCTACCCTGTTAACTTTTTTTTTTTTTTTTAATTATCCACAGTTTCGTCTTAGCTCTCCAGGTCAAAATGATACTGTTGGTGCTCACCATGAGAGGATGAGTGCCTCTCTGAGATTCACGGGGAGGGGCCTGCGTGACAGAGTAGACAGCTCTGAAAGCCCAGTTTTCCCTTTACTTCTAGCGCTGATCCTGCAGCCTTTGAGGCTAGGAGTCGAAAGGAAAGGGCCAGGGGCAGCAAGGGGCAAGCCAGGGATTGCAGCTGCGACCCCTGGCGGACCGTAAATGACGTCCACGACAATGAGGCTGGTCTCAGCGTTCTTAAAACTTACAGTTATCTGCAGCAATATGAGATACATTGGACCAAGTTGTACTCTGCAGGTGCGTCGCAACAGCCCGTTAGTACATTCTACAACAATTGCATAATGAAAACATTTCACATTAGAACAGACCACCAAGGGCACATCGAGATGATACACACAGGGTGGACTTCTCCTGATATCAAAAGACATGTTAAGAAAGCAAGAAGGCAACCAGACGTTAGCCATTTTTAAAATGCTGCCTAAATTAGGTATGGTCAATCAAAATATGTCAATACATTTATGTGTTACATGGTAATGTCAATATAATTGTTAAAACATTAAATTATAAAAAATTGACCTCCGAATCACCAAATTCTTCCACTAAACTATGAAATCACAAACACTTATTACCTTTCGGCTTAGGTGACACAAAAGTTTATAGTTAATAGTGTGACAAAAATATTTATAGCACACGTTTCTTCATTATGGGTAAATACCATAGCAATATACATGCTAAACACAGTAGGGTTGGTTGAAGATTTATTCTTTGCCCAAAAGGTCACAAAAGTTTTTCTTTACAAAGGTGGGAACCTTTTCTCAACTTCTTCTAAGGTGATGCCCAACGATTTCCTGCAGCTAATCCTCACATATCATTCATCGTGTGAGGCCAGTGCTCCCATTTTAATAATAGTTCCAAATTACAGCTTTCCCAACAGTGATGCTTCCTATCTCCTTTGCATTACTCTTGTCCTTCTTAATGTTCAACTATGGTCATATCACCTGTCAACTTCATTTTCTCAACTTATAGTTTAAGACCAATCAACTGCTTTCACCTGACCCACGACTGCCTGGCAGGGTCTATCAATGGGATACAGTAGAAACACCTCTTACAGAACCTATTCCCTATGTACTCTTCCAAGTTCAATAATAGATAGCACAGACATTCTTCGGACAGAAAGCAGTGCATTTGTACTCCATTTGCATAATTCCTTTAATCTATATATGAAAATATATATAGAACATGCTGCGCTGTCACTCAAAATGTACATGGTCATAGCTTATAAAATTAGAAGCAACCCAAGCAGAGCTGATAAACTAATAAGCTTCCTGCACCCGGCAGGAAAGCACTTGCATTACTGCTGTACCCCACATTAAAAAGAAGACTCATATAAAAGGAATGCAATTCATTATTCTTACTAAGAAAGAAGACAGATCATTTCCAGTAAAAGAAAGGCCTGGACTTATCTTCTGTCTTAAATAGAAATTAGATTACAACTAACACAGAGTAAGAGAGTACCACTAAGGACAGAAGAAAGGGTACTGCCCTGGATTATGCGCTGTGCACTCTATCAGACTATTTTGAGAAAAGACTGTTGTGGAGCGCTTACTAAAGACTGAACCATTACTAAGTAGAGACTGTCAGAAATTGCAAATCAATATGGCACAATGACTGTTACTAAAGAGACACTGTGACTGGCTGCTTCCCTAACACTGAATCAACTAACAAACGTCTGTCTATCTGTGGATTTGTAAAGTGCATGGCTATCCTGATGGGGTTTCCCAGTGCTGCCATAACAGTAAATCTCTACTTGCCACTAGGTGCCTGTGCCTACAACTTATCTCATCTAAAGATCTGCAGCAACAGACACTTAGAAGCTACTACCCTATGGAGGTGTCAAAAAAAGTATCAATGGACCCAGTTGACCATCTACAGGGTACCAGACAGATAGTTTCTCAATTAGTTACCATGGACCAAGAATATAGGAAAGTGTATAAAACGCTGTAAAGCCAGAGATGTTTCGTAGAAACCCTCATCACAGAAAAGTACATAAGCATAAAGATGGATAAACCAAAGGCTGACAAACTAGTCTTCACAACTAACCCGAAGGAATGGTATGAGACAACCCAGCAAGGATCCACCACAATCAAGAGGTCTGATATCCACAGGGACCATAGACCTGATTCTATTTTGAACCCCAGTTCCCTCACAAAACTAAAAATGAACTTCTATACCAAAAGAATGGCTATAACTCAGGGCAATGGTAAGAATATGTTGCTACCTTGGGTCTACAACAATATGGCACAAGCCACACTGTCTCAGACCCAAAGATAACAATTTACTTATCAATCCTTTCATCAGAGACATCCCACAGCAGAGCAGCAACTACCATCTGGTGCGCACTGAATCTTGCCAACAAGAAACCAGTGCTGAAGCGCAGTAATGACTTCAGCTAACTGCCAATTATAGTTCAATCCTAATCATTGACCGGAAACCAGTCACTGTACAAAAATCAGACGTGTAAACACCTACGTGGCACATAAGTGCATCTTAGACACTTGTGATCTACATTCCAACATCATGTGCCGAATAGTTGACACAAAGGTCAAGGGTCAGAGTCAACTTAAATGCTATCCTAGATGACCTTGAGTACCCAGATCATGAAATCATTCACAGAAACAGATTAGTGAATGAAAAGAGTTAGTTTATTGCAGGATGCAAATCAAATCCAAATAAAATGTTATTTGAAATAGTGTCCAGCACTGCAGAGTAATTCGGCATAGATTTTCCTAACATGCTGTACACATCATTTGAGTGCATATTCACTCACTTTGCAAGTATTCCTAAAAACTCATTCATTTCAGTATTTATCTACTGCTATTCTGGACTATATTGTCCTCAACATACTCCTTATTCTGACTAGTCCCTGTAGAGCACAGTAAAGAAATCCTGACTGTGGGAGATTTCGACCACTGGGCCGACAGACCTGGCTCAAATCAAGAAATGCCCCATAAAAAAATGTATGTTTCATGGGTTTCAACCTATGGACCAACGTGTCTCCTTGACTCCATTTCATGCCAGTGCACGATCACACACATAAACACACAAACACACACACCCTCACACATACAAGAACCTGATGGGCAACCCCAGAATTGGTTGGATCACTGCATGATCTCCATCCACATATCAAACGTGGTGTCTGGTGTGCACCCTACACCTTTAGTAAGAGGAGGCAGAACTCAATCCTTTGAAATTTCTCCAGAAATATCATCTCTGGGGAGTTTGCTGAAACTTATACAACACCGAAAACAAACTATCTAAATGATGCAGAAGCATGAGGCCTTGAAAGCACACCTCTGCCTCAACATCTCTACAGAACTAGACAAGTTGGCCGCTCCCAAAACAGGAAACCAGAAGCTGGGCATCAAATCCATCAATAAGTGTCTTAACAGAGAATCATCTGGGCCAATTCAAACCAGCTGAAAAATGGAAAACCAGTGCTGCGGGCTGATGGCCACAGAGCACTAGATCCTCTCTAAGAGATACAGGAGAGGCTACCACAAAGCCTCAAACCCACAAAGACCAATCTTGTGAAATGCATCAGGGAGGCCCCCAAACTATTAATTGATATTTGTAACATGCATCAAGAGCTAGCCAATGCAGACACCCTAGAAAGTACTAAACAATACTGTGAGGACTGGAAATCATTTGATTCAAATACCTAAAATGATCAGCTCCATCATCAACAACCAATTACTCGCATCTCACTTCTCTCGCTTAAACACTTTGTCCTCAGGAGTCAGCATTTCCCAAAGGAAAACCCTTGTAAGAAGAGGATTTCTGGGGTTTCGATCTCAAAATAAAAGCCTTGAGTCCTTCAATATGCCTGAAGGGCTCTATTCAGCCGTCAATATAAAACAAATCTTTAAATCTCTTGAGACAGACTTCACAAGCATGATCTCTCCTAGGTGGCATCAATCCTTCTTCTCTAAAACATGCCATCATTGAAGATTCTTGTGGCCCATCCCCAACTTAATGTATCACAGCAAAACATGAAAGGGGAGGAATGAGACAGCTCAAATAATGTGTGAAATTAATCACAAGTGAATGAGTGAAAAGATACTTGTTAGATGTACATTAACCATGGTGATGGTGAAAGGTGGCAGTATCTGGTAAGGCCTTATTGACGGAAGAGTTAGGAAGGTAGGGTGATTATCTCCAAAGAAGATACAGAAGCACTGGTAATTCCATACTTGTGGGGCAAGAACATAAAAAGTGTGTCTGCCAGTGTGCAAACACTTACATGTAGGAATAGCAATGTGTTTAGTTTCCAGGTAGGTAGACCATATATGTTAGTAAGCAGTAGTGTTCTTTTTTAAGGAAGGTTCTATCAAGATAGATGATTTTGAAGGTCACACAATGTTGGACTGGTAACAAGTGGAGTTGAATGAGTGCAAATGAGTCCAGGCACTTGAATCTGCAAACTCCATATACCATCGGCTTCTTGAAACTTTGAAGTTTTCTCAGCACATGGCACAAAACCATAAATATTTGCATTGGCATTGTGAGGTCCTAAAGAAATATGGGCACAGATGAGTTATGAGAATGGTTAAGGGAAAGAAGGAGAATTTCTTTCCCTAAGCAGTCATAGGTGAAACCTTCAGGATGCCAGCAATGACTTAATTTAGCGCTGGGCCCTTTGTCCTATGTTTACTTCTTCCGCCTGTTCAAAATAAACGCGTTTACACTTTCATTACAATGAAAAGTTAAATACAAAAAACAATGGTCGTTGTCTTGAGCGCATAAATAGTCTCATCTGTTTGTTGACATGTTTGGTTCTTCCTTCTAACTAACAACCCACCACAGTCTCAGATGCATCCGCTAAAGCACACCTGCCTCTATTTAGCTCTTGATCTGTCCATCCTCTGGCTGGTCCTTTAAACTGGCAACCAGTTACAGCTCCAACCAATCACTGCAGGACTACCTGGTGCACAGGAGGGTAAAGTGACATCTCCAAGATCTTCCATTGCTCTAACTACAAGACCAGATATCAGTCTTCCGCCACTATTCTTTGGCCACAACTTCCTGGTGCTTCAACCTTAACTCGGGTCTGCAGAGAGCAGGAGAAGGCATTGTTGACAACATCAATTGCTCATTTCTTATGTTCATCAGTAGGCCTGTGCATCCACCCATTGCTTCCCCTTGGGGTAGAGGGTGAACATATTTCAGTTTGTCTGTGCCACCAGCCCACCCCGTCCATGTGGCCTATCAGGTACTTCTGCTCTGCCACCGGAATACCATCCAGCTGTGCCCAGACTTTTGAGAAGGCTGGCACATGCCCCATGCTGCAGTGTGATAGCGTGGGGACACTCGAAGAGCTGGCACCCACGCTCTTATTGCCAGTCGTGATGTGCAATGCAGAAAGAAGTGACTGATGGAAAATGAGTTCCAGCTTCCCAGACTGCTTGGGTGCGGAAGAGGGAGGGCATCGAGTAGGAATTAAGGAGCTCCGAAACCATGTGATGTGTCAGTTGCTGTAGAAACGTAGCCTTCGCTTTTTAGTTTTAGAGTACAGCCGGCATCCCGCCCCCGCATACAGAGTGCTGCTGCAGGATCTCATCGTGCTGTTAGGGGTGGCGAGCCTTTCTTTGCACTCTCTCAGTCTGCAGCAAACACCAGGGAAACAAGTCATGAATATCTGCAATGAAAATACTGAGATGGAGAAAATATTTTGGATGCACAGTCAGTGATGATAGTGCTCTGACAAAAATGTAATACATAATACTTTGGATAAATGCAACTGTGTGGTTTGTTGTTACACCTGCTACCTGCCTGTCACTGTCCACCGATCTCTTGATTGAAGGGTGCACTTGATACCTGTGTCTTTTTTTTTTAACCAATTTGTTGGTCATAATATGCACATCATACAATGCCATCTGAGAAGGGCGTTAGTACAGGTCACCCAATGCGATGAATATCATTCTATGACAGAAGTACATGGTTCAATATGATAGAAACTCAATTTTAATGCAAATTAAGCCAAATAGCAGATCACATTGACATTGTAAGCATTGATAATAATGTCCGCATGTTTAATGCCTTACAGTCCAGTCATGAGGTGCGTGCTGTGGCATCCTGCGTGAAAAAAAAAAGACCTAGGCAGTAGTCAACATCTTTCAATGTTTGATTTTAGAGCTCTCCCCTCCCTCCCACTCAGGGAATGGAGACAGCAGGTATCCTACTCATCAAGCGTAACAGGACAGTAGTATTGCCGCACTGAAGCTGCCCTACCCTATGTAGGGCACCAAATGGAGTTGAGTGGGCTCTGGACACTAATAACCATCACCTGTCTGGGGGGCATCCTGTGTGTCCTGCAGTTCTTGTAGCAAATTTTCCCAATATTCAGCAATTGGAACCATACAGAGGCCCCTGGCCTCCTCCCTCTGCAGCACAGCCGCCTCGGCCCTCCTCCCTTTGAGTGCCGCTGTGCACAGGGTTGTATTGTCGGGAGTGTGGTGGCTTTCCAGTGCATCGCAATGGCCCAGCGAGCGATGAGCATCGCCAAGTTAGTTAGTTACTTTTTGAGTTTTTTTGCCTGAATGGCCCCAGTAGTGCTCACTCCAAGGTGTAGAGGTCTGCATTACCCGTCAGTGTAGTTAGTATATTTTTTACTTCAGTCCACAGCATACCAGCATCCGGGCACGACCAGAACAAATGTACCAGATCCGAGTCATGCACGTGCCACCTTGGACAAAGAGAGGACTTGAAACCTGTGTCTTGTCTGTGAGGTTTACTATCCTCCTGTTGCTTCTGTGTGGACTTGGTTGCATACCACAACCCTCAGCTTTGAAGGTAACTGTACAGCCGCAAGATGCTACCCACTCGCGTGACTCATTTTTCATTTTTCCACTGCATGTCATATTTTCCAAGGCATCAGCCTTCTAGTGAAATGCCACTTTGTCCACAGTCCATGGCCAAATGTTCCTTTGAATATGGAATCCCTGGCTCTCCATGTCTTCAGAGGTGAAACGTTGTTTTTTATCTTGGGTGGCTCACAATCCCTCACTTTAAGAATGGTCTGATTGTGGATGTAAACCGGTCTTCCCCCATTAATGAACAGTGGCATGATAGTCCAGGATCCAGAGGCCTGGTGGCAATGGATTGACCACTGCAAGGCAGCATAATCCTAAAGTCCTAGGGCAAGGAGAGGGTGCACACAAAAGGAAAGCTTGTTTGAGAAAAACAACTGGTTGTGGCCACGTTGTTGACAAGTGGACCATGGAGGTATGTGGACAGGTCCTGTAAAATAAGAGTTCTGTGACCTGGTGTCTGATGCATGAAGCTTTGTGAAATCAGTAAATAAGAAAGTATATCAGAGGTCACCATTATCATATAGGTAAGGTAATGGCAGTCACAATCTCACACATTAGAATGTCTAAATGTGGGAAACTGAGTATGATTAAGAACGTCCTTCTAGATTTTGCAATGGAGTGCTACAATAATATATATAAGAACCACACTGAGGCTATGGCTGAGGCGGAGCCACCGTGGCATTCCTCAGCAGCTGCTCCTGTGGCCAAGTGGGCATGGCAGCAAAAACATTTTTGTAACTCATGCAATTCACAGGCAAGCATGGTGAAGCTCCTCCTGGTTGTGGCTGTGTAATAAAGGAATAATGTAGACATTTCGTTTGATGCAAGAATCATTTTGGCATCTGCCCCACGTACAGTAGAGCCTGCTTGTTTGCACATGCCAACAGAGCAATGTGACCTCATTGGGACTGACTGTACGGCTGTGTATCCTTGCGTGGCAAGGAACATTTCAAAAGTGCAAATGTGTTTAGTAACACACTTCGGACAGCCTTGAGCCTACCCACCCACTCAGCCAAGAGTTGCCAAGAGGAAAGACCAGTATCAAGCATTGCTTAATTTGAGTCGGTGATTTCCGGTGCCGGCACCAGCACTTAATTGTCAACACCGGTGCTAGTGACAGTTTAACACAAGGTGACGCTGTCTGGCTAATTTAGAGACTACAACAACAGTTAATTATTAATTCAATATACATTATAAATGACTATTAGCTGCCGTCCAAGCCATTCTTAAAGCTTTGGGGGCCTGTAATAGTTCGAATTGTCACATTTGTAGGAGTGTGAGGGTTAGAAGTTGTGTTGTTACTATCATTAGCAGCATGGCAAGGGCAATGTGTGGTGAAAGCTGCAGTGGCCTCCTGACAGGAGCCTGGTGCTTATTTTTTTTTTACAAATAAAGCACTGCTTCTTGGACAAGCCAAGACAACTTCCTTGAAGCTTTATTCCTTCAAGGCCTGGCTTCCCATTTGACTAACCTCTTCTGTCTTGTTGTCTAAGTAAGTCACTGTCTTGTCATTAACTTTCCAAAGAATGGAAATTCTTATTTGACGTCTAATGTAGCCCCTTATCCGATGCGCTACCATGGCCTGTAGAAAGTCTTTCATGCTTGCCTGGCCCAAAAATGACCTACTGTCTTCGACGCTTTCTCCTCCTAAGCTTGCTATGCTTCTGCACTTGGTTTCCTTACAAATGCCTTTGTACGTCCAGCCCTGGACAACCTGTTCCCACAAAGGAGTCTGCGGTCTTTAGCCACGTTGCACTCAGACAACGTCATCTTCCTTTTCTTACTTGGTTTTGTGGATTCCAAAAAGCTGTGAGTGGTTTGTTGCCTGCAGTCTTGAGACAAAGACCACTTATTAAAGAACGGAAGGTACAAGCCTCCTCTTGAATCCATTTAGGAAGATTTTTCACCTGGTGTGTACTCGTACCAGTATCACAATATAACACAACTTTCTGCAGCCAGTGCACTGTGAGCTGAGGGTGGTCCTTCTTTGACCTTGAGTACAAGTGTTGTGTTAAATTCCACCAACATTGCTAGCCCTGTTTGTACATGTGTCTCAGTTTTGGGTGGGTCAGAGTATTCCATCCCCTCTGAGTTTTCCGCGAGTAAATATCCGCACGTGAAACTAGGACATGATGGTTTTATTGTGGTAAACACCAAAATCAGCATGAAAATACTGGGACGTGTGGATTTTGCTCTGGCAAGAACCACAATCTGCATATTATTACCCATTATCATGAGAAAACTCATAATTGGCATTATTTACTGCATCCTATAAATGACTTTGGCCCAGAGAATAAGTATTTATTGGGTGCGGTAAGTAACGCACCAATACCAGGGCACTCTTAATCAAGATCTTTGTGTTTCTGAGGCTGGTTCCTCCATCCTTCTTGTCTGCAGTGACCTAGAAGAGGTAATTGAAGTCATTTCACTGGAATATGATTAAACAGGCATACCATGTGTAGTGTTGTGCAATAACATGCTGCATCCCTGTGTCGGCTTACTCAACAATTGATAGAGACATGTCAGCATGCTGTGTAGATATACACCGGTACAAGACTTCTTCTGAGGTACATAGGACATAGAGACAGCGTGATGATATAGTCCCATGCACTCTCACAGTGTGGCTGCAGGATATAAATACAGGCCCGTCTGAAAACTGTATCCAGCCTGTTAAAGGGCATAGTAAATGGCAGTGAATCAAACCTTTTTCAAAAATTTTAGAACGGTTTTATCTGAAGTGATACACCAAATTATTGATTGAAGTTAACATAAAAAGTGTCGTGAGGATGCGCATTCAGTTAGTAAGGATGTGTGGTCATCAACCACACAGCACAGGTTTATGCAGATGTCACAGTGGAAGCAGTAAAGAGGTCTGTATCTGGTGTAGTGCAAAGAAGGCTGCTGTTTTACCTATTACTATATCAGTGTTAGCGGCATCAACTGACACCGTTGCCTTCTTCCAGTTAATGCAGGTGTTAACCTTTGAAGGCGATCTGACTGTTCATGGTAGCTGATTTTACTATGCAGCCATTTGTTGTACACAGTAGTGTGTTTCTTCAATTAATGGTGCTATGTCTTGTGAATTCAGTGGCTTCATTCATCATCTCATTAACTAACACCCTCTCTTGGGTAATGCTCATTGAAGGAATGCGTAAGTACTGTGTACGCAGCCTTGGCCTCAATTCCTTATTCCACTCCAGTGCCTGATGAGGAGCTCTGGGCTGTGTAAAGTAGAAGAGATCCTTGTAAGGATGGGCCAAACTGTGTAGCAAGCGCAACAGCTAGTCTATAGGAACGGAGCTGTCTCTTAGCCCCCTATGGTTGCAGCGATAGAGCGTCCAACCCTATTATTATTCTGATGATGTCTGAAGCATGAACACTGGAGATGTGTACCTGCTGCCAAGGTCAAAGAATGTCACTTACGTGCATCTAGCATGAGACTACTGAGAAATATGGTTTTATTGCACCTGAGATGAGGCTAGGAGTGAGTGTAGGCCTTATTTCTTCTTTTGTGACATCACACTAATTGGAATACATGGAAATTTTTAGAGGGATTTTGATTTTTGATGTGTGTTCCAATTAGTTTGTTGCAAAATAGCCCCATGCGGCGTCGCCTGTGTCAGCAGAGTGAGAGTGTTGTAAATGGAGTCCGGCAGGCAACCGCATCACCTGCCAAGAAAGAGCGCTTCACCCCGCACTGTGATTTCTGACTGCCATTGTGGCTGCCAGAGGAGCCTGACACTTCCACTGTGTATTTCTCGAGCTAATCACAGCCCCTGACAGCCAACATCTCTGCCAGGGCTGTTTTACGTCTTTCGCTTAGGGGTGGATGAAAACCCCTCCGGCGTTTCCATGGGAATGCCTCCTGCATCTCAACAACAAGCTAGCTTGGCCTTGAGCTTCAGTGAATCCTTACTCAGTTGACTTGTGGCTCTTTTTGGGTGTCAGCATGGCATTTTGATAGAATTCGGAATTTGGCACGACAACCACTACTGATAACTTTCACTAGAAAGAAGCAATACACAAGAAAAGGGGGACATCTGCAGTCTTATGTAAACAGCTTTTGCACTCATTGGCACCTTATTTTTGGTAGCTGGTGTCCTACAAGTTTTCCAGATATTGGAATAAAAAAAAACTGCTTCCAGTGCCACTGGGTCACTTGAGAAGCATGCAAGCCTTTCCAGCTATTGCTACCCTTAAAGAAGTAGCCATCAACACTTATGCCCCAATAACGGGTATGGAGGAGTCGGGAGGAGGGCCATGAGGTATTTACTGGCTCTACGAAAGACTGACACCACCGGATAAATTATTTATCAGGTTCATTTGATACCTCATATTCCGATTTCAAACACTGAAATGAGACATAACATGGAATTTTGGGTCTAATGGACCGAATTTCGCATTAGTTCCCGAACAATTTACCCCGGGTCAATTTCCCCAAGTTCGACCTAGGGAAAATTACAAGAGAGTGGACTTTGTCACCCATGATAATTACCACGTGTGGTAAATTCTACACTACTTCGAATTATGATCTTTGCACAAACTAGGGTTTGTGCACGGATCTAAATTTTATAGTTCACCTGTGATGGGGGCCTTAGGTTTATTGAACTTGTACTAGGGATTCCGGCACATTTATAGCATCTGTTTCTGTGGATTTGCTCTCTCTCATTGGGTGTTTTACTTGCAAGCTTGCACACTGTCCTTGCTTGGGGGGAACTGCTAGGGCTTTGGAGTCTTTGTATGGCGGCACTGTGTGCACAGAACAGTTTGAATGATGGAACATAGGGTTGGTCACAACTGAACTGAAGCCTAGGTTCGGTGGTGGACTGGCATAGGCAGTTGTATAGTTTATCAATGCCAGCCTAGGTGCATACAGAATAGGGTTACTGAAATGCGCTTCTTTTCCATTGTATACCATTCAAATATGAGTTTTAACTGTCTGATGAAGCTTAGCAAGCACGTGCACTTTGTTGTGTTCCCGCTTATAAAAAACTGCACAAAGACCAGGCTTCTTCATAAGTATACCTGGTTTAGTAGTAGAACAGAAGAGCAACACAAAATGACACCATTGATGTAACAAAGCGTGAGTGGGCCCCCTGCAAAGTACATGGAGGGTCCCCCTCCAGACTCACTCAGTAGCACTCAGGTCAGGGTACTGTGCTGGGGGGCCACCCAGGAGCTCGCCCCCCCCCCGCCCCCAGCACAGCGGGGCTTGGCGGCATTTGTTATGCAACTGAATGACACGCTTCACTTCCCAGATCCTCCTCCAACTGCCACCCACACCTCCAACATTCCCCTCAACATTCCAAATGACATGGGGAATGCTCCAACTACAATCACAGAACATAACACACTTCTTAGAATCTGTGTTCACTCATTGGCAAGAAGTTCTGCTTTGGCAAATAGCCCTAATAGCACATGCACCACAAAGCCTCTAACATCGATGCCAAGAAGGTTTAGGTGGCTAATGCAACATCACTTATTGGATAATTGCAGAAATTGAAGGTCATTCTACGCTGTTTAATGCAGCAGCTTCTCCAGTCCTACTGGTGAAGATGTGTAGAACTGGAAAGACTTATGTTTGTCCTTTGCTCAAACCCCTAAGCGAGTGCTGGGGGCCACAGTAATGGCAAAACAGCAATATGTACATTTCTTTTAACATAGCATAAATTACTGGAAGGAGATGTCATTTCGGTGTAGAAGTCAATCTGCATAGGATCTCACCAGCCAAAATGAAGACTTTATCATCAACTATGAAGGAGCCTAGGAAAAAAATAATCCAGTGATTAAATGATTTTGAACTAATAGGCTTATGTGGTGAAACCGGTTGGCCTCGAAATCTCATTTTTGTTTTGAATTTCATCACAGCACTTTCTGTAAGATGCGATATGTTTTTTGTTGTTTCAAAGGAACTGTGTAGTGGGGACAAATACTCGAGTTCACCGGAGAGTGCAGTGGCAGGGTTACATTGACACAAAATGAAATTTTAAAGCAATTTCGCACACAAGAAGAGGTGCATGAAGTCACAGATAGGTTGAAAATATTTCTTTCTGAGCCTCTTTTATTTTTATGTCAATTGTACGCTGCATCTGGCATCATCTAGTGTAATAAATAATTTCGATATGTCACGCTTTGAATACAAAGTAACAGACCTCTTTAAACAAGATGTTCATTTCATTAAAGTGAATTTGTTTTGTATTTATTGTCAGTGTACTTTCCATTTTTGGGGATTAGGCTGAGCCAATCACAAACCACGAGCAAATTACAGAACACAGAGCAGTCCTGCATTTAAGAAAACAGAACAGGCGAACCGAATTGGCTGTCCAAGCATGCACACACCAGCGCGATTAGGCAAATACACACACAGCCACTAATACCCTAGAATGGATAATTGTCGTGCCATTCATTTGAGGTTCACCAACAGTAAACCCTGGCAAAGCTGATGCAGGTTAGGTGGTGGGTTGCGAGACGCGAACTCACTTTGAAGGACCCACTAAGAGATAACCCATAACTTAAGTCACTTGTACAGGGTTTTTGTCATAAGGAAGAAACTCCTGCTAATTCCAGATTAGCACACCCACCCATTAACTGTGCAGTAGCAGCTTCAAAAATCTTTGAGTTTAATCGGAGGTATAGTCAAAAAAGTCAAACAAAACCGAAACTTACTTATTGTGCTCTTTGCTAGCTCCACCTTGCTGGCAGCAGCTTCAAACATATCTTCCTTTTGAAGAGATAATGTGCTTTTTCACAAGATATAAAGCATGTTTTGCCTAAAACCTTGTATTCGTTATTGCGTAATGAAATAATGTTCTCTTCTGTTTGCAATAGATAATCAAACTGTACCGTCTATTATTTCACTTGCTGTTTCCAATTAACATTTCCATGTTTGAAAGAAGCACAGATTGCATGCTAACTGCACCAAATTAGGCAAAAATTACAAATGGATTATGGGTAAATTTGTGGTATGCTCTTATAATGCCATCTCGGGGTTCAGGTAAAGTTTAATATACTGCTCTTTCTTTGACCTCATGCTTTAGGATGTCAACATAACCCCTTGATCGTAATATACATGGTTACCCATATGTATTTACTCTATAAAAATAATTGTGCATTGTTATAAAACATACGGTATAGAGAGGAGCATGAGGAAGCCAGGTTGTGTGCCTCTCCATAACCTTCCTTTCCCTTCCGGCTGATGGCATAGAATTAGTTTACAAGGCGGGCTGACCATGGGCAAGCAATATACAATGTACCACTGAAAATGGGGTTGTTCTCTTAACATGTGGTTCCAAGTTACATCATAGCAAATCAGAGCGCAAATTGAGTTGCCTATGATGTCACTTAAAGCTCGGATACCAACCAACCCTGGTATTGATCTTTACCCGTCGATAACTCTATACATTTAAGTGAAGAAAGCTTTCAAGTGCCTCTGTTTAGCTTATAATGTCTCCCTGTGGGATAGCACTCGGCTTCTTACACATCACAAACATGTTTCAACATCTCCAGACATTATTTATGAATTTACAGTCTGATGTTCGGTTTCTCCATTGCTACAAAAGGGTTGTCAATTATATTTGCCTTTCCTGAGCCTTTAGCTCATTGGCTTTAAAGGGATTGAAAATCATAACGTGGCTACACTTTTTCAACTAACAATCAATCGTTGACTTAAAAACATTGGCAGTCATTCTCCTATTTCCAGTGTATCTCAGATGATTTTCAGAAATAACTTAAAAGAATTGGTGGAGTTTTGCCTGCATCTCTTCTTGAGCGCAGTCTCTTTTTGCAGTTACTTTCCCAATAGGGAGCGTTACCATGACTCCTTCCACCCTGCAAGGCTGCGGCCCGGGTAGGGTACTGGGACATATCAAGACATTTGGCAAAACCCACCCATATATGGTTGATTCATGCCTATGCTATTTTTTCAGACAGGAATTGGTATTATCATCAGCCTCTTTACAGGCTCCATTCCGTTGACCAGCATGGTAAGCTTTCTTTTAGCCACCCTGCTCTTGCTGATTCCTGAAATTTTTTGGTCGGACACTCATTCAGCAGGTGAGGGTTTCTGCTTTACACTCATTCAGTGTTTATGGTTAACTTTTAATTTTTATCAGATATCATAGCTATCTTATATAGACTTTGAAGGCAAAATTCGAAGAGACTTGGGGGCATATTTACAAGCCCCTATCGCCACCACAACATCACTTTTCAGGACGCTGTGGTGGCGATAGGGGCTTCGTCTTATTTGTTTACTTAACGTTGCTTAACGCTACCTTGTAAATAAGACACCCTTTCACGCTATACTTAGCGTGAAAGGGATGGGCAATGGGTGGTGTGGTGGGCGTTCCACCGCAACACCCATTGATTTTGACGCTGCCCCATATTTACAAGGGTGGCGTAAATATGGGGCAGCGCCAAAATTAAAACCTGGTCTTACCCTGGCGAAACGAGGAGAAATGTTTAATTTCTCCTCATTTCCCTTTCTCCACTTAAACAATCATTTAAAAAAAATTATGTTTTGCAACTTCTATGTGTGCTGCATTGAGTATTTATATAAAAAAGAAAAAATTATATTTTTGATAATAAAAAAAATGAAATATATTTCTGTGGGACAGTGTGTATTTTTGATTCATTACAGAACTGTATAAATTACTAGATAAGGGGTACATTAGCGTTTACTGCTGTTTCTCTCCCTGGTTCCCTCCTTATTTATTATTCTGTCAAGGACCCTCTTTTGTGTATTTTGCGTATACCGTTTGTCCACGCATCTCCATGGATTGAATGACTATATACCATGGAATAGTCTTAACAAATAATCAACCTGTAACTAACTATAACTGCGTGTACTATTAAGATGTTTATACCTACACGGCATTTCATGTCATTATGGGTCTGTACCAATACCGGGATCCATAAGATAGGGACTTGACTATTGCCTCCCTAAATGTTATTTATTACTTATCACATGAGGTCAAAAACATACCATACAGTCTATAATCACTAATTGTCTTATTTCCCGTCTTGGGTCCCCAATGTTTCCGTACTCTAAACAATCATTTGAAAAATCCGCATTTCCATACAGGAATGCACATATTTTTGCGCGCTTCTCAAATGCCGGCAATATATTTGTTTCCACCTTATGCACATCAGGCATAGATAATCCATTTGATTTTTCGCACCTAACAGACAAGTACGATGTTGGTTAGCCACCTACACAATTAGAACTCCGCATCACACCATCACCTAGCAACCGTAGCAATACGGAAGTTCCTCAAGACGTATCATCAACGCGCTCCCACTGAAGCAGTCTAGTCTTTTTTCACGCCTCACGCGCAAGAACTAGCGACGTGGTGACGTGTTCCAAACACTACCAGGAAGTTTCCCGCGGTTTTGCTTTTTAAATACCGGCTCAGGTCACCACATCGGGATGCATCCTGTTCCCGAGGAGACCGGAGTAGGTTCAGAAGCGGGCAAGCACCTTGACGAAGTAAGATCCTTTCAATTTTATGGGGCAACTAACCTTTTTTGCAGGCGGCATACCTAGTGCGCAGCCCTACATTTCCTGCTAAATAACGCTGATTTCCTATCAGCGACATGCCAGTATCTAATTATCGACCTCCTCCCCCTTTCTTTTACAGAGTGTGACTATAGGGGCTCGCCCCTCCCGGGAACAGATTAGCTGTGGAATCTCATAGCTAACGTAATTATGCACGATGGGCGACTTAGCAAATGGGGGTTTCAAGTCGCCATCAGCTATTAAATGCAGTTCATCACGAAGCTTAGTGATAATATTAAAAACTACACGGCGCAACCGGCATCACGCAGTTGCCCTTTTTTTGCTGCCGATATACTGACTATCACTAAATAAGGAAGGTAGTCCACGTGATTTCTGCGCCACAAGTCCTACGCAGTTAATCACTTTTCAGTAAGGTCACGACAAAGCGCCTTGATTAACAATGCATGTACACCAATATGTCACATGCATGACACATTGCTCATTTTTAAACTGCCTGCATGATTTGTATATGAATGCATTCACATGTATATGTGACACTGAGTGCCTTGCAACCACCAAACAATGGCATATGATGAATTTCTGAACAGCAAGTTCATGTTTTATGTGTTGTTTTGTCTTTGTTATTCTTTCCACAGGTACATTTTCCAAGCAGTGGATCTATAACAAACGGTTAGTCCACAGCATACATAGCACACCTTAGCGTGTGTGCTACAAATGCAAACACATGTGGTTTGATTTTTACCACCCACTTGTTCACTGTTTTTATCACCACTAACACATTAGATAGGTCCTGAAGAAAGAATTACAATTTTTTTTTTTTAATATAAGGATGAAACATGTAGACCAGGGATAATTAAGACCAAATTCACTAGTCTTAAAAAATTATCCACATTCTGTTTTAAACATACCCTGGGCCACAGGGAATAAAGTAATTAACAGTTGGAATCCCCAGAGGTATTTTTAACTTACACCACTTCATCACACTCACATAAAAAAGAAAAACTGCTCCACTGTAATCAGGTGTCGCAGCACAGCTGGGTAGCATTCGGCTACTCAGCTGGGAACCCGATGATGAAGCATGACACCAACTAGGTTGGTGTGTGAGGGTTCTTTTAACAAACCTGTGTGTTGCCAGGCACCATAGTGTCGGACAGCTATCTAGCTTGGGCCCATCCAAGTTGTTTTTTGATTTCGTATCGCACTACCCCCAGTCAAGCTTTGGGTAAGAGTCCATTTGAGCTCTTGCGTGTAAGAGTTGCTACTTTTGACATGTGTCCTGCTTGGATGAGGAAGTGGGGTTTGCGTACCAAGGTTGGGGCTTCGGACAGTGCTGTGACAACTTCTCCCAATTCCAGTGTGGGTGCGGATAAATGTTCAACCAGTGCATCCAATAATTTGTCAAAGAATGTCTCAAATATGTTGTCTAAGAATGCTGTCCATGATTTTAATTCCAAGGTTTCGGTGGGCTATTGGGTTAAAGTTAAGCTTCCACTAAAAGTGGCCAAGGGTTTGTCTAAGTTCAGCCCTCCTGTTAAGGTGGATGCCACTTCACGCTTTGCGGTGAGGGTTAATGGTAAGAATTGGTGGAATTGTTCCAGAATTTACAAGATTTCTAGGAGTGTGGTTCTCAAATTGGGTCTCGAGAAAGGGTCTGGGAGTTGTGATCCTGAGTTGGTTCAGACTCCATCCAAAACCCTTCCTCAACTGCCTAGTACACGTAGGAGTGTTAGAAGAAGTGTACCACCCAAACGTTTGGATTTGTAATTTGTAATTTGTAATTTGTTCATTCTTATGCGTTCCTCTCTTTTAATGGACCCAATGTGAATGTTTTATATGCTACTGTTTTTGCAGATATCCTCGTTTTTGTTCTATTGTGCCTCTTCTTTATTTTCTCTCTTTTTATTTCTTTGTTTTTCTTCTTTCCCATTTATATTGTTATGCTGCATCTTAATGTTCCTTCTATGGAAAGAAGGGAGGTGTTGTAGTAATGTGACAACCTATCTCTCCCTGTTATGATGTCACCTCCATGGTTACGGAACGTTGCTGTTTGAAGTCCAGGGTCAGTTGTGACTTTCCCTGGAGGCTGTGGAGATGAACGGTCAATAAACTAAGTGCTCTTACACTTACCTGTCAGTGTGTAATCACTTCAAATTAGTTTCAGCAACATAAAGAACTCACAACCCTTAGCCCAGCAGGTCATTAGCTATCTGTGGCGTATTCGTAGGGAACAGTGCCATGCTGCCATCTGTGTCCGAGTCTAAAGTACCACCCATTGAGGAGCTGGAAGTGGACTGCAAGTCAGTGGCTCGCAGAGCGGTCGCTGATGGTATGGCTGCCTGCTGGCCTACCAGAGCTTGCTTTGGGGATGGTGCCACCTCCTTGCGGTTCTTGGCAGCCATTCCCCAGTGCCACCTGGGTAGTTGTTAGGTCTTTGGAGGCAGGGATCGTAGTGGGGCATGTCTTTGGGAGACAGGCAATTGGTGGTCCAGCCAGTCTCTAGCCGCCTCGGGTTGTCAAAGAAATGCAAGCGTTGATCATGTAGAACCTTGAGTTTGGCCAGGAAGATTAAGGCGTAAGTAAGACCAACTGTGCGAAGGCGGCACTTCACCTCCTGGAACGAGGACCATTGCCGTTAAACTTCTAGGATGTAATCGGGGAACAGCGAGATTCTCATACCCTCAGCAGTAAGTGATGCATTTTCATGAGCTGTGTGAAGTAGCTGATCCCGGTCTCTAAAGTTAAGTATTCGCATTACAATGGGCCTTGGGGTGCGCCTGGAATAGGTTTCCTCATTGGTGCACTGCGTGCCCTTTCAACCGTAAAAAGTTCCAACAGGCCCGCTGGGGCCACCGCTGTTTGAAGCCAAGTCTCTGTAAATTGAGTAGCATGTGGACCCTCTGTTCCCTTGGGCATCCCTACTATGCGGACATTGTTTCTGCCTGCCCTGCCCCCGCATCCTCAATGCAGTCTTGGAGCTGATCCACCTGCCTGCGCAACTGCGCTACCAGAGACACCTGTTCCGCTTGGCATGGCTCTAACGTGGACAGCGCCTTCTCGTTAGTTTTGACCCTTTCAGCCAGTTTGCGATGGTCATCCTTAAGGAGGCTGATCTCTGTGGTAATGACCCTTTTGTTCCATTGCAACTCTGGAGTCCTGTATCTCCTGTAGAATAATGTCTACTTTGTCCACGGTGGCCGCTGTCATTATAGGCGATACACAATCTGCAGGCTTCAGGGTTGACGAGCTTTAAGAAGGAGTGGATCGGAACAAGATCACACATCTAACCTGGGGGATTTGGTCTTGGTGCGCCCCATTCTGAGTTCTTATAGCGGTGCCCAACTCTCCTGGAAATGTGGGGCCCCCAGTTGTACCCAGGACGAGAGGGGGCTAGTGACAGCCCAGTTTACATAGCCCACTCAGGGCCTCCTCTCCCGGACTCATAGACTGTGGGAGGACCCGCAGAAAACCCTAAATTGGCACGCGTGCCCCAGTGTCGTAAGTATTGGATGGTAGTGCCTGGGCCTACATGCAGTTGACAGCGCCTATAGAGGGTCAATGAATTCGCTCCACAGGTAGGCCAGTGTGTGTAGGAGGCACATGCATAGACCTCAGTACTGAGAGCAACGTGCAGTCCATTCGGCCATCCCACGCCATCCACCCTCTCACCAGCGCCGCGCACCAGCCAGCCACGCTGTCCTTCACTCGACTTCCCCAGGGGACACTCAGATGTCTCCCTCGTCTAGGGTTTTGTTTGCTGGCCTGCAGGTCAGTAGCACAGGGAAAGTCACCGCTATCTAGGCCCACAAGGTCCGGAGCCTGATGTTTTCCCAGCTGACTCGTGGGCCATCCCCTAGGCTCACCTCAGTGCTACAGGTCATCACGGCAATTGCAGGGGCTCGCTACCCAGGGGCCCAGGGCTCACAAGTCTCATATGTAGTGAAGCAGGCAGTAACAGGCCGTACCGGCCTTCTTATTGGAAGTACAAGCCTGCAACCCCCAGTAACCCACCTCGCACTCTACAGAGCCTGGTCATGCATTAGGGTCTTGGGGGCACCCAATTTGCTTAAACATTCCTCAGGCCAGTGCCTCTTACTTCCTCAGGCAGATCAGGGTATCGGCAGTCTCCAAACGTGCTAGCCAGCCGAGCGGGCCGAATGGCAGGATGGAACAGGTGCGGTCAGATCTCCGGATCGCCGCCCTCAACTCCTGCTCCGTATCTCTGCAGTTCAGGCGGCCCATCTGCTAGGGCCTGATTACACTTTCAGTAGGCATTGTGTGATTGGGGAGGGAGCCCCCCCACTGGCCCGCAAGCACCGGCCCGGGACCTACGCGGTCCCAGCGCCACTCCTCTTTTATGACTGGGCAATGGTGCTGATACTCTGCCCAGCTTTGCAGCAGACCCCTGTAGCCAGTCGGCGTGTACAGGGCACAAGAGGGGGGTCCGGATGCCCATGTTTGGAGCTATATACAGGAGATGTTCGGTCCCAGGAGAATCAGGATTCTGCGTCCACCATCTTGGACTTTTGGACAAGCCCCTTGCACTTTACCACTGTTATCCAGTGCTAAAGTGCTTGTGCTCTCTCCCCTGAACATGGAAATATTGGCTCATCCCCAATTGGCGTATTTAATTTACTTATAAGTTCCTAGTAAAATGCATTACAATGTGCGCAGGGCCTGTAAATTAAATGCTACTCGTGGGCCTGCAGCACTTATTGTGCCACCCTCTTAAGTAGCCCTCGAACTATAGCTCAGGCAAGCCATTGCAGAGCCTGTGTGTGCACTTTAAACTGCCATGTCGACGCCTGGCAAAATAAACCTTATGCCAGGCCCATACCTTCCCTTTTTGTACATACAAGTCACCTCTAAGGTAGGCCCTGGACAACCCAAAGGGCAGGGTGCAGTGTATTTAAAAGACAGGACATGTACCATTAAACTTTACATGTCGAGGTAGTGAAAAACTCCCAAAGTAGTTTTTCACTACTGCAAGGCCTAGCTCTCCCATAGGATAACATTGGGATTACCTTATTACATTTTATAGGTGTAATTTCCAATTGTGAAGACATAAACCTTTTGAGTTTGGTGTCTCTGGAATCACAATGTAAAATCCAAACTTATGGTGAAGGCGGATTTAAAATTTCAATTATGAAAATGCTGCCTTTAGAAAGTGATACCAAAGGGGATGATGGACGGAGCGCTTGAGCAAATCAAACACTCACCCCCAGTCAACTGATCTGGGTTTAATCCATCAACATTCTTTAGCTCACTCCACCACCCCAGTTCAGACATGGCCATATGCAAATCAGTCTGACCCTGTGCCTCATGGGAACAGTCCAGCCCGAACTGCCAAGCCATGTCTTCCCTGGACCGGAAACAAGCATCCTGGGACCGGTTTCTGGCTATTCAGCCGTCATCAGCCAGGCTAGCTTGAATCCAGTGGCAAAGTGAGCAAGGGACCCACGTCTGGGCATACCCTGCCAATTTAGGGCGAACAAAGCGATACCAAAGGGGATGATGGACGGAGCGCTTGAGCAAATCAAACACTCACCCCCAGTCAACTGATCTGGGTTTAATCCATCAACATTCTTTAGCTCACTCCACCACCCCAGTTCAGACATGGCCATATGCAAATCAGTCTGACCCTGTGCCTCATGGGAACAGTCCAGCCCGAACTGCCAAGCCATGTCTTCCCTGGACCGGAAACAAGCATCCTGGGACCGGTTTCTGGCTATTCAGCCGTCATCAGCCAGGCTAGCTTGAATCCAGTGGCAAAGTGAGCAAGGGACCCACGTCTGGGCATACCCTGCCAACTTAGGGCGAACAAAGCGATACCAAAGGGGATGATGGACGGAGCGCTTGAGCAAATCAAACACTCACCCCCAGTCAACTGATCTAATGTTCCTAATGTTACGGCGCCATCTACTGCAAGTCGATGTAATGACTTGCGTAGTAATGGCATCGCGTTGTAACAACGCGGTCGTTGTAACGACCGCGTTGTTACCTACCGCATAGAAAAAGCATGCGTTGTAACGTGCTATATTCCCAGCTGACCAGACCTGTCTTTTGCCTCACTCATAGTACCAGGGCTGACCTCTGACCGGGCAAATGTTTTTAGGGTTCCTAAAGGCAATAGGGATTCATACATTGGTCAAAGTTCTAAAGCAGTATTATTTTTATAATAAGCTCTAATGAATTCTTCAATTCACCTGTTTTTCCTCTTTCTTCTTTATTATTTTTTTCCTTCAGAGTTGTACAGTTGGATTTTGTTACATGTTGCTACTTGATATTTACTTTTTTCACAAGAATGATTACGTCATTATTGCCGACTTTTTCGAAAGCCAGAAATCTGAACTAAGCCATCCTCTCAACGTACTAATACCTTATTAAACTCCAGCTTATTCCCTGCCTTATACGTAGACATAAAGGTTAGCTCTTGTGATTCGTCAACATGACTCTAATGATCTACAATTTTACCACATGTTCTATCTTCATCGTCACATTGGACAATTCCATGTCTTTACCTCAAACCTTGCCACGATCACATACGCCCTGGTGCCTCCAGAACTTGAGAGCTGATTTCATGGCTAGTTTCTCTCTAATTGATTGAGGAGGGTAGGGGCTGGGCACCTGGACATATATTCATATCTTCCTTAATGCTGTGATTTCAATGCCTGTGAAATTGATTTGGTGCAATCGCTCTCTAATGGTATATATTTTCAAGTAAGGGTAGGCAATTCAATTTGTTCATTTTTTTTTTAAAATCCTGCCTTACTATTGTGAAACATTGTACACCTCACAAAGAGATATTAACACCAATGTTTTCCTGTATTGATTGATATTAAAGCATTCCATAAATGTGGTGAGCTAAGGGTTTGCAATGAATCTCACCCAAGATCGCACTGCATGCTTCAATGCTCAGTTCAATTAATAAGATATACAATGTTCTGCATAACTCTGATGATGGAGATACTCTGAACAGAGAAAGACATGGCTGAGGAAAAGCTAAGGCATTGATACCTCACAAAAATAAGGGCTGAGTACCTTCCAGGGTGATATTGGAAACATTTGAACAAAATGGGCACTTAAATACACACATCAGAAGAGTCATCCATGGCACACCAAAGGTAAGAGAATTAAAGAGTGAGGCAAGAGCATCAGCTATATTATAGTTTGCTTATAACTTTGTCGCTGTTTGACGAATCTTCACAAAACTTTCCAAAAAAACAGTCTCATCGGCCTAATCTTCTTCCTGGAAAGTTTCAGGATGATCCGTCAAGCAGGGGCAAGAAAAAAAGGGAGTCCTGAAATGCCTTTTCCCATTGTTTTTTCCAAAGGAAAATTGAACAGCAATACCCCAAGAACTGCTGAACAGAAATAACACCAAACTTGGCAGAAAGCAAGATCTTGGTCTAGAAAGCGTGCTTTTTGTGATTTGGTGTAAATCCGTCCCAGGGACCACTGCCTGCCCTTAAAAAAGAAACTGAAAAGTTTCATTTTTATTTTTTAAATGCATCCCGTTTTCCTTTAAGGAAAACAGGCTGCATTTAAAAAAAAAAACTGCTTTATTTAAAAGCAGTCCCAGACATGGTGTTCTGCTGACCCCAGCAAGCCACCATCCCTGGGAGTGCAGCCATTCCCAATGGGGTCGCAAATTGCGACAGCCTCATTAATATGCATGAGGCATGCAATTTGCGACTCCATTGGGAATCGCAAACAGTGTCTCAGACACTATTGTGCATCCCTATTAGCGAGTCGCAAATTGCGAGTCGCAAATGCGACGCAATTTGCGACTCGCTAATTGGCGGGTCGTACATCTGGCCCTTAGTCCCATGTCCTACAAAAAAGTTTTTAAAAAACATACAGAGGGACAGTGTAGAGATACCCAGCCACCTTATGCTAGGATGGGGAGGGGGGATGCAAGAGGGACCTCCCCTAGGGGCCAAATACAGCCTTCTGGTTTTTTTCGATGCCGCAGATCCACAGAGAATCCATAGGTCTGTGTTGCCAATTTTTAAAAAACGGGGTGGGCTAGGGCCCAGCGGACGACACATTTTTAATTTTTGGGGGAAGAAGGCTTGCGCACTCTCTTCTTGAGCCTTCATGAGGCCCCAGGGACCCAATGCCCCAGGGCCGATATTTTTAAAATGGGGAGGGGGGCATTTGGCCACTGACCTCTAAATTTTCAGATCTCCTTCTAAAAAGTCAGTTCCAGTTTTGTCTGCAAGAACCTTGTGGCTCCTGGAAAACTGCATGAGGCCTCCTTGGTGCAGGTGTGAGCTGGACCAGCTCAATTCTCTTCTGAATAAGTTTCATTTTGACTTGGTGGACAGTTTAGCAGCTCTTCTTCTAGGTCAGAGCACAACAATAAAGCAAATGTCCCAGGCTTCGTCCCAACCGTGGGGAAACAGCAACATGGGGCATCCTTGTCTTCGTCAGATGCCTTCTCAGAGGTCTCTTTTTTAGTCCAAAGTAAATACAAGGCTATGGAGGATCAGTCCCTGTCCTATTCCAGGGAAACACTAGCATAAACCAAGAGCCAATGCAAAGATGTTCTACCATCAGAAATCACAACTTTACCCACCCATTCCCATGAACTCTTTTCCAGGCATTTCAACAAGGGAAGGAAGGGGATCAGGCACCACATTATCAAGCATGAGTCATGCCCCACTGCTCAAAAGGGAGGCCATACATCATAGTAAGGGATATCACCTGGCCTTTCACAGTTCAGACATTCTGAGAGGTTATCTATACCACGCAAGATGTGGATGTGCATCAGTCCAGGCAAGCAAACTGGTTTGAGTTAAGCTTTTACTTTCAGGAAGAGTTCTGGATTGACTGTATATTACATACAGAAAACAGGCAACAGTGTAATGCTACAAGACCTCCAATATGCAGGACCTCAGTGGTAGTCCAAGGACATGAAAGTTGAAAGAGCCTTTCCTGAGTTCAAGGAAGTACCATTTTGTTTGTCATAGAATATATCCTAGTACAAAATTTCTGATGCGTGTATTTTAAAACTTTGTGAAGTTTTTTAAAACTCTGTGAGCTTCAACAACTTCAAGAAAATTGTACATTTACAAAAACTGGGAAAATCTTGGACGTTATAGCATGCAAAAATTATGGTTGCCGGGGAGGGGAGGGGGCGGGGGGTTGACAACAAATGTCGTTTTTAGTATTGACCAAAAATCCTACAAAACGTTTTTAGTGGAAAAAAATATCAACTAAACTTTCGTGCAAGAAATGCTGTGTGCAATCAAAGATTTGTAAAGATTATAAACTTGCCTGCTTCTGGAAATTGCAAAGTTTCTGGCCTGCGTACACTTTGTCAGAAAATCTTAAACTTTTATACCCCTTATCCATACTCTATATGTCTCCATGCACATCACACATTAGTGCTTAAGTAGAGACACACAACACATATTCTCACTTATGTGAGAAGTCTCAAATGTCGGAATTTGCAAGGATTTACTGAAAGGCTCAGTCCGGGTAGTATAGGTAAAAAGGCTACTTACTGCACCTACCAATCAGCTGCCGCAAATATTCAGTCTTCCTGCGCCTGGTCTTGGGACTCTTAGCAGCCTCCACGAAGAATAGGTGTACATACTGAGTGTAGCCTCAAACCAGCAGACAGGAGCGGCTCGTGCAGGTAAGAGCGGTGAGGCGGTGGGGCGGGGTGGGGGGGCGTTTGACAGACAGCGAGGGAAAATGAAATAAATAATTAATTTTCCCTCGTCGTCGTCTGTCGAATTCCCTCCCACCCCGCCTCACCGCTCTTACCTGCACGAGCTGCTCCTGCCAGGAGAGAGTCTATTAGGGACTGGCTCGATGCAATGATTTCACATTCAGTGCTAGCGATAACATGCACAATGGAAATAGAAAAACTATTACAGCTTCTCCTTTTTCTTGGCATCTTATGCTGAGGGTGGACATTGTGAGGTGGAACTGTGAGGAGCACCCCCTTGAGGACTGAATCATTATTACAACTTCCACGGATCATTCAGTGGTGCTGGAACTGTTTTCAGAGTGGTGGTGCTGCCATCACTGAAGTCATGGGGCTTGTGAAAATCCAAGCTTTTCATAAAGAACAAGTATAGCAAATGAGCCATGCCCATTCATCAGCAGAAAGGTAAAGATGTGGTATGTAACCTATGGTTCATTGTAGAGTACACTGTCACAAACATATTACTAAAGCACACTGTCAGTTACAGGCAGCACATTTTCCATTGAAATGGCTTCAAAATTTACAATGACATGCAGTTTTACTGATAATACTATAATGCGGTCAAACAATAATGTGTTTCACTAAATAATTATCATTTGAACATCACCAAGTAAAGTGTCTAGATTTGTTTTGATACTATTAAAATCCTTGTTTCCATCAGATTTTAGAATTACCCAAAAATTTGCTACATTTTTGCTTTCCTAATTGCTGCTACATTTTGAAATATTTGTACAGTTCAGCTACTTACATTTTGTGTGTTAGAAAAAAACTCACAACCTACAGTCTTTCCTTTCACTCTCACTACCTTGTCAGATAGTTCACTTTACAAAATCCTCGGGGATCAGAGAAAGGGAAGTTAACCCAAATCTCTAAAAGACATAGCCTGACATTTGACCCCTGTCATTAAAAGCGCAGCAAATTTGCCATAACAAAAACAAAATATAAAGGCCTCTTTATTGCTCATTCATTCACCTTCTAAACTCCAGCATGGTTATTTTGGGGCTACTGCAGCACTCTCAGCACCCCTACTTCCAGTGCCTATGGGATCAGTGTAAGCAGAGCTCTATAGTCAGGGCCACTGGAATTATGTGATTTTGCAGTCAAGCGTTTTTCGCATAATTATGGATTTGCCGCATTTGCCACATTATCCATCATCTGCTGCATTATCTGCAGATTTCAACAACAAAAAATTGTTTCTAGCTCAAATGTATCAAAAGTTTACAAAAAACTCTGCAAAATGTGCTGTCGCTCAGTGGAAGGTTCTTCGCAAAGGTTGTCTTGTGCTACCTTTCTACCTTGCTATATTTATGTGTCAAGCGTGTGCTAATTTTGTGAAACATTTGCCCAGACTGTTAAAAAATGTTAAAAAGCAATGGCAAAGCCAATAGGTCTCACCTGTGCGCAAGAGCTGTTGGCTTTGCCAATGGGTTTTAGTCATGCTGTACACCAGCGTGGCTGCTGTTCAGCATGGCTAAAAGTTAGTGGTGTAGAGGAGAGTGGCGTGGAGTGTCAAAGAATGGAATGGTGAAGAGTGGAGTAAAGTGGCATAGGGTGTTGTGTATTGGAGTGGCATAGATTGGAGTTGTGTAGAATGGCGTACAGTGGAGTGTCGTAGTGTAGAGGGGATTGGTGTAGAGTGCATTGGCGTAGAGTGTTGCAGAGAATAGTGGCGTAGAATGCAGTGGCGTAGAGTGCATTGTCATAGAATTCAGTGGCATACAATGCAGCGTCGTTAAATGCAGTCGCGTAGATTAGAGTGTTGCATGTTGCATAGTAGAGTGCAGTGGCTTAGAATGCAGTGTGGCAGAGTGGGGAGTGGTGCAGAGTGGAGTGCAGTGGTGTAGAGTGCAGTGGTGCAGAGTAGAATGGCATAGAGTGCAGTAGCATAGAGTTGTGCAGAGTAGATTGGCGCAGAGTGGTGCAGAGTAGAGTGGCATAGATTGGTGCAGAGTAGAATATATGCCATAGAGTGCAGTGGCATAGAGTGCAGTGGCGTAGAGTGGAGTTATGCAGAGTAGAGAGGCGTAGAGTGCATGGGCATAAAATGCAGTAGTGCAGAGTAGATTGGCATAGAGTTCAGTGGCGTAGAGTGCAGTGATGCAGAGTAGAATGTTGTAGAGTGCAGTGGCATAGAGTAGAGTGATGCAGATTAGAGTAGTTGCAGTGGAGTGGAGTGGTGTAGAGTAGAGTGGACCTTTGTAGAGTGCATTGGTGTAGAGTGTTGCAGAGTATAGTGGCATAGAGTGCAGTTGTGTAGAGTGCAGCAGCATAGAATTTAGCAGCGTACAATGCAGCATCGTAGAATGCAGTGGCATATGTTAGAGTGGTGCATAGTAGAGTTTAGTCATGTAAAGTACAGTGGTGCAGAGTGGAGTGGTGCAAAATTGAGTGGCATAGAGTGCAGTGGCATAGAGTGCAGTGGTGTAGAGTGCAGTGGTGTAGAGTACAGTAGTGTGGAGTAGAGTGGCATCGAATGCAGTGGTGTAGATTGGTGTAGAATAGAGTTTAGTGGCGTAGAGTGGAGTGCTGCAGAGTTCAGTGGCATAGAGTGTGGTGATGTAGATTGTTGTAGAGTGCTTTGGCATAAAGTGAAGTAGTGCAGAGTAGGGTGGCGTAGAGTTTAGTAGTAGAATGTGCGGTGTTACAGAGTAGAGTGACGTAGAGTGCATTGGCATAGAATGCAGTAGTGCAGAGTAGATTGGCATAGAGTTCAATGGGGTAGAGTGCAGTGTTGCAGAGTAGAGTGTTGTAGAGTGCAGTGGTGTAGAATGGCGCTGTGTGCATTGGCATAGAGTGCAGTTGCGTTGCAAATAGTGGTGCAGAGTAGAGTGCAGTGGTATAGAGTGCAATAGGGTTGAGCGCAGTGGCATAAAGTAGAGTGGTACAGAGTAGAAAAGAGTACAGTGGTGTAGAGTGGCATACAGTGGAGTGGACTGGTGTAGAGTGGGCTGGTGTAGAGTGCATTGGCGTAGAGTGATGCAGAGGGGAAACACCCTTTACCATGCAGTCTAAACCACGTAGGGCACTACATTGAATGTATCATTACCACTCGTTCCTTTAGCACCCAAGTCATTACAGTGACTTGCTTAAGGAAACGTGGTTTTGGACTGGTGTATTTAAAGTCCAACACCTTCCCTACCAATACACTGACTGGAGTTGGAATAGTAAATTATACTATTCCAAAGTCCAGCACCCCCTAAGGCAAGTCGTTGTAACCACGCGTCATTTAGGCGTCCATGGTTCTGTCATACAGCCATTGCAGAGAGTATAGTGGCGTTGAGTGCAGTGGCAGCAGCATAGAATTCAGTTGCATAGAATGCAGTGGTGTAGATTAGAGTAGTGCATAGTGGAGTGCAGTGACGTAGAGTGCAGTGGTGCAAAGGGGAGTGGTGCAGAGTAGAGTGGCATAGAGTACAGTGGTGTAGAGTGCAGTGGTTTGGAGTTGAGTAGTGTAGAGTAGAGTGGCATCCAGTGCAGTGGCATAGAGTGGTGCAGAGCAGAGTGGCATAGCGTGCAGTGGCATAGAGTGGTGCAGAGTAGAGTATAGTGACATAGAGTGGAGTGCTGCAGAGTGCAGGGGTGTAGAGTGCAATGCTGCAGTGTGTCATAGAGTGCATTGGCATAGAATGCAGTAGTGCAGAGTAGAGTGGAGTACAGTTCAGTGGCAGAGAGGGCAATGTTGCAGAGTAGAGTGACATATAGTGCACTGGCGTAGAGTGCATTGGTGTTCAGTGCAGTGGACAGCAGTGGCATAGACTTTAGTAGTGCAGAGTAGAGTACAGTGGCGTAGAGTACAGTGATGTAGAGTGCATTGGCATTGAGTGCATTGGCATAGAGCGCAGTGATGTGGAGTGCAGTGAAGTAGAGTGTAGTGGTGTAGAGTGTAGTGGTTTAGAGTAGAGTGGCGTGGACTGGAGTGACATATTGTGGAGTGGTGCAGACTGGAGTAGAGTGCAGTGGCATAGAGCAGATTGATTCAGAGTAGATTGCAGTGGCATAAAGTAGAGTGGCACAGAGTGTAATGACATACAGTAAAGTGTGTAGAGTGCAGTGGCATAGAGTGCAGAGTAGATTAGAGTGACAAAGTGGATTGGTGTAGAGTGCAGGGGCGTAGAGTGGAGTGCTACAGAGTATGGTGCATTGGTGTAGATTGTATTGACACAGAGTACAGCGGCACTGAGTGCAGTGTTGCCGAGTGTAGTGGTGTAAAGTACAGTATTGCAGAGCAGAGTAGAGTGAAGTGGCCTAGATTGGAGTGGTGTAGAGTGTGCAGTGGAAAAGAGTGTAGTGGTGTAGAGTGGCGTAGAGTGCATTGGCATAGAGTAGAGTGGTGCAGAGTCGAGTAGAGTGCAGTGGTGCAGAGTGCAGTGACGTGGAGTGGTGTAAAGTGTAGTAGTGCAGAGTAGAGTGCAGTGGTCTCGAGTGGTGCAGAGTAGAGTAGAGTGGCGTATAGTGGAGTATGCATGGTGTGGTAGTGCACTGGCATTACAGACAAAACATTTTCAATGAAATGACCATAACATTTGCACAGACATACAGTTTTACTAATAAAACTATACAGCGCACAAACGATAATGTTTGGCAGTGGCATCACCTAGTGTATTGATTTGTTTTGATCATATTAAAGTACTTTTTTTCCAACACACTGCAGAATTAACAAAAATGTGCTTCATTTGTGCTTCCCTAATTCTGATATAGTCTGAAATAATTGCACAGTTCATTAAAATGCTGTTTTGTGGTAGAAACAAACACCCTTTCCTACCATTAGTATCCAGCAAGATTATCACATAAATCCTCTCACTTTGAAGTCAAAGAAAGAAATGTAAACACCAAGCTCCATCTGAAGACAGAGCCTGACATTTGACCTCTGTCTTTGAATGCACAGCAAATGTGACAAGATCAGAACAAGATTTAAAGGCTTGTTTACAGAAAAGAGCACTCCTGGAGGAATACAAGGAGAGGTAGTGTGAAATGGCTTTGCTCCTTGGGAGGGACGAGCTGAAGCTGGACAGCCTAAAAAAACATAACGCCAGCAAATAGAATGCCAGAAAATGTGAGTTACAAACCACAAAGCATATGGTAAGCAATGGACGGTAAGGCATTCCCCGGGAAGCTTTCTGAATATCCCAAGATGCTTTAGCAAACCTGTCAGCTGCGCTGCCTGGTAGGCTTCGACCTAAAAATGACAAAGAAGTGACGTAATACGCTCACAAAATGCGCCGTCTTACACTGCATAATTTGCCTTTTCTTACTGCGTTTTTTAAGCAGCACTACCGCATTATTTGGTCCTGTCCTACCACATAATTCCAGTGGCCCTGTCTATAGTTTGCCATAGCCATGTGTGAGTAGCTAATCTATTCAGGTATTTGTGATTCTGTTGGCCCCTCTGTAAAGTCAGGACTACAACTCCAATGTTGCAAAGAAAAACCTGGCCTGGATTAGGTGTTTACGCATGGGCTTGAAAAACGTGGATGCTGGGGTGTAATTTGTCTTTACTGACCTTCACGGCTGCAAAAGCCTGCTCGAATTTGGGCGGACTGAATGCCGTATCCCTGACATCTTTCACTATGACCTAATTTGTAGGCAACACCGCAGCCTGGGTGGGGGCGGTAGCAGGATTGTGGGGAAAGCGTGGTAAAATTATACGTGGTGCAACGGGGGCCTCATTCCGCACACATTTACTGCTTGTCACATGGATTTCATTACTTTAAATGCCAAGAGGGAAATGTTCTCGACGACAGCATGGCCGTCCAGGGACCCGGCTCTCCATCGTGCATTCGTCTCTAAAAGTAGGCATTTATTAGCTCCGCACATCAAAGGCAGTTTCCGAATTAATCAGGTCAGTTGCGTCGCCTGATGAAAATAACATATAAGTGATTGAAGCGGTGACCGGGCATTCAAACTCTGTAATGAAGGCCCGCGGGCGTTACAATTGCGAGTTGTTTACTTGCACAGCTGAGGAGGAGACGTGAGGAGAAGGCTTGTAGGCAAGGCAGCCTTGCTAAGGGAAAAGGGCAGCGGCAACCCCTCGCCTATTTGTGTGTCTGGAGACATCAGACCTGCAGCCTGCAGGAGAGGGTTCAGCCCTTGAACGAGCCACTCAGACAATTTATTGAAAGTGACAGAATCAACTATCAAACGACAGCCACTGGCAGCGAAAGCATCGAATGCCCCGGAAAATAGTGACACGCCTAATATCACACAGAGTGTCAGGGAAGCCCTATCGCACCAGAGCAGATGAAAAATCGTTGTTATCTTATGTGTTAGTCAAGATGGTTAAAACAAAGCAAATTAGGACTGGAATGTACTGATTTGTAAAAAAGAAAACTCAGAGCAGGTTACATAACTCATTTCAGCTGGGGGAAAAGTTGCGCCTTTTTTTGAATGGACAATTTATACTCCAAGTGCACGTAGCACTTAAGAATAGGCAGTGTTTCACTTCTGACAGTTCATTTCTGCCTCCTCTGCTCTTTCGTTTCATAGAGCCATGAATAATAGATATTCCCACTGCACGCTTAAAGGTACAGTTGTTGTCATCTCTGGAAGACAGAAAGGCTCAGCTAGCCCTCGCCTCATTCAAAGATGGACACACAGATCCCATACAGATGTCAGAAGCAATTACTTAACCAACAGAGATATCTGACTGAACTTTGTTGTATTGTGTTGTAACATTCATATAGCGCTTAGCACGCTCGTGTGGAGCCTGGAAGCACTTGCCTACTTGGGTGGCATGCTACACCATATAGGATGTATGGTTGGAAGGTGTTTTATACGTTTTGTTCCTATGTGGAAAGTGTATACATGCCATGCATGATGACAAATGGTGTGTGGTTATTTTATTATGGAACACAGCGCTTAGCAGTTTGATGGAAAGTTTAGAAAGAAATTGTATTAGTTAATTTCGTGGTTACTTAAAACCAGTGCAATGAAATGACAGAATGTTTAAGATACAAAATACATGTTCGATAAATACAAAATAAAGTCAATATTATGTCACAAGGTTAAGACATGCATGTGTAAGTATAAGATCTTTAAAATAAAAAAATAAAAAATTGTCCCCGCCAAGTGTGTCTAAGCCCTCGAGGGTGAACTGTTTTGGATGACACTTTGTGCAGGTTATAAATGATGATGTGTTTTAATAAAGTGCAAGTGCTTAAAAAGTGCAACAGATGCTGTCCTTTTTGTAGACAGATTTAAGTGAAGGTGGGTAGTTCCTTTGTTGTGGTGCCCCACCAGTCTTACTGTGCCCATGCTTGGTCCTGGTTATGGGTATAAAACTATACCTAGAGTGAAATAAGGTGCTAGTGTCAAAAAGTGCAGAAGAGTGCTACCGGTGTTGTCTGCTTGGGCACAAACTTAAGGTGGGGTAGTTCCTCACCTTAAGTTTTACCTCAACAGGCCTGGAAGGTGTGCAGTGGGGCATCCTTTTCTCCACCTTCTGCAGGAATTTTGCAAGACACACTTGAACTGAGGGTCCCCTGGGTTGAAGCAGGCCACCACGGCCTGCTTCTTGAGCGTACTCCTCTTTGGTTGAAGGGCGTTTTCAAGTACTGTCTCCTTTCGGTCTGCATCGCTTTACAGGAACAGATTAAGTGGAGTAGGTGTTCCTTCCCATCCCTGCATAGGCGACAAATGTCCATCTCGTAACCAGGGTGGTAGGTGAACCTTTGCGGGTAACAATCCTATTCCATATTTTGAGAACTGCACCTTAACTACAGTTGGGTATCCCATGGTGAAATATTGTTGCGGAGCAAGGTTTTTCTAGTTGTTTAACGTCATCCATCCGTGCAATCTTTTTGATAATGCGGCCTTGTCCTCAATGGCGGGGCGGATTTTTATGGCTCTCCAGACCATCTGCTTGAATAGCAGTGTGCTGGATGAAGAAGTGTGAGAGAAGGGCCTATAGTTTATGATTTTCAGGAAGCTTAGAACAGCACTGCGGTCCTTTTATGGTATTTCTTAAACTCATATTCCCTTAAACTGATTACCGCACTGGGTTGTCCATTCTGAGAATTGTAAGATTTATGGTCCTGAGTAGGCATATAATGGGAGAGATAGATGATGGGGAGATTTGCTGGGATGAACTTTATTGCTATCAGCCCATATATGATTAGCATTGTGAGATGTTAAGAAGTGGTCATAGTAAGTAACTAGTTGGGATCCTCAGTGGTGAACTAAATTAGAGTCCTCGTTGACCAGCTGCATGTGATAGATCTCTTCAGTTACTCCATGCCTGTTCAGTTGGTGATGGGTGGTTTATTGCTGTTGACTGGTTCAGTTTGGGTGATGGACATGACCTGTAGGGGGTTTATCTTATGTGAGTGTAAAAGGATCAAGCAGTGTAAGCAAACTATTATGAAGCTGGTTTAAATTATGGTAGGCTTCCTGACTGCTGAATGTTTGGTATTAGTATTAGCGAGGGCCGGGAGCGCTACATGTGAATTGGCATTTCAATATAATAGACAGGCCAAACATAGGTTAGCCCTTCATAGCTTACATGGGCATATAAAAGTTGTTTGCAGGTTGAGCTGTTCCATATCTGTGTAGACCATAGATTGAACCTGAAGGAGCAATGATTATTCTGAGTTTGTCCCAGGGTTACAGAATAATGTAGTTATCTTTGAAATAGCCATGTTTTCACCTCTCTTCTGAAGTGTAAATGCACCTGAATACTTAACATCTTCACTGATAGTGAATTCCAGCTCTTGATGGATGATATTGAGAAATCACTTCCTCCTATGGATTTCTTATAGTTATGAGCCATGGTGAAAGCCTGTTGCATAGTATCCCATTGTGTTTGTAGTGACTCAACTTAACGTGTAGGTCTAGTGGTCCTTTTCCTTGGGAGACCCTGTGGACAAAGCAAGTGCCCCGAACATTGCTCATCTAGCACAGCTGGCCAGTTGAGTGATTGCAGGACCGGAGTCATGCCTTTTCGTCTATGGAGGTGGAGAAGGAGTCTTGTGGTGGCACTTTGATTAGTTGTATTTTGCTTATGATGGAACTGGGGATGCTAAGGTAGAGGCTGTTGGCACGGCCAGGCTTGGAGATTACAGGTGTGAAGAAAGCCTTTTGCTTTTGTTGGTAATAAAGGTATGGAAAGATGTGTCACAGTATTTGCATTGTGTAGTCGCTGCTCTTTGTGTTTTTGCTGACATAAGGTCACAAGGATAGATTTGAATCCATAGGTCCTGCTAGGATTCTTACTTATCTTGAAGTCGTTGGAGAAGCTTCAAGTTCCTTGGGTGATATGCTGGTAGGCTGGTATTTATTGCCATTGTCCACAGGCCATGATCTCTATCATGGTATGGTAGAATTCTATGTGAATTATTAGATGGTATCTCAGAGGATGACTTTTTCAGATGACAGAGCTTTCTGGCTCATCTTACAGAGGGCATATTTCTCTGCAACCTCTTTAATTAGAATGGCAACCTCTCTTCTCAACTCCCCTTCTACTTGTGCCCTACTTGTGATACTGAGAGAGAAACCCTGAGAGCAAAACATAAGGATGGAAGGCGTAAGGGCTACACACTACATTGCAATAAGTGAGGGAATACTTATGATAAGTTAGCAATTGGTTGATCTGCATGTCTATTTACAGTAAATATGAGCTGTACGCATTCTCTTGCTGATCACTTTATGTGGCAGTACTTATGCGGTCTAAATGAGTGTGTTTGATGACCAATATCCCCTCGCAAAACGAGTTTGTCCTGATGATCTGCCCTTGGTAGGGCATGGCTGCCAATGTCCCTGGTGTGAGCAAGTGAAGCCTGCCTGAGCCACAATGTTCTGTGACTTGAAACTGTCTGAGATGAGCTGGAGAGTTAGAGGATGCCTTAAGTGAGGCTGGTGTTAGCGTTATACTGAGTGCACATCTGGGAAAAGCCCTGCTTGAGATGCCACCATCTTTCACCTTAGTTGGAAAGGGCCTTACAATAATCACAAGAGTCTGGCAGAAGGAGACAAGGCTCATCTGCAGCTACTGACTGTTGCGACACTAGGGTGGCCTAATCTTCCTTCTTCCCATGGGTAATGTACCACAGAGCTTTCCATCACTAAAGTAGTAAGCAGGTCACAGTATCTTAGCAAGGCGGCCATGGGCCTAATGCAGGCAACAGTAATACTGTCCTCTCGAATCCTTCAACCATCCCCAGAATGAGCGGGCTTTGGTTACACATTTGGTAGGAGTTCTGTGTTTGTATGTATCTTGTTTTAGTTCATTTTTATGAACATTTATGTTAAGTGGGGAGTTTTAAAAGACATTGTGCCATTAATGCTGATAAGCAACATTTACAAAAACAATAAGTTTGAATTACTGGCCCCTCGTCCCAAAACTCAGACATCCATCTTGGATTTCCAAAAGAGATCTGGCAAAGAATGCTTACTAGTGTACATATGAAACATGTTTAGGCTTTCCCTGGTGCTTTTATTTTTTTGAGTCATTGAGTCTCCCTCTTAGACATACCTGAAGTAGAAAAAGGCTAGTGAATATGCAGTACCTGTCCATGAACCCAATTGCACAACACAACCTCAATGTTTCTGGTTCCTCCCACTCCCTAAGGTGTTGTTAATCATATATAAGCATGATCTACAAACAAGTTTTTTTAAGTTACTTATACCCAGCGTTGTTCTTGCTCTCTAATTAGTGCTTCAATACGGTAACATAGCCGATCTCTGACAAGCATATTTGTTCTCAAGAGGCCTCATTTGGCTGCTTTGATTGAGCCATGAGGGGCCCAATGTGTGGCCTGTTAGAATACATTTTCCTCAGCTGATCCCAAACTACTTTTCTAACTAAGTTGAATAGAGATCCATCATATCTAGTCTCAGTGAGGGTAACATTTCTCACTCCACCCTTCTGAGGAGCAGTGTCTGTTTCATCTCCTGTAAGAGAGGCAATCAAACTCCTTATGTCTCCCACTGCCAAGGTGATGCCTGCAGTTTGCTTTTCAAAAGCTCTGATCCATTTCCCTGCTCCCTCTGTACGCAGCTGTATCAGTTTCTTAAGATTCTCCTTGTCCATTTGTGGTCAAGGAACATAATGAGGTGCCCCAGGTCCCTTACGTACCAGGGGCATCTGATATACGGGAATGGCAGAATCTTGACGATTGTGCTGTCTGGCATATTTTTGCCGCACGCGCAAACATTTCCGCATGAAGAGATAATCCCAGACTGGGTCTCCCTCACCATAAAGAATGCAATCTTCTGCATTTGCAATATCACGTGGATCAAAGGACCCTTCTCATGGCCATGGACTCATCTGTGGAGCTAACCCTTCAGTCCATTCAGCCAAAATATCCACATACGGTACAACACTGTACCAACTTTTTCTCCTTCAGCAACTATCTCACTAGGGGTGCGATCCGTGCTGTGCAAAACTGATTGAGCACTCATCTGCTGTACTGGTCTATCCTGTAGTGTCAATCTTCCCATAGCTTCACAAGATCCTATCCTGGGATCTGGCTGGCCATGTGTTACCTGAAACTGTAACCGCTCAAGTTCTGTTGCTCGGGTTTTCCTTGTTTTAGAGAACATGTCCTGCTCTCCTTCTCTAGTGTTAGTGCGATTAGGCAATCCCATAGCACTCTTTGTATGATCACAATTAATAAGGGGCCTTTCTTGAGTTCTAATGTCATAAGTGGATTGTCTTGCCTTTGGGATCTAGATATTTCACCCATGTTATGGACCTGCCATTGTATAGACTCTACTCTATTTGCCATCCTCCCAAAACCTTCCCTGAATATGTCCTGAAAGATCATCACAATATCCTTCTCTCCTTACGCCTCTCGCATCCCTCCTACCCTCGCTTTGTGACAACCGTTGCTGAACACACTCTGGTGAAACCATTATGTTCTCTTTCTCCTTTTGTGAAGATGGTAGATTATCTTCTGTTCTATCTCTGTCTTGGGATACAGGCCATTGTGCCATACTAGCAGCCCTATCCACATAGCCATTCCATCTAGCATCATCTCCACCTCTTCACTGTGGGGTACACATTCATTCTCTAAATACCCTTCCTGCTATGTCTCTCTTCTGTAATAAGTGTGATGTGGCTGATGAAACATGTGATTAATCATCACTGTCTCTGGGACTCTGCTCTTCATCTCTATCCTCCTAGGGAGAGGCTGAATCTAAACGTAGTGTAAACTGCACCTCTAGATGTCCTGAAAACTGAGAGCCACCCTCCATTCTTGCTGTCTGGGAGTGCTTGTATTTCAAATCTTGACTTTGAAATCTGTGGGGCAACATTAGGGAGTCCTTTTGGGGATTGTGAAGGGGTCTTAACTTCAGGGTTCTCAAATCCCACTGCAGCTTCCTTTAGCTGCATCAGTGGATAAATGCCAAGTACCTAGGGAGATGTACTCATAGGGTCATATGATATGGAGGAGGGGGAGTGGACAAGGTACTAGAGGTATCAAATTTGAGGTTTTCCTTAGATTTCTCACAAAGGTCTCGCCATAAAGCTAAGTTGCCTTCTCGCTTCTGCAATTTGGTTCCTACATATTTACTTTTAAGATGCATTACAACATGCTCTAATATTTTATCGCCAAATGTCCCTTTCTTTGGCCGGGTATATGTGCATTTTTGAGTGGCTTTAAACCACTCTTGACAGCTTTTTTGTAGTTTCTCTGATCCCCTGATAAGGTCTTTTGCATCTACTCTAGGGGAGTCTCCATAATCTCTTGTATTTCTGACAACTTTTACAATTTAATCTTTTATCTGTCTAGTAAATATTACTTATTTTCAAAAAATATTTACACTAGTCCTCATAAATAAGAAAATCTGTTAATTTGTCTTTCCAATCAAATATTAAACATTAAACATCACCATAACATTATGCAATTTTATACAACATCACTCTGTGACCACATTCCCATCTGCATGCAGACGCCCCGGCTTATCCGGAAGCATATTTAAAATATGAACACTTCAACTACTTCCAAATATGAACCCCCATTGTTCTAACTCAACATTAAATGCAGTCGGCGACCATTGGCCACTTCACTCTGCGCTTAGTGAGGGTAACCCTCAAACCATGCATCTCATAGACCATGGAATGACTTCTGAACATTAGGTCCAGGACGGTAATTCAAGTTTTCAGATTGTAGTTGGAGGTAACGTTTAGCGACATCAGTCTTTCAGCAGTCTATCTATGTCAAATATTGAAACTCATATTGAAAACCCAACTTCAAATCACCCACATTGACCACCTCCAACTTTATATTGGGAAAAACATGATAACCAACTATGCAGCGCCTTAACGTAATATTGTGCAACACATGTACACAATCTTGCATGCGATAACTTTATATCTCTTATATCCTTATATCTACCTCTGTGTTGACCATTGTCAAAGAGACAGGCCATACAATATATACAAAAACATGGAACGAAATCTGCATTGTCCTCACCTTAAAGACGGCAATCGCCCGGTCATACCCGTCCCCTGTGAATAGGCAGAGCTTTAGAGAACACAGCATCTTCTTACCTCATCAGAGATGTGCAATGATCTATGCAGCAGGGTAGGCGGTATTCTGGTGGCAGCAGTTGGTTGAGGGCAAGAGTGACTCCTATGCTGGCTCACCAACTCTTGCAGGGTAACTTGAAAATAAAGAAAAAGACTGACTCCTCTTGGCAAGGTAAAAACAGCCCATTACTGTCGCGACAAGGAGAGCGATCGGTTCCACACAGGTAAACATCTAGTCTAAAATTGCTGCTTCATAGGCAGCTGCATTTATACATAATCAGACAACACTTAATTACAAAAGATTAAACAATGAATTACTTAGTAGCTACACATTGGTTACAGAAACATTTAGTCATTTGTGTTCCTAAACCTTTAACCTAATTCTCTACACATCCTTTACTGCAGTTCTAACAATGCTTAACAAACGAACTATTCTCTACTCATGAATGCACATGTATTTGTCTTAAATGCATGTGCATTTGGTTGTGTGCTTTATCATTCTATTCCCAAGACCTCTTATCAGATTCCTTGTGTTCTTGGCTAATTCCATCTCCTGCCGTTTAATAATTTTCAGTTTACTGAGAACACAGAATACATGCCTGTGTGATTAGGCCATAACAGAGTTTTCCTTTAACTATTTTTATTTTTTTAATTTTTATTTTTTATTTATTTGAAAAGTTTTATATAGCGCGAACATGACCCCTTGCAGGTCACTCATTCTGTTTGCAAGTTAACTCTTCACCTCTCTCTCATCAGCACAAAATTTTAGGCCTGCACTGCTCTTTCACCATGTATAGCTGTGTGACGCTCTCTACAGGTGTCTGCTGTTGCGCCACTTCTTCATATTTCATTTCTTCTATAACATGTTCTTTCTACAACTGTGAAAATCTAAATGCTGCTCTGAGGATTTTCATCATTCAGTTGGTTACAATCTGTTAATTTTCTTCTAATATCTCTTCCCCTGCCTTGTCCATCTTCACCACTTTATGTGTGTGTGCACTTCTCAGGTTAGACAGTTACATGTGACTCTATTGAGTAGGAGAAATTGGATGAGGCAGGACAGGAGAAGGACAGAGGCATAAAGAGAATAGTAAAGAACAGTAAAGACAGAAACACAGAGTTGAGGGCGAATGGGCTAGAGATAGAGCTGATATAGAAAGATATGTGAGGTAGGGAGAGAGGTCAAGTAAAGAAAGCTGAGGTAGCCACAATGAAAGAGGATAATGTAGGTAGAGAGAGGAAGAGGAGCAAGTAAGGCTTTAGAGTGCTGTAGGAGGACTGATAGAGCTAGGGATAAGGAAATGTAAAGAGAAGTAGAGAAGGTCAGTACTCCCAGGGGTGAGGTGCGGAGAAAGTTAATGTAGAGAAAGTGGTGAATTAAAGAGAGTCAAAGGCATCAAGGGGTACATGTAGACAGAAAACCTAGAGGAAAAACACAGAGATGCAAGGTGGAAAGAGAACAAAATGAGAAGAGGTGTAGAAAAACAGGTAAGATAAATAGTGGAAAAGCGAGAAAGGTAGCGAGAGGGATGGAGGGTAGAAAGAGATGTGGCATAGGCGAAAATAGGATGCTGAGAGACACACATGAAATGAAATTGAGAGATAAGATTTGTTAACAGGTAGAAAGGTGTGTTATAGAGAAACAGGGATAGATGGTATGGTTAAAAGATCTATAAAGAAAGAGTTGAGCGGGAAGTTGAGGTGGAGGGGGTGAGTTGAAATGGAGAAGACGGTCCAGAGACAGATATGTGTTTGTGTGTGTGACAGAAAGTAAGTGAGAGAGAGATATAGAGAGAGAGATAATAGAAAAAAAGATGTGGCGGTAGAGAACTAGAAGTAGCCAGAAAGGAGTAAGATATTTAGAGAGGTAAGAGGAGCAGAAAGAAAGGGGAGGTGGTGAGATTAGGTAATAAACTAATGGTGAGGTAAATTGAGAGGTTAGGTAGTGAAAGCAAGTGAGAGTGGTTGTGTAAAGAGATGTGAGGTAGTGAGGGAGATGTGAGTGAGAGAGAGAAATGAAATAGAGAGGTGAGGGATAGTGGGAAGGTAGAGAAAGGGCTCAGAGAGGTAGAAAGAAGTAAGGTAGAGGAAACATGGACAGAGAAGTGAGGTAAGGACAGAGATGAAATTGTGTGAGAAGTGAAGTAGGTGGAGGAGAAATAGAAGGAGGTGCGATGGAAAAAGAGCAGTAGATTACAAAGAGAGGGATGAGGTAGAGAGGTATGTGAGATAGAGAGGAAATCAAGAGTGATAAACATAGAGAAAGGTACAGAGAGTGATAGAGAGAGGGGCAAGTTTAAGAGAGAGTGGTAGAGAGAGATGAAATTGAGTGAGGTTTATTGGGTATATTCGCGACAACTGGAATTATGCAGCAGGGAGGACCAAATTATGCAGCAGCACGAAAGGCAAATTATGTGGGATAGTGCAGCACATTTTGTAGTAGTATTACTTTATTAATTTGTCATTTTTAACACTTGTTAGCACTGTTTGGGCATTGGTTGCACCTTATTAGTACCAGTTTAACATCCAAATATATCAATAAGCAGCAGAAAGCTGACCATTCAGCCTTTGCAAAGGGTCTTCCACTATGCTGCAACACGTGTTGCTGCGTTTCTAGTAACTATTGAATCGTCTGAGCTTGAAACATTTTCTTTGTTAAAATCTGCAATTAGGCGAAAAATGCAGCGATCGTACTATCACATAATTCCAGTGGCCCTGGGTATATTGAGAGAGAGGTGAGGTCAACAAATGGGAGATAGAGCTGAGAGAGAACAGATAAAGGTATATAGAGATACAGATATAGAAAGAGGTTAAGAGAGAGGGTTAAGGTAGAAGAGGTGAGGTTCAGTAAGGCGAGAAAAATGGCAAAGAATAATTATTTTTCAATTTAATTGTCAGCAGCTGCCTGAGAGTGTGAGGGTTAAGGCTGGGCATGCAAGGGGAAGCACTCTAATGGCCAGATTTTCAACACTTTCAGCTGGTACAAGTCACCAAAAGTGATGCAGATCAGTGAAAAATGTTGATTTGGAATTTACTTTCAAATTCAAAACTTTCTTGCACTGGAAAGTCACCCTAAACCAAAAGTAAGCTGTGTTTTGCATTGTTATGTCCCATGGGCAGTAAATGGGTCTTCCCATGCAACCACCCATGGTTTTTGACGCAGGGCTTTTCACAAAATAATACAACTCCCTGAAGCGGGTGCAAAGAAGGAGAAAAACTTTGTTTTTTCCAACGTTTCTATGTTTGTGTGCGCGCTGTACTGTGCTGCACACTTAAAAAGTGGGAAATGTTTTAAAATAAGTCTGAGCATATTATTTTATACTGGAAGGGCAACCTTCCAGTACTAAACCTATGCTAGACTCACTCAGACTAGACACGTTTGTACTATGGTGCAAAGGTGTGTGTGTGACGCTAAGCAGCTTACAAGAGGCAAGATGGCCGCCTGGTAGGAGTTCAGGACCGGAGCTCCCGGGTTTGGGATCAACCAAATTGGTGAATATCCCTCGTTAACCCAGCCATCCACCCCGCATCAACAATCAATTAGATTACTTGGCTACCTACGATTTCGATTCTCTATGTTGTGCCGCTTACCTGCAGTGAGGACTACTAGAAAGCCTGCGGTATCGGAGTGCAACGCGCTCGCCCTTGTTTCTTCCTTGACGACTTCGGAGGGCTACAACTGCGAATGGGCGACTGGCCACCTTCTGAGAGGAATCGCCCGCATCTACTTCAACGACAAAGACGGATCGCGCCGCTGCTAACGGGTCACTCTAGCCCCCGCTGAGTCCTAGGAGGGCTGAAGCTGTGTTGTGGCCGCATCCGCATCTGCATCGTCGACAAAGACGGATCACGCCACTGCTGACGGGACACTCTAGCCCCAGCCGAGACCCAGGAGGGCTGAAGCTGAGGCTGAAGATGAGGTTGCGGGACTGCGAGGAAACGACCGCATCTGCATCGGCTACAAAGAAGGATATCGCCGCTGCTAACGGGACACGCTAGCCCCCACCGAGACCCAGGAGGACTGAAGCTGCGGTGTGTCTGCGGGACGGTGAGGAAACGACCGCATCTGCATCGTCTACAAAGACGGAGGTCGCCGCTGATAACGGGTCATTCTAGCCCCCGCTGAGTCCTAGGAGGGCTGAAGCTGTGTTGACCTAAGAGGGCGGAAGCTGTATTGTGGCTGCGGGGCTGCTTTTGCACCATGGACAAAGAGGGATCTCCCCACATCTGACGGGGCACTCAAGCCCCAGCTGAGACCTAGGAGGGCTGAAGCTGCGGGACTGAGTGGCTGTGGGACGATCCGATGTGGAGCCATCCCCCGTGGACTCGGCGAGCTCGACATTGTTGGTCTGGAGCTTTCGCATCCTTGGGGGGCCGATGACTCAGAGAAACAGTGATCTCGTATGATTCCGGCATCAACGACCCAGACTCGACGGGCTCGCCTCTGCTGCCCTGGACTGATGGGTGCTGCCGCCCGAATATGCTGAAGCCCTTGATATGGCTGGCCCAAACTTCTATGGTTTGAGTCTGTTTGAACACAATTTTCTGATGTTAAAGCGCTACCGTTGAGATATATCAGTGGCATCTCATTCTAAGCGGAGACAGGTACCATTATTTTAATGGCATCTCTTCCTAAGGGGGGGCCTTCCTGGGAGCTAAGTAAACCCTTTTATGTGGAACATGTCTGGGTACCAATATTTAGTCATGTTTTAATCATCACAATCACTTCTTAATATCTTACCTCACCCTAACCAGGAGTCCCTGATCTCTTGAGTGAGACTAGAGCTCCATCATGTGGCCACAAGTAGTACTGCAGGATTCCTTGTTTCTTGATGGCTTCTGCTACAGGTCATTATTTTAGAGGCATCTCTTTCTAATGGGTGGCCTTCCTGGGAGCTAAGTGAACCCCTTTTATGTGGAACATGACTGGGTACCAATATTTAGTCTTATCTTCATCCTCGCAATCATTTATTATTATCTTACCTCACCCTAACCAGGTGACCCTGATTTCTTGAGGGAGCCTACAGCGCCTTCCTGTGGCCACAAGTAGAACGGCATGATTACTTGCTTCTTGATGGCTTCTGCTACAGTGCCTTGGATCTTCACTGCCTGCTTGTCTGATTAGGCTAAGTGCGCCATCATGGAACCTAATAGGACTCAAAAGCGTACTTTCTTAGCGGACCATTGATACTGGTCTGTGGAATGACACTGCCTTTTGATATCAACAGCGATACTAGAAAATAACCTAATCCAGTTTTTTTTTTAGGCATTTCCCTCACTACTTAGTTCAGCTATACAGCACATCAAGTCGCAAATGCACAACTAACTTCTCCAACTGATTCTTTAGAGCCAGAATCTCTCAATCATTAACCATGCCTCCGCCATATAACACCAGGAACTCTAAACTCGATCGCCACGGACCAAACTCATGGTCCATAAATTACCCAGAAAACTTGACCAGTAACGCTAAAAAGAACTTAAAGCACAGAACTTTAAAACAGCACCCTGAAACACTTATTGTTGATAACTATCACACCGCTACTAATGGAGAGATGAAAACTAACTTCATCTTTTACACAAAACGCCTAAATAAGTGGAAAAACACCTTCCTTCTTCATTTTCGAGTCACCAAGTCGATTAATATTCCCTATGGAGAAAAAATCTCCACAACTGTCTCCCCTACCTTTAAAGGAGAACTGACTATTTCTATTTTCAAAACAGGAAACATTCTCATTCAGGCCTCGGACCCTCACCTCACCACTTTTGATCGACACTTCCCAACACTACTCTCCTCTATAACTCATCAGTGCCTTCAAACCCAATCTCCCTTACCGCCTCTCACCCTGACAAAAAATCCTGAACCGTCCAAATCTCCCAGACGACCAGACGTTCCACGATACAACTCATGGACATCCACCATCACAAACTATAATCTTACTACCCCTATCCTCACACTCCGCCGGCAAACACCCAGTACAATAACTGCTGACACTGACCCCCTCAAACCACGGCATACACAACCCCCCCTGACCCACCACCTCAGGCACAAACCACCCCCACTTCCAATACTACTGCCTATCCCTTGGACACGGACTTCCCCCTAAACATAGCACACTCCTCTCCCTGGGACCCAAAACCCACTACACCTAGACCCAACCCCTTGACTAGAAACAACAACGACCACTCCCCTCACGTCCAATCTATCCCTACCCCTAATCCTAATGCTACCTTAGGGACTCCATTTCCTTTGCTTTCCTCCTCTAACTCTTTTCTCATTGCTCAGGACGCTACCTTAGGGCCACCCTCCCCTCTGTACACCCCTAAACCTACTACTTCCTCTTGCTCTACGCCCAGGCCACAGGATACTACCTGTGGACCCCCCCCTTTTACATACTCAAAGGGATACCCCTCTACCGCCGCTTTTGAGCCCTGACACCATCCTTACTATTCACACTACTCCTTTGAAGCCCATAACTGAGCTAAAGCAGGGGTACATCTCTCCTTGCAAAAGTGGTATGGAGAAGAGGCATCCCTCTGCTCCCTATCTTGAACGGTCACCTGATGGTGACTGTCTTCGGCGGATTGAGGAACAACTGGCCGAACTGAAGCGGGACCTCCTTACTATAAATGACAACCTCCAGATCCTCCTACAATGTTCAATAAAGAATGATAAGCTCCTCACACCATACCCGCCCGCGAGATCGGATCTGCCCTCGCACCCTGCAACTACTTTAAATGGTGGAATGGAAAGGGCTTCTGTTACCTCCCTGAGTTACCCTCACGGGCCCGCTCACCCTCCTCCCTACCTCCACTCCAATCCCTGTAGTTTACAGCCGCAGTGGTCTGAGGTTGACACGCTCGCACTCTCCCTATCTTATGAGGACTACGCAGTCTCGCCTAGCTCCATACCCACTATCTCCTCTGATCCTGATAGAGAACCGAGTGTTAACTTGAGATCCTTGAATAAGGATAACTTACTTCAGGTAGTCACTTCGCACCTAGTGGAAGCAACTACAGATTCTCATATCAAATCGATGCTTCTCAACTGCAGATCAGCAGTGAAGCACGCAGCAGATATCTCCGAACTCATCTTATCACAAGAATTAGATCTCCTGATTCTTACGGAAACATGGCTCAATGACTCTTCCTCCCCAATACTTGACATTTTAATTCCTCCTGGCTATGACATTGTCAGATGTGATAGGGCTATTAAATCCGGGGGGGGGGATTGCCTGCATCCATCGTTCCAGCCTCGTTTTTAAGCAGACTCATAAGGACTTGATGTCCTCCTGTGAGCTACTTGTGGCTGAAATTTGGAACAAGGGCAAGATTGTCTGTGTGCTTCACTCGATCTACCATCCTCCTGGGAACAACAACTTACTCTTCGTAGAACAATTAATGTAATCCATCTCTGCCAGCTCAGCCCTCCATCCTAATCACATCTTCCTCGGTGACTTCAACCTTCACTGGAATGACTCTAATGATCCAGTAGTCTGCTCTCTTAAGTCTTTCCTCTCTGACCTCAACTATATACAGGCCTGCAACGGTCCTACCCACTGCATGGGCGCTACCCTTGACCTCATCATAGCTAGAGAGCACATTATTCAGCTAGATGACATAGTACCATGTGATTGGTCGGATCATCTCCAAATCTCCTTTCACATTCAGGGGAAGGTATTGTTAAGACAAGGGCAACCGCTCAAAAACAAGCAATTGTCTCGTAACCTGAGAGATATCAACATCTCTAACCTTTCCATCTTGAGCAAGAATCTGCTTGAACCTCCAACTACCATGAATAATTTGGAAGAGTTAACGGATCATTACTTCAACACTATGTCTAATATTCTCGACTCTGCAGCCCCGATGCTACTTAAAAGGATTCCTTGCAAACAATCCAAACCTTGGTTCAATGGTACCCTTAATGCCCAACGTCGCAATCTAAGGCTCTCTGAGAGACGTTGGAGAAATGCCCCTCCACTTCTAGCCTCGAACAGTTAAGAAAGATGAGAAGTTCTTACAACAAACACATTCGCAGCGCTAAATCAGAACATTTCAGAGATCAGCTTGACAGCGCTAAAAACCGTCCCAGGAAACTGTTTGATATCATCAAACAACAGGCTAATCCTATGCCAGCAATCAAAATCGCTGGACCCAGTGAGGAGGACTTCTCAGCGCACTTCGCTGAAAAGTCTAGAAATATTGAGCGGGAACTGCAACGGGCCGCTGAGAATTTGCTGTCTATGAGTTCCGAGGGTTTGCCTGCTCACACGGCAGTTTGTGCCCCGCTTTACCTCACAGACTACACACCCAAAAACAATGCCTGCTGGAATACCTTCCGAACTCCTGACTTGAAAGAGCTGTCACTTTCCCTGGCTTCTCTGAAACCTTCCAACCATTACAAGGACCCACTCCCCGCCAAACTGCTCAAAGACCTCAACTTGGCAGTTCTGCCTCTCTGGTCCAAGATCATCCAACAATCTCTCTTACAGGGGAGGATTCCAGACTGCCTTAAAATGGGGCAAGTCACACCCATCCCCAAGAAAACCAATGCAGACCTAACAGATCCCAGTAACTTCCGGCCGATCACCAACATCATGTCTTTAGCGAAATTGCTCGAGAAATCTGTTCACACACAGCTCTGCGACCACATTGAGAAATTTCAGCTCCTAGACCAACATCAATCAGGCTTTAGATCAGGTCATAGCACAGAAACAGCGCTAACTCACATTGTTGATGATGCATTGAGAGCTCTGGACCAAGATACACCCTGTCTGCTAATCCTGCTGGACTTGTCCTCTGCTTTTGACACTATCAAACATGACATCCTGATTATTCTTCTTCAACACAGGATGGGGCTATCGGGCCCTGTCCTTAATTGGTTCTCCTCTTTCCTGCATAACCGAACACAAAGAATCAAAGTCAACCAATCTTTGGCGGCCAGCACTTCAGTCTCTATTGGGGTGCCTCAAGGTTCTGCACTTTCGCCCACACTCTTCAACCTATGCATGGAACCTCTAACTGCCATTCTAAATGATTCAAATATTCAGTACCACATGTACGCGGATGACACTCAACTATATTTGAAGATCTCCTCTCCAGATGACATTAAAACTCTTAATATAGCGCTTCAAAAAACTCAACAATGGCTAACACATAACCACCTTTTACTTAATTCTCTCAAAACGGAATTTCTCCTGATTTCCCCACGCAACCACAAGGCTCCCACGCATAACTGGATCAAAAAAATCTCAGCACTCAACTGCACACCGCATTTGGTGGACTCTGCCTGTTTTCTAGGGGTCACCCTAGACAAATTTCTAAACATGCAAGGTCACATCAGTGCAACCATTAAGAGTGCCAACCATCAGCTCAACACTCTTAGGAAAATCAAACCGTTCCTACCTCCCGAAGACATGCAATCAGCAGTCCAATCCTTAGTTATCTCACGAGTAGAATATGGATTGGTAACCCTAGCTGGTCTTCCTAAATCTAGGTTAGCGCCGCTAAGAGCTACTCTGAACGCCTCTGCTAGACTAATCACTGGCTCAAGAAAGCATGATCATATCACACCTGACTTAATCCAGCTTAACTGGCTCCCCATTGAAGCTAGGATCCGTTTCAAGATAGCCTGCCTGACACATAAAGCTATACATTTCAATAGCCCCGTTTACCTGGCAAAAAAACTTGAGCTTTCCGGAGCCAGAAGAAATTTAAGAAGCTCCAATACCCTACTACTGAAACCAGCGAAATTCAATAAAAAAGAACTTACAATCGCACCTTCTCAGGGCTGGCTCCAAGAATTTGGAATGCCTTACCGACGGAGATCAGAGCCAACCCTTCGACTGCCTCATTCAAAAAACAGGTCAAATGGCTACTATTGGAAGAACTGCATCAGCAATAGCCTCCTTGTCATTTGCTAGTCAATTACCATACATCTCCGACAAGCTTCTTTACCTTGTGTTGAAATATATGACAATTTAATTTCACTTTATGTTTGTAACTCATGCTTGACAATCATTTTTACTTGGGGTTTAATATGTATCTCATCTGTCTTTGAAGTAAGGCGATGATGACACTGTTTCGGCCGCATCTGAGTGGGCTGTTTACTGTCTGTTCATCTTCTACCTACTCTCCCCTAGCGCCCTCAGTTATTTTATGCCTCAGGTTCCTCGCATTTTGCCTTATTGGGTGTGCTTGGGTGTTTTATTGTATGCTTAACAATTTACTTTCACTTTATGCTTGAAACTTGTGCTTGACAATCATTTCTACTGGAGGTTTATAACGTATCTCGTTTGTATTTGAAGTAAGTCGATGCTGAAACTGCTCGGCCTCATCTAGGTTGGCTGTTACCGGTTTGTCTACTTGCTTTTTTTGTAAATGTATTTATATTGTCTCTGTACGTAAACGTCATTTTTCCTCTTTGTACAGCGCTCTGATACCCGGTTGGGTCTTGTTCGCGCTTTATAAAACTTTTCAAATAAATAAATAAAATAAAATAAAGTGCGCCCTACACCAGCACTTCAGAAGAGAACAGCAGCACCATGTCTTTGTAGGAATGCCGTTGCCTTGCTCTGTCCCCTTCAAGCACCACAGCACAGCAACTTTGGTTGCTGTGCTGCTTGAATAAAATAGTACTTTTGCCCCTAAATTTTTTAAGCCTGTCCTAGTGTCAAATAAAAAAAGAAGCAATTTTTAGCACCATTTTATGGCAGGAATTTTAACACCCCACCCATTGATTTGGGGGAACTGGAGCGAATATCGAGGGATGCTGTGCAGACCGGTTGATAGACTCAGACACGATCAAGAAACAACATAGCCGGATGATTGGGAGAAGGGAATGGGGGGGGTGAATCGAGAGAAATCAACTACTGTATGAGAAATGTGCATGATCCTCCATTATACTGATGTCTCACTGAGCTATTGTGATGTAAAATCTTTCATCATGAGTGGCAAGTTGTTGTTTTAATAAAAAGATTTTTTAATTTAAATTTTTTTTTTTTTTTTTAAATTGCCAAAATGGGAGAATGAGGTTACTCTATAGACTCTCTCACTTTCCTCATAGGGTCTATAGGGCATCTGCTGGAGCTTCATTCACCACCACACCACCCATCACAAACGTTTGTAAGAAGAATGTGCAAATGGCCAGTGACATCACAGATCCCCTCCTCGTACACCTTTTATAGGGGCGGAGAGCAAAATGGTGCAGGCATGGAGTAGCTCTCTTGCTGTATTCAAATGAATGCTATTGCAGAAGACCGACCAAAGAAGAGGCAACATGCCTAGTGTGGTTAGCGATTGGCATCTCTCTCTTACAGCACAGATATGCTAATAAATCGTGGAATGCTGCTGTGGGGCACACGTACATGTCTACAAACATACTCCCGTTTGAATTGACTTCCCATAACATATCTCGTAATGCAGTGCTTAATTTGTAAAAAAAAAATCGGGCCCTCATCAGAAGGCCACCGCAGTTTGCACCACACATTGCCACTGTACTTACACAACTACTAACCATCACAGTGAGGTTGACAATTCAGACTGTTCGAGGCCGCCAGAGCTTTAAGAATGGCTTGGGTGGTAGTTATTAGTTGTTTTTAATGTATATTAAATTAACAAACTGTTTCTCTGTTAATCTTTAAGTTACACAAACAGCGCCACCATGTGGCAGCTGTCATAAGTGCAGGTTCCGGCAATTAAGTGCTGGTGCTGAGCACCAGAAACCACGGGCTGAAATTAAGAACTGTCGTAATGCCTGTTAGTGGCCACGCGTAGCTTTGACTAGAATCCTACATTGGCAATAACGCACATACCTATCCAACTACTACAACAGTGTCTTGTTTCCATATTGCTAAGGGGATTCACATTTGCCCAATTTCTGCGAGTATGCAGTAATGGATAAATCTGTCCAGCATCTAACATTGATATAGTAATGGACATAGTGGCCTACTTTTCACAATGCATGAACATATATTTCCGTTATATGTAATGCTGCAGTTCTGCACATTCTAACCAGTCACTTTTACAGTTCTTTTTTAAACATAGTTCATTGCTGCTATAGAGCTTGCACTGTAACCTCACTGCTTTGAGGAGCTATCTCTCTGTGTTAGAACTGCTAGCACACAGGTTGCACACAAATCTCTGATGTAGATTGATTGGCTCACTGACCTATCTCACTATGATGACAGCTGCCGCAAAACTCCAGTGGAAGGGGGTAAGAGAGATATAATTTTTTTAAACGTACCTGTCCTGCCGCCGACGCGTCAGTGCTCCTCCTCTCTCCTGATGGTGTCCCAGCAGTCCCTGGGACACCAGCACAGGCTCCCCACACAATCCCGGCGCTGCTCTCCATAGCATGAGAGCAGCACCACGATTGGTCTGAGCGGCTTGGTTTGCCAGTCAGACAGTGACTGGGAGTCTGTGCTGTTCCTCCCCCCATCTGTGCAATACAGCTGGTTTGGAGAAACCTAAGTGCGCATGACAGCATGAGAGCAGCACCAGGATTGGTCTGAGCGGCTTGGTTTGCCGGTCAGACAGTGACTGGGAGTCTGTGCTGTTTCTCCACCCGGCTGTGAAATACAGCCGGGTTGGAGAAACCTAAGTGCGCATGACGGTTTGTTAAGCCTAAGACGGCTTGCCAAACCGTCATGTGCACTTTACAGTGCCCACTACCACTCCTCCTCCCTGCCATGCCTGGCCCCGCCCGACCCAAGACTCCCTGGCTCAGTCAGTCACCGGAAAAAAAATGATAATATTGTTGTAATATCATCTTATTTTTCACTCACTGACTCTGTGGGGCGACGCTCCTTTACCATTACGGAGGAGCCGCCCCTGTGCAGCCCGTCACCAGTATTTCAAACACAAATCTATGTAGTGTTTGCATTAACCCACTGAGTTTTGCCAGTGGGATTAGAACCTGGGACTATGGATGAATCTCTGTTGTGGGTCTCTTAACCCATGCACTTGTCTTCCAAGCATTAGAGCCAGTGGTGTACATATTAAGCAGAGAACTATGCAAGTGCTATAACAATCCCTTCTGACACCTTCCTTAAATGTAAACCTATAACATGCAGATTTTTTTTTCCCATTATATTTTCATTATTCCCCTCTTCTCACTTTCTCACTCTCTCTTTTCAAGCTCCTATTTCTTTTTGTCCGAGAGAGCTCTTTTCATATATTTCCAGCTTGATTGTTATTTTTTAATGATTTTTCTGTATTCTCATTCATTTCCCTTTCTCTCATTTTTTCTATGCCACTTGTGTACCTCTTCCCCTTTGTTCTACTTTCTCTAACTGCTTTCATCTCTTCACCTCTACCGTTTTCTTTCTCATGTTGTTTAGCCCTTACTCTCATTTCTGTACTTTTTTGCTAGCTTAGGGGCTGATTAGGATGGCGGGCGGACTTCAGTCCGCCCGCCATCCCAGTGGAAACGGGACCGGCCACCAGACATGCGGCAGTCCCGCATCCCTTATTAGGATGCGACCGCCACCCTGGCGGTCGCATTCTGCATATTTGACATTGCGGCGGGTGCTGCTTACAGCAGCACCCACCGCAATGCCAAATGAGCATGTTGTGCATTCCCATGCACAACATGGCAGGCACCGCGCGGTGCCTGCCACCTTGTACATGGAACTGCAGGGGTGTACCATGGGTACCCCCCAAGTGCACCCCCCACCCGCCCTGGGGGCCCGCAACGGGCCCCCAAAGCACATCTCCGCCAGCCTTTCCATGGCCGCATCGCCGCCATGGAAAGGCCTTTTGAGACACACATCCTGATATGGATGGCGGTGCCTGCTAGGCACCGCCACCATATCAGGCCCCAATTCCGCCCGGCCGGCAATCGGAACGATTGCTGACCGGCGGAAAGGCGGCAGACGCATTTTGCTTCCGCCGCAGTACCCCCTGCCATTGTAATATGGCGGGGGGGGGGGTAAATAGGGTAGAGATGGCGGGCGGATCGCCACCGCCTGGGTGGCGATGGCGATCCGCCCGCCATCATAATCAGCCCCTTAGTTCTTTTAAGGCAATTTCTTTTGATGTCGCTCCCAGTTTAGTTTTTGGTCATTGCTTCATTTTCTCTTCTCTCCTACTCTGCTCCTTGTAGAACATTCTGCTATTCTTCTTTCCTCCGCATCTACATGGGTGCTGGGGAAATGAAAGGCATATGGGCCTGGGAGCACGAATAAATCGAACACATAGGCCCTGGGGTACCAGGGCGTGGGCCCTTTTCAGTGTGGTTTTCGATGATTCCAGGGACAAATCTGCTGACTTTTTTTTGCCTCCTCAGATGTCACCAGGAAGGCTGATTAATGTTGGATGGTGGGTGGCAGGAGTTGGGGATTCAGGTCATGCCAGGGTAAGGCAGGTGGAGCATTATTTGTTCCCTGTGTGTTGTGCTCTAGATGAGTGGGGAGGTGAGGGAAGGGCTTATATGGGTCGTTCTCTGACATTGGAGCAGGGCTGTTCATCCATGGGTGGGAGGATGAAGCGGAGAGGAAGACCTGGGAATGACGGGGCGGGGCATTACATGATCCCCTGTGGGGTTGCAGTGGCTGGGCTGGGCTGGGCTGTGCGCCTGCCTTCAGCCTGCGTCCTTCAGTGGTTTCTCCAGATGCACATCTTCCCCTGTAAAATTGCAGATCGTAATTCATTTGGCTTGTAAAGTGTGCTGCCATTAGTGTGAATGTGTATGTTTGTATTTTAGGCGAATGTGTAAACTTCAGTAGTTTGTAGTCAAATGTACTTGTTGTGTGGTCGGTGAGACCAGGGAGCTGGGCCAAATCTCTTCTAGGATACTACTCATTCCCACTGCCTTGCAGAAGTTCGTTTGCAAAGCAATAGGTCTTCTGCACAAAAGTGGATGGTCCAAACACAGTGTTTTCCTTGTGCTCTGACCAGCTTCTCCATTAATGGTGCTCAAAGCCTTTAATTTTTGCAAAAATTCATAATTTACCCTCTTCACAAATAGGTGCTTAGAAAGTAAACTGGGCCACTGGAGCTGTGAAGTACGTTGAGTTGTAATTTCTACAAGGTAGGTTTGATCTGGTCCGGTAAGTCACCATATGGCTTTCCAGGAGCCGTGGAGGCTATAGGCGTTAGGTCTCAATAGGCACCTTGGTGGAAGCCTTTTAAAGGCCTTCTCCAGAACATTGGTGCCAGTCAATTATTAGAGGCCTCTGTCTACAGGGTTTTCCTCCTGAATATTGACACCAGAATATTGATGGGACACAATATTGACGACAAAATATAAAAAATATAATATGGACAGCTATTTACGTCTAGATTTTCTATACCTTAATCCACATGTATGTACCATGGCGATATATCAGGGGTGGCTCCTCCATTTGAGCGGAGGAGCGTCGCCCTACAAGCCCCAGAGGTGAAAAATAAAACGGTAATAAAGTTAATTTTTTACCGTTTTATTTTTCAGCAACCCGTCCTGAACTAAGTGTCAGAACGGGGTGGGGCCAGCGCTGCCGAGTGGCAGCAGTAGGGAGCTATGTGCTTTAAAATGCACGTCTCTTTGGCCGGCTGTCTTGGGCCGTCCAGCAAGACATGCACATTTTACAGTTCTCTAACCTAGCTGTCATAGACAGCTAGGTTAGAGAAAGCACATGCCTCCAGTGCTCTTAGGAGTGCTGGGAGAGGCTGCTCTACCCAATCTTGGCGCTCCTTTCATGCTATAAAAGCAGCACCAGGATTGGGTAGTGCAGTTTCCTGCATCTGGAGCTTCTGTGAGGTGAGAAGACACCCGAGTGAGGAGGACGTTGCGCTGCAAGATACAAGGTAAGTCTATTTTTCCCCCCGCCCACCACCCTTGGTACAAGCCAGCCACTTATAGGCACAGCGGAGGCACCCGACATGAAGGAGTTCAGGCGTAATGTATGGTAATTGTTGGACTGTATTGTTGAAATTCGCCAGAACCGTCGCATTCCAAAGAGAAGTATGCCTGCCAACTAAACAGTTGGACATGACAACATGGGAGAGGCAGCTACTTAGCCTAGCATCTTCAGGTAAAATATTTCTAATGGACTAAAATGTGGCTGTCGAAGGGGAGAACATGCAATGTGGCCACTCCGATAATCACAGAATAATTTGGCACCATGTTATCCGTCAAAAGAGAAAAATAATTACTTAAATAAATACCATCACTGAGATGAACATCACGAAGATTGAAACAAAACCATGAAAAGATGGCGGTGAAAACAATGGAGGGAACTACAACAAGATCGTAGTCCTTTCTTGGTGGCAATAACTGAGTAGGAGTTAAACGGACTACGTGACTACCCGCACGCTAATGATGTCCCACTCAAAGCATTTGAAAAAGGCGGACACGCTGAAACGCGTCATGCAGAGTCGAACGATTGCATTTTGCAGTGTCTAATTGGAATAAATGCATCGTATGTATCCCCAGAGTGCTCCGGTTTGGTTCTTGATGGAGAGCTCCGTTTGGTGATGAAAATATTGTGTGCAGGCCACAGGCACGCCGAGGCACCCGACATGAAGGAGTTCAGGCGTAATGTGTGTTAATTGTTGGACTATATACATATATATATATATAGCCACCACTCAAATTACTTTCATATTTCACTATACTAATTCAACACTAATCCTTTATGGGTTCCGGAGTAGCGTGCTACTCACCGAAAAAGCACTTTGACGCCTCGTCAGGGGAAGTAAGCGCTATATAAATGCAATTACAATACAATAAGGAATAATAAATCTGTGCGTCCCTAAATGCACTTACCATTCAATATTTTGGCCCTCAATATTCTTAAACCACCGTATTCTGTGGGTTGATCTTCAGTAGGGCAACCATCTGAAGCCCTAGAATCTCTGTGAACCTGAGAGGACAGAGTCTGGTTAATTCATGGGGATATCTTTGATTCTCTGCCAGACCTCTGTTCTGCAGCTCAGAATGGCTCCCTGCTGTGTGCCCATGAAGCTCTTCCAGTCGACTCTTCTCTAGATAAGTGCTTGAAAGAAGAGCTGAATATTATGAGGGCACTGTCTTGGAGGTGTAAATGTACTTCAGCAGGGTTCATGCGGAGATGTGAATCTTCGCTTGCTTTCTGAGTTATTTCCAGATGATAGTCTGCCAGAACATAACTGAGAAAAGAATAACCCTCACGGTGAGTATTGATCATTCCAAATGAAGAAAAATGATCCCAGAAGCTTTGAAGATCATATACGAACCAGCAGTCTACGAGCTAATGTTCGCTTTCACCACTTGAACTACTTCACTTCATTAGGATGCGTTTGTTTGACACCGAGTCAGATGCTGGAAGTCCTCCTGCTCTTCTCAAATAAACACAGCATCTTCCAGAGTGATGTGGGAATCCTAGAATAGGTACAATGATCATAAAGAAAACCAGAAAGTAGCTCTAAATTATTAGGTTGGGCTCTTGTTCTCCCTTGCGGTCTGAACCTATGGTCATTTACTGTGCAACTGGAAGGAGGTAATAAGTCATGGCTACTAAAAGAGCTAGTCTGCAGAAAGTTAGTGATTCTCCCAAATTGGGAGTCAACAAGAACCATCTCTTGACCCTCATAGCGCAGCGGACAAGGAGCGAATAACTTTCAGAATTAGGGTGTGCAGTGAGTGCCCATGAGTGTCCAATCCATTCTAGATTTTCAGGATAGCCACATAACATATAATTACATGTAGTGAAACTAAATGTATGTACATAATTTGTGATTATCCTGAAAATGTGGCAAGAATCAAGCCCGCCTGGACCTACTTTGGACACTCCTGATTTATAAGTATTTACAGCCTATACTGACAGAAAGGCATTGTTTGCAGTTGAATACTTTTGTTACCATTGTTTAGTTTAATAACAATAACTTGTTTTCAAGTAACGCTAAAGTCAACATTGATGCTGTTTTCAGTACTGTAAATGACATTTGTTACTCAATTTAATGGCACTTAGTCTATCAACCTCGGAAGAGTGAATGACCGAGTTGGCCTGCTGGATTCGAGCTTGTGACTTGAAAGTCCCACCTCATGTTTTTTTTATTTATTTTTTTGAGTTTTATATAGCGCGAACTTAACCCGAAGGTATCAGAGCTCTTTACATGAGCACCAGTTATGTTACAGACGGCCGCATTCATTTTTAGTTATGCACGGGGAGATTAAGGCATTTGCCCAGAACCACAGGATGTTGAACGTCCCTACCGAGACTCGAACCCTGTTCCCCAGCTTTCGAGGTTGACCACTCTAGCCGTTAGGCCACACCAATAGCAGCAGCGGTCACTTAATTTGCTGGCCATCTCTTATCCGATGCTATAGGAAGGACTTTGTGCTCACTAGAACTCAAATCTCCATTTTTGAGGTGCTGTTTCCCAGTTTTTCTTGATGGAGTAGCCAGGTTCGACCAGTAGCAGCAGCAACTTGGAAGTTCAACTCGTAGTTTTCCACTGTGTGCACAGCAGTGTGTCTAATACTCACTTTCTAGTCAGTTTAGTTTTTCCTTGTTACCTATAATACTATTATTGAATCAAGCATGCTGTGGATAGGAGTGGTACCTGTTCATACCAGTTTGCAGTTCATATATTCGTGCACAGCCATACATCTAGTAAATGGTTCTTTTGCCCAGGCTCCTTAATGTCTGGTTGGTCAAGGCTAAAAACTCAGAGCCAGAATATTGTGGTTTGGAAATATAGAGAACAAAGTATCAAAACCAAAAAAGCTAAAAGTAAGTAAGTGTAGATTTTCTATACCTAACACCACATATACGTACCTTGACAATATATATAAATCACCCAGGAACGTAGATGTGGAGTTAGGAATAGTAAATCTTTGCTTCCTCTACATGCACTTACCTTTCGATATTTTGGTCTTTGATACAGTAGTGGTTGCTATCAGGGAAAAGTGGTGGGGCAGCACGGGGGACAATAACAACAATAAAAAAAAGAACGTACCTGCCGCCCGCTGCCTCGTCACTCTTCTGGCTCTACTGCTAGTGCACAGGCTGAGGCTCACATGCTCCCCTACAGCCAATCCAAACGCTGCTCTCATGCTAGTAATACTATTACCCAACATCAGAGAAGTGCCGGAATTGGCCTCAGTGGGCTAGTTTTGCACTCCCACTGGGACTGGGAGCCTATGCCTGCTGTTCTCCATCCGGCAACGCAGCTCGAGTTGGAGGGATCTCAGTGCGCATGTCGGTTTGGCCATCATAAGACAGCCGGCCAAACATCCATGCACACTTGCAGCAATGCCCACCACTCCTCATCCATACTTGCTGCAGAGCCCGCCCCCAAAACTCAGCTGCATGAAGAAAAATAAAATGATAATAAAACTGTTTTTTTATAATTTTACTTTTCAAGTTTGCATCTGCTAACAGGGGGGCGATGGTCCTCCGCCATAACGGAGGAGCCGCCGCTGCCTTGAAATTTTGTCCACGATATTCTTATATCACAAGTATTTTTATGTTCGCTTTTCAGTAGTGCAAAGCAAACACAACTCAGTAGTAACATCCTTTGTTCAGATCAGCTCAACCACACATTTTAATATTGACCCTTCCAACAGTAGGCAAGCATGGGATATCTATGCCTGTTGTGGTTGTTCAGAATTGAATTTTCTCATGTCGTACCTCTCTAAAAGATGGAGGCCAGCAACTCAAAAGGAAGAAAGACAGCTGCTACATCACATGATAATTCAAGGATTGTTAATACACCCACAAACACAGATTCACAACATCTACGCACACTTTGAAATAGATAACGGGTACATGCTCATATCTAGGCAGGAAAATATCTACAGAGCTCCATTTATGCAAAGGCCAATACGCTTACAGCCACCTGTGTGCTCGGACCAGCAAGCAAACACCCACACACAGACCAGCGGACATGCACTCACCCAAACATGCAAACTAGGAGACATCAGTGGGCTTTTGTCGAGTGTAGGGCTCGTTATACTGCTCTAGGGTCATCTCAGTGTATCACGTGCAACTGGGAGGTGCAAAGAAGGAACAAGAGAGTGGGGCTGAGAAAGGAGCCTATTAAATGGACTGGTTTTCCAAACATCAGAGCAGCAGAGGGTAGCCGTCCTTAGGCATCTAGCTGGCAAGAAGGCAGCAGGAGTGGGAAATAGGCCGCCACGCAGAGAAGGTGAGTCTAGGCAGTAGTGTAGCCAGTGTGTCATGGGCCTTAGTGCAGGGATGGAAGTGGGCTCATCAGCCTCTGGGCCCCGGTGCCACTGCACCTGCTGCACTAATGGAAGCTATGCCCTTGAGACTAGGAGGCATACATTGGGATCGGCAAATAGTTTGATTAATCAGGCCTGACAGAGAATTAGGAATGGTAACTATTAAGGAAGGTAAAGCTAGGTGCAAATGACATATAGAGGAAAAACACATGCAGAAAACAAACATACAGGGACACCAGGAGTCCTGCACAAATCAGATACACGCAGATACCTCAGGAGCAGTCACACAGAGGTACAGTGGGATGCACAGGTGGAAAAAGGGACCAATGCAAGTATGGGTATAAGTTTCATCTTCACTCAATCTTTTGACCCTTTGATGATTAAATGACATTCCAGGTAGAGGAAAAAGTGGTGTCGCTGCCTAATTAATCCTAGGCTTTGTTTAAAGAAATCACTGCCAGTTCTATTGAAAGATGGGATTCTTCAGTCTCCATGCTCATCTAATCTTTGCCATCAACAGTGATGCAGTGCTCACAGCATACACATTCCATCCATTGCATCTCTACTATAATGATACTTAAGTAGTACTGCTATTGGACCCCATTACTTCATTTACCATAACAACATATACCATTAGGTTTGCAGATGGCTCCATTCACACCAAGCACTATGTATCCAGGTGTGGTCCCTTTACAAATCATTGTTTTCAAGTACAATGATTAGTAAATGAAAACTACATATCCCAGACTGAACTGGTGTGTTCAATGAAAGTCCAGGACCAAAACATATTGTGTCCAGCGTTCATGGAGCCAGCTAGCTATATATTTACTTTCTTATTCTTCCTTAAAGCAATACCTCTTGGCATTTTACCCTAAGAAAAAATGACAATGCCACAGTCAGAGGGCTTGTTTCCCAAAGGTAAACGTACACTTTTGTGTATGTTTACTCTTTTTCGGTATTCACAAACTACAAGTTAATAGTAAGTTCACGACTGCAGAGAATGCAAATAAAATGATAGAGCAGGCCTATTTCACAACTCACTATTACACTTTTATTTTTTGCCTTCTCAACTCTCGTACTCTGCTCTACTTAACATAAATTTGATGTTAGCTCTTTTTGCTCCTGGTTTCACTGTAATTGAATTTTTTACTATTTGGGAGAAGGAAAAGCCGCCGTTTTTTTCTTGCTGCCAATTGTTTCCATCCAATGAATTAAGTTATACAAGAGGGGTGTAACATACAGAGGCCCGCTCTGAAACTGATGAGCTTTCGATCAGCCAGAGGGCATCCATATGACCCACATATCTCCTAGTCCTGCTATGAAGTGTTCTCACTACAAATGGCACATTGATTCTACAAGAGGCAGTAGACCACCGATGAAAATAACAGATATTTAATTAGTAAGGCAAACTCCATTCATTAGCAAAGACGCGTGCATACCTTTATATCAATCATTCGGAAATCAATTCTCCAGACCTGCCCCATAGTCCCTTCTTCTGTGTTTTATTCAATTATTTGCAATAAATTACACAAGTATCTTTAAGTCAAATATAAAAATTCCAGGTTTAACCCGTTTGCAGGAGCATTATGAGGAGTCAACTCTCAGAAGACTTTGTGTTTTGTGAGACTCTTCGCTTATAGAATTGTTCTATGAAATCTGGAATGGTTGAATGCCTATTTTTAGGTCTCATATAAGACAGCACATGCGCGGTCTCTTGCAAGACCTTTTGTTACCTTACAGTGGGCTTAGAGGCTGCCCATTGCTTTCCATTAGTTGGCTTCATTGTCACTCTAATTTGCTCGTTTCTTATTAATCAGTTTCTGTAGGCTTTTCTTCCCCTTTGTGTGCTTGTCCCTCCCCTGAAGCATGGACGCATTACTGTGTTCTTCCAGGTCTTGCTTTTACATGCACTACTTTTTTCTTTTTTTTTGAAGCACTCTACAAGAGTGCATGTGTTTTACAGCTGTCTCTCTTGTGTACTCCTTCCTCCCGCTGTGTTGCATCCCTGTTCTCCCACCCACCCTTGGTTGTCCGTGTGTTTCCCCAGGCCCTTCCCACCCTCCCTCAGTTGTCTGTGTGCTTCCCCAGCCCTTAATGCCCGTCCTTCCTTGTCTGTGTGCTTTTCCCAGCCATTCCAACAGACATGGCATTGTGCATGTGCTTTCCCCAGCCTCTCCTACCCACCATCCGTTGTCTACCAGTCTGTTTGCTCCACATTCCCTCTTGTCTGTCCTGTCCCCCACCCACGTACTTCTCTCCTGCACTCCCTCCGGGTTGCATAGTGGGGGACGAGGCAACACAGAGGGAGGGGGAGTTGGAGAGGATGCAGGTGGGGGAAGAGGAGAGGCGAGAGGGTAAAAATAATTTTGATAAAGTATTATGACCTGGCCAGCGCTAGTACAGTTTTTTTTTGAAAATCCACAGTTACCACAGTTACAAATTATTGCCAAAGCCAATAGCTCTCAGGGGCGAAACCTGTTGGCTATGCCAATGCTTGTTTAGTGTCCTGTCCTTCATTCATTATTCAGCCAGTTCACTGCCCTCCAGAACTACTTTCCTAGAACCGTTTTTCAGGCTCCAAGCCCAATCAATGCTTGGCCCCGTTTCACAAGAATAACCTGCATATGTTTGTGAGAGAGTGAAGTTCACTGCTAATCCCCAAAGGCAGTCAAAAGGCTGATTTGTGGCACATGCTTCTTTTTTGTGTTTGAAACTATTATTTGTTGTTCACTTGCTCGCGGTCGTGGTGGCATCTCCTTTTGAGTCAAAGGCTGATTGTGTATAGGTACTGGTTAATCCGCCACTAGATTCCGTCCGTGGAGAGGGACAGTGTAGAGGAGAAGGGGTCGCAGTGGCGGATTCATAACACTTCTCAGTTTTACAAGGTCTTCCGCCATCTCTGTGTCTTGTCGGCTGCAGTGGGGGGGGGCATCTTCCAATGACTTACTCCCCTGTCATGTAGCCTAGCTCGCCGGTAAGCGCGAGAGGGTGCCGTGGCTCTGGCAGGAGGCACTTAGGCTGTGAGCGTTGCTATGGAAACTACCTGCTGCGTTTTAGGAGCAGCGACGATGTTTATGGACGAGAGGCCCACTTACTTCCCACGCACCTCTCGGGAGTTCTTTACTACACGCGCTATTATGCAGTGCATTTTTGGCACCTTATCGCTCCCCGGCCCAGAACTTGTAAACCATACACGTACCACCCAAAAGGGCACACTCCCGCAAACAAGCACACGCATTGGTAGAACTGAGTAACATTTCACGCACTGTGGTGCATCCGGCACGGCGCATGTAATCCCTTCTTGCCTCAGAGGTAAGTACATATTTAAGCGCACATTTTTTTATTTGCTCAGTACTCATGCTTGTAGTAGCAACTGAACCGTAAACACAAACCTGCAGGAAAGGCGCCGAGCCTGCACATCCCTCCTTGGTGAGGAGTCTATATTTGGTGTCACATAGAGCTGAAAAAGGGTTTACTTATCTTTACAAACCTGACAAGTGAAATTGAAGTATAGCGAAGCCACGCCCCCACATTTACCCAGACGACCCATGTCTTAGAGTCAATCAGAGAGTCCTGCGCATTTTTTTTTACTGATTTGTAATCAAAAGCAAGCAGGGCAGTCTGTCTTTTCCTTGTGTTGCTCAGGTAGTAGCTAGTGCCTTAAGTTGGATGAAAACCTTTTAATGCACCCCCTCTCCCCCCCGAAGAAAAATATTCGGGCATCCCTCAGATTTTTTCACAATTATTCTATTAAATTGGCAATGTTTAAAAATGTTTAGACTTATTTGAACATTACAGTGAAGTTCTGTTACTGTTTTAAAAATGCATTCTAATACATGATTACTAAACATACTGTTCTGGTCAGACAGGCCTTACTCATTTTTAAAAGTATTCACAGTGTGATTAACAGAAATGGGGGTGGGGGTTTTGAAGAATATTTGTAGTCCCTTCCCTTTTGACACCTTCTCCCAGTCAGGATATAAATGACAAACGATGTTACTGATGGCCCATTACAGAGCGGCTTACTGCCCCTCATTTTTTTGTGCTTAAAACAAAGCACTGTTATCATCATAATGCTTCTTTTAGCCAGAGCCTTGTACCCCCCAACACCCACCCCGGCAACACTTGAGGCCCCCGAGCATGGCCAAAGAAGTGTGCCCAGAAAACCCACCAAAGGCATGGACAATTTAATTAAGGGCGGAGCTTAAAATAAGTAAACTAAAATCCTGTGCTTCACACAGCTAGAGCAGTTGGCTTTGCCAATGCTTGTTAGCTGTGTTAGACACATAAACAATGATTTTGTTGTGAAGGATTATAATTGGAAGTGTTTCAATTCTGAAAGCACAAGACTGTGAATTAAACATTTACTAATCTCTATGGAAACTGGTGTGATCTACAGAGTGTTTCAAACTCTCCCGTTGTCACCACTTTCTTCAACAGTCTTTCACTCTGTTACACTTAGGCCCTTTTTCTCCCCACATTTTTCTAAAATCCTCCATCTGCATATCTCACACTTTCCCAGCATTACAATTAGCACTTGTTGGACCATTGCTTTGTGCGCTATGCAGAGAGGCCCAGCACTGGATGTACATGGAGATGAAACACCTTTATGAGCCCCTTACAGGCAGTGCGAGAAACTCAGACTACCGCGTCTATCTCAGCTGAAACTATGCTCTACTGACATATTGTTTGCTGAGCAGTTCAATGAAATCCAGTAAAGCAAAGGAAAAGCAGAGACATGCTGACTGTCATGTTTAGGAGTCTCAGCCTGCCTCTTCAGAGAGGATTAAAATGGAATCTGTACAGTTAATGATGCAATCTACTGCGGAGGCAGCTTTTTCTGCGATACCCTTCTTCCCCCTACTACTAAAGTACCAAAAGTAGCCCCTCTGGGACCGGATGATGGTGATAATGATGTGAAGGTGTTCTGTGGGTGCTTTATTCAGGTACCTGAACTTTCAGAGGTTCTATTACATGTCAGGGGAAAATATGGCCTTGCCAGCAGCTTTTTAGATTGCTTCCCCCCTCTCACTATAGACGCAGTGGAGTCCCTCATGAAAACAGTCAAATCTGGCTCCCCTCAGGATGTTTTACCTGCCAAGACTTCCATGCTGCTTCACAAACAGCTGGCTCCATTGATCTGCCCTATCCTTAATTCCTCGTTGACCTCGGGCATACTATCTACCGAGTGGAAAGCTGCCCAAATAATTCCTATTCAGAAAAAAACCCAACGCTTCTCAGGAAGATCTATCTAATTATCGCCCTATCTCCTTGCTGCCTTACTTGGCCAAACGCCTGGAGAAACATGTGAACCATCATCTTTCTGATTTCATGGAATCAACTGGGGGTCTAGATTCCTCCCAGTCGGGTTTCCGCCCCAAATTTAGTACAGAGACAGCTTTAGTTGCAGTCACAGACAATCTCCGACATTTCCTAGATAAGGGACAAGCGGTACTGTTAGTGCTGCTGGATTTGTCAGCAGCGTTTGACACGATATCCCATACTATTCTTCTATCCAGACTAAGAAATGTTGGTATTCAAAATCAAGCTTATCTGTGGCTGGCTAATTTCCTAAACAACCGCTCCCAAACTGTCACTTTAGGTTCTTTCCACTCCTCTACATCAAAGCTGACTAAAGGTGTGCCCCAGGGATCCTGCCTGAGCCCCACGTTGTTTAACATTTATGTGGCCCCCTGGCAGATCTACTGAGGACCCTGGGCTTCATCCCTGTTTCCTATGCGGATGATACCCAGCTGCTAATGGCATTTGACAGAAAATCTGCTAACACCCAGTTGGCCTTCTCTGAAGGTATGAATGCAATCTCGGAATGGATGAGAAACAACTTTCTCCAGTTGAATGCCAGCAAAACGGAAATCATGCTCTTTGGAGAGGCACCCCTACTCTGGTCCCCAGGATGGTGGCCTTCCAATTTGGGTCCCGCTCCTACCCCCAAGGCAGTGGTGAAAAATCTTGGCGTGTTTTTAGATCTGAAACTTTCGATGGAAACACAAGTTTCAACCACAGTGGGCACTTGTTTTTTCACTCTAAGTCTTTTGAGAAAGGCTTTTCCTTTTCTCCCTCTAACAGTCAGGAAAACTTTGCTACAAGCTCTTGTGGCAAGTCATCTCGACTACTGTAATGCCCTCCTGATTGCAGCCTCTGAAGCATCACTTAATAGACTTCAGGTGGTTCAAAATACTGCTGCACGTCTGGTGTCCAATTCCCCAGCTAGAACCGCCTCCTCACCTCTACTTCAGGGACTCCATTGGTTGCCTGTTCGTAAACGGATCCGCTTTAAAATTTGCTGTCCAGTACACAAGGCACTTCACGGCAAAGCTCCCAGTTATCTTAGTGATAGTCTTATGCGCCATCAGCCCTCCAGAACACTCCGGTCTGGATCGAAATCTCTTCTTGTTGTTCCCCGGATTAAGAAATCACGCTCTGGGGGGGAAGGCATTTTACTATCTCGCCCCCTCATATTGGAATCAACTTCCACTTCACCTGCGTGAATGTTCCAATTATCTCCAATTCCGACGACTTCTCAAAACCGCCCTTTTTCAATCTCCTTCGCTGACTCTTTAACCCCCTTCTTCTACCCGATGCTGACCTCTATGCACTACTATAGCGCAGAGATACCCCTTCGGGAGTGATTCAGGCGCTCTATAAGTCACATTAATAAAATGGAGGAACCACAAGAAAAGGACTTTTGTAGCCAATTCCACATAAAAGAAACATATTCCCTACCCTTGCATGCCTAGATAAGGAAGGGGATGATGCTTGAGTGGGAAAATGTGAAAAAAACATAATTTCCAAGGTTTTTATCAAGGCACTATCCTATTAACATGTTTACTGATGAATCTCCTCCTTTAGTTATGGTGGATTTCCCCATGGCTGTATTGTACTCCCAGGGCATGCTGGTTTCAGAGGATGCTTCACCAGCAGATCCAGTAGATAAGAAAGTGGAAACAGCCATATAAAGTGCTTATGCAGGTGCAAACTTTGGGATCAGAAATAGTACTTATACTAGTAATGACATTCAATCACTGTTCAAAGACTTCCAGACTTTGGTTGAACAGATTCAGCAAGTGAATGATTTTTCTGTGACACTCTCCATCTTGGAGCAACAAATGAGGTTTTTGGCAGAGGTATCCTTTGATTCATTGAGTGCTGCGGCTTCTTTTGGTGCTGCAATCTTAGAAAGGAGGCACCTTTGGATGAGGTCGTGTAAGGCTGACACGGCACAGAAGAATCTTCTCATGCATCTCCCTTTCTTGGGATCCAAGCTTTTTGGGCAGCAACTGGATGAGTCGATGAAAAGGTCTGCAGAAGACAGCAAATTGTCAATACCAATAAGACTCCTGGCAGGGCTAGAGGTTTTAAATACAAAAGAGCATTTGCCCAGGTACTTCGAAGACATCTCTGCCCTTTCAAGGCAGGGGCCGTGGCTAGGGCTGAACCAGACAAGCCCCTCTTTTAGGCCACCTCCACCACACCTGCACTATAACCAACTAGAGCATGACTATGCCAGAATATACTGCTGCAAATGGGGGGTCTAGTGAAGTATTTCTCTCATGTGCGGCAGAGGGAAATCAGAGGCAGATGGGAGGAGGAGGTGGTTGAAAAAAGGTTTGTGATCAATATTGCATCCGAGCTCCCAGATATTTTTGTTGCACTCCACTTACGAAAGACCCACTACAGCAATCAACTCTGTTAGGCAGAATTCAGGACCTTCTGTCCAAGTCTGCCATAATACCAGTCCCAAGGGTGGAGGAGAACAAAGTTGTCATTCCATCATCATCTTGGTTCATAAACTGTCAGGATCATTCAGGCCAATGTTAGATCTCAAGATGGTAAATGGGTTCATTCCATATCAGAGATTCAAACTGTTGTCTCTGGATTTAATTCTGCCTCAGTTGTGGAAGAACAATTTATTAACATTTAAAAAAATTGATGCCTATTTGCACCTGTTTACACATTCCCATTCCTCTTCACAGAAACTCACAAAGATTTCTCCAATTTTGTGTAGGAGAAAGACACTTTCACTTCAAAGTCCTGCTATTTGATCTAGCATCAGCACCAAGGACCTTCACCCAGGACACGTACCAAGGACCTTCACAAAGTTACTAGCTCCTGTAGTAGGTACTGTGCATGCAGAGGGTACCAGGCTATTCCCTTTGATTAGATGATTGGTTGATTGCTTCTCATACTCTTTCCACAGCAGTGGAAGAATTCCAGAAGAGTTTCCAGATCCTTTTCAAATTCAGATTCCTAGTGAACATGGAGAAGTCCAATCCTATTCCATCAAAGATAATCCAGTTTATTGGGATCTCCTTCAACAAAGAGGAAGGGAAAACATTTCTTCCTAAACACAGGAAGGACAAGCGCCTGATTTATTTGTCATCCCTGTTAGCGAAGCCACCAGGTTCAATTAGGGAATGAATGGTGGCTCAGGGGGACATGGTCTCAATGGTGTTTATTATTCCTCTAGCTCATCTCCATCTTTAAACTTTGGCTGATCACCTGTGGGGATTTGGGCTCCATTGACTCAGGATTACTCACTTCAGATTGCCATTCTGGCGCAGGTAACGCAGGATCTCCAATGGTTCCTCAAGAAAGAGTTATTGAGGAAGGGATGATCTTTTCTTCTTCCCACTCCCACAGTAATCAAGACAGATGCCAGCGAGTGGGGGTGGGGAGCCACCCTGCGGTACCACTAGGTTCAGGAGGGGATGGTCCTCAAACTGGAACAGGTTCAGATGTCCTCGAACTGGAAGCAATAAAGATGGTGCATTTAGCATCGCTTCATTTCATTTGTTCATTTCAGTCCAATGATTATCAGTCAGTCAGTGTTGATTAGCACAGACAATGAGGTGGTCATGAACTATCTCCAGCACCAAAGGAGAACTGGTCCTTCAATCCTGGCACAGTTGGCCCAGGTCATTTGTCTTTGAGGGAGAAGCACCTTCTTTCTATCTTCAGGGGAGGGACAACCTGCTTGTAAAACATCTGAATCAAGTTTTTCCCATCATCAGTCATGATGGTTCTGCATCCAATTGTATTCCAACAGTTGTCACAAAAATGTTGGAACCCTTGGCTGGGTCTCTTTGCCACCAGAGAGAATTGTCAAGTGCCCAATTTTTGCACTCTTTTCCCAGGCCCGTGAGTGTGGGTGGTGGATGCGTTTTTGGTGCAGTGGCCGTGGGTGCTTCTCTATGCCTTTCCTCACATCCCTCTGATTCCCAAGGTGGTCCAGAAAGTAATGGCAGATTAGGTTTAGATTCTGTTAGTGATTTCCTTTTGGGCCAGGAAAAATTGGTGCCCTTTTCTGTTACAATTGTCAGTAGCATGCCATTTGCTGCATCCTCTGGAACTGTTACCTCTGTCAGCACCGAACCCCGACAGAGCCTCTCTGAGGAGACTTCACCTGGCGATTTGAAGCTTAAGAAGTTGCAGCTTCATGCTGTAAGTTGTTCAGAGAATGTGGCTGTTGCGATTTAAGATTCTAGGTGCCTGGCAACCTTAAAGGTTTATGCTAGGCATTGGAGATCATTCTCTATATGCTATTTCTTATCCCCTAGGAATTATGACCCAATAAGGATTCTTGAATTCATATTAGATGGGCTTGCAGTTTCAAAACAACTGCATAGCCAGTGGGCAGCCATGAGAGCCTTTAGTAAACCAGAAGCTGAGAAATTAGATCATTGGATTTCCAGGGTATTCAGGGGGTATTTTCTTAAGCACTCAGTGATTCATTGTCCTGTTCCTACTTTGAAACTTCCAATGGTTTTAAGAGCTTTCAATTGTCTCCTTTTGAGTGATTAAAGTCAGTGGAACTCCAGTTTCTCCCTTTTAAGGTTCTTTCCTGGTGGCTATTTGTTCAGGGTGAAGAGGTGGCGAGTTAGAAGCATTGTTTTGTTTTGACCCTTTTCTTCGTCTCCTTACAGACAGGGATATCTTGACACCGAAGCCTTCCTTTGTGCCTAAGGTTTCAATGGCCTTTTATGTATCTCAAGACCTGGATCTTCCAGTTTATCCTCCTAACCCATCCACACCTGAAAAAGTGAACTTAAATACTCTTGATTTGCAGAGAGCATTATCAGTTTATGTTACAAGGACAACATCTTTTAAGAAATTGCAGTCTCATTTTGGCACATTTGGTTTGTCTTGCCACGGGTTGCAAGCTTCTTTAGCTATGCTTGGTAGACGGTTGAAACAAATGATTATCCTTGCATATAAAATCTCTGACATGGCATTGCCAGGCCCAGTTCAAGAAAGGTTTTCAAGAGGCATGGAGGGTTTCTGGGCTATGTTAAAGCGAGCTTCCATAAAAGATATTTGCAAGACAGCTCCTTTTCCTTTTTTTAGAATTTTTTTATATAGGGCGAACTAGACCCGAGATATCAGGTTTCAGAGCGCTTTTACATGAGCACCAGTTTCGTTACAGATGGACACATTCTTGGGCTTCCAACACATTCAGGGGGTTCAAGTTAGTGTCTGCTTCTTTAGATACCAGGGCGGTATCACTTAAAGTGAGCTCTGAGAGCGCTAAGTTAACACACAGGGATATGTACAATAGAAGTGGTGGAGCGTGTCGTTAGCCTCCTGGGCTTAACGACACGCTCCGCCACTTCGGAAAAGCAAGCTGCACCATATTTACAAGAATGTGGTGCAGCCTTGCGTTTCCCCCTGCGATGGCGCCAAGTTTAACAACTTAGCGCCAACGCAGGCACCCTTGCACCAGAGTGCAAGGGTGTCTGTGTGCAGGCTAAGGTGTCCCTTCCTGCACACAAACAATCCTAAAATGCCATTTTGTAACTTTCATGTGTGCTGCTTCATGCAGCACACATGAAAAGTTACAAAATGGCATTTTTAAAAGTTTGTTTATGTACAGGAATGGACACCTTCCTGTACATAAACAAACCATGGCATTTGGCTTTTTCGATATGTGCTGCACAAGGCAGCACACATGGAAAAAACAAAAACGAGGAGAAATAATGCATTTCTCCTCATTTCGCCACCTTAAGACCAGGGTTTTCCTGGTCTTAATTTTGGCGCTGCCTCCTATGTACGCCACCCTTGTACATAGGGGGCAACGTCAAATACAATGGGTGTTGCGGTGTAACGCCCACCACAACACACACTGCATGCCCCTTTCACGCTAAACATAGCGTGAAAGGGTTCCTTATGTACAAGGCAGCGTTAAGCCACGTTAAGTGGCTTAACGCTGCCTTGTACATAAGGCAAGGCCCCTATCGCCACGGGAACGTCACAAAAAGTGACGCTCCCGTGGCGATAGGGGCTTGTACATATGCCCCACAGTCTCTTTCTCAGTTTTGGGATGACTTGTGTCTTAAGTAGTTGAAGAGTTGGAGCAGTGCAACTTTGTCTCCTTAGACAGTGGTAGATAGTTGCTTGCTTGTCACTGAAACCTGTTGCTATATCTAAAGTAAACAACATAACATGCCGCCATAGCCTAATGACTAACCAATGTAACAATATAATCAAAACCTAACATGACAGATCACAAGGAAATGGTCAAAACAGAACTCAACACAACAGTTGCAAAAATACACAACAGAATCACGTTGCAATAATGCAACACAAATACACAGTAGCACAAAAAACAACATAACACATCACCACCACAACAAAATGGCACACAACAAATATGCACAAACGTTCTTGTCAAACATTACCACCTCCAGAATCTGTTTTCATAACACAGTGGTAAAAATATTTGGAGAAAACACTGCCTGTCTTGCCTCCAAGGACATGAAATAGCGCCAGTCAAAAATGTTTTTATGATAAGGCCCCAGATGCAGAATCTGTTGTACTTGGAGGCACATGCTCTTTCAAAATGTTGTATCCGACTTAAGCAGATATCATTTTTCATACCAGAGTATTCACAAGCTAGGTATTCAATGTCATCAGTGGAAAGATGTGGTGCAGGAGCATGCTTACTATCTTTGGCGGGAAATCTGACATTCACTCGAGTCATTTGTGTGGCCCTTAGAAAAGGACTAAGGACCAGATGTACGACCATTGGAAATTGCGACTCGCAAATTGCACCAAATTGCGCGTCGCAATTTCCAATGTACAACAGTGTCTGAGACACTGTTTGCGATTCCCGATGGGGTCGCAAATTGCATGCCTCTTGCATATTAATGAGGCTGTCGCAATTTGCGACCCCATTGGGAATGGCTGGCACTCCCAGGGATAGTGGCCTGCTGGGGTCAGCAGACCTCCATGTCTGGGACTGCTTTTAAATAAAACAGTTCTGTTTTTAAAATGCAGCCCGTTTCCCTTAAAGGAAAACGGGATGCATTTAAAAAAAAAAATGAAACGTTTTTGTTTCATTTTTTAAGGGCAGGTAGTGGTTCCTGGGACCACTGCCTGCTCTGATAAAATGTGTGCGCACCCATTCACAAAGGGTAAGGGGTTCCCTGGGGACCCCTTCCTGTTTGCGAATGGTTTAGCACCCTCTTGAAGAGGTTGGTAAACTGCGAGTGTTTTGCAACCGCAATTGCGGTCGCAAAACATTCTTACATAGGTGTTGGACTCGCTATTAGGAAGGGACGCCCTTGGAACGCCCCTTCCTAATAGCGAGTCGCCAACCCTATTTTGCGAGTCGCTATTTAATTAGCGACTCGCAAAATCGGGCTAGTACATGGGCCACAGGTTTTTTGCGTGCACAAACGGGTCTAAAACTCATTTGCGCACACAAAAAACCGTAGTACATCTGGCCCTAGATCTGTGTACTACCAGGGCTGCGACAAGTGAAGTTAAATGATGCTCCTCTTAATGTGTTTCGTCAGTTTGACAATTACATTTGGGAGAAGAAAACTTGGTGGAAAATTGCTTTCCTCTTGCAATTGATGCCTCTAAACATGTACATGGGTTACAAGAAAATACCCATGGTGGAGGAATAGGACTGGGGATAAGTAGCATTTCCTTTTGTGTATTTGGTGGGAAATATGTCAGCAATTTTGCAGAAGAATTGGATAAGCTAAAAGCCAAATTCATCTTATCAAGGAGGATCTAACGGTCTAAGTATGAAAAGTGGATGTCCAGTCAGGATGGATTGTACAAATAAGGCTACATATAAGACAAGGAGTATTCTGTAATTTTGTCTGTGTTACCTACAAGACACTAGCAATCAACAGTCTTTTGTTTTCAGCTGAATTTGGAACTTGAATTGAAAGTTGTTTTATTATCTTCGAGGAAAAGAATATTAACATAGCGGAACAGTAATTGGAATGATGTAAGCAATAGCTAAGGCTTAGAAGGGTAAGGCAATATTTATTTTTCATGTCATTCAAGATCTTACTATTGAGACGGATGTGTTGATGAACTTGAAACTTATTGGTTACTTTTGGTAGTAGCATTTCTTAACAGTGAAGGAAGGGGCACATGTTAGCTGAGTCTAAGTTTACATTTAATTTAGCTGTTGTCTTTTGTGGACATGGGAAATGGTGTAAGATTATGTAAGATGGAGTAGTTTTTGCAACCGACCCCAAGAAGATGAAACATTCAGCTTTTGTTCTCAGTGATACGGTTGCCATGATGTTTGTTATACAGGTGGTCCACAGATCCAAGTGGGAGTGTTTTTCAGCTAACAAAGAATTATAATAATGTATGTGGTAAATATTTTGTCTGATCTCTTGTTTCGCTGTGTTTGTTGAAAGAAACACTTTTATATGTTTACTTATAGGTACTTTGCAACTTTTTAGAGCCAATGTTGACAGTTGCCTATTAGTCTTTGTTCTCTATATCTTCCATTTCCTATAGATGTGCATCAGTTTCACCTTGAGTGCCATTGGATTAGTACTGGCACATTGTTGATTATTTAAGAATAGGAAGTATGTTTGTCTGATGAGTCTCTGGGAGTCTTTCGGACATCATGAGATTTGTTAATGTTTGTGAAGACTGTTCGTGGCTAGATTGCACTGCTAGATTCCGCTTCTGGTGACTAAATGCTGCACCTTAATGTGGTCTGACTCCTCTTAAGAAAAGAGATACCCAACTCAGTTTCCTAAGTGGAAGCCAAGATCCATGAACAGTCGATGTACCTATTCATCCTATAGTTGAGGGCGGCTGGCAGTCATCAGTGGGATTGTGAAGATGTCAGTGAAGATTTCTTTTGTACATCTTTACAAATATGGTGGCACACAACCTGGACTAAAACACTGTAATGGACTTCTGTTGATTGGTATACAAAGGACCAGGTTGGCCAGTGTCTCCCAGTGACCCAATTGCCATCAGTTGTCTGCAGCCTCAGTCTGAAAGTTCCAGAAATCTATGCTTAAAACAGGAAGGGCCCTGTTGATACAAGATGTCTGTGAGCGTCCATGAGCTGTAATGTAACCAGAGTGAATTCGAGAAAGGATCATCAAAAAGATCCCCAACAACAGAGCTGAATTTACAGCTCTGTGCCAAACGAGCCTCCGTTGATAGCATGCCTTGGGGCTAACATACAACTTAGAGGCTTGGTCTTAGGAATGGTAGTTGCAAGATTTCACCAGTTGGACACAGGTGGCATTTTGAATTAATGAAAACTTCTGAAGTCTTTTGAATGTTTGACTACACCGAAACTATAGATTGGGTAGCCAACACAAAGTCAACCAGTCTATCTGCTTTCTGTAAAGTGAACAGTAACAATTGTGAGACCTTCAGGTGAACAATGTAAGTGCAGTGCATTTTCCTGCTGTGCCACTCATCTTACTTGAATTTTCCTTTTGAAGTATTCAGGATGTCCTTTTCTCAAATGTTTCAATGGTTGCTGTTGGACTTGGCCCTTTTTGGCTAAAGTTCCCTAAACTTTTTGCTTTCCCCCTAGACCTTTTTTCTGACATGGTGTTGCCAACTTAGATGCTTTGGACACTTTGCCACTGCTAATCAGTGTCAAAGTGCAAGTGCTCCCTGTATAAAGTGTAATGGTAATTGGTTGTCCATGATTGGTATGTTTGCCTTACTAGTAAAGTCCCTAGTAAAGTGCACTATGTGTGCCAGGGCTGGTAATGCAAATGCTACTAGTGGGCCTGCAGCACGAATTGTGCCACCCACACAAGTAGCCTTAAAGAGGGAACTCGGGCCTGCCACTGCAGTGCCTGCGCGCAGTTTGTTAAACTGCCATGTTGTTCTGACAAGTGCACCCACTTGCCAGACCTTACCCTTCCCTTTCCATGCACATCAGACACCCCTATGGTAGGTCCAAGGTGCCCCCTGGGCAGGATGCAGTGCATGTGAAAGGTAGGACATGTACTAAGGTGTGTACCATGTCCTGACAGTGAAATAATCTCCATTTCGTTTTTCACTGTGGAAAGGCCATCTTGCCCATCGGATACAATGGGGAGGCTGTGTAATATGTTTTCCAGCCTATCTTCCCGAAAGCTTAAGATGGAGAGGTGAAGTTTAGTGTGCCTGAACTCACAATGTAATAACACATCTTTTTATGAAGGTGGTTTTTGCATTGTGTGTTTAGAAGACACTCTTTTAGAAGTGACTGGGGTTTTGTGCTCTAACATTTCTGTGTGTCTCTGCCTGGTTGAGATTGACTGTCTGGATTTGAAAGTGATAGGATCTGGGGAATGTCTTGACCCAGGGGAGGAGGTGAGACAGCAACAGGCTGACCTGCATCTGGAGTGTAGGGGGAGGAGTAGCCCCTAGAGGTGAAGAGGCCTGGGCTGCAACCATAAACCAATGGCTCCGTCCCCTGCTGAGTGATTGAGGATCCAGACCCCCACTTTCAAAGGAATAAGGTGTCACTGGCAGGGAGGCACGCAGAACTGGTTTGAACAGGGGTCGATGCCCCCCTGAATACAAAGACTTCAAAGACATTTAGGGGTATAACTATGAGAGCTGAAGCCCCTGAACTTGGGAGAAATGGATTGATCAAGATTGAACAAGACTGAAGCTACTTGTGGTCAAGAGGAACCTTTGCCAAGGAAGAAACAGCTGAAGAGACTAAAGAACTGACCCTTGCTGTGTGTTCTGGGGCTGGCCTGCAGTTTGCTGCTTTAACCAAGGAGAGGCTGAAGGGACTTTGCTGTGTGCTGTGTCCCCCTGCTTGAAAAGGACTTTGCTGTGTGCTGTGTCCGGAAGTAACTTATCCCCAAGGGCCCGAGGTGAGCTGGCTCCATGTTGCGGAAACTCAGGAACACAAAAGTTTCCAGGAGAGTCTCAGCGACGCTGTGTGCGTGTGCTTTTTGCAGCCTGAGACCCTCGTAAGAAGTGCCCTGTGATCGTGGGCATCTGGAATCCAAGCGAGTCTCAGCGACGTTGTGAGCGTGTGCTTTGTGCAGCCTGAGACCTTCATGAGGATTGCCCTGTTATCGTGCACCCGGAGTCAAAGTGAGTCTCAGCGACGCTGTGTGCATGTGCCCTGTTGCAGCCTGAGATCTTCGTAGCATCAGCGGCCCGGATCGGCAGCCCCGGAGGAGCCGAGCCGCTGGCCCGAGCCCGCCGTTGCCAGAGTGGGACCGCAAACCAACCTCGTTCGAGGGAGGGCCCAAGTCCCACTGCCCGGAATTCACAAAGATTGCATCAGAGGCCCAAGTTGCGGGAAGAGAAGAGGAGAGTGAGGTCGCACCCCCAGGTAACGCGTGTCGACGCCTGGGGCGGGGTGTGGGCTCAGAGGGAGACGCTCTCGGCCTCTCCCATTCCTGCAGCGCGAGCCTCTGCTTCGGCTCATAACGCTGCCCGTACTTGCCAACGGAGTGGCAGTACCGGGGCTGGAGTGCGGAGCTGCACTTTTTGTTACATCATACCCGTGTGGGGGCAACTGTTGACAGAGGCTGACTGCGAGTCAGTACGAGTGGCAGAGAGACTGCCTGAGGCACCGTGATCGGTGCTGGAGTGTATTACGAATTGCATTGTTTCTGCATAACAAACTACCTGATTGTCGTATTACGCATTGCATTGTTTCTGCATAAAGAACTACCTGATTAGTGTATTACGCATTGCATTATTTCTGCATAACGAACTACCTGATTAGTGTATTACGCATTGCATTATTTCTGCATAACGAAATACCGGATTGTTGCGTTACGCATTGCATTATTTCTGCATAACGAAATACCTGATTGTTGCGTTACGCATTGCATTATTTTACATTGCAAAGTGCCTGATGCTAGCATTACGAACTGCTTTATTTCTACATTGCAAAGTGCCTGATTCGAGCATTACGAACGGCATTATTTCTACATTGCAAAGTGCCTGATTCTAGCATTACGAACTGCATAGCATTGCATTAGGGCTGCAGTGGAACGTTTAGAAGTGCTCATTAATATCGCCAGAACTTACAAGGGCTGGCTGGCCTAACAACCGGCCAGGAAGAATATTACAAATATGCATATGTTGGATTTATATCGTGTGGTCTTATCGTATATCTTTTTATATAAATTTATACTCGTTTTTATAAAACTCGTGTGGAGTCCATTTGTGGTGTCATCATTGGGTTGCTGTGAGCGTGATTGCAAATACTTTACACATTTACCTTGAAGATAAGCCTGGCTGCTCGTGCCAAGCTACCAAGGGGGTGAGCGGGGGCTATCTGAGAAGCTGTCCTTCCTTTCCTTGATGTGAGAGCGGGGGTCCCTATTTGGCCTAAGGTACCTACCTCAGCCAACCAGGGATCCCGGGTCTAACATTTGGTGGTCAGCGGTGTGGGATTGAAACATGTATTTGCAAATTCACTCACAGTAATTGGTGTACATCACAAATTTAGCGCAGACCACGACGCAACCACATATTGTGTTTTTTATTTGTTGGTTCTATTTTTGAGCGACCTTTAAGCCACACATCATGTCTCAGAGGAGTCAAGTAGCCAGTGAGGCTGCAGAATTAGAGTTCGACATTGAGGCATTGCTTACCTACAAAGTTGATCAATTGAGGCAAATCTGCACAGCTTTGGGATGTCCCATGAAAAGTAGCGCCAAGAAGGAGGAGCTGCAAATGGCCTTGAGGGACTGGTGGGAAGCCAAAGGGGCTCAGGAGACTGGTGATGTTGAGGTGGATGAGGATGACCCAGGGAATGGATTTGGTCCACAGGATTTGCCAGTGGAGGGACCAGCCTTAGGGGCTGGTAGTAGCCATTCAGGGAGGAGTTTTTCACCAGAGGAGCTGGAGGAAAACCAAAGGGTCAGAGAGCATGAGTTGGAGGTTTTAAAACTTAAAACTCAAGCAGAAGAGAAGAAGCTGCTCATTGAAAGTGAAAAGCGAGCAGAGGAGAGCAGGAACGCTCTCGCCTTGGAAGAGAAAAAGATTCTCCTAGCTCATGAGTTAAGCATGAGGGAACTGGACATGAAGGTTAAACAGGCAGAGTCCAGTTCAAATGGTGGCAGCGTACAGCCAGTGCCAAGTGTGGATGAGTACACGCGTGCACTGGATGATTGGGTGTTGGTGAGCATGGCGAATGATTTAAAGGGGTTGCTAAACTTTGCCCTTAGGGAGCCTAGGCTCAGTAATTGTTTTCCAGGATTGCCCCAACCCATGTTAGGGTGCGAGCTCTTTGATTTCCGGGAGCTGGCACAAGAGCCGGACCCCTGGTGATGGGTCCAAAGGTCTGAAAAGGCCTTAGAGAGGGAAGAGAGGCGAAGTAGAACCGTTAGGTCCCAGAGTAATGGGGGGGGCATGCGGGCTAGCGCCCTGTCTCAAAAGAGAGGGAGGGAGTGTGAGCAGCGTCCCCAGGGGTTCACCACCCCACCCCGGAGACTGGAGGGTTCCTTAGAGGAGCACCCGGTTGAAGGCCTAGCGCCTACTTGCCAGCTGTGTGAGGAAGAACACCTAGCGTCAGGAGGGCGTGGGGCGTCTGTAACCAGAGCTCCTGCGGTCCTGAAGTTTGTGGGTGCCATTCCTAAATGGCAGGCACAGAAATCTAAATGGAAGGTTAAGGGAGGAAGGTGTCCCCCGTGGGAAAACCTGTGGGACCGTGTCCAGCTAGTAGGGCTGGGTCCCCTAGGAGTGACCAGGGTAAACCCACTTCTAACCTGGAGGACAGGATAGCTGGGAACAGTATCCTGACTGATGGGTCTTCCAGGGGTACCGCTCTAGGTGGGGGTTGGCAAGGGACCAGCACCCCTAGAGAGGCCCCAACTGCCAGGAAGTACCCATGGAGCAGCATAGTTGGCCCAGGGAGTAGTGACCAAGAGAATCCCCTGGGGTCAGGAAGGCATAGAACAGGAGGGTGTCCCTGCGGTAGCGGGCCTGCGTCCGTGTTCTATCGCCCCAAGCAGGGAAGTCCATCAAGGTAGTTGATTGGTCTACCCTGGCTTTTGGCTGGGAGGGTTTGTGTTGGACTTGGCCCTTTTTGGCTAAAGTTCCCTAAACTTTTTGCTTTCCCCCTAGACCTTTTTTCTGACATGGTGTTGCCAACTTAGATGCTTTGGACACTTTGCCACTGCTAATCAGTGTCAAAGTGCAAGTGCTCCCTGTATAAAGTGTAATGGTAATTGGATGTCCATGATTGGTATGTTTGCCTTACTAGTAAAGTCCCTAGTAAAGTGCACTATGTGTGCCAGGGCTGGTAATGCAAATGCTACTAGTGGGCCTGCAGCACGAATTGTGCCACCCACACAAGTAGCCTTAAAGAGGGAACTAAGGGCCTGCCACTGCAGTGCCTGCGCGCAGTTTGTTAAACTGCCATGTTGTTCTGACAAGTGCACCCACTTGCCAGACCTTACCCTTCCCTTTCCATGCACATCAGACACCCCTATGGTAGGTCCAAGGTGCCCCCTGGGCAGGATGAAGGGCATGTGAAAGGTAGGACATGTACTAAGGTGTGTACCATGTCCTGACAGTGAAATAATCTCCATTTCGTTTTTCACTGTGGAAAGGCCATCTTGCCCATAGGATACAATGGGGAGGCTGTGTAATATGTTTTCCAGCCTATCTTCCCGAAGGCTTAAGATGGAGAGGTGAAGTTTAGTGTGCCTGAACTCACAATGTAATAACACATCTTTTTATGAAGGTGGTTTTTGCATTGTGTGTTTAGAAGCCACTCTTTTAGAAGTGACTGGGGTTTTGTGCTCTAACATTTCTGTGTGTCTCTGCCTGGTTGAGATTGACTGTCTGGATTTGAAAGTGATAGGATCTGGGGAATGTCTTGACCCAGGGGAGGAGGTGAGACAGCAACAGGCTGACCTGCATCTGGAATGTAGGGGGGAGGAGTAGCCCCTAGAGGTGAAGAGGCCTGGGCTGCAGCCATAAACCAATGGCTCCGTCCCCTGCTGAGTGATTGAGGATCCAGACCCCCACTTTCAAAGGAATAAGGTGTCACTGGCAGGGAGGCACCCAGAACTGGTTTGAACAGGGGTCAGTGCCCCCCTGAACACAAAGACTTCAAAGACATTTAGGGGTATAACTATGAGAGCTGAAGCCCCTGAACTTGGGAGAAATCGATTGATCAAGATTGAACAAGACTGAAGCTACTTGTGGTCAAGAGGAACCTTTGCCAAGGAAGAAACAGCTGAAGAGACTAAAGGACTGACCCTTGCTGTGTGCTCTGGGGCTGGCCTGCAGTTTGCTGCTTTAACCAAGGAGAGGCTGAAGGGACTTTGCTGTGTGTTGTGTCCCCCTGCTTGAAAAGGAATTTGCTGTGTGCTGTGTCCGGAAGTAACTTATCCCCAAGGGCCCGAGGTGAGCTGGCTCCCTGTTGTGGAAACTCAGGAACACAAAAGTTTCCAGGAGAGTCTCAGCGACGATGTGTGCGTGTGCTTTTTGCAGCCTGAGACCCTCGTAAGAAGTGCCCTGTGATCGTGGGCATCTGGAGTCCAAGCGAGTCTCAGCGATGCTGTGTGCATGTGCTTTGTGCAGCCTGAGACCTTCGTGAGGATTGCCCTGTTATCGTGCACCCGGAGTCCAAGTGAGTCTCAGCGACGCTGTGTGCGTGTGCTTTGTGCAGCTTGAAACCTTCGTGAGGATTGCCTTGTTATCGTGTGCACCGGAGTTCAAGTGAGTCTCAGCGATACTGTGTGCGTGGGCTTCGTGCAGCCTGAGACCTTCGTGAGGAGTGCCCTGTGATCGTGCACCCGAAGCTCAAGTGAGTCTCAGCGACGCTGTGTGCGTGTGCCCTGTTGCAGCCTGAGATCTTCGTAGCATCAGTGGCCCGGATCGGCAGGCCCGGAGGAGCCGAGCCGCCGGCCCGAGCCCGCCGTTGCCAGAGCGGGACCGCGAACCAACCTCGTCGAGGGAGGGCCCGAGTCCCACTGCCCGGAATTCAAAAAGATTGCATCGGAGGCCCAAGTCGCGGGAAGAGGAGAGGAGAGTGAGTTCGCACCCCCCAGGTAACGTGTGTCGATGCCTGGGGCGGGGTGCGGGCTTGGAGGGAGACGCTCTCGGCCTCTCCCATTCCTGCAGCGCGAGCCTCTGCTTCGGCTCGTATCGCGGCCTGTACTTGCCAACGGAGTGGCAGTACCGGGGCCGGAGTGCGGAGCTGCACTTTTTGTTACATCATACCCGTGTGGGGGCAACTGTTGACAGAAGCTGACTGCGAATCAGTACGAGTGGTGGAGAGACCGCCTGAGGCACCGTGATCGGTGCTGGAGTGTATTACGAATTGCATTGTTTCTGCATAAAGAACTACCTGGTTGTCGTATTACGGATTGCATTGTTTCTGCATAACGAACTACCTGATTAGTGTATTACGCATTGCATTATTTCTGCCTAACGAACTACCTGATTAGTGTATTACGCATTGCATTATTTCTGCATAACGAACTACCTGAATGTCGTATTACGCATTGCATTATTTCTGCATAACGAAATACCGGATTGTTGCGTTACGGTTTGCATTATTTCTGCATAACGAAATACCTGATTGTTGCGTTACGCATTGCATTATTTTACATTGCAAAGTGCCTGATTCTAGCATTACGAACTGCTTTATTTCTAAATTGCAAAGTGCCTGATTCGAGCATTACGAACTGCATTATTTCTACATTGCAAAGTGCCTGATTCTAGCATTACGAACTGCATAGCATTGCAGTAGGGCTGCAGTGGAACGTTTAGAAGTGCTCATTAATATCGCCAGAACTTACAAGGGCTGGCTGGCCTAACAACCGACCAGGAAGAATATTACAAATACGCATATGTTGGATTTATATCGTGTGGTCTTATCGTATATCTTTTTATATAAATTTATACTCGTTTTTATAAAACCCGTGTGGAGTCCATTTGTGGTGTCATCATTGGGTTGCTGTGAGCGTGATTGCAAATACTTTACACATTTACCTTGAAGATAAGCCTGGCTGCTCGTGCCAAGCTACCAAGGGGGTGAGCGGGGGCTATCTGAGAAGGTGTCCTTCCTTTCCCTGATGTGAGAGTGGGGGTCCCTATTTGGCCTAAGGTACCTACCTCAGACAACCAGGGATCCCGGGTCTAACAGTTGCATACATGCTAAACTCCATGGTAGCACACAAAGAAACAGCTTTTTAGTGTTTAAAGACCACCCACTTCCATCACATTCTGTAGCTCATGTCCACCTTGCAAATGGGTCCAGACAGGCAGAAACACACATCCCAAGGGTACATTTTGCTGATGTCTGGCAATTTTGCACTGATGTATTGAGTGGACCTTCCAGCGAAACAATTTACACTTGCATTAGGTGACAAAACGTTTTTACACCATTCAGCAGGTTCAGATATGTTTTACTGGCCTGTCAATGCAAATATGGTGCTCACCAATTTATTCTGAGCTATAATGCCCTGGGGGAATTCCACAGGAGCATCACCAGGCCACCAAAACGAATACTCTACTCTACCAGGCTCCGTGCTTAATTTGAGCAGGTGGTTTCCGGTGCTCAGCACCGGCACTTAATTGTCAACACCTGCGCTTGTGACAGTCTGCCACAAGGTGGCGCTGTCTAGCTAATTTAGAGATGACCACAACAAAAGTTAACTATTAGTTCAATATACATAACAAATTACTATTACCTGCCGCCGAAGCCATTCTCATAGCTTTGGGGGCCTGGTATAGTCCGAACTGTCACACTTACATTACTATCATTGGCAGCACAGCAGGGGCAATGTGTAGTGCAAGCTGCAGTGGCCTCCAGACGAGAGCCCTGGCACTTATCTTTTTTACAAATTAAGCGCCCGCTTCACATTTTCCATAAAAGGTTCAGGGGTTCTGTATCAGAATGCTAACAGAAACGAACTGTGCTTGCAAATAAATTGGAAAAGCACTGGAGCCACTGAATCCTAAATAAAAACTCCAATTTCCCGCAACCGCAGAAAAGTAGCCTGGTGTAAGCTCTGTTCCTTAAATAACACACTTATCAGCATGTCTGCCATGACAGAAGGGTTCTCTTGGAGCCTGCATCTGCTATGATTTTAGTTGTGTCACCTTTGTTTTTTTTTTCCCTGTCGACATGTGTAAACAGCTCGGGGATGGCAGAGGTTGTCTGGAGAAGGCGAGATCTGGTTAGAGTAGAGCTCCGCTGACATGCTTCGATGACGCTGTTGCACTGTGGGATCGCTTTGACACGAGCTGTGAGCCACCGGCGGTCCCAGTCATGTCTGGCTTCCACTAATAGCTTCAGGTCGCCCCATCGCATTGAGGAGGGTCTCATCAGTGTTGAAGTTGTAACGTTGTCATACATTGCAGTCGATCAGGTCTCCAGGTAGGATGAGGTCAGCTGCTTGTGGCTGGTGATTGTACTGCAGTCACTGGAGGTGAGCAATGTTTGGAAGACGAGGATGTTTGTTGGGAGTGTGATCCCACTGATTAATTTTGCATGTTTAAGAGTGAAGATAATTACAAAGCGAGTGTAGCCCTTCAAGTGAGGGTACGTTGAGCAACATGGGTCGTTCATGAGAAGACAATGGATGTCAGGAGGTCGGTGACTGCAAAGCAAGAAATTATTTTTTTCCTATTTTTGCTCCAGACCGAATGTGGGTGACTCCAGGCCTAGATGCAATCAAAAGCACCATCATGTTTGTCAGTATTTAAGAAACCACCATTATCGAGCTTGGTGTGCATTGCCAATGTTTATATTCGACCTTAAGTGAAAAGAGAAAACCATCAGAGTAAGCAACAAAAGTAGCAGAGTTCCCAATTTTCATAGGAGAGTTTGCAAGCATACGCTCAAACCTTCTTGTCCACTCTACTGCCATTTTTTACACCTAAGAACTGAGGACAAGAGATCCGGCCTTTTCTGCCTGCTATCATTTGATGCCCTCCAAACATTGCCACAACTACCTGTTGTATTTCCCCCAAAGCACAGTTGAAGTGAATCCTCTTCAACCGTAACACCAAGAGAAGTGTTGCTTGCAATGTCTGAGCTTTCTTTGATTTCGGCAAATACCATGTGACATGTATCCACTATCCTTGTACCCTTTTCATCTGTTCTCCGCGTGATCTAGTTTTACAGTATTCTACACCTTTATGTCATTTGACCACTCAGATAACATCAGTATTTTATGGACTTGTTTACACCCCCCAGATCCAACCTGAAATTGCACCTAGCTACGTCTTATGGACTTGTTTACACCCCCCATATCCAACCTGAAATTGCACCTGGGTCTTATGGACTTGTTTAAACCCCCCATATCCAACCTGAAATCGCACCTAGGTCCTGGTCTACCGTGACCATTGACTAACATTTGCACTTTGTGCTTTTTGCTGCTATTTCTACTTAATACTTTAAAAATTAATATCTCAGTTCCCAGTTCCCCTTATTGCGTGTTTGTCATTTTGGTGTAATTTTGTTTAATAAATTGTATTCTATTTTTCGAACTTAGTATGGGATTTCTATTGATTTGCATTTTGACTTTATCACTGTTTTGATAATGTATAAATACTTTGCACATTGCCTTAAATTAAGCTTGTGTGCTCTGTGCTATAGCTATCAGGTGCGGTATTACGGAAGTGCCCCGGTTGCGCAATTGGTGTTAACTCCTGCTTTGCATGCCCCCGGCACTTTGGTATTACAGAAGGGGCCGCAGATGGTTGTGCGTCCCCTTCTGTAATACAGATAGTGCTGGAACACATATAGCGCCAGAGCCATCACCAGAAGGTGTTCCCTCATTTGCATGGGGGCGTGGGTCCACGCAAATGAGGGAATCCCTTTGCCTCTGCGCCTACATCATATTATAGACGCCATCAGAAAGCGCACTTATAGTGCACCACTTAAAAGGTGGCGCACTGTCAGTGCACACCCCTGATAGCAGCCCTATGGTGGGGATAAAGGGAGTCCTATGGACCCCCCAGACATCCCCTTGCAGGCAGGTGCAGTCACTCACTGCACCCGCCTGCAAGGGGATCTCTCTCTCGTCTTAAAAATGCAGGCAGCTTTCCGCCTGCAAAGTGAAACACGGTACAGCTGCTTCAAAGCCGCTCCGTTTTTCACTTGAATGCGCAGCCCTTAGGGCAGCGCGAGTTCGCGGCTGCCCTGGGGGCAGCATATTCAATGTAATAGGGTGCACTTACCCTGTTTGCGCCTGGTGCACCCTTTTGAAGGTGCACAGTGGTGCAAACAGGGAAAGTGCCCCTATCCATAATGCGGCCCCAGCTGGTTGACCTCAGGTTAATTTAGTGCCAGCCTTTGTGTGTGGGGACTCTCTGTCCTACTCCCACATCTGGTACAGGAAAGTTCTTCCCCTTCCCCTGTCAAGGCTCCAAACTGTCTGGGGGTGACAAAAGGCAAGGTAGGTCTGGTGTCAGATTCCTTTCTGTGTGTAAGAGGCAAAACCTTTTGAACTATAGGTGGGACTGGGTACAGCCCCTTACCAGTCATCCTGCCCAGATTAGATCACAAGAAATTACAGGAAATTAAGATAGTTGATTAAGTCTGGTTTATAGTAGATTACTGTAACTGCCTTATCGTGCATTAGGTTACAGGACAGGAGTACTATGATCACATTATTTTGAAAAAATAAAGGACATTATTAGAATGACTCGAATTTGCATTGTATAAAAGAATTAATCGAAATGTTTTATTAGATTGCATGTTACATTGTATTGCCTCCTCTTTTATGAGATTCATTTTATCACTAGACGGGAACACTGTCATTACCCTATGCTATATTGATTATGTATTGAGATTCCGACAATTATTTTGCATTGCATATATCGCAGAGTGATGACACTAAGGCCCAGATTATGATGTTGGGCGGACTCATGTCCATTTTTCTATGGGAGGTTGTGCAATGGGCGGAAAATGCCCGCAGCATAAGCTCCCATACAAAACAAGCATTTACAATGCAATAGGTCTCGCATTATTAGAGTTTGAGCTATTGGCATTGCTAAATAATGCAACACCAATAGCTCAAACTTTAATAATGCGAGACCTATTGCATTGCAGGTGTGCCATCAGAGAACAAAAAAAATCTTTGCTTTTAGTTATTTTTTTTACACTGACAAGAACACTGCAGCTTCTGCTGACAGCGTTTTGCAAAAAGACATGATGATGCAAAACTAGCACTGACAAAGCCAGAAGGCTGACGGCCAACTACTTGCTTTGCCAGGTCCGGTTTCACACTGCATTCTGTACCTAGAGTCCCAGGTTTTATAATCTGATAAACATGACTTCAAAGCAGAAAGCAAAAAATAACTCACCTGTGCTACTCATACATGGCTGTGAGAAACTGAGAGGTTTGGTTCAGAAACAACCATGTAGGAGGGAGGCCAAAATATTCTAACACCGTTTTTAACCACTTCGACATCTACATATATGTTTTTGCTGAACATATGATGGCAGACATTGACATTTGAAATACTTGATAGCAGAGTTGTGGAGATCCAAACAGCTGTGTGGTTAACTATGCGAAAAGGGGAGCACAGGCTGCAGGAACAGCTGAGACGTTATGACAGAAACCACTGTGCCCCTTACCACAGGCAAGACTGAAAATCAGCATCTGCAAGGCAAAGAGCATGATTATGGTCGAAATGTGTGATTTAGAAGAACATTAGTCCAATAAAGTGTGCCATTCAAAGCTTCCCAAGAATGAAGGTACCAGTGGTAGGTGGGATGAATGGAAAGACGGACACTATTATTGCCACCACGTTTGTATCACTGGTGGTCCCGTAATGTTAAAAATGTCACGGCCCCAGCAGACTGACCGAGCAATGACTGAAGAATAGCTTTGCAAACAACATAGCCTAAGTGAGGTGATAAACAGGCAGCCTCAAATCGTGGTAGATAGATGTGCCCTAGAAAAGGCCACAAGCTGCCTCCATTGTAAAACCCATACAGGCAAGAATCGCCAAAACTGCAGGTTATACCTAATAAATTGGAAGCTCAGATGAGTTTGCGTCATACCTGCAGGAACTACCAGATAGTACCTCAAAAAGATCTGGCGTCCACTCAACATCCTATGATCGGCAAATTACGTAAGCTTCCCGTGCCTAAAGGAAAAACAAATGTGACCCTGTGTAATATAATGAATGCCCTTGTACAAGCGCTCCAATCCCTTCGGGTTAAGTTCTGCGCCATAAAACTGAAACAAAAAAGTGGAATTCTAATTTCGGTTTCATATCCTTGATATGTATCCAGATCTCATTTAGTGGTACTGCATTGCAATATTAACTATTAGAGTTGCATCCTACAATTCGCTTGGCAATTCCGCTCAGGTTTAACTTTTAGGCCAACAGTACAATGTATTCTTGAACTCGTAACTTTGGTTTAGGAAGCAAGTTTGCGCTAAAAATCCCAGCATTGCATAGGGACGTTGCTGAACACAAAGCCACATCTAAATGGGTAACAGGTCACTTGGTGACTTTTGCATTCAGAGTCTATGGATGGTTTACGCCCAGAAACGACCTTGGTTAGATCACAGTTATAGTTTCAAAACAGAAAAAACAAACAGTCTGAACCCCTTTTTGCAGAGGTCTCAGACTAAGCACCCAAAGGGGACACTAGTCCGGGTCGACATCCAGCAGTTTTAAGAAGCAAATACACCCTTCTGTGTGGTCGCCCACTCTACTCGTCATGACTGTTTACTTAAAATTTGACCTCGCACCCTGATTTATGCTATCATGCACTAGTACCGCCTCTTGTAGTTTCCATCAACCACGATGACGTTTGGTGTGTCACACGCTGAGCTCACTCCGCACCGCAATCTCTAGCACTGACTCCGCCCTTACACTGTTGAATGGCTTCTGGTCCCTCCCTCTTATGAATATTGAGCGAGTTGCCGCTGGTGGATGAGGAATCCGGGAAGGAGCCGTGGCCCAGGAGAGACCAAGAAAACGGAGACAGGGTGCCCCTGGGAACGAGGAGCTGTGGGCGCGGTAAGCCAAGGGGTACCTGGAAGTGCTGTTTGACAGGATACAGGAGGAGCGACAGAAAGTGTTCAGGTTAAGGGCGAATACTTTTAAAGGGGGCGAACAGACCTTCACATGAGAAAGGGAGGGGAGAAACCATTCACAGAAGAGGGGTAGAAGATCATACACAAGAGAGGCTGAAGCTTTACTGTTCACACCACAGAATTGTGAGATGATGCCCAGACGTAAGTAGGACGGTCATCCATTCCAGAGTGTGGTGGAGTAAAGATCATTCACAATAGAGTAGTAACATACCATTTGTAGGAGAGTCACGGTATGCAGGTCAGGCAAATGGGACCGGAAGTTACCCTGCACAGGTGTGGTATGTACAGTGGGTGAAAGGAAAGTTTAAAGACGAAAAGCCACCATTTGCTTAGTGCAGTTCATATGAATGCCATCATGCCATTGATAAAGGGTGGGGAGAAACATCACAGGTGGATGGACACCCGTTCTTAAGTCCGGGCTGATAGCGCACCTTTTATTGTACTTTATGTGATCAACAGAAAAATAGTTTTTATAAGTTCCTACTTAGAGAAATGCTTAGCCTCTGCCCCCATGTCTCTCGAGTTCAGCATTTGACTGGACATCGTTCGTTTCTTTTCATTTAAAAACAGTGGTGCGCGCGCACCACAGAGGAGGGGGGAGGGAGCGGCAGCGAGGTGAACGCGCGCTGCTGCGCGTTCTGGCCACCGTCGGGAATGGGAGGAGCGAAGGCGGGACATGCGCCCGCCTTTGCCCAATCGCGTGCCGTTTTTCTAAAACGCACGCTACAGTTAATGAGGGCTTCTGAAAACAAAACCACACGCACGAGCGTGTAGGTCGTTTTCAGAAGCCCTTCTAGAGGTCTCGCGCTGCGCGAGCAGTGCTGCGCACTGCAACGCTAGGCGCGAGACCTAAAAAGGATGTTTCCAAACATCCCTGCACCGTGTGGCAGGCCCCTTGCGGTGCCTAACACACTGTGCAGGGATGTTGAGAGGGGGCACCATAGGTGCCCCTCAGGGCAGTATGCGGAGGCCGCAGAGGGATGTGGGCCCTGCTAGGGGCCCCCAAAGACACTTTCCGACAGTAGTTTCCATGTCGGAATGTCGACATGGAACTGCTGTCTGAAAGTGCCATCATAATCCCAACAGCGGAAACGCCGTCATCAAGGGAATATGAGTCTTTTTCCGAATGGCCGACGGGCTCCTTGAGCCCGTGGGAACTGCGTCGGATTCCCCGGCCGGTTTAAACTCCGACCGCCATCATTATAATACGGCGGTCGGACTTTAAACCTACAATGTCGGTCGGAGGTCGGAGGTTATCCAACCGACATTGTAATTAGGCCCTAAGTAATTTATTCTGCAGTAGATGAACGGTGAGTACTCTGAATACTTTACCTGCATTAGATTGCACAAGAATATTCCAAGCATTTGACATTTATTGTAATTTTGGAAAAAAACATTTGACCTATTTCCCCTGCTTTACATTACAATAGATTACACTCATTAATGTATCCCTACAACAAAATACAGCTGGAGATTGCACTAATACCTTCACCCAGCATCAGATAACAGACTGCTAGGATGTTTTATTCCAAAACATCAAAGCAGCAACACTGGCAGTAGCAGTGCACCCTCCGTTCATGCGCACGACTTGTTCAGCATGCACACTACAGCAGCAGTTCTGTGCAGCTCTTTGTCATAGCCCGTGCTAGGTCCTGTCCCACAGAGTAGTAAATCCAGGTTAAATTTAGAAGTTCTCTCTCTCACTAAACCATGTAGGCGCAAAACCACCTTTTACCCCTTTGCTAAACTTCAACTGACCACAAACCAAGCTTTCATTGTCACCCTGGGGCTCTACTTTCAAATCCAGCTCCAGAGTATATTTTGGCTTATCCTATTACAATAACAGACTGGAAGTAAAGCAGAGCAGTGTGCCACGAGCAAGAATCACCAGACTTGTACATCACTCTCCTGCCTTCACATTGACTTGGAAATTTTCCTCTTTTCCTCAAGCGGCTTTTCCTTATCTCTATGAGGCTGCTGCATCCATCTGGGTTTTAACTTTCTTCAATCCCATCAGAAAAAAAGCATAAAAGTAAATCTCTGCTCACTTCTTAATACAGCTTTTGTGTGAGAAAATAAATCTTTCAGAATAGACTTTAATCGTGTTAATTTAATCCCAGCGTTACTTTCTTAAACTTCACACTCCGTTTATTCTGCTAAAGCTCGGCGAAATGTAACGAGCTGCATCACATTGCATAGTTGAGCACTATGTTCTTACACATGATATAGACATCCAGGGCCGGCTTTAGCACTGGTGGCGCCCAGTGCGACAATGTTTTTTGGCGCCCCCCAATGACCACCTGCGCCACGGATTCCCTCCCCACCACCCTTTAACAGTCTCCATAAGCACTCTCTCTCAGATGCATTTAATTAATTTTATTGCGTCACTCGTAAAAGTGAAGGTTGTCAGAGCACTTTACATAACACACATTACACAGAGACTATCAATCATGGGTGTGTAAATAAGTGTATAGGAAATGTTACATAAGATAGAGGACAACAAGGGGTGGATTTGCATATTATCTATACAGGTAGGCAGTATAGTTGAAGAGTACTTGGTCTGGAGAAGCACAAACTCTGAATTTAAAATGTAACACAATGGATTGGGGCTCTATTTAATAACAAGAACTGATTTGTACCCAAATGAACCCTTTTTGCAACATTAGAATAATGAAAGTCTGGGGAAAAAATCCATATGCTCTAATCTATACCTTGAAGTCTGCACGCAGTTCTTTGCCAGTTAATAGCTCACTGTAATCTGCAACTAACAAAAGGAAGTCTCTGACAAAAGCAGTAACCCACTGACCTGTTTACATTACATTCACTTTGTGATCTGCATGGTACATGTTCTTTGCAGCAGGCATAATAACCCTCCGCGCTACCTTACCATTAATCAAAACTTCCACGAGACAAAACTTCTACTAGACAAAACTCCAATCTCCCCTGGAAGAACATTAATCACCGGAGTTTTCTTGACATATTAATTGTTGCCTGAAAATTGCTGGAGGCCAGGCACGCGGCAGCAGGTGCTTTTAAGCACAATATAAACTAGCAAACAGGCGCCCCCATGCGAAGTCAGCACCCGGTGCGGTGGCACCGGTCGCACCGCCCTAGAGCCGGCCCTGTAGACATCTGAGGCTTAGGGGCACACAGAAAGGTGCACGCAAATGGCTATGGTTCTTCATGGTTTAATAATTACATTACATGGTAAAAAGGTGTTATTCCATGCTTCAACACCGTGAACTATGAACCCTTATTTGACATCCTGATGTACCGCATGGAATTTGATACCATCTTTCTACAGGGGTTTTAATCATACCTGTATAACAGAGCCCAGATGATTTAGGTATACCACTGTATAGATGAGCCCACCATATCTCAGTTGGCGACCTCCCAAAATTGCACTCTCATGCAGGTGATTTTCAACTTGTAAATGGAAACCTCTGGAGTCATCTGGGCTGATAAAGACTCCAGCAGTACACAAACAACAGTCAATTCTGTCTGAAATTCACATGTAGCCTTAACCATCAGTTTCCTGATGAACAAACATTCTATGAGTCACGTGCGGATGACTGAGACCTACCTCAAACTGAATCCATCCAGGAATATGTGCTCATCTCCTGTAACTGGAAACAACAACAAATACAGGACCTGCTCACCAGGACTGTACGCAATACTGTTTTTGCTCTGTTTCCCCATTTTCAGATCACCGACAGAATATCGGAAACAAAAATATCTTGTAGACAGATTATTGTGTTAAAAATATCGAGCACCAAAATAATGAGGTGGTAAGTGCAAGTAGGTAAGAATAAATTTACTATTCTTAACTCCACATTTACGTATTTTGATGCTATATACCGTCAAGGTACAGATATGTTGAGTTATATATAGTAAAACTTTGCTTGCCTATAGAAACTTACCTTCACAATATTTTTGTCCTTAATATTCTTGACACAATATTTTGTCCACACAATTTTTTCCCGATATTTTGTCTAAACACCCCCATTATCATTTTCAATGTACTTCTATTTTGACTTCTGAAGTATCAAGTCCGGCCGATCAGGCTCCAGCTAAATGTGCACTTCCCTAAAAAAAGAAAAATAGTTTTGTGTTTAAATTGCTATATTCGACATTTTGGTTGGTCAGCAGTAATGGTGTTACTTAGCATTACACGGCTTACAGTTTACAGTGCTCCACAAAATGCAAATCTTGGATACAAGATTGAAGGAGTCATTTTCTCATTTTCACCTTAAAAATTCAGCATGCATCAGTTTGTGGAGCAGGATGCAGGATTGTATTTTAGTTTGTGACTAATGTCAAAACCCCTTTTATACATGTCAAAATCAAAAGAAACATTAGGTTGTGATTACCTACACTCCCTGCCTATGTTTTATAAGTTGTTGTATTGCCTGACTGAAATTTAGCAGTTTAGCAATAGTATAAGTAAAGAGCTATTCACTTTTCCCTGTTTCCCTAACCCCTTGGCTCAAACCTAAATGTCTCATTTCATACCCTATCTCCCCTACAATACCAAATGCCTGTCTTCAAAAGACTGCTGTGACAATGCGGAAGGGAGTAAAAAATACACTCCCTTTTCACATCTCCCTGTGAAAGAAGGGCTCAGTATTTGACCCATAAGGGCAAAGGTATTCAGGTCTTGTGTGTGGAAACGGCTCACAGCTGTCCTGAAGCTGGAGATTGCTCAAGGTCCCAGAGACCGAGGAAGCTGAATCCACATTGAGAGAACCAGTAGATCTGTTGCAGCAGGTCATTTATTCAGCTTACTCAGGTAAAATCTTTCCCATGTGTCTGGAGAGTGAAAATGGTCCGGCAGGTACATACAGCTGTAGCTGGTGCAGAGTAATCCCAGGAACCAGTTGTAAGTAGCGGCTCCTTCACCTGGAAAGTATGGACACTGTATGAGAACCAAACTTGAATACCTGGGAACTGTTCATTGAGGTGTTGCTTAATAATAACTTATGCAGCTAAAGGTAAACAGAACTGTTTTGAAAAGCTTAACAATTTAGTTTTCTAAAAGGATAAATCTTATCAGCTTCTCTCCTTGACTCGTCAAAAGCATCATGTGCCTACTCTTCAGTATCAACTCAAACCTCAGATTGAGCACAAGATGAAGATTGATTGTTATCAAAGCTCAGGGTCTTACTCTCCACACACTTCAAAGGCACAATCTCTCTTCCTCCATTTTCCACAATGGAAATATTATGTTCAAATCAACTGAAGCAAATCTGGCTTTATTGGATCACCTTTTTTTATCTCTCAATCCAAACTCTGTCAACTTTCTAAGGCTACCCTCTGTTCCCCCCGTCACCCAAACCATCCAATCAGGTCAATTCCTCCACCGTCTCTCTACCCTCTTCTTACACCTCTCCAAATCACTCCTGGCCACCCTAATCTGAAGGTTACACCCTACCCTTTCCTAGTCTTTATTATCCTCTGTCTTACCCTACCTTCTGGCGTCAGCCTCCACAATCCCCATAATCCCTATACTATCCTCCCTAACAGCCCACCCACAGCTAACCCCTGACTCCCTGCTCCAATAAATAGAACACCCACCCATTCCCGTTCTACCTACAACTAAAATAATCTCGCTTCACATTCCACCTCTTCTCTGCACAGTCTGAACACGCCAATCTGCCCTCCGCCCTCCGACCTGTAGTCTCTCTCTCTCTCCTCCCCACAAGTACAGACACAGCACATACTTGAACCTGCTCTCCCCTGCCCTGTCTCTTTTCTTCTTCTCCTGGCACATAATCTAACTTCTGCCCACCTACTACCCTGACTAGTTCTCTAGTTTCTTTCATCTCCCCACAAGTAGAGCCTCAGCACCTACTTCAACCATCTCTCCTCTGCCTTTTGTCCCCTTCTGGCACTTATCCCAACTTCTCCCTACCCTCTGCCCTGAGTGATCTGTAACTGGGTCTCCTGACAACATCTGCCTATCTCCTCATAAATCACGTTCTTTCCAACCAATTGTGAAAACCAGATCCCAAAATCCCACTCCCAATCTGAAAAATAACTCCAACCCATTGCCCTTACACAATCCCTGTCCCTCTCTCCTGATCACCCATCCTTGCTGTTTGAGAAATTGTCATCTTATCACAAGTAGTTTACCTACTTTCACTCTCGATATCTATGCTCAGTTGCTGACCACCCCATACTTAACAGCCTAGTTGGCATGCCTTGAAGAATAACCCCTGGGTTAAAAATCTGTCTAGGAACAACCACGAACCCAGGCCCATCAGAAGTAAACCCTCTCTGGATGACTCTGATGTTAGTGATCTCATTCAAAGTTATGGAGTCTCAAGCATTATCAACACAACTGTCCATAACCCTCCCCAAGTCAAACTCCCAATCCTCAGTTTATTTTTTTCTCGGAACTTTCAAACATGAATACCCTCTTCGACCTAGATATCTTGGTTTTGACAGAATTTGGTACAATGACTCTTCAAACAGTGTCCTAGAAATTCTTCCCAACCTCACACTACTCTCTCCTGCGGTGGAGTAACAGTAATTAATAGAAACAATCTAAACTGCAAATTGTTTCCAATTGAGTGCCTATCATTCCTTTCCTATAGCTTTCCCTCGAAATTTCCTCTCCATAGGCCTTTTATGTCAGAATGAATGCCATATACCACCCTCCAGGTAAAAGCAGATAACTTGTGGAGGACTGGATAGATTTTACTTTCATCACAACTAGGAACCTCTACTCTTGTCTTCCTTGGAGGTTCAGTCTACATTGGTGAGAAGAAAATACCAATCCTGTTATTCTGTTAACTTCTTTTTTCTGAGATAATTACCTATTTTCAGCACTGCCAAAAAGCCACACAGTACAAAGGAGCCATTCTCGACATGATTATCTCAAAGGATATGCTTCTAACCTCCAAGAACCCTATCCCAGTGTATTGGTCAGACCACCTGCAAATTCTTTTTACTCTATCTTTTACCAACCAGAAAAATACAGGCCAGTTCAAACAAGAAAAGTAATGGTTCCTTGACTGCAAGAGCATAGACATCAGCCCCCTTGTTAAAAAGGCCAACAAAAACCTTCCCACGCCAGGCTGAATTTGATTAACTGAAAAGCAAGAAGAAAACACCTAAACCATGCTCCCTTGGTTCTTGAAGGATCTTTATGCCGAAAGAAAGCTCTTGAGAAATATTGAAAAACACTAGAGACTAACAACCTCTCTATGTAATCTGACTACTTTTGAGGCTGCCAGAGCAAACTACGAATCAAACATCTTCAGAGCTAAATCTAACCTTATCAAATCTGTATTTCACATCTCCAAAAATCTCCAAAGCTTCTCCCCAACATCATTAAACAATTCAACAGCCAGTTTTCACCTAGCACAGTCTTCACATCACCATCCAAATGTGAGGACTTTGTGGCATTTTTGGAGAGAATGCAAACTCTATTGAACTTTCACTTTCACCACGATCCTCACTGGAGCAGGGTGTTTTTCCCGATTGTTTGAAAACTGGCCATGTCTGCACCATCTTACAGAAGACCACAGCGGACCCCAAAAGACCTGTAAAACCTCTGACTGATATCAACACTTAGCTGTTTTCTGTGCATTCTGACTGCTTTTCTTCATTAGTTTTTTTTTCACATGTAAAGAAAAACTGCAATAGGGAGCGCTACCAAAATAATCATTAGGGCGTTATATTAATATCCATATTAAGAATAAAAAGAAAGTTCAATCATAACAAAGAGTTCTTCCATTTGTTCATAAACACACAAGAAGACATAGAGGTGAGTCTTCAAAAATGTTGTATTCTTCAATAGAAACATCCAGCCCAGCCTAGAGGCATTAATATAATGCCTCAGTGATTATTTTGTTAGCGCTGCCTATTCCAGTTTTTCTTTTACAGTACAAGGCTTGTGAGCAGCTGGGCCTTTTTTGGGTACAGCGCTGAATAGGAAAATTTGAGTATTAACACGTGTGCGGTCATAGATGGCCTATAACCTTCTTAGTGAAGGTTACAAAGTTGTGCAGTTTCACAACCCTCCCTTCACATCCAGGCACACAATATCCTTGATGTGTTCCAATCTGATCCAGACAAGGCCACAGCACTGAAATGGCTCTTCTGCAAATTGTGAACGATTCTCTCCACTTCCATGAACTCATGCCTACTTGTGCTTTTGGAACTCTTGGCTGCCTTCGATACACTCAACCATAGCACTCTGATTAACATCCTGAAGGAATGAGTGGTGCAGGCCTAAATCGGTTCTATTTCAATTTGCCAAATTGATTGCGAATAGTTAAAAAAGGAAGTTCTGTTTCTAGCAAGACTGACATAAAACACTGGGTTCCACAGGACTCTATCCTATCCCCACTCTTGTTTAATGTATTTCGAACCACTTGCAGAGATTTTGAGTACCTCTTGAATTCTTTTATCACCGATATGCAGATGATACCCAGATCCACCTAGAGATTTCTTGCCAAATGACATCCTTCTACTCTCCAACTCCCTCAACAGGGTTCTAAAGTGGGAGGCCAACCGCCACCTAAAATTCAACTAAAAAACAACTGAATTTCTTTTACTCTCACCACAAAAAGCAATTGCTTTGCCCAAGCGCTGCTCGAATACTTCTCTCCACTGAACTCTAAACTAGCAATTGTGAAAAATCCTAAATTTATGGGATCTATCCCTACCAATCACCTTAACATTCAGAAGCAAATCTCATCCGTAGCCAAGAACACCCACCAACTACCTAGACTGCTCGTGAACATCTTGAACATCAGGCAGTTAATTCCTGAGCAGGACCTGAACCTGTAGTCTAGGTGCTGGTACTTTCCAGACTGGACTATGGGAATGCTCTCCTCTCCAGTCACTCCAAAGCACATCTGGCACCCGTGAGAACAATGCTTCATGCAGCTGCCCATTTTGAGAGAGATCACAAAAATGTTATCATATTTCTCCTATTCTTTGCACCCCGCATGACTTCCCTTTCAAGCAAGATCCCGTCTGCTGGAACCTCCAGTATTCAGGCAAGAATGCTTTATTAAAACAAGCATTCTTTTGCAGAGAACAACAATCTAGAACTCTCTCCCATCAGCTCTTAGCCCAACCTTGAATATTGCCATATTTATAAAGGATCTATACATCCTCTTAATTTAGGGACACTTAGGATGAATCTATAATCACTTCTCTGCGTCCGCATTTTTGACATATCCATTCTATCCAAATACAATTACTATCTGCCTGACCTTTTTCCCCTCATTCGAACTGCTGGGTCTGTGTCATTTCTTTGTGGTTTATCTGTTATTTTTATGATAATTCCATATTCTTCCTCTTCTCCTCTCATAAAGTGCTCTGATGCCCTTGGGCCATGATTGCTCTATATAAAACCCCCAAAATAAATAATATATAAATATATCGATTCACATACTTCCCACAGAAAGCAGGCTTCATAACTCCTATCACAGCCGTAGCCATTTTCTTGCTGAGATCCCTGAGGCCCATCTTAATCCTATGGAAGAAATCAGTATGCAGTGGCTCACCTCATTCAGTACATTCAAGAGCACACAAGATGACTCAGACCTTCAGGGAACTCCAGTGGCTTCTTCTGGCTTCCTTCATCACCAGCAAGAACCTGCTGCACCATGTTCGAGGCAACCCTGGTTAGCAAGATTAAGACCTCCGGCAGTGTGTGTACAATATGAAGCTATGCAAGCAGCAGATGACAGGAAATCTGAAAATGTGGTTCTGTGGGACTCACGTGCACTTTGTGGTGGTGGTTCCTGCCCCACTTCCGGGTTCTGGGTTTTCAGGCTCCCGGCTGCTCAGGCCTGACTGCCAGATTCCTTTCTCATCAGTGGCAAAGAGGGTCTCCAAGTGTTCCACTCTGTATCTTCATGCCTAAATTCACACCAGTGCCCAAGGAGGATCCATCCTCTCCTTTCCGGCATAGCTCTGAAGATATTTACAAGGAGTTAACACCACCAGAACATTACTTTTTCTGACGTTCTGGTGGCGTTAAGTCCTTTGCCATATTTACAAGGCGGCATTAAGCCACGTAATGTGGCTTAACGCTGCCTTGTAAATAATGCGCCTATTCAAGCAGCACTTAGCGTGAAAGGGGTGTGCAATGGGTGTTGCAGTGGGCGTTCCGCCGCAACACCCATTGCTTTTGCCACTGCCCCATATTTACAAGGTATGGGGCAGCGCCAAAAATATCACCAGGGAATACCTGGTCATAAGCAGGCGATACGTGGAGAAATGTTTCATTTCTCCTTGTATTGTGTGTGCAGCACACATAGAAACAGCAAATCACCTGTAAAGATTGTTTATGTGCAGGAAGGTGCCCCTTCCAGCCCATTAACAATCACCCCTGCAGCACAGACTCCCTTGCAACATGGCGCAAGGGAGCCTGCGCTGGGGCTAGGCAGCTTCTTTAGCGCCAGCACTAGGAGAAACAAAGGGGTGGGCCTCATTCTTGTAAATACGGTGCATTCCTGCATTTTGAAACTGAGGGAGCGCAGCGTTAGCAATTTTGGCGTAACATTGCGCTCTGCCAGTTTCTAGTAAATATGCCCCTTATTGTTCTCGTCCCACTTGTGGGCGCTAAAGAGCGACATTCTGAAACACAGCTCACTTCAAGGTTGCCGGCAGTGCTTACTTGGCTCATTTGAGAAGCTAATTCACGCAGTGATAGTTGGCAAGCCTTTCTAAAGAATGCTACTCACGTCCTAGATGGATTATCCCCATTGAAATTGGACAGAAGCAGCGGGCCTCTTTCTTTTTTGTTATCAAAATGACATTGTTTCTGTTTTCCTTTCTCTAGTGGTCGCCTGCACACAACCGAAGTGCCCCTGATGTTATCAATTCACTGGGGCACGTGGAGTGCGGTGGCATGAGAAAAGAGTAGTGCGAACACAATTTTAGAATACATTCCCCTTTTGTTTGATACGTGCACAAAATCCAACAAAGACACATATGTATATAAATGAAAACAATAGAACCAGAGGTAGCATTTTCAGAAATAGATCATTTACATCTATTGTAAACCTCTCTATTGCATTCCCTTTATTCTAAATTTCCCCTTTCAGTTAAACTCAGGATTCCTTTGTCAGTGTCCACATCAGTTGCACTCATTCTACTAAATGTATTTCTTTCCCTATCGCCCCCACCCCCTTTCTCTATCCCCTCTCCCTTATCACTATTTCGTCTTGTTCTCTCATATAAATGTTAGGGGATGCAGGACAAGGGTCTTACAATGTTCCTAAACGCTACCACAAATTGTATGAGCTTAAAAACTATCTTTTACGTGGCATTTTTCTGTTCATGCCTATCTGCCATTCCACAGTGACAGTGGAAACAGGCCCTGCTATCTTGTTTATTTATCTTGTTTGGCCACAGACATTGGATGAGTTAAAAACTGCCTCTTCCATGTCGGGACGTGCAGACCTAGCATTCTCGATAAGCGCCATTTTGTTTTTAATGTGTAAAGAAATCATATTATTATTATTATTAGTAGTAGTAGCAGAAGTGGCAATAGTCGCACTAGTAAAATGTGTATGGTTTTTATTATTATCAGGATTGATAATAATAATAACAACAACAACCATAATTATAGCACAACCTGAATACTGAATACTGAATGATTGTCAAAGGTTTGGGTGAGCCCCATAAAAAGGTGCCTACTTAAGAGGACCAGGTCAGCAAGTCATCAGTTCAGGAATTCAAAGCTGCAGATGACCAGAGAGAAGTGTATGAGAAAAATAATTAATGAAGTAAAGCAGTCTGAAATGCAGAGGAGAAAACAGCTAAATGTAAGTGAAAGAAAGGAAGCAAAAAGCAATGCACAGGTGGAATTATATGGATAACCGGGCAGCCTCTGCCGGCTTACAGTCACTTCACAAAAGTGTTCACATTCTGAGACAGTGCTTCACTAAAGGTGCAGAATGCGGCTCCTCCCTTCCAGTCATCAGGTAAACAAATGTTAAACACCTCCACAGAGCTCACGTTCAGAGTAAGCAGGGCTGCATGAGCAACATCCTGCCCGGCTCACTCAAGCCACCAGAAGCATTTCACATGAAGGTCAATTCACCAAAATGCCAGGAGGAGCGGAAGTGACATTACACATCCTCTGACTTTCAATTTCACTCACACACACATGCTTACACATACACACATTCACACTTACACACACTCGCTCTTGCGTAAACACACTCACCCGCAAACACTCACACAACATACATTTAAAAGCATTTTTTTACCTACCTCAACTGCCACGAAGGTCATATTCCAGCTATTTGTACTCCATATTTATTACACTTCTAGTGCAACATTATTCACTATTAGTGTAATAAAAAAGTGAGAGAAGACAAAGAGTAGAGCCCCAACGATTTCCAGAAGGACGAGCTGCCACTGTGTTCCTGCCACTGATTTTGCCACCTCTGAGGCCAGGAGTCACAAAGGCACTGCCAGGAGTCGCAAGGGACAAACCAGGGGTCGGCTGCGACCCCTGGTCGACCCCTAAATGAGTTCCATGGCATTTCACTCCTCTCTTGGCTTTAAACAGCACTGACGCATGAAGTTTCAAAGCCCCAGGCAAAGGGGCAGTTTGCTATTTGAGCGCTCCCTCATCCTAAAGCAATACTGGTCATTTTTAGGCTTGTGTTGCAATTTATATTCCTGTTGTTACCTCTTGTGGTGCAACCATGGAGTAGCTGCATTCAGTGGCTTTAATTTAGCGCAGTCCCTGGTAAAAAAAGGTTTTTGTGGGATACATCCCAGGATATTAAAGGAGTCTTGAGAGGTAGTTACATCACCTTTAATAACTCTGTTTAATTGCTGATGGGATGAGGGAATTGTTTCAGACAACTGGAGAAAAGCTGGTGCAAGTCCACTCTAACTAAGCCCTGGCGAAGTCTACAGATCTGGCATTAGCTGCCAGACTTTTGGCTTTGAAAGTACTTGTTTTGTCTAGCGTTATTGTAAATTTTATTTTATTGTCTGCTTGGTGCAGTCCAACCAACAAACCTGAATGACACATTTCCATAATAAAATGTCATCCACCTCGGCTCCTTAATGGAAATTTTGCTCTCAGATATAGAAAGAAAACGCTGAACGGAATTACACCATATTTGGCAAAAACATTGAACTTTACTCAGAAAGCATGCTTCTTGTGATTTGGTCTAAATCAGTTCAGCCATTTTTGATAAATTAGCATTTAAAGAGGGGCCTGGGTTGGGCATGAAGGGATTAATGCCCAGAAAAAGTTAGGGTTATCTAGATGGTTGCTATCGTAATACTTCTGAGGTACTGAAAAATGCTAAAAAATAGGGCCCTCTGATTGGCTGAAGGAGCTTTTAATCCCATTGGCCTTTTCAGTACTGCAGCACCGATCCCAGTACCACAGCACTATGCAATCTGATTGGATGGCGGCAATTGTGAAGAAAATGTTACAGCACCCATTGAAGGACTCAGGGTCTTGTTCCCAGTGTCCTGCAATTAAAAAAATATATATATAAGATGGCTGAGAAGGGGGCCCTGGCCCCCAGTCTCTTGTGGCGGGACAAAAGGGACCTTCCAAGAGATTAAAGTCATTTTTTTCAGGCTGTTGGCATCACTATATTTCTTCAGGACCCAGCGAGGCCCTCCTGTGAGGTATCAGGGAAGCCACTGGCCCAGATTTAACCCCATGGTAAAGTGGTAAAGTTCAAGCTTCTCCGATGAAGCTTGCACAGTGTTATGGTACATGAGGTGGAAGCTTGCATTGTGGGTACTGTAGATGTACTATGGTGCTAAAAAAAATAATTAAAAAGCAAAAAGAGAGAGTGTAGGTAGATTGAGCATCTGGAGATTGGGTGCCAATAGGGGTTTGGTGCAGGCCCCCAGTTGAAGGTCCAGTGCAGGAGGAAGTTGGCGGCCCGTGGTGGGAGGGGTTGGGCACAGGGCCTGGCCATAGGCCACAGGTCCTGCGGTCAACACCCCATTGAACATGCCCAAAGGCTGTGCGCGGGGGGGGGCCTTGGCTCCTTATGGACGAGTGGTATGGACGATTGGGTCGCAGGCCCTGTAGCCAACCCCCGCTGCGAATAGCTGAAGGTTGTGTACAGTGCGGGGGCTTGGTGCCCGTGGCCTGTTAGACATAGGGCAGTGAGTGATGTCATGAGTTATGTAATTTATGAGATCATAAGGAGTTCATAGCCCAGTAAACTATAACGTGTGAATTGTAGTGTTTGTTTTTAATGTTATTTTTATCTCATTTCAACACCTAACTATATAGTCACTGTAACCTTTGTTTTTACTAAAAGTAAACATAAATTTGCTTCTAAAAGCACATTGTCCTGCAGATGTGCTCCTTGTGAAAGAGCAGAATGCTGTTACACAGGAAAGTCAGCTGGGGCTGAAGTGGGCTGATCCATTGTGCCATGGTGAATGGTGTGGTAGGCGCAAGAAATATGTGAATGACACAACAACTGATCAACGAATGAAGAGGACTAGCTAAAAACCCCTGTACGCAAATATATAATATATATAATTTTAGTAAACTCAAAAGGTCAGACTTAAAATGTAAGAGCAGTGAAAAATGGGTATTACAGCCAGTCAGCTTGACATCAGTGATAGGGAAATTAATGGAATAATTCCCAGAGTAAGAAATAGTCATACATATTGAGAGAGGTGGTTTACAGGGCCCTTAACTTTGTGAAATTATGATGGGGAAAGTAATGTCAGTCAAATTTAATTGAATTTGATATATGCTGACTATGGGAACAGATCAAGATGGAGTGATTGATTTGATGAAAATGGAAATCAGTAAAAACTTTGATGCTGTCCTAGACAGAAGGGTGAGATATGTGGTACCAAGTACAACAGATAATGGAGGGTTCTGCTGCCAAGAGACATGGTGGAGGCACAATCAGTGACGTAAGCCTAAACAGATTGAGACAAAAGCCTCTGCCTAACCTCTGGCAAGCAGGGAGACAGAATGAAGAGCAGACTGTGAATGCCTCGACAGAGCGTGTCTCTGACCTGCTGCCAAATTCTGTACTATGCTGCATGTGCTATACAGCCTCCTAGAGCCTCCCTAATTTGCCAAAGGAGTTTGGGGATGGACAGATCTTTTTCCATTTCCAAATGCTTTGTTCTTTCATTCCCTCATTCGTCTCAACCTTTTAATACTTACTTTTCACCTCTCTCAGCCCTTCTTGTCTTCCCTTCATTTGTCCAACACTATCCTCACCCTCTACATTTCTGTTTTTCCATTTTCTGCACCCTTCCCTCTTCTCAGATTCACTATCTCTCTCTCTCTTTTCCTTACTAACTAAGCCTAATTCTGTTATCCCACTTTTTGCTTTTCATCATAACTTCACCCCACACTCTTTCAATTTCCAGATGTTTTATCCCCTCTCTCTTTGTCCTTCCTCCATCTTTCTCACCAATATCCCCCCTTTTACCATTGATGTCTATCCCTCATTTGCCCATCCACTTTCCCTACTTTTCATCTCCGTCTTTTCCCTTTCTTCTCTTTCTATCCTTGCTCTGCTTCTCTCCTTTTCCATCACTGCTGTTCCTCCACTCGCCCTCGCCCTCTTCCTCTCATGGGAGTCAAGGCAGAGGTGGAACAGATGCCGAGCTCTATTTGAGAAACACAAAGCGTCTCCCTGAGTGCTTGTTTACCATGCTGCTCATTGCACGCCTCTCCCTCGCTCGGAAAACGAGATTGAATTATTTCTCTGCTCTGTGATCACCACAGCATACTGTATCAGCATGGCGGCGTATGGCGCACAGAATCTTTTATCTCATTTCAAACCCCAGTAAATGGTGCCGCAGCTGCTGGCCAAAAAGCCTACGAGGCCTATGCTTTCCGAGATTTTCCCTATCTAAGCCATTCTAGTCTTGGACAGATGTTTTTTTGTCCAACCTTTGACCTTTCTATGCCTCAAATTGACCTCTGTAGTACCCTGTAATGAAAGCACTCTAGCTAATGGTGTCGTCTAATTTGGTCGCTGTGTGCCCAGTGTGGAGGCCTCACAAGGGCTTGCCGAGTCCATTGTGGAGATGCATGGGCATCCATTCACCCAAAAAAAAGATACTCCAACTGCACTGCACCTTTAAGTGCTGTGCCCTCGGCATGCCTAGCCTGTTGTACTAAATTTGGGACCTTAAACAAGTTTATGTTCGATTTATGTATTGTGTACTTAACAAACTATTGACCAATTATGTTAAAGAATATTTCCAGGCTTTTTTAAATTTATTCTGGTTTTATTTATTAAATCCAAATTAAAGACCCAAGTTAGAGTTTGCGGCCATGGTACTCTGTCGCAAAGATGACAGAGGACCCTGTCAGCCAAACCCTTGGTCCACCTGCCTCATTTAGAGATGGGCGAACTGTAAGAGCTGCATAAACTGAGACACCGGTTGACTCCTCCTCCTACAGCCCGACGGAGTAGGGACTGTCGAAGGAAGGACTTTACACCATGCGCCTTTTTTAGGGTGGACTGGAGAATGTCTTTATTTTCCTGTCCACCACCATCTGGAAAAACCTGGTGGTGAGAGAGAGAAAAAAAGAGAAAACTCCTTTTTTAGGTTGAGCATTCGAGACCTCTTGTATATACTTTAGTATATACTTATATGTGTATGTACTTTGTGGGCTCTGGAGATCAGCCCTAGGACTTGTCTGCTTCCGCTTAGGGACTTTTTTTTCTGTTCAACTGCCTCTATTTAACTGTCTTGATAGAAAACAACCAGTAGAGGTCAGTAAAATACCAGAATTGCTTTCTGCTTAGGGACTTTCTTTTTTTAATTTTTTCTGGCAACTGCCTCTATTTAACTTTCTTGATAGAAAACGACCAGCAGAGGTCAGTAAAATACCAGAATCACTTTAGCATTCTCTAGATTCCAGTCCATAGAAATTGTCTTCCACGAGCACAAGTAGACAATAATATTTTTTTCAAATCTTGTATTTTCAGTGGTATGACCACCGAAGGTCCTGATTTTATATTCAAAACAGAGCTTTAGACTATACCATTTCCCGCTGAAAGGCAATATTTCTCTCCATGTGTTCCCATACGTGTGTCACGCAGTTTGGTGCTTACTTTCCCTCCATGTTAAAGAACAGTAGATTATTCAGCACCCAGGCTAATGTGCTGCATAGCTAAATACATATAAGGTCCCAAAGGCGAGACCGATTGCATTGCAAATGCTTGTGTTTTTTTGGTTTTCTTGAATCCAACTTCCTAGGAGTTGGTTTCAGAAAAACAAAAACATTTGAAAAGTTTGGTGAATGGGTGTCAAAACTAACAGCGGTCATCGACCAACATTTTTGTACATTGGAAGGAACTGCCATGACAGTGGTTCCTTTCAATGTACAAAAATGACAGCTGGGTTGGCGGCCATTTTTTGGGGTAAATTTGATGACCGTAGTCTTTCATGAGTACCATCCATCAAACTTTCAATTTGGCCCTAAGTGTTATCCTAAATAGAAGCTAAATACATTTATCCTTCTTTTGGAATACTTCTTTTGTGATTATAACACAGTAGTGCTCAATCTGTTGCTCGAGGGACCCTAAAATGTTGCTCACCACATGATCTGAACCTCAATCTATTTTACCATTGTTGCACTGGACGAGCGCCTCTTTTATTTTGAAGGGAGATTGAGAAGGGTTTGCTGACTGGTTGTCCTTATTGCTGCTATTTCTCTGACATTTGTTCCTCAGGTCTGAGGTATTATGGCTAGATTCTCTTCTAATGACCGGTTCATTCTCTGAAAGGGAGCTGCAGGCGTCCTGCTAAAGTCCCCACTGGAGTCAAAAGCAGGCGGCATAAAGTGGTTGCAGATGAGCAGAGCACCTCGGCAAAGGCAAACAAGAGTCAGAAAACGTATACTCTGGCCTTCCAGCGTCTGGCAGCAGACCAGACCCTGCCGCTGTACTGCAGTGGCATAGCTAGATCTTTGACCACCCGTGGCGATCCCTGTGTTTGTCGACCCATGGCGGCCGCAGGAAAGAGCGGGGGGGGGGAGGCCCAAAACTCATGTCGCCCGGGGCGGACTACCCCCCCCGCCCCCTCCTTGCTACGACACTACGACACTGCCAGTTTTTCTTCTCTGCTATCTGATCAAGTAATGGAATCCATGGGCTAAATGAACCACCCTCATCACAAAAAAGGCTGACCACAGTAAAGTCCTTAACCTTGTGAACTCTTGCCCAAACTAGCCAGAGTCAAATTAACATCATAAATTGTGCTTACTAAACCATTTTAAAGTTAAGTGTATTTACTGGGAGCCTTATGGAAAACTGTAAAAGTGTGACAGTAGGACATTATGAAAACGTTTAAAAGTGTGCTTTCTGTTTAATTATTGGAGGTTAAAGTGGGCTAATCCGGACAACCTGAAATTGGCAAACTGTGTATATTGTTGGCATTGTGGAAAGCTACAAAATAAACGGGAGAAGTAAGGAAAATTGCAAAGTAATAGCTTGGGTATTTTGGAAGACTGCTAAGTTCGCCAGCTGGTTATTATAGCAAAGTGCATAGTGTTAGCTGGATAAGTACAGAAATGTATGTGTGGTAATTGAGACAGAATGATACATTTCAAAATGTTAACTGAGGCAATGGGAAACTACTCGTGCATTTGGTTTGTTCCCCTTGTTTCTTTTTCGTTTTGGACCCTGCAATTGCTGCTTCTGCCAAGGACGGGGTTAGAAGTGCCCAAATGGCATGGCTACTTGTCAGGATCTGAGGCTGACACTGGAGAAACATAGCATATTAAAAACTAGCCAGCGAAAGTGCCGTTAACCTTGACGGCTGGATCCACGTAATTTGTGGAACTGTTCAGCAATTTATTCCCACAATTGGTTGAATGTCAACATTTTGCAAAGCATCACTCACCCCCAGACAGCTCTGATAGAGAACCTGTAATGAAAAAAAAAATTGGATCATTCAATGGTTGAAACTGCCATTGGATTTCCTAATGGTGCTATTATAGAATTTGCAAAGTTGGCATGTTGAGGGAACTGTGGAAATTATAAGAGTTGAGCATGCTAAAGGTATACTATGGAAGCGTGTAAAGTGACAGGACATTATGGAAAATAGCTGTGCTTGTTAAGACCTGGGTTTAAAGCGGTCATTGACCCAGCCAACATTTTACAGTGTTATTTTCCTAATGTTCTTCAAACTGTAATATCTACTATGCACCTACCCAAAACATTTTTGGAGACAATCACAACTCACTGTAAAGATGCCTTTATATCCTACCACATTTTGATTAATATTAGTTTAAATTGGGAAGGTTAAATTCACTGGGCCTCATTTACACTATTTTGACACATGGCTGTGCAGCAAGCTTTCCTGCTACACTTCAGCGTGTCATAATTATCTACAAGATACGGCACATTCCTGTTCTTCTCCCCTGCACTGGCGCACAAACAGCAGCTGTGTGCCAATGCAGACACCCTTGCATCATGTTGCAAGAGTGCCTGCGTGCGGGGAGGATTGTTTTTGTGCAGGAAGGGATAACTTTCTGCACAAAAACAATCATCGGTGGCATTTTCCATGTCCATTGTGTGATAAAAAGAGGAAAAGATGAGGAGAAATAAAAGTATTTCTCCTGGATTCTGATGCATTGCCAGCTTTACAAAATGTTTTAAATCTGGGAATGTGTCATGTTCCATGGATGTTGTGTGGGAACACGCACAGAAACACCCATGGAATGCCACTTTCACGCAGAGCAATGCGTGAAAGGGGCCCATATTTACAAGGCCGTGAAAAGTCACACAGGGTGACTTTACATGGCTTAGTAAATATTGGCAAACCCATTGTGCTGGCGGTGCATCAAAAAAAGTGACGCACGGGTGGTGCAATGGACTTGTAAATGAGGCCCACTATATTTAATAGCTGTTCCTTAAGAAGAACTGGAATAGGTAAAGCAAGCAGAAGAATATGGATCCTATCCTAGGAAGAAAGCTCTTTCCTTGTACCTCTTGGGTATCCAAAGATATTGGAGAAGACGCCTCACTCACTTTATCGTGACAAACTTCATCATCGGCACCTATCCACACCCTGGTAGGGTGGGACCACCAGGGCGGACTCAGCCAAAGATTGAATGGGAGTTCTTAGATTAAATCCGACTGGATAAGCAGGGATCCAGAAGAGAAATAAAGAGTTAAAAATGCCTACAGGTATACCCAAAGGATTCCTTTATTCATAGAGTTTCTTGGGGTTTTATATTGAATGTAATCGTTCAATTAAACCTCCTGTATGAATGTCAACATGTTTCGGCCCTCGCTAGGCGCCCGTTCAGTTCTGGGGCCTTTGTCAGGGCTATTAAATGTATCCCTGCCTTACTACACATGCATACCATGCACATACGAGAGGTCTAACAGTCACACCTCCCTCGATCTTCTGTCCTTGAGGGTTACCTACGAGACAAGCAGGGCGAGCCAACCCTGTGAAAAACCCCAGGGGAAATCGAGAAAAGCAACCTACAGGACCAAAGCCCAACAGTGAGAGATCCCAAAAGAAGGTCAATTCATGCACTAATACATACCGGAAAAAGCACCTAATCCTTGGGCCTAGCCTGGCCACAACTGAAAGCACATGGAATGCTATAATACCAAACTCCAGAAAAGAAACACAGTACAGAGATGAACTCAAAAGATGAGCAAATCAAAAATGGAACAAAAGAGCAATCCCGAAGTAGGCAACTCCATGCTCAGAAGATGGAGACACCCCAGCAATCATTAACCAGGGAAGGAAAGGATTACTTTGCCTTAGGATCCAAGCTGTATCCCACACATGAGGTCCAACAAGGACGAAATCGTTTTGGGGTTGCTTGTGTTTCCTTCTGGAGAGAACAGTTCTGGATGTACTGTTCCCAAGAGAAGCAGGTCAGTACTGATACGCATAAAGCAGGGCTTTGTCTAGACTGGCACAGTGTTAATAAAGAAACGGGTTGGAATGCTACCCTGAGCGATTGCCAGTAATTACACCTTTTGTGTGACTGAGGGAAGCAAAGGAGGCATAAGAGCCTTGGTGCAGCACTCAAAACAGAACCCTCACAACCTAGAAAACCCTACCCATTAAAGATTAACCCCAGAAGGTCCAAAAACCACATAGGAAAGCCTAGGTCCAGTCAGCTCACCAGTCAAGAAGCACAGCCCTAACACTAAGCCCAACAGAGAGCAAGTGAAGAGCAGAACAAGCATCAGAAACCACCTCACTGCTCAAAACAAGCACAGAAGGTTGCTATGGACACCAAAAAGAATATGAGATGGGATACACATCACACTTCTCACAAGCCCCAAGCCCAGAACCGTGAACAGGAGTATTCCCAAATCCAACTCTCACCGCAGGGAAAAAGTGGAGGCACTTATCTGGCCTATGCAATAGGACACCTGTGCCATACATAGACTAGGAACACTGCAGCCACATGCCCATCAGAAAGCCAGGGAATAGAAGACTAAACATCAAAACCAGTTCCCACAGCTCGAATACACCCACAGAGATCTCATAAGACAACGTGCACATCCTACAAGCACCAATCCCATCAAGAAGCACCCAGGCAAGCCTAGATCCAGCCCACACCCTGGGAAAAAAGGGGGGCACTCACTTTTCCCTTAGAAAATGGTCTCAGTGACACAATACAGGTACAGTCTAATAGGGTGAATGTTAGGGAAGGCACATACGCAATGCTGTCATCTTGGGGTGGCTGTATCCTTATCCATTGAAAGAGGTACATTCAATGGTGCTGGAACAATATTCAGAGTGGGGGTGTTGCCATCAATGCTACATCACTGAACGTATCCGAAAAACCCAAGCATCAGACAAAGAACTATTGTCACAAATGAGCCACGCCCATTCAGCAAGAGCATGGTAAGAGTGTAGGATGTAGCTGGTGTTGTATTTTGGAGCACACTGTCGCAAAAATATTACTAAAGCATGGTGGGTTAGTGCACTGTCATTTACAGACATCACATTTTTCATTGAATGATTTTGCACAGACATGCAGTTTTACTGATAAAACTATGTAGCACACAAACCATAATGTGTAGTATTAACATTTTGTTGTGTTTTAGAAAAAACGACATTGTACAAGTTTCTTCACACTAGCAAGATTATCACATAATTCACTTTACAAAATCCTCACACTTTGCAGTCAGAGAAAGAAAAGTAAACACCAATCTTGTTAAAAAAATAAGCAGCTATTTGTCATTAGATTAGCCTGACATTTAACCTCTGTCTTTCAGCGCATAGCAAATATTACAAGATAGAAACAAAACTTAAAATCATCATTCATGATCATTCACTTTCGGAACTCAGGCTGCAGCATCCTGAGCACCCCTATGTTCAGCATCTATGGGTCCATTGCGTCTGCAAAAAGATTAAATCCAACACCAACATAGTAATGATTAATTTTAAAAATATATATATATATAAATTGAAAGCATATGCCATGAAAAGAATAAGAAAAAAGTAAACCTGCCACCATTTGCTTGCAAATATTAAACTTAAAAAAACATTAATTGATGTTGCAATTTTACTGTGATGTTTTTAAATAGAAAGCTTTAATTTTTTTAAAATATTTACTATTGTCAAGAAGAACTCATCACCTAGCCAAGCACCCAAATTTCAGGCAGTTACAAACTAACTTAAACACTGTACATCAGCAATTATAAAGAGAAACAGGAAATACATCTATCTGGGCACCTGAAGTGAACATAAATAGCCATTTTGTAAAAAATAAAGATTTTGTACAAAAATAAAATGAAAAACCAAACTTTAAAAAGCTTTGTCACTGAAGAGAAAATAACTATGAGCAGAGGTGAAAGGTGTGCACAAGCTTTGTGCAGTCTCACAATGTGAATGGTCCTATTGGTTAAAATAGACATACCCTTTACCCCGTGCTACATGCTGTGTTTGGCTGAAACAAAATGTGTGTGACTGTGTTAGACCCAGTGGTTTCCGGCTGGAAGGGACGCATCGAAGCCAGTCGGAAACCACTTATCTTAATAGGAATAGCACTATACACGTGTCCGATAACCTGTGCTCGCCCTTAGGTAGCTTGTCGCCCAGCAGTCAGGCTTATCCTCAGGGCAAAGTGTAAAGTATTTGCATAACACCACCCTTGCAACACACTGCGTACACCACAAAAAACTCCACACTATATGTATAAAACACTTGTCTTTGTATTACACACACTGAAATCAAAACGAGACACTCATTGTATATACACTTTGCAGTTATATGCAATTGTCGAACTTTCCCATTCGCAGAAAGGTCAAACAGTCACATGTCTTTCACTACACCTCGTGCCCCAGCCCCTCAGTCATTCAACGACACCAGCCAACAATACAAGTTACCCCAAACAGTGGAATGACTTGCCCCAGTATACAGTCAAGAAAGCTCTGAATTGATCTTTCGAAGGAGACTTAAAACCTGGTTATTTGGACTGGCTTAATCTATGAAGTTTAGCGCAGGGGCACTTCGGCTGAAGTAATCAGGTACTCTATAAATAACTTTATTATTATTATTATTTATTATCTGGAGGTCGAAGACAAACTCAGCTCCATGCTCAAGTTCCCCCAACACCCCTCGGACACAACATGCTCTGGAGCGCAAGCTAGCAAAGGTCCCCTTGGTTGCAAGCATGGGTCCCACAGACTCTGCAAGCTTTGCCTGCACTCCTTGAACTCCTCACATCTTGGCACCTTGGTGGCTGCTGATCTTTATGAGCACACTCCTCTGTACAGTGTGATGATGGTGGACGTCAGGACGCTCCTTGTCCCAGACAACAATCACTTCCACCCATTTCCGCCTCACCGCATGTGGTCCTTATGATCTTGTGGAAACGGTAAGATCCTTTGTGTCCCTGGGATCTCGTGGACAGGAGACCAGCTAACCGGCCCTTGGAGAGTACTTCGGGACTTAACTGCAGGCCAGCAACGTCCAGGCAAAATCCACCAAGTGATAGTCCCCTTCCTGGAGCACGACAGGCTCCAGACCACCACAAGTCTGTGGATAATCCAGTTGCAGTCCCTCCTGCTCTAATGATCCCTCATGTCGATGTCCCAGCATCAAACCAGCATAGTACAGTTTCAAATCCAAAAGCGTCTCTAACTGCGGAGGGCAGAACCCCAGTACATATACCCACGATGGCCTTTAAAGATGCAATCAGTTCAAGAGGCCACTTTTGAAATGCACAGGCCCTCTAAATGTTGTCCTGTCTGCCATCCTACCCCAGGAGATTATATCGATATCTTTAGTGGGGCCAAGACTCTGCCCCTTAGAATGCAGGTGCCAATTCCAGCCCCACGTAACTGTCTCGGAAAGGCCCCTCACAGTCAGAAGTCGACTGTTTCCCTTGAGCCCCTTGTTAATGGCCTTCAATCAGGAATGCACAGATGTAGCTCTCCCCCTAGCACCCAAATGTGAATTGGAGATAGGCTGACAGGCACACAGAGCCATGAGCATTGAAAAGTCCACTTTCCCAAAAGTGACATTTCCCTACATGTAATGTCGGATCCTCTCACACCACCGGAGAGGATTCGCCATTACAAACTCATTGATATCAAACCGGATACTGATACCACTCTGCCCATAGGAAATGCTGCTCAATAGCCTTTCCCTACATTCCCCCATGCTAATCCAATAAGAGAAGCAGGTCCGTCATACTGAACACACCACCCAGTGCCATTCACGACCTTTGCATGTAACACACACATGCCCTACCTTTTCCCAAAACTGCATCCTGTCACCAGGGAGAACTCCAATATAGCAAGAGTCATGCAGAGCCTTGGTACATAGTTTTTTTCAATGCCAAACCGTGTAACAGTAACCTGTGCACATAGGCCCCACCACAAGGCAAACCTGTGGCACAATTGATGAGCTACCTCCGTGAATGCACAACCCATGCTCCAGGCCCACGGGGAAGCATTCGAGATACATGCCCTGGCTATATGTCTTACCCCTTGACAAGAGACTTACACTTAACTTGAATCAGCCAATCATGTATATGACGAGTACAACGCTTTTATACTGAATGGCAGTGTGAAATTCGTTCCAAGTCCTAAGGGTAGCATCCAGGGCAGCGGAAAACTGGGAAGAAGAAAAGCAAAAGGCAGAGGGAAAGAACCTTAGAATTGGCTATTTTCAACAGATAGTTCAGCAGGCCAATGGATTAAGCCTGCTGACTAAAAGCCCCTCTAGAGCCCCTTGTATCTAAAGTATACATTTTTGGACAACCATAGTCTGGGGGGGGGGGCACTAAAGCTGTGTTAAAAGCCAGATCTAAATAAAAATGGAGGCAATCATCTTTCTTTAAATAAATTGGGCTCCAACACTACACCTACAGCAGGTACACCCCAGACCCAAGCGTAGCAGGAAGGACATAGTAGAGGATCCACGCCAAGCCCCTAAACCTTGAAGGAAATCCACATCCATTGAAGGAGTCTCTCAGTGATATCAAACACAGGAACCCAGCAAGGAACTATGGAAGGACAGCCAAACACCAGAACAAGCACCAAACAGGTCCTAAAATGCGCAATAGTGAGGCATGTGTGCATGTAGTCCCATCAGCACTCAAACCACAAGCCAGCAGGGACATTGGAAACCAGGGAAAGCAAGAACACACTCCACGGCAGAAGCCAACTAACACCAGTAAGGAAAAAAAATCTCAAACATGGGTACAAAATGTAAGTAGGAACTCCCATACAGACACAGAAACCATATGAAAAATACTTCTCAGGAGAGGCAGGCACAACAGGAGAATTCTGGGTGGAGGTAGTTCTTCATAGGCACACCTGGTGGGTGGGTGCAAGTTCAAACTTGTTATTTTAAGTAAACAGCTACATGCCTGTCCCGAAGATGTGTAGAAAAATTCTTGCAAGGACTGGGATACCATATTAGGACAGGTGGAATTCAATCCACAGAGTCATGCAGAATTCGATGAACAATTTGCTTGACAGGAAGCCTACGGGCATACTTACAAGCCCCTATCACCACCACAACGTCACTTTTAGTGATGTTGTGATGGCGATAGGGGCTTTGCCTTATTTACAAGGCAGCGTTAAGCCACCTAACGTGGCTTAACTCTGCCTTGTAAATAAGGCACCCTTTCATGCTGTACTTAGCGTGAAAGGGGAGGGCAATGGGTGTTGCGGTGGGCGTTCCACCGCAACTCCCATTGATTTTGACGCTGCCACCTATTTACAAGGGTGGTGTAAATAGGAGGCAGTGCCAAAATTAAGACCAGGGAAAACCTGGTCTTAAACAGGCGAAACGAGGAGAAATGCTTTATTTCTCCTCATTTTTGCTGTTTCCATGTGTGCTGCTTTGTGCAGCACACAGAGAAACAACAAAACACCAATTATTGTTTTTGTGCAGGAAGGTCTCCCTTCCTACACATAAACTATCATTAAAAAAATGACATTTTGTAACTTCTATATGTGCTGCATTAAGCAGCACACATAAAAGTTACAAAACGTCATTTAAAGATTGTTTATGTGCAGGAAGGGAGACCTTCCTGCACATAAACAATCTTCCCCTCAACGCAGGCACCATTGCACTATGGTGCAAGGGTGCCTGCTTTGGCGCTAGTCTGCTAAATTTAGAGCCAGCGCAGGGGGAAACGCAGGGCTGCACCATATTCTTGTAAATATGGTGCAGCCCTGCGTTTCTAAAATGACGGAGCGTGTCGTTAGCCTTCTTGGCTTAATGACATGCTTTGCCACTTTGTTGTAAATATGCCCCTAGTTTCTAAAACTACACAGCTAAAAATCTTATTATCCAATTTATATAATATTTAATAAAAATGTTAATAAATACATTTTATATAAGATGTAATAATATAATTAATTTAGCCCATAATGAAGGTAAACGTTTCCAATATGTCAGTAGGTGGGTTCTTTTATTTTGAAAGCATGAAAGCAAGCAAGAGCCAGGTCACCAAGATGGAGACTGGTTGACAATGAGTAGGACAGATCAGAGAGCCTTCTGCTTTCTGCTATGACGTTGTGAGCACAGGAGCCAGAGCTAAAGTTGCCTGCCTGTAATTAATTTCTGGGTAAGCCAAGGTGAAGAGCTTGTAGAGTATGCACAAATCTGCGTTCCCACATTCACTAATGAATTTATGGAGGTGGAGACTGATTGGAGAGAAAATAGTTGCCTTAATGCATACAAATGAGTTGACAAACACGCTCAGATTATGCATAGTGTATGCATCTGCTGCGAATTGGTTGTGCGGGAAATAGCGTAGCCAGGGTGTCATGGGCCTTGGTGCAAGCAAGGAAACGTGTCCCTTTAACTGATGCTGAGGTAGTAAAATACAGCAATTATCGGAGTTCAATGAGTCCCGGTGCCACTGCACTTGCTGCACTAATGGTAGCTAAGCCATGTTGATTAGCGTTGGAAGGGCGGCCATAGAAGCCCTAATAAACTCATGCATTCTTCAGATCTTGCTCAATGCAACCAGTCATGGCCCTAGTAAACAGCAGGACAAGCTATTAAGCAGGTATTGACAATGCCAATAGGTATGGCTTTTAAATGAAAGTGCCTTCCCATTCAACGATGGATTTAGGCATTCATTAAGTCATTATACATGCACTCTGACACACATCTGAGCAGGGATAATTTCTGTCCATCTGTCCATCATGGTAAGTGCAACTTCACCACGTCTTGCCCAGTACTTCCATGTTCAAAGGACTCCTCGTGGGTCATTCAGGTGCTATTCAAGAGTGACTATGGAAGTTGTGTAACTACGGTCAGTAGCTTCCATTGGCTAGTTCAATTCTGAATTAATGACAAAGGTGGAGTGTTTACTTTTATTTATTTGGTTCAAGTCCAGGTACATAGCATGCTCCAGTTCATTTAAGTAGGCGTGAGCTCTCAATGATCTAATGGTAAATGGTCTTGTGATAAACATGTTACTGACTCAAGAGAAAGCTGCTTTCTTTTTTCATACTGCACCCCGCGAGCTTCCCCACAATTCACTGCTAGAATCACAACAGCCAATTTAGAATGTCCAGGACGTTGTGGTATATTGTGGGCCACTTTGGATTAGCCTATTTCAGGATGCACGGGAACGGATGTGCTTTCAGCATTCCAAACATGAAAGGCTGAGTTTGTTTTGGGCTGATTGCATTGGTGACTTGCAAAGGCCACCACTGTAATTGGTGCTCACGCCACTGAGTAAATTTGCTAATTCAAGTTTTGCCTGAGTGACAAAGAAATAATAAGTTTCATCAAGATGCATTCTTTTACAGGAATGTCAAAATACGCATTTAGACTTTACTTTTACTCCTTCATTCCTAGTGCTGTTTGGAGTACCTCATTTTTGTGTCTGAAGGCTAAACCATTAATAAAAAAACTTTGTAAAAACTCTTTTCATTGGTTCGCTTCTTCATGTGTCTTTGATTGGTGAGATTGGATGCTTCGCTCTCTGTATGCATTCCCCAAAAAGTAGAAAATCCATTTAGCGCTCACTGACATACTTGCCAATCGTGGAAAAAGTTCCACCTTTTGATACTGCGGTAGAGAAGGAGGAGGAGGAGCTTTAAAGAGGGCTGAACCTGGAGAATGGGATGGATTTTCGGGTCACTGTACCTGTCTGAAAAGCCATGCCTACCATTTCCAACCGTGGATATAAATGTATGTGATGCCACCTTCCATGTCCGGGTCAAGTTGCCAACCCATCAATGTATTACGACATTGCAGAGACTTTACCAAACCTGCATAAGAGTTTCCAGCTCACCATAGTTACCACTGTGTGACGGTGTCTCTTCACTGTGTTGCGATGTGAAGAGTGCCAAAATCATGTTGCACGTAGTGACATCACGTCAGTTGGCAGGTCTGTGGACGGGTGCGGTCTGGCACAGGGACTGATACAGTGGCGTAGCTAAGCAGGTTGGGGGGGGTCGGTCTCCCACAGGCGGCACTCTTTTTGGGGGCGGCCGAGGTGAGCAAGTCGTGTTTGTCAACTACCACCATCCCCCCGCCAACAAGTTGGCCATCAGCAGCCACCCACCCTCCCTCATCCCCCGGAACAAGTCTCCATCGGCTGAAACCCACCGCCCCTGCTCTTACCTGCACCGGGTGGCAAACTTAGGGGCCACCCCGGATGGCAGTAGTGCTAGCTACGGCACTGGACTGATACAAATGCAGAACTAATTTGCGGTTAGTCCAAATGCCTGGCCTCAACATTCGCAGCACATTGTAGGCCACCACAAAACCCATCTAGAAATTCACCATCCCTTCATGATCACCTCATACTGCCATACTACCATTGCCACCACCACATTAGCATAATAAAGCATTATATTACCACCTCCAATCACTGTACTGCCAAAACCAAACTCACACTGTCACCTGGTTCTACCTAACTGCTGCTTTCCAACACCACAAATCATGCCCCCATTCATCACAGTTTCACCTGGGGCTGAGCATTATAATGTTTTACCATTAAATTAAATGTATTTATATTTTTAACTATTTTAAATTATTTAATTAAACCTTATGCCCTACGAGGTTTCATATTAAGTCCCGGTCTCCATTATTTTTGGAGGGTGCTGTAATATAAGCAGGGCTCGACTGGCCATAGCGGGCGTTTCCCCGATGGGCTGGAAGGGTGAGGGCCGGTTTTCGACCGGTGGGGGCCTGTTTTGCAGCAGTGCTGCAAAATTGGACCCTTGTAACAAAAACGCCGCAGCAGCAATGGTCATGCCAGCAAACCCCCCCAGCCCCACCCCCAATCCCGGGGCCGGTCAGACGTAATTGCCTGGGCTGGTTTGCTAGCCCAGTCCGGCCCTGAATATAAATGACTCGCTATGAGTAATGCTGGGCTTACTCCAACTGGGAGCTGGAGTACATTTACTAGTGTTTTGGGTCCTTTTTGGCTGTAGGAACTTTAGAAGTGAAGTTTATGAAAAGGAATGGGCTTACTCTTTTCTATATGCGTGCACGTCCCTCACTAAGCCCCTCCGTAACTCTCCCTTAACCCTTCTTCCTCCTCCTTTAACCCCTCCCCTTCAGTAATAAGTATTCCCTATTTTTCAGCCACTCCTCCCTGTCCATCCCACATTTACTACTAAAACGTATACTTATGTGTGCGGTGACTTGTTTGGGATGTTTCACAAGATACTATTATAATATTTATGCCCTTCATGCATTATGTCATTCTGGGATTAACAAATAAGCTTTGTAAACCATCTCTTTGTGGCATTACGTCAGCTCAATAGGAATGGCTCCTAATAATCAGAAGTTTGGTATTAGTCATGAATGTAGAGTCAATAGAAGTTACAACATTTCATTTAGGAACCAAATGGCATTCGTGTGAATGGAATTGGTGTAAAGAACCGTTGCATATATTTGTACATAGTTTTGTTGATTGTGGCCTGTAATTTGCCGTCACCATACCTATTAGATGAATAGTGCATGGATTTTTGGAAGAGGAGCATTTCTTTTTAGGAAACAAAAATGAAAATGTGAAGATATGCTCTAGTTGTGCACACGTTGCTGATTTTGGATCATGGAAACCTAGCTTCTTATCCCACTTTAAGGACATAGGACCCAATTTATGTGTCGGCGGTAAGCATACTCTGTCGCAACAGTGACAAAGTATGCTTACCACCAACATAACGGTCCACCCGCTGAATTTACATTCGGGCAGACCTTTAGTTTAAATCCCTCCCATGGCCCTGTGTTGTAGGGGCCGCCAGAGGCAGACCTTTAATTCCAGGCACCTGACTCAGATGGGCGAAATTAGAGGCCGGTTTTCACTGTCAGTCACTGCCAGAAAAAGCATGGCGGTAAGGGGCAGTGAAAACTACTAAATGCTCTCCTCGCCATGGGAGAGGACTACATGGCGAGGGGAGCATTTTTAATATTTTTTTTTCAAAAAGGAAATCCTGCTTAAAGATTTTCTTTTTGAAAATAAAACAGAAAACGGTTTGATGTAGGGCTCCATCATGTTGTTGGAGCCCAGCACCAAACTGCAAAAAGGACTGACTGGAACTGCTGTGATGGCGGTTCTTGGCAATGTTTTAAGAAATGACCAGTCGCGGCTCCTGCAGGGAGTGCTGCGGGGCGGTGGGGGAGGGGCAGGGTGGGGGGTAGTAAATTCCGGCATATGGCCGAACGGAGGTAAGTACATAAATAAATAAATAAAACTAATTACATTGCGCGGGCCCCATCGCCATTTGGCATTGCAGCGCGCGCAATGTAATTCGTTTTATTTATTTATTTTTGTACTTACCTCCGTTCGGCCTTATGCCGGAGTTTACTACCCCCCACCCTGCCCCTCCCTAGCCCCGCCCCACCGCACTGCAGCACTCCCTCCAGGAGCCGCAACTGGAAATGACTCCCTGCTTAGTGGTCATTTCGAATCAAGTGGATGGCACCTATGTCAGGGCAATGGAGTAATTTACTCTGTCCCCCTGGCAGAGAAATGGGCCGTCCTCTTGTTTATAAATCTGTCCCTTAACCAAGTGATGTGCGATTCCATGCAATTCACGTTATCTACCTGTGACTGAATGTACATTTGCGTTCAAAATCAACAGCACAATGCATTGTCTAATACTTTTGCAGTTACTTTGTATTGTATTTGTATCTATATAGCACTTACTACCCCTAATGAGGCAATGGAGTGCTTAATGGCAGGTAGTTTGCTACTCCGTAGCCCAAAGTAAGAGGTTAATGCAGTGCTTATTAATCATTCCTGTCGATATTTTGGTTATTGGGTTATTCTTGTGCTCTAAAGAAACCAGAGAATTTCCTCCATGTGCAAGTGGTGATGTATTAAGTTTATAATGAGCAAATAGGGTAGAGGAGGTTGGATAGTGATGAGAGGTTAAGATATTAAACACAATTATAAATTGTGGTTTATGGGAGCAGGATGGGTAGACAGATTTAAAAGGTTATGGTATTGCAGGAATCATTACTCAGAATGGTGGATCCACGTCCTTCTTTCCTTTCATGGCTATATGTAATGGCATGATATCCAGTGGGGGTAGTTTCATGGTGCACTAGGACCATGTCTTTTCCCAACCAGGTTTCAGTGATGAATAGTATGTCTGGTTTTGTATCTATTAGTAGGTCAAATATGTTGTATTTATTTTTGCTCATTGAACGGGCATTCATAAGCAAACAATTTAGATGTCATAGTTTTCTGTTGTGGAAGCAAGGGTATTCACCTGGGTTATCGTTGGTCTTATTCCTTGGGCTCTTTGTGGATATGTGGTTACTATTGGTTAAGATTTGTTCTTTGTGTGTATGGGAAGGTGAAGAGGTCAGAAGTGCTGCTGGAGTGATGGTGCTGGGATTGCAGTACCCCTTGCCTTCGCTATCCTGCTCAAGTAGTTTTATTACCGATTTGTTGATGTTTTTTATGAGAGGGAGAGTATTAGTCACATTGGGCTTGTTAGGTAGGTGTGGGTGTAAGATTTGTTTCCACTTCCCTTCTATTCTCACCATCACACCATGGTTTCTACAACCAAACCTCATTTGCAACTCATATGACATTACTGTTTTTCCTTGTTGGTGCTACAGTAATGATGTTCTCAATGCAGGTCTCTGCAGCTCTTTGAAACTAAGTCTATGCTGCATCAAAGACCTTGAGAATGTGAAGCTTGCAATAGATCTCCTGACAAAAAAAATGGATTCCTTTTTATAAGCCTAATGTTCTGGTCTTTCTCCTTCTCTGAGCATATCCTGTTAGAACAACTTTAATGACGGGGACAATGTTAACTAGTATGTTCTGATTTTACAATCACACGCTTAATGACTGTGGTTTTTGCTCAATATTTCAATGGTGTATGGCTGTAAAGGATGGTTTAAAACTTAGGGATCACAGTATAATAATACTATTTATTGCTTTCTTTCCTTTCCTTCCTGATCTTTCCTTCCACAATCTTTCCTATATCTTCTTTCCTGGCCTTTTTCTCCTACTTTTTCCTGGCTCAATAATACCCTCCTCTCACTACCTTTCCCCACATTATCTCTCATCATTCTGTAACCTCATTGCTTTTTAATCATTTACTCACTTTTTCTCTCTAACTCTTCCCTCTCAACTCACACCACTTCTGTGCGACTTTACTCCTCATTCCCTTTGTACCTACCTACCTCAGAAACACAAGGTGGATTTATTCTACAAGCTCCGACATGTAATGAATGAACTTATAGATCTGCGGCGGCAGCTGCTATCAGGTCATCTGACACAGGACCAGGTGCGTGAGGTGAAGAGACACATCACTGTGCGACTGGACTGGGGAAATGAGTAAGTATTTTGCTGCAGCTCTTCTATGAAATGTGGAATTACGAAGACTATTTGATTGGTGTAAGGTGATATGGTAAACATGAAATCATTGTGTAATGTTTAATACAGTGAATTTGAAACCACAATGGGGAAAGAGTGAGCTATATTTCAGAATAACATATCTTTGGGGCCAATCAACAAAGGAACCGATTTTCAAAGGTAAATATACATGTGTAGATTTACTCATGTGTATATTTTCTCTCACACCTTGGTGTAACTCCATACTGTTTTGCTATTCAGAATTTCTGAGTGCATATTTACCACTAGGTGTAGACTTACTTTAAAAAAGATTAATATTAAAAATACTTTAATGTATAAAATAAATATTAATTAATTAACTAATAAATAAAATGTTATAGCACATTAACAATCATATATAATGTGAATTAATACATGAATTCGGTATTTTAATATGAGTTATAATAATAATAATTTTTAAATAAAACAAAATACCCACACATTTTTATTTGTATTTAATATTTCATACATTTTGTTAAAATGTAGGTGTTTAATTAATTTAAATGTGTTTAACACTTTTACATTTTTAATAAAAGTTCAAACTTTAATTGCTTTTTAATTAAGTGTATTTTTACATTTAAAATAAAAAATAAGAATAATACATATATAATTTAAATGTCAAACTAATTTAATTTAGTTATGGGGTGTTATTGTATTGCCCCTCTCCCTGCCTCCATATGTTTGTATAGGAGTATGTTGGAAGACCTGTGAGTGTCTGTGTGATTCACTGATAGAATATCGACGCCCAAAATATCCCCATACACAAATATCGAGTGATAAATATCGATATCAAAAATATTGACATCCTATATTTATAATGGTAAGTATAAAAATATCGAAAAAAATATTGATGTAAAAAATATAGATGTACAAAATAGCGATTTTTTATACATACACAAAATAATGTTAAATATATTAAATAATAAAATTAACTTTAAAAAAATTATTTGGATTTAATATACATTTTAACAAATAAAAGAAATACATTTAATTAAAAAAATTTAAACATACATATATAAAATGTAATTTATATATATATATATTTACTTTAAAACAATTAATAAACTATTAATTTTAATTTATTTTTCAATTTTATGAATATATAAAAATTACAAATAAATATATATATATATTCATACACCTATAACACAAAATCTAATAAAAAATAACATTATATTATAAATTAAAATATTAAATAGTCTTTAAACTTAAATTTTGCACTCCATTGAGTGCAACAGTAGGGAAAGTGTCGGATAGCAAAGGGGTAAAAATAACTATTCCCACTCCAGTCAGTGCAACAGTAGGGAAAATGTTGGATAGCGAAGGAGTAAAAAATAATATTCCCACTCCAGTGAGTGCAACAGTAGGGAAAGTGTTGGTTAGGGGAGGGGTAGAAATTATTATTCTCACTCCAGTGAGTGCAACAGTAGGGAAAGTGTTGGATAACGGAGGGGTAAAACTCACTATTCACACACCAGTGAGTGCAACAGTAGGGAAAATGTTGGATAGCGGAGGAGTAAAAATTACTATTCCCACTCCAGTGAGTGCAACAGTAGAGAAAGTGTTGGATAGCGGAGGGGTAAAACATAATATTCCCACTCCAGTGAGTGCAACTGTAGAGAAAATGTTGGCTAGCGGAGGGGTAAAAATTACTATTCCCACTCCAGTGAGTGCAACAGTAGGGAAGTGTTGGATAGCGGAGAGGTAAAACTTACTATTCCCACTCCAGTGAGTGCAACAGTAGGGAAAGTGTTGGATAGCGAAGGGGTAAAAATTACTATTCCCACTAGAGTGAGTGCAACAGTAGGGAAAGTGTTGGATAGCAGAGAATAGAAATTAATATTCCCACGCCAGTGAGTGCAAAAGTAGGGAAAGTGTTGGATAGCGGAGGGGTAAAAATGACTATTCCCACTCCAGTGAGTGCAACAGTAGGGAAAGTGTTGGATAGCAGAGGGGTAAAAATTAATATTCCCATTGAAGTCAGTTCAAAATTAAAAACAAACAAAATATCAACTACAACACAAAAGATTTTAAAAAACAAAAAAAGAAAACATATATAAAAATATTAAAAATTTACAGAAGATAGAAACATATTATAATGTTAAAAAGATCTACCAAATACATAGAATTTTTTTTTAAAGAAATGTAAAAATAATTTACAAATAACTATTTTTAATAGAAATTATTTATAATCAAAAACATTAATTATTACATAAATTTAATCTTTTTTATTTCCTACCCTATAACACCACACAATTCACTACACACATCTAAATAAAATAAAAATGTACCTCCATAATTAACATAATTAATTATCAATTAAATAAATATTATTCGTTAAAAAACAAATTAAAACAGATAAAAATTAATTTACCCCCAAACATTATCCCTATAAAACCAAAACCCACACACAAAATGAAAATAAACAATTACCATAAATATTTATGAATTGATGAATTAATATTAATGAACAACTAATTATTAATTAATGAAACAGAAATTACTTTCCACGCTCTACCCCAATAAACACCACAACCTACACCTAAAAATCATTACACAATTTCCATAACTAATTTTACATTAAAAAATTAATATCAATTAAAAACAACTTATTAATTAATTTAAAAGAATTTACTTCCCACCCTTTACCACTATAAACCCCACAACTCACATCTTAAATTAATTTTACAATAGCCATATTTAAATTGTAATTCATAAATTAGCATTAATTAACAAATAATAATTAATTAATTATAAATAAATTCCTTCCCACCCTATTCCCCTATAAACAGCAACACCCGCTCCTAAAAAAATAACACAGTTAACATAATTAATTACCAATTAATTAATTAATAATAAACAAACAATTAATAAATAATAAATAATAAATTAATTCCCACAGTTAACACTATAAATATAAATTAAATAAATATTAATAAATAAAAAATATGAATACATTTATTATAATTAAATTACTTCCCACCCTATCCCCCTATAAACCCACAACCCACTCCTAAAAAATTGACACAATTAACATAATTGCCAATTAATTAATTAATAATAATTAACCAATGAATAAATAATTAATAATTAATTAATTCCCACAATTAACACTATAAAATCTAAATTAAATAAATACTAATAAATAAAAAATAATAATTAATTTATTGTAATTAAATTACTTCCCACCCTATTCCCCTATAAACCCACAACCCACTACAGAACAAAAAAACTCAAAATGTAATTAAAATAAAATTAATAACTACTAAACATTTAACACATATATTAAAAAACAAAAGCAATACTTATACAAAAAAATTGTTCACATACTTTTAAAATACATACTAAAATACATAACTCTAATTAAAACATCGATATTTTAAACAACTATATTATTGCAAACGATATTAATGGCTTCGATATTTTCAAAAACGATGTTTCTTACCTCCAAGTCGATATTCTTGACCATGATATTCTTGATGTCGATATTTCTGCATCACAATATTTCCAACTTGATATTTGTGTATGTCGACATTTCAATCTCGATATTCTGTTGGTGCACCTGTCTGTGTATGGTGCTTGTCTTACTCCAAGGCTGGATTGGAATACATTTGAATCTGTTTTTACCCTTTATGCTCTAGTAACTTTAGAAGTGAAGTTTGTGAATTGTAATGGTGTTACTCTTTTGAGGATGTGTGTTTGTATTAGCCTGTTTTTCTCTAAACCCTTTGGTAGTTATTCTCCATTTGCCACCACTCCATCTGGCCCTCCCACATTTACTACAAAATAGTATACTTACGTGTAGAGAGATCTCTGCCACCAGAGCAGGGATCTATGCACAGACAAGACAGGAGAGACGGAAGTGGAGCTCTCAGCCCATAGGAATGTGAAATGCATGTTTAAGTATGTAATTCAGAAGTAACCATTGAGTAAAGTAGCAAGTCAGTAGAATTACTTGAGTACTAGTTTATTTACTACGAAAAATGCAGTTTGTGAATCAGACCGGTAAACTGTTTTGAGAACACAAAGGGCCCGATTCTGATGCGGGTTGGAAAAGCTTCCCGACTGAGGGCCTGATTCTGATGCGGTTAGGAAGGCCTCCTAATGGCATTTGCTCATTCCAAATCAGATCGGGAACGTGTCTTCCCGACCCAGGGCCCAATTATGATGCGGTTAGGAACATATGCTCCCATTGAAGTCAATGGGAGTCCAACCAAATCGTATCTGGAAGCATCCGGATGAATCGTACTCCGTTGGTCGGACTCTCCCGATCCGAGTGGGTCGGAAACCATTTCCAAACCGATTCGGTCGAGAAGCTTTCCAACCCACATCAGAATCAGGCCCAAAGTGGTAATAAAGAGTACATGGTCATAAATCCTTTGTTAATTTGCCCTGAAATGTATAGTCTCCCTATTAATAATAGTTCAAAGAGGGCGCAGTCCTTTTTATTTTTACTAATTGTATATGAATATTCCCATTTTAGATATTTTGGGCCCATTCACTAAGGGTTTTGAGAGTACTACAGGAATACTAATTTGTATATTCCTTAATGCATTTTTAACAGGCCCATTTGTCCTGTAAGTATGGAAAATGTGGTGATGTTGAAAATCACTTTTAGTTATATTCGAGTGATGTGGGGACATCTCTGTTTAGTAGATATGCTGTGACAAAATGAGGAAGTGTTTGTGTTAGGTGTATTTGACGTCTTGACTGTAATTTCTTTGTGGTTTGCTAATGTAGGTATTTTCCAAGATTATACTTTACTTGATCTTATGTTTCTACTTGCTACCACTCTCTGCTAAACACATACATGCTAGTACACTTGGGGGCACATTACGATGACAAGCGGACAAAGTCCGCCCGCCACCATAGCGGTGAATGGGACCGTCCGCGATAGGAGCGGCGGTCCCGCCGCGAGTTTTAGGATGCCACCGCCACGGTGGCGGTGGCATCCCCTATTCCCAACATTGTGGCGGGCGGTGTTCACAGCAGTGCCCGCCACAATGCTGGGAATGCACGTCGTGCATTGGCATGCACAAGGTGACAGGCACCGCGCGGTGCCTGCCACCTTGTCCATGCCAATGCAGGGGGGTACCATAGGTACCCCCCATGTGCACCCCCCAACACTCTAGGGGCCCGCAACGGGCCCCCAATAGCGAAGACCGTATGCCTTTCCATGGCGGCATTGCCGCCATGGAAAGGCTGCTCTCTGCATCCATCCTAATATGGATGGCGGTGTCTTGCAGACACCGCCACCATATTTCTGCCCTTTTCTGCCCGGTCACCTGTGTGACCGGCGGAAAACCGGCGGACGGTCTCTCCGTCCGCCGGGCTCCCCCCCGCCATCGTAATGTGGCGGGGGGAAATGGCATGCAGGCTGAGGGGAATGGCGGGCGGATCGCCACCGCCATACGGGCGGTGGCGATCCGCCAGTCATCGTAATGACCCCCTCAGTTTCTCTCCGCTTGTCTGAACATTTTACAGTTTAAGGAGCAGTTAATCAACTTTAATCTGTAATAGAGAAGTTTAGCAGTCCTATGTCAAATGTTAGCAATTTGTGCAGGCTTAACAGCCAAAGCTAGTACAACAATGTGAAGTGATTTCTCCAGGGCATGACTGGAAACCAAATGCAGCCCTGGCAAATTTTGTCGGACCAGCCCTATACTACATGTAGTGAGCAAAGCAAGCGAGCCTGACCACTGCACGGGGAGTTTGGGGGAAGGGTGGGGTGTTTCCTCGCCCAAAATTAAAAAAAATAATAATTGCAAATATGGTGCACTTTACAACACATTTTTCCTTATAGAACTTTGTCCAGTCATTGAATGTATGGATGGAGATTGGTGACAGGGCTTTATGACCCATTAATGACTTTAGCAATTATATTTTACGTTGTGTTTGTGCACTGGTGAGTGGGGTAAAAAGGTACTTCCCTCTGCTTAATCTCAATACGAAGCTTCACTAACACAAATGATGCATGCCGTGCCCAATTACTTTGGCTCACATCCACAGTAGGAACCACAGGAGTAACAATAACAACTGTCATAACAGTGACCACAGCTGCTGCAACACTGATGACCACAGTTATGACTACAACTGTCACCAAGGCAGGAATATCAAGAGCCAGTACACCTGAAATCACAGCATGAATAATAGCAGTAACCACTGCTGCAACCCCAGCAGGGACCACATTAGCAACTACAGCTTCTCCCATAGCATGGACAGCATTAGTGAAAACAGCTGACAGCAAGGAAAAGGCAAAATCAGTGACCACAGTTGTAATGACAGTAAGAACAACAGCAACATCATCAGACCCCAGCAGTGACAATGGCTGCCAACGCAGCAGCATCAACAACAGCACTACAGCACACCTACAGTGGTAATGACAGTTACAAGCACAGTAACAGCAACAGATACAAGCAAAGCGGGAGCCTCACAATTGATCACATCTTCAAAGACACCAGGGACCACCGAAGTTACCAAAGGAATTAGGTAGTGACCACAGCTGTAACTGCAGCAAGGACCACAGTATGATGCTGCTACCACAGCGGCAGCATAATCAGCAACCATAATAGCTTCAAACATGGTAAGCACCATAGCAGCAACAAGAGGAGCCACAACAGCTATGACCATAGTTACTACTATGTAGCAGCAACAACTGCAAGTTAGGGACAACAGCAGTGATGGCAGCTTCCACCCCAGCTATAACCACAGCAGTAGCCTTTGCTGCACAGCTGCCATTAGAACAGTAAGATCAGCAGCAGCAGCCACAGCTATAGCAGCAGGGTCTACATCAACAGCTACAGCTGCCATAACAGCAGTGACCACACCAGCAACAGCAGCTGTCATCACAGCAGCGGAAACCAGTCAACCTTTGACTGAGGTTTTTGAGGAAGTACGTATGGGTGCAATTAGGGGGTTATCTGACAAGTCTACAGGGATAAGACCCTTTGTATTAAGAGTACTCTTCTCTGTAATTGTGAGTTTCAACATAGAGCCTTTCTGGTGGACAGGGGCTTTGAACAGTTTCTTAAGGTCATTTTGTAAAAGCAATGAAGATAATCGGTAAACTGCTGAGTCATGGAGGTACCCTCATTGTACATCAAAGTTCTCTAGGTAAGATGTTGTTAAAGGTATCAATCACTCTTTTTGTTTCCTGAGCTGTATTTTAGTGGACAAACACAATGTTGCCTGTGGTGAATTAAATTTAATTAGGTGGTGAAAGTAAGTGGGATTTGGTTGATGCATTCTCAAAGGTTATTAATCCTAAAGGTATGTGTTGTCATAAGAGATTTTCTCCTTTTGAAACTTTTGCTTTGGATTGGATGTTTGTGACTGATTGGCACTCCACCACCCGTTCTACCTTCATGGGCCGATGGAATATTGAGTTTAAAGGGTAGAAGTTCTTGCTGAGAAGATCGAATCAGCCATATCTCTGTGAGGAACAATATGCCAAGATTGAGGAAGGATTTCAGATGTAAGGTTTTCAACTTATGCTTGGCTGCTGACCTGCTGCCATGTAGGAGGCAGTGCTTAATTTGAGTCGGTGGTTTCTGGTGCTCTGCACCTGCACTTAATTGTCAACACCACACTTATGACAGTCTGCCACATGGTGGCACTGCTCACCTAATTTAGAGATGAGCAGAACAACGGTTGTTTATGAATTCAATATACATTAAAAATAAATAATACCTGCCTCCCCAGCCATTCCTTTAGCTTTGGGGACCTGAAATAATCTGAACTGTCGCACTTGCAGGTATGAGAGATGGTTAGTAGTTGCTTAGGCAGTGATGACAGGGGCGATGGGTGGTGCAAGCTGCAGTGGCCTTCTGGTCAGAGCCCTGGCACCTATTATTTTACAAATAAAGCACTGGTATTTTACAAATAAAGCACTGGCAGGAGGCAGTCAAAGTTCATAAAGAGCGTGCTGAAGTCAGGTGTTGGGATGGTCGGGATTACTCAAATCAGTCAGTAGCTTTGTGCTCCCTAATATTTGGCCTCTTGTTTTCTGATGCTCGAATGTATACTGTACAAGAGAAATCTTTATGGGGATGTGAAGTTAAAGAATTCTTTCAGAGCTGTGAAGAAGAAGTTATTCCTCACTTTCTTTCTTTGAACGAAAGGAAGAACTTCTGACGTTGCGAGGTCCTTTCTTAATAGAGGATGTGATACTGTGAGGACTATTCTGGAATCAAGTACATTAATCTTATGAGGCTAGATCATAAGTGTAGGAACATTATGGAAAAATGGTTGTATGGAAAACATAAAAGAAGCAAGCCAACCTTCTAAAATGCGATGCTTTATTTATTTATTTTTAAATATGTCTTTATTGGCATTTTGTCAAATTGTTACAACAGTGATCAGGGATACATGTATATGATTACATTTGTGTCAACACATGAGTCAGCAGACAATCACAGAAATGTAACGTCAGGTTACAAAGCAATATGGAGAGGCGTATGGAGTGGTTACACACAACAGTTCCTGGGTTTAATGTCAACCTCTGTGTCGTGGGGGTGTGCGAAAACAATACATTCTTCAGAGTAATGGCATCCAATCATATCTATTTTACATTGATGAACAAAACTATACAGTGCAACAACAAGTTGAAAAACAAATCGGGACCCTGGGAGGGAGGGTAAAGGGTCTGAATGTGGCGCCTCTTGTACTAGCAAGTGGTGAAAGATTCATGTTGAGGGGAGGTGTCAAGGGGGTATCGATGTACTGTCTCGTAGAGATTTGCGCTTTCCGCCCTGTCTGTCTTCAGAGCGACCATGGGCGAGGACCAGCACTACATGTGCGGGGACAGCGAAATTCTGTGTCAGCGGGTCTCCTGGGTACTATGCCCTAGCGGTCACCTCCCCTGAGCTTAGTGGGTGGGGGTAGCAACATCACAGGACTTGACAGGAATCAGAAGCTCAGGAGGGATTGTCAAGTTTGTCCTGCAGCCTAAGTATGTAAGTGTCCCAAAGGGTGTCAGCACCCCTCTCTCCTCGTGTCGGTGTGTCACGTGCCATTGCGTCAGCTTCGGCAATCTCCCATTTAAGCACAACCCAGAGCTAACAGTCCATCATAGGTGGTTGCACTGCCTTCCAGTACATGGCGATCATTCTCTTGAAAAGGGCCATAGCAAGGTCAGCGAGCTTGAGGTAGTGCTTAGTTCTCTTTGTGCATCTTGTAATCCCAAGAATGCACAATAGAGGGTCAGGTGTCAGCTGCACATCAATCTCCTCGGACATATGTTCCATACCTGCACCCACCACCAAGCCACCGGAGGACAGTCCCATACCATGTGGAGGAAAGTTGCATCCTGGTGACCACAGCAGGAGCACACTGGGGCCACCCCGGGAACATCTTATGCCTATGGTGCACTGTAAGATATGTGTGGTGGAGATAATTGAATTGGGTGAGGTTTAGTCGGGTATTGCGAAACACCCGTTTAACCTGCTCAAGTGCCATTTCCCATTGCTTAGTAGACAAGTCTGTCCCCAGGTATGTGTCCCAGCAGTGCTTACTCCGTAATGCAAGCCCTGTGTCCACAGCATGCAGCGCTGCATATAGCAGAGTAACAGCTTTATTGACCAGCCCATGTGTCAGTTCACACTGCAGTCAATAATGCAGCGCTGGGGCCTCCTGACTCACCAGCCAGGCATTCCTAATCTCTAGTACAATAGCATTGTTGGCCAGCTCCCAAATCGGTGACAGCCTGCAAATCCTGAAAGGAGCACAGAGCACCATCGTGGTACAAGTTACCCAAGTCGGACAAACCCATCTCCCGACAAGGCCTCGGGTCATGGGCTTCCAATAACGCCTTCATCCTAGGCATGCTCCAGAACGGTAACTGCGGGGCATAAGGCGGTATTCCTCGCTGTGGCTGGATATATCTATTCCAGCAAACCTTTGCAATGTGTGCCAGTCTGCTCAGTCCTCTGCCTGGGTCTCTGAGCATCATCAGCAGCCACTCCAACAATCTGAAATCCCCCAGTCCTCCTACCCCCCACAACTTGCTCTCGCCCACCGCGTCCCCCGTCTGCCAACGCATAGGTCACTGCAGCTGTGACGCAGCAAAATAGAGTTTGAGATAAGGCACTCCCAGGCCACGTTCCATGAGGGGACGCTGGAGTACCCGAATAGATACTTGCTTGCACGCCCCACCCCATACGAGGTCCGACAGTAATCTCCACAGGTCTCCAAAGAAGGTCCTAGTGGGGATCACAGGCACCATTGCGAAGAAGCCACAGGAGTGCTATCATTTTGGCTATAGCAGCCCAGCCCATAGGCGAGAGGGGAAGGCGCGTCCAGAAATCCAAGGACTGCCGCACTGATGCTAGGGTCTGATCATGGTTTCCGTTTAGGGGGTCCCTGTCCAAGTGGTACACATTGACCCAGAGGTACCGAAATGTCTCGAACTTCCAAGGCAGACAGTCAGGATCTGCCTCCACAGTCGCGGGTGCCCCGCTTGCTGCAGAGAGGAATACACAGGACTTCCTCCAATTAACCCGCAGGCCCGCCATGTCTCCAAAGTAATCTAAAAGAGCAAAGAGTGCTGGCAGCACTCTCCCAGGGTCTCACAGGTAAATCAGGACATCACTGGCATATAGTGATACTATATGCCAGTGGGGCCCTACCACCACAACCCACTCCGGGCCCCTGGCCCGCAGTTGAGCGGACAGGGTTTCCAAACCTAAGGCAAAAATTACAGGGTAAAGGGAGCAACTCAGCCGTGCACCCCTACTGATGTCAAACTGTCGAGATATTTGATGGCCTATCCGCACCCTAGTTGACCTATATTCCTTTTCTAAATAGCCAAGACCATTTATCTTTTGGGTATCCGTATAGTGAAATATCATTGGAAAAGAAATAGAGAAGATATCTATATAAAATAATGAAATGAAACAGTGATTCTTATACACTGCTGTGATTTATGGAATGCTTTATTATTATAGATGAATTGATTGTTTTGATGATATTCTTCCTTCTTTCCTCCACTGTCGGATCCCTATTATGTTGTCTAAATTGTTAATCAAAAAATTTTTTACTCTGCATTTTGTATGTTTGGTGAATGAATGGTATGGTATGGAGTGAGTATGCTGTGGTTTAGGTATGAGTGTGCTGGGGTATATCAATGATATTGACTAGATTTGTTTTATTTTTCAATTTTGTATATTTCTGTTAAATAATTCTTCAGAATATTCTTAACTGAAAAAAATCTCTTTTGTTCTTTTTGAAAATGAAAAAGAATAAATAAAAGATACAAAATAAAAAATAATGGTCATTTAATCAGCTTTGTCATTTCTAAATGATTTTACTATAGACATGAAAAGTTTCTTTCTTATGGGGCACATGTAAGCATTTTGGCTATTTAGAAAAGGAATATAGGTCAGCTAGAGGTTGTTTTGTACACACATGGTTCTTTCCCCTCCTCTAGGACCTAAAATTAAAATTAGGGGAACCCCTTTTTTCTCCTTTATTGACTATCCGCACCCTAGCCCAGGGTTCTGTGTAGAGCAATGTCACCCATTTCAGAAACTCTGAACCCATCCCCAGGGCGTCAATGACATGCACCAAATACGATCACCCAAGGGTGTCGAAGGCTTTTTCAAAATTCAAGGAGAACGCCACTGGGAGGCCAGCTGATCCCTCTATTCCTCCCATGACGTGGCACAGTTGTTGCGTATTGTAATGGGTGGCTCTGTTGGGGATAAACCTGCATTGTTCAGGGTGGACCAACAACTGGAGCAATGGGAGCAATCGATTTTCCCACACTTTACTCAGGATTACATAGTCAATGTTCAGCATTGACAACGGACAATAGGAGCCAACCTTCAGAGGGTCTCTGCTGGGTTTGGGTAACACCACCATGAGGGCCTCTCATAGAGACTCAGGCAGCCTCCCCTGCTGGTGTGCATCACAAGCAACTTAGGAGTAAGGGTAGCCTTAAGCATTACATAATATTCCACTGGGAACCCATCTGTTCCCAGTGGAATACCCATCTTATTACGGGCCATCTAGCGTATTGCTATCTGTAGTCCCTCAAGCTGTAAGGGCTGCTCAGTTTCCTGGAAGCGATGGGGCTCAAGGCGGGGAAGGGCAGTCCCAGCAATATAAAACCGGAGGTTGTCCTGAGGAGGGTCGGGGGGGTGGCGGGAGAATAAAACATCTCGTAACATTGTCCAAAGGCCTTTCATATATCCGCCTGGGACTCAGTACCGCACCAGTGGGAGTGCAAATCGCTAAAATAACAGTTGTGCAGTAGCCATGCCAGCGTATGGCCAAGCTTGTAAATACAATGCCTTATTTGACCTGGCGGTACATCTTAAATATTTCAACTTTCATGCTGACACAGTGGTTCATCTGAATTTGTCCAAGTCAGGTCTTTAGAAAAATTGTACTTATCAATGTGTACAATTATTTTATCACTTTATGGAAGGCCTTGGTCAGAAACCCACCCTTTAAATGGAAATGATCATAATTCTTTGTAAGCTCATGGGTATCCCTTCTGTTAGATATACAGTTGTGAGCAGGGCTTAATTTGTGCAAGTGGTTTAAGGTGCCCACGTGCACTCATGTTTGGGAACTAGGACGCTGACTTTCTTGCAGTGGCAGTATGCGACTCCATGACATTGTCGGGTAGCTCACACACCGCGTTGTTGAGTCCCATCATGTAACCCCACCCACCAGGAATGTCCCCAAGATAAGATGGCCTATAGTAAAGTCATTCTTGCCCTTTCAGGATTGTTGACATTTCATGGATAATACCTTCCACTGGCTGCTCTTTTCCCCAAAGCCTGTCTATTTTTAATGCAATGACGTGTGTTTGTGATTTTTGCTTATGCTTCTTGCAGACATACAGATCTTTCTGTTGGTGTGTATCCATACTGGAACCGGTCCTTTGCACCTGTGTGTAGTTTTAGCCTCTGTTCTCGTCAGACGTGCCTGCGCAAACAGCGGTGGGACCTCATTCCCACCCATGGTCCTTTGTAATGCACCGAAGGAACTTCAAACATTTGGAAATTGTTTGGCAATGCAGATGTCTTAAATGGGTGTCGCTCCTTGTCTTAACCAGTGTACTCCAGGTACGTCCCGGGAGCCGCAGGCGGCCCTCCTGACTTTTAAATGCGGCCCTCGGTGAACAGCAGCACTGGGCTGCTGTTTCTCGACTCATCACAAACGTTGAGAAATATGTTAAATAAAGAGGCACACTTTTATTTGCAGCTTTACTGAAGTTAAAGGAAGTAATTAAGGTGTGGTTCACCTTTAAATTTAGGAACATCTTCATTTTTAAAGATATGTTGCAACTGTAAAAATATAACAGTCTCTTCAAAATTAAAAAAAGTGTATTTTCATTAACATCAGAGTATAGCAGTGCATTGAGAATCTTTTTTCTTTAAAGTGATAGTTTAAAAGATGAACTTAGAAACATTCATGCTTCCCCTCTACCCTGGCAACACTGTAACTAGGAGGCAAGTCAGTTATTATGTTTACCATCTGAGTGGTCAGGGTTCCTTTTATACTTGGGTGACATTATAGTTTAGCAAATAAACTGCAAGAGTAGGTTTTATACAGTGCGCATCGCGAAGTTATGTATTTCGAGGTCCTTTTACATGTGATAATGAAGAAAAAGAAGGTAAAGTGAAATAAAACAATTGTCTAGGATCTCACATTTTGGTCAAGTGGGGAAGCCGGGATTGATCCCAGGTTTTCTTGCTTCATTATGTACAATTCAGCCTTTATATGTACACGCTTTGCTTCCCCTATGCCCACTTGACACCCCCACCTGCCATCAATGCGGCCCTTGATCACACTACAGGCAAACTTTTTAGCCCCCTGGAAAATGTTTGAGAGTACCCAGATCTCAGGGTTGCCGGCATCGGAGGCTGCTGGGCTTGTTTCTGGCAAATCCGAAATGGTTGTGCATCTTGTTTTCATTTCATTGGCAAGACAGGCATGGCGTTCAGGGACTGTTTTTCACATAGGAGCAGATACACCTTCGCAGTTACATATAATAAAGTGCAAAGAAGCCTTGAGGGCATGCAGTGATGCAGGGCTCGTTTCCAGCTTTCACTTTTATTGCAAGGCTCAATGGACTGCCCTCTGGAAAAGAAAACAGGGATTTGTGGCTGTATTGGAGTCCACCTCCATTTTCAGATGGGCCTGTATTTGGTGTTGGTGTTTTTCAATCGAATTCTGGTGCTATTTGCAGTAGTCATGTGCCCCTTTGGCATACACAGATTGGTTTCCTTTATATGCAGGATCAATTGTCTGGTGGTGATTTATTACAGTTGTTTGGAAGGATGACGTCACTCGGTTTTGCTTGTTTCATTGAAAGTCAGGAGATGAGGTGCTGGTCGGTTCACCAGGATTCGAGCATGTGACGTTTCGATTCTGCACGTATGAGCTTGAAACTGACTGCTGTACCATCTGGGTCTTGAACTCTTTATTTACCGTTGGCCACAGTTACAGTGATAGATTCTATGTAGGGCTTGCATTTGACCACAACAACAGTTGACTCCTCCTTACATAGTGGTAACACTTGTCTGACAATTGAGACCAATGACAGTGTCTGTGGCACGCATATTGGATGTGGGTGGTTCCTTTTGTAGAAGTGAGCAGTTGTCTCCTCTGAAGCACTTTCTGCATCGACACTTATTTATTTATTTTACTTTTTTTTACAATTTATGCATACCAGGCTTGATGGGTGAAAATCAGCCTATTCATTTAGCAAGCAGTGAAACTTTAATCAGATTCCAGTGCTGATTCATAAGCAGGCAAATCAGGTAATTCTCAAGACCCCCCCCCCCTTTTTTTCCCTGGATATCATATCCTTTGCATCCACACTGCTTGGAAGTGCATTCACAACTTGTCTTTTTTACACAATGATTGTAACCTCTGAAGTTCATGTTTTCAAACACTTTAAATGCTCCACTTGCCAATACTCATTTTATCAACCTAGGAAGGCTGAAAGGCTAGTTTGGACATAGCGGGGATTCAATTCTATGCTATGTAGACCAAAACCAGACCTATGCAGATGGTGATTTCACCAACTGAGCTATCTTACTATCATGCATATCTTTTGGAGACTCAGGGGCCAATTCCGATTCAGGCCGGAAATCTCTCCGACCGAGCCGGACCCGGAGAGATTTCCGACCGAATCGGACCCTGGCAGTCCGACCGAACGAGTACGATGCGCACGCATGCAATCGGACTTGAGTCGGTCGGACTCCCATTGAGTCAATGGGAGCCGGACGTACAACGCGTACGCGGGCTCCCATTGACCCAATGGGTGCGAGGCGCACAAGGGTGCCCCCTACAGCGGGTACGCCTCGAAGCGACTCGTGGCGTACATGCACAGGTAGGGGGTACCCATGGGTCCCCCCTGTGTGCGACTCGCGTGGCTACGCGTACAGGGGGGTCCGACACGGACCCCCAAAGTGCGGCTCCGACTGCTCTTTCGAGCCGGACGGCGCGAGTCGGTCGGACTGCTCGCGGCGTGCATCGTACTTGCCCGGCCAGGGAACGTCTCCATCGCGCGGTGCGCGTCGTGTCCGTGCGAGTCAGTCGGAGCGCTTCGGACCCGTGAACAAGTCGGTCGGCGATTTCGCGTGCGCTCGCATCGTACTCGCTCGGCCGGACGCACGTACGAATCAGTCGGGAAAGAGGGCTCCGAATTGGATCCGGTTAAGCCGAATCCGATTCGGTGCCCTACCGGCCGAGATCGGAATCGGCCCCTCAGTACCTGTAAAGGTCTTTCTACTGCCCCAAGCAAGTGGCTCATCTTTGTTGTTACCTTCCATAGACTGGTATAGCTGCAGGTGGCACAGAAATCTACTTCTTGCTGTGATGAAAGCAAAGCGAATGATGAATAAGAGGACAATGCATGCAAATGAAAGAGATGCTTTGTGATGCATTTAATATCCTTTTCAAATTATTAATTTTCATGCTTTGATTCAGAGAAACCACCCCTACTTCCCCATTGCTACTCCCCTCGCCGTTCTTTGCCTTTGTTCCTCATGTAGTTTGTTCTCTTTCCCTCGCCCACTCATTCTCATGCTGTTCCACAGCTCTGCATGAGTTGTTGTCCATCTCCCTATAATTTTGCCAAAAATAAACCTAATATGACAAAACAGCGCACTGGGGTTTAATAACGATACAGAGCGGTTACTAAACTTAAAACTATGCTAAGTTTTTCTAGAGTACATAAATGATGATGGAATTTTTCACTAAAGGGGCCATCTATAGAGTGGTGACACACTAGGTTTTAAAACCCAACGGACATCATCAAACAAAGGGACATTTTAGCATGAGCGGCCTGTGCAGGTAAGAGCGGTGAGGCGTTGGGGCCGGTTTGAGGGGGCGTATTTGACAGATGCCCACAAGGGAAAATTAAATAAATAATTAATTTTCCCTCATCGCCGTCTGTCGAAATCCCCCCACACCCGGCCCCACCGATCTTAGCTGCACAGTCCACGGCTGCATTTTAGAATCTTTAGTGTTGGCAATTAATGATGACGTAAGCTTTTTAGGAAGAAAAGCTTTTTTTTCTTTCCACTGGATTTCCCCTTTATTTTTATGGATCAATGTAAGATAGAAGCAGTGGTAAAGCAGTCATATTTGTATTTGTGTTATTCATTGTGTAGAGCCCTGCAGCCTCCAGCTGGCCATTTCAGAGCTCCTGTAGGTATAGACATAGTGCAGAAGTGGTTGCAAATGTAGTTCAAGTTATGTTATGTTATGTTATGTTAATCAAATTTGTAGAGCGCGCTGTTACCCTAGGGTGTCCTGGCGCTATGCACTGCCTGCTAAAAAAAAAAGGTGGCCAGAAGGCTTATTGGTTAAAAAGCCAGGTTTTGAGCCCCTTCCTGAAGGAGAGGAGGTCTGTAGCGTTCCTCAGTTGGAAAGGAAGCTCGTTCCAAGATTTGGACGCACTGTTAATAAAGCTTCTGCCTCCCCAGCCTGCTTTTTTAAAAACGCTGATTGTGACTTTCTTCGCCCCTATTGATCGTAGCGCTCTCCTTGGGATGTACCACTGAATTTTTCGTTGCATGTAGTCCGGGCCTTTGCCATTAAGGGCTTTAAAGACAGTGCACAGCGCTTTGAAGCGTATTCTGTGTCTGACAGGGAGCCAGTGTAGCTGTTTGATCTCTTCCTTTACAGAGGCAAACTTTGAGGTCCCTGAGAGCAGTCTGGCTGCCGCATTCTGAACCATCTGAAGCTTGTTAATATATTGTTTTTGAGCATTCATGTAGAGTCCGTTGCAGTAATCCAGCCGAGACATAATGAGTGCTGAGATTACTGTTTTGAGGCCATTGTCGTTGAGATAGAACTTAATCTTTTTTATGATCTTTAGTACATAAAAACAGGCCGAGGTAACTGAACTTATTTGGTCACCTAGTGCCAACTTATTGTCTATTAACACTCCCAGATTTCTGGCTTTCTCAGTGGGTATGGGGCATGAGCCAAGGTCAGCCGGCCACCAGTCTGGAGTCCATACTAGTAGATTCTTCCCAAATTTTATGACCTCAGTTTTATTAGAGTTGAGTTTTAAGCAGTTTGCAGACATCCATCTGGAGATAGCAGCCATGCAGTCACGGAATCGAGCCCCAGTTTCCTTTTCAGAGCCCTCCCTTAGTGACAGCACTATTTGGGTGTCGTCAGCATAAGAGGTCAACTGGAAGCCAAAAGACCTAATCACACCAGCTAGGGGAGCCACGTACACGTTAAAAAGTGTCGGGCTGAGGGAAGAGCCCTGTGGGACCCCACAAGGAAGGGTGAAAGGTTTAGACTGGCAGTTGTCCATATCCACGGTTTGTACTCTGTCAGAGAGAAATGACTGCAGAAGCTTCCATGCAGACCCCTTTATCCCGGCCCTAGACAGACGGTCCATCAAAACTTTGTGATGGACCGTATCAAAGGCCGCGGACAGGTCTAACAAGATCAATACAGCATTACCTCCCCTGTCCAGGGCCTCCCGAATTTCCTCCGTGGATTTAATTAAGGCAAGCTCCGTGCTGTGTTCTGCTCTAAAGTAAGGGTGGGCGTAGTTCGCGAAGTAATGCTTCGCGAAGCTACGCAAAGTGCAGTTCGCGCTACGCAAGCTTCGCGTAGCACTACGCGAACTGCGTAGCGCACTGTTCGCAATGATTGCACAGTGCCGGATGCTTGTCCGCACTGTGCAATCATTGAAAACGGCAACTTGCACAGTGCGAGCTGTCTTTTACTGCCGCTCGAGTAGATTTTTACTCGAGCGGCAGCTTTCTCAACGCGGACTGGTAGTTTCTCATCGCGAGCGGTCGCGAGCATACGCGACTACTCGCAATGAGAAACCTGACCTCCCCGCGTTGAGAATCTCGCCGGGAGGTTTATTTTCCACGCTCGCGATCGGCAACTTGATGTTGCTGATCGCGAACGAGGAAAAAGTCTCGCCGGGATGTCATTTTGCTTGCTCGCGGTCGCCAACTTGACGTTGAGGACCGCGAGCAAGCAAAAAATGACCGCGGCACTACGCTACGCTACGCGTGTTCGCACTGTGCTACGTGCAATTTGCGTTGTGCGAAGTAGCGCAAACTTCGCAAACTACGCGAGCGTAGCGTAGCACTTCGCCCAGGGTTACTCTAAAGCCATATTGGGATGGATCAAGAGTCTGATTGGATTGAAGAAAGGCATTAAGTTGTATGTTCATAGCTTTTTCTAAGGCCTTGGCAGGAAGCGGGAGTCGAGATATAGGCCTGTAATTATTGGGGTCACCTGCATCAAGATTCTGTTTTTTTAGGAGGGGGAGGATGGAAGCAACCTTCCACTTCTTGGGAAAAGTGCCAGAGCTGAATATCTTGTTCAGCATGGGCGTAAGGGCCGAGCCAATAACTCCCGAAATTAGTTTCAATAAGTAAGCTGGACAGGGATCAGATGGAGCTCCCGAACGAATGGAATTCAGAATTTTAATAGTATCCGGAACCGTGAGAGATTGAAAGTGATCTAATACGGCAAAGGTTGTTGAGCTATCTTGTCCGAGTGTATTTGGCTGCTCAAGCTCCTTATTATCTGCTGGGGAGAAGGAGGAAAAAATAGATTCCACCTTTGATTTAAAGAAGTCGGCCAGTTGATCGCAGAATTTGGGGCTGCTGGAGCTCTTAGGGGCATTTGGTATGGCTAATTTTTTGAGTGTCTTAAAGTGTTCCTTGGAGTTTGATTTGGCTTGATCTATTTGTTCCTCAAAGTATTTATTTTTAGTTTCCAGCAACATCCCCTTGTAGATAGCGATGCTATGTCTATAAGTGTCCTTGTCTGGCTTATTATATTCTTTCCTCCAAGCCCTTTCTAACTGTTTACAATTCAGTTTTTGAATTCTGAGCTCTTCTGAGTACCAAGGGGCCGAAGGTGTAGCACGTTTAGGAACCCACTTTTTAACAGGAGCGAGTGTATAGCAAATGGACTCAAGCCATGAAGTGTAGACTGAGGTAGCCTCTTCCGCTCCAGCGGGAAGAGGGCACAGAGATTTCCAAAGCTCTTCTTCCAATTTGGAGCTGTCTACCTCTTTCCAAGCTCTGGTTTCAATCTCATAGGCAGTTGTTAAGGGGGTTATGGGATCCGCGGGTGAGTTTAAGTGAAACTGAATCGCCCTGTGGTCGGACCATAGCAGCGGGAGTACCGCAGTACAGACAAGGTCCAAATTATTTGAGTAGATCCCGTCTAGGGTGTGTCCCTTATCGTGGGTAGGATTACCCACCAGCTGCTTAAAATCTCCCACTCTCATGATTTGCTGTAGACGGGATGTATCGGGGTCAGATGCGGCCTCCAAATGGAAGTTAAAGTCGCCGAGCACCGTAAATGAGTTAAGGCATAGCCCTTCCTCAAACAGTGAGCCCAGCAGCTCCAAAAAGCCACCTCTGGGGCCAGGGGGTCGATAGAGCAGGATACCCTTGAATGTGCTGTGATAGGCGGAGTGGAAGCTAAATGAAAGGGCCTCGCAACAAGGGTTGGAAGCCTTGTGAAAGATAGGCTTTAATGAATCGTGGTAGATAACAGCCAGGCCCCCTCCCCTTCCTTGTGGTCTATCTAACGTGTGGCAGAGGAAACCTGGGGGGGTAGCTTTTACTAGGTCGGGTCCTGAAGCTTTATCAGTCCAGGACTCCGTAATGAAAGCAATTTTAATCATCCGCTCCTCCAATAATAGAGCACATTCCGGGCAATGTTTAACTAAAGACCTGGCGTTCACTAAGATACATTTTAGCGGACCAGCATCTGCTGCCCTTGATTTCCTAATATGTGTAGCTAATAGGCCTTTCACTGGGGTATCTAATAAAACAGGACGGGTGATTTGTTTGCCTATATGGGTTGTACGACGGAACAATGCAGGAAAATACTTTGCATGCCTTAACCAAGCATTATTAGCCAGCATTCTTTTTACAATGTTTATGTTTTTACAAAGGATGCCATTACCACGCATCGTATATATATATATATATATATATATATATATATATATATATATATATATATATATATATTCACTGAAAAAACCATAGGTTTTAGGGACAGTTTTAGTTACTTGGACATTGCACTCGTACAAAACCCGTGAAATTCCCCGTTATAGTTAGTTCAGCTAACTATAACTCGCGCCCCGCAATGCACTGCTGATGACGTCACATATTACATCACTCATGACATGGTCAGTGACATCACTCATGACATCACTGATGACATCTCAAATGACATCACTGATGACATCATCCAGTGACTGTGTGTTTCTGTAAAGTTTAAATATTTTTAATATATATAGGAAAAGACGTATTGAAGAATGAGTGGGTGTGTAAGTGTCTGTATGGATGATTTAGTAGGTGCGTGACTGACTCTATAAGTGAGTGATTTAACGTATCTTACTGAATGCATGGGTTAGTGACTAAACTGGGTGAATGTCTGTATCCGTCTGTCTGTTGCTGTGTAAGTGGCTGCATGTGTTTGTGAATAGCTAAATGAGTGTCTATATGAGTTATTGAATGCTTGTCTGAGTATCTGTATGGGTGCCTGAGTGTTTGTGTGGGAGGGGTGTGTGCAACTCTGTGCATAGATGTGTGAGTGGGTGATTCACTGGGTGGATGGTTTCAAGAGTGCATCTGTGATAGACTGTATGGGTGGGTAAGTGTGTGTAAGAGTGTGTTAGTGAGTGAATGTATGTCCCAGTGGTACATGTGTGAGTAACTACATATGTGAAAGGCAGTATATATGTGTGTTGGAGTATATAAATAGCTATAAGCAAGAGTGAGTGATTGTGATAGTGGCTGTATGGATGAGTGTGTGCTTGTATCTGTGATTGTATAAGAGCGTAACAATGTGCTACTATTTGTATGAGTAAGTGAGCTGGTGTGTGTATAACTGTATAGGTGAGTAAATGGCAGTGTGTTTAATTATTTGCATGACTGACTAGGTGTGTGAGTATCTCTATGGATGAGTGGCGTTGTTTGAGTGTCTATATAGGAGTAAGAGTGCATATGATAGTCCTGTACTGAGTGACCGTAAGTATGAGTGACTGTACGGGTGAGTGAGTGGATGTGTGTGTGTAGACCTAAGAATCAGTGAGTGGGTATGTAGTTATTGGTGTTGGAGTGTCTATGGTTTTGCGAATGGCAGTCTGTAATTTAGAGTGGGTGTATCAAAGGTTATATTAGGGTGTGAGGAGGTGCATCAGATTATCACGTGGATGATGTCATCAGTGATGTCATTTGAGATGTCATCAGTGATGTCACTGACCATGTCATGAGTGATGTAATATGTGACGTCATCAGCAGTGCATTGCGGGCGCGAGTTATAGTTAGCTGAACTAACTATAACGGGGGAATTTCACGGGTTTTGTACGAGTGCAATGTCCAAGTAACTAAAACTGTCCCTAAAACCTATGGTTTTTTCAGTGAATTTCAAAGGTTTTTAAATTCTAATTTGTAACTATAACGTGTCTGAAACCTATGGTTTTTTCAGTGAATTTCAAAGGTTTTTTAAATGCTAATTTGTAACTATAACGTGTCTGAAACCTATGGTTTTTTCAGTGAATTTCAAAGGTTTTTTAAATGCTAATTTCTAACTATAACGTGCCTGAAACCTACGGTTTTTTCAGTGAATTTCAAAGGTTTTGTAAATGACAATTTTTAAATGTATTAATTGTTATATTAATTTTTTTCATACTGATTTACTACATTTTTAGAAACAATTTTTTTTTACATATTTTATTTTGTAAATTACATTGTAATTACATTATACATTACATTACAAAAAATACTTTCTCAGAATGAATTACTTTAGTTTAAATACTTTGCAGATAGGCAATAGACTTTTAAGTACAGTAGTTACAGTTGTTGCAATGGGCAACACATTTTCAAACACAATGCAACATTCAGCTCAATGTGAATTTCTAGTTAAATGCAATTAGTTACTTTATGGATTACTTTTGTAACCACAGGACTGGATCCTAGATTCAGTCCTGGTACATCTCCTGTAAACAGTTGAGTAAAAGCGTTTTGGTTACAGTCGTGATTTTTAAGGAATATTATTGTATTTTAAAAGTTGACACTTAGAAACTTTTTCTCATAGAATCACCAATGTTATCCTATGGAAGGAAATTCACTTAGCAGGTAAAAACTGTTATCGTTACTTTTTCTTACTCAGTGTTGGATCCTGGATCCAGCACTGGTGCATCTCCTGTAAACAGTTGAAAAAATGCGTTTAAGTCATACAGGCGATTTTTAAGGAATATTTGTAGTTTGTGAAAATCAACACTTTGAAACTTTTTGCTGAAAACCAGTCAATCTTAGCCTATGAAGGAAATTCAAGTTACCGGTAAGTACGGTTAAAATTACTTTTGAGGATCAGTACTGGGCTGAAAGATGCAGCACTGAGGTCTCTCCTGATAACAGGTGAGTAAATCGGAATTCGTATTTCGGCTGATTTTAGAGGAATATTTTAAAGTTCCAAAACTCCACACTTAGAAGAATTTCCAAGTGAAACCAGTCAATGTTAGCCTATGGAAGGAAATTCAAGTTACTGGTAAGTACGGTTAAAATTACTTTTCAGGACCAGTACTGGGCTGAAAGATGCAGCACTGAGGTCTCTCCTGATAACAGGTGAGTAAATCAGAATTTGGATTTCGGCTGATTTTAGAGGAATATTTGTATGTTTCAAAAATCAACACTTAGAAACTTTTTCAGCAAAAAGCAGGCAATGATATCCTATGGAAGGAAATTCAAGTTACTGGTAAGTACGGTTAAAATTACTTTTGAGGATCAGTACTGGGCTGAAAGATGCAGCACTGAGGTCTCTCCTGATAACAGGTGAGTAAATCGGAATTCGTATTTCGGCTGATTTTAGAGGAATATTTTAAAGTTCCAAAACTCCACACTTAGAAGAATTTCCAAGTGAAACCAGTCAATGTTAGCCTATGAAGGAAATTCAAGTTACCGGTAAGTACGGTTAAAATTACTTTTCAGGACCAGTACTGGGCTGAAAGATGCAGCACTGAGGTCTCTCCTGATAACAGGTGAGTAAATCGGAATTCGTATTTCGGCTGATTTTAGAGGAATATTTTAAAGTTCCAAAACTCCACACTTAGAAGAATTTCCAAGTGAAACCAGTCAATGTTAGCCTATGAAGGAAATTCAAGTTACCGGTAAGTACGGCTAAAATTACTTTTCAGGACCAGTACTGGGCTGAAAGATGCAGCACTGAGGTCTCTCCTGATAACAGGTGAGTAAATCGGAATTCGTATTTCGGCTGATTTTAGAGGAATATTTTAAAGTTCCAAAACTCCACACTTAGAAGAATTTCCAAGTGAAACCAGTCAATGTTAGCCTATGGAAGGAAATTCAAGTTACTGGTAAGTATGGTTAGAATTACTTTTCAGGACCAGTACTGGGCTGAAAGATACAGCACTGAGGTCTCTCCTGATAACAGGTGAGTAAATCGGAATTCGTATTTCGGCTGATTTTAGAGGAATATTTGCACAATGGTGAAGGGAGGGGCGGGGCCTGAGGTTACATCTGTGCAAACGCGCCCCGTGGCGCGTTTTAAGTTGGGGGATTAAGTCCCCTTGAATCCTGAGGGTCCCTAGGGGCCAACTAGCCCACCAGGAACCTCCAATATGCGCCAGGGGCTGCGTTGCAGAGACTGTAGAGAGGCCACACCCCTTTTACACCTCTCTGCAACGCAGCTCTGTGGCGCTTTCTGGATGTACCTGTTGGGCTAGTTGGCCCCCAGGGACCCTCAGGATTGAAGGGGATTTAATTCCCCATCTTAAAACGCGCCACGGGGCCTGTTTGCACACATGTCACCTGAAGCCCCGCCCCTCCCTTCACAACTGTGCAAACGCGCCCCGTGGCGCGTTTTAAGTTGGGGGATTAAGTCCCCTTGAATCCTGAGGGTCCCCGGAGTCCAACTAGCCCACCATATACCTCCAAAAGCGCCACAGAGCTGCGTTGCAGAGTGGTGTAAAAGGGGCGTGGCCTCTGTACACCTCTCTGCAAGGCAGCCCCTGGCGCATACTGGAGGTTCCTGGTGGGCTAGTTGGCCCCCAGGGACCCCCAGTATTCAAGGGGAATTGTTCCCCCTCTGCAAACGCGCCAGGGGGCGCGTTTGCAGAGTGGTGAAGGAAGGGGCGGGGCCTGCGGGCCCGATCGTTTTTTTGTTGTTGTTTTTTTGTCCCCTGAAGGGGGCTGTGTGGCCCCCTTCCTTTTTTCTGTTTTTGGGCCCTGGGGACCCCATCCCCCAGGGCCTTACCCCTTTTTTTAAATTTCAAAATAAAATAAAAAACGGGAAGGGGGCCGCGTGGCCCCCCTTCCCCGGGCCTGTATTGGCCCCGGGGACCCCATCTCCCGGGGCATGGCCTCTATTTTTATTTTTAATATTTTGAGGGGGCTGCGTGGCCCCCTCCTCTGGCCATTTTAAGGGGGACCCCATCCCCCGGGCCGGCCATACCCTTTTTTTTTTTTTTATTATTTTTCAAAACTTTGGGGAGGGGGCCGCGTGGCCCCCCTCCCGGGCCACTACTTGCCCCGGGGACCCCATCCCCCGGGGCTGGCCCTCTCGTTGGGGACTGTGGGGGTCCCCAAACCCCCACAGTCCCGCCGGCTCCCCGTGTCCTACGGGAGCCGGCATTGCTTTACACATGGGGAGCAGCTAACATGCTGCTCCCCATGTGGAAAGCAATCGGCTTTGGATATTGGAAGAGAGAGCAGGTTTCCTGCTCTCTCTTCCACTATCCAAAGCAAGTTTGCAATGACAGGACGGGAGCCGCGAGGCTCCCGTCCTGTCATTGCAAACAGCAGTGTCCCGGGGGTAGGCACCCCGGGACACTGCAGGAGCCGGCCCTGGGGGTGGCGGTCCCCAGGGCCACCACAGGCTCCAGGAGGGGGCCGCGCGGCCCCCTCCCATCGTGTGCACAGCCCCGGGGAGGTGGTGGTCCCCGGGCTCTGGGGTCCGTAACGGACCCCCATATTTAAATGTTTAGTGCCCCGGGAGGTGGCGGTCTCGGGCGTGTGGGGGCTGGAGCCCCCCACACAGGTTTTTCATTTAAAAAAAAGAAGGGGAGGTGGTGGTCCCCGGGGCTGCGGGAGGGCTCAGAGCCCTCCCGCACCATTATGCATAAAGCCCCGGGGGTGGCGGTCCCCGGGCTTGGGGGCCCTAGAGGCCCCCCACACATAAAATTAACCCCCCAGCATGCCCCCGGGACTTGGCCCACCCGGGGGCCAGTAACATCGAGCGCGGGAGACCGCGCTTCGATTTTTTTCGGCAGGATTCGCGCACCCTGAGCGCATCCTGCCAATTTTTTTTTTTTTAAAATGCTTTTTTGCCCAGGGGGTCCTTGTGGGACCCCCTGAGCAGGCCTAGGGGTTAGGGTGTTTCTACCCTGCCCCTTTGTGCGTTTTGCGCACTTGTTTCTTTTTTTCTCGGCGGGATACGCGCACCCTAAGCGCATCCCGCCGATTTAAAAAAAAAAATTCTTTTTCTGCCCAGGGGTCCTTGTGGGACCCCTGAGCAGACCTAGGGGTCAGGGTGTTTCTACCCTGCCCCTTTTTGCGCTTTGCGCACTTATTTCTGTCCCTCGGTTCTACCGAGGGATAAAATGGCTGCCAACACTTCTTGATTTGGAGTGTTGACAGCCAATTAGCATGCAGCTCGTGATCGGGAGGGTACGCGGATCCGACGCGCCCATAGATATATATGTGATTTTAATTGTGAATTTCTCAGGAACTACTGAACGGATTTACACCATTTTAGCAAAAGGCACCAGTCTGAACCAAGGGCTACCTCTTTGCCAAATTTGGGGTAATTCCGTTCAGCAGTTCGGGCTGTAGCTGCGACTAAAGGTTCCTATGGAAAAATGAATGGGGAAAACGCGTTTTGGGACCCCCCTTTTTCTCGGCCCCCGCTTGACGTATCACCCCGAGACTTTCAGGGTAGGAGCGGACCGGAGCGCCCCAACAAGTTGGAAGCTTTCGCGAAGATTCGTCAACCGACGCCAACGTTATTGCAAATAGAATGTCGCGGATTTCCTATGGATAATAGGTTGTAACTATAACTATCTACTGGCGACCGCCAGTAGATAATATATATATATATATATATATATATATTCACTGAAAAAACCATAGGTTTTAGGGACAGTTATAGTTAGTTGGACATTGCACTCGTACAAAACCAGTGAAATTCCCCGTTATAGTTAGTTCAGGTAACTATAACTCGCGCCCCGCAATGCACTGCTGATGACGTCACATATTACATCACTCATGACATGGTCAGTGACATCACTGATGACATCTCAAATGACATCACTGATGACATCATCCAGTGACTGTATGTTTCTGTAAAGTTTAAATATGTTTAATATATATAGGGAAAGGCGTATTGAAGAATGAGTGGGTGTATAAGTGTCTGAATGGATGATTTAGTAGGTGCGTGACTAACTCTATAAGTGAGTGATTAAACGTATCTTACTGAATGCATGGGTTAGTGACTAAACTGGGTGAATGTCTGTATCCGTCTGTCTGTTGCTGTGTAAGTGGCTGCATGGGTTTGTGAATAGCTACATGAGTGTCTATATGAGTTATTGATTGGTTGTCTGAGTATCTGTATGGGTGCCTGAGGGTTTGTGTGGGTGGGGTGTGTGTGACTCTGTGCATAGATGTGTGAGTGGGTGATTCACTGGGTGGATGGTTTCAAGAGTGCATCTGTGATAGACTGTATGGGTGGGTAAGTGTGTGTAAGAGTGTGTTAGTGAGTGAATGTATGTCCCAGTGGTACATGTGTGAGTAACTACATATGTGAAAGGCAGTATATATGTGTGTTGGAGTATATAAATAGCTATAAGCGAGAGTGTGTGATTGTGAGAGTGACTGTATGGATGAGTGTGTGCTTGTATCAGAGATTGTATAAGAGCGTAAGAATGTGCTAGTATTTGTATGAGTAAGTGAGCTGGTGTGTGTATAACTGTATAGGTGAGTAAATGGGTGTGTGTTTAATTTTTTGCATGACTGACTAGGTGTGTGAGTACCTCTATGGATGAGTGGCGGTGTGTGAGTGTTTATATAGGTGTATGAGTGCATATAATAGTCCTGTACTGAGTGACTATAAGTATGAGTGACTGCACGGGTGAGTGAGTAGATGTGTGTGTGTAGACCTAAGAATCAGTGAGTGTGTATATAGTAATTGGTGTTGGAGTGTCTATGGTTTTGACAATGGCAGTCTGTAATTTACAGTGGGTGTATCAAAAGTTATATTAGGGTGTGAGAAGATGCATCAAATTATCACATGGATGATGTCATCAGTGATGTCATCAGTGATGTAATTTGAGATGTCATCAGTGATGTCATCAGTGATGTCACTGACCATGTCATGAGTGATGTAATATGTGACGTCATCAGCAGTGCATTGAGGGGGCGCGAGTTATAGTTACCTGAACTAACTATAACGGGGGAATTTCACGGGTTTTGTACGAGTGCAATGTCCAACTAACTATAACTGTCCCTAAAACCTATGGTTTTTTCAGTGAATTTGTAAGGTTTTTTAAATGCTAATTTCTAACTATAACGTGCCTGAAACCTATGGTTTTTTCAGTGAATTTCAAAGGTTTTTTAAATGCTAATTCCTAACTATAACATGTCTGAAACCTATGGTTTTTTTCAGTGAATTTCAAAGGTTTTGTAAATGACAATTTTTAAATGTATTAATTGTTATATTTATTTTTTTGATACTGATTTACTACATTTTTTGAAACTATTTATTTTTAGATATTTTATTTTTTAAAATACATTGTAATTACATTATACATTACATTACAAAATATACTTTCTCAGAATGAATTACTTTAGTTTAAATACTTTGCAAATAGGCAAAAAAACTTTTAAGTACAGTAGTTACAGTTGTTGCAACGGGCAACACAATTTCAAACACAATGCAACATTGAGCTCAATGTGAATTTCAAGTTAAATGCAATTAGTTACTTTATGGATTACTTTTCTAACCACAGGACTGGATCCTAGATTCAGTCCTGGGACATCTCCTGTAAACAGTTGAGTAAAAGCGTTTTGGTTACAGTAGTGATTTTTAAGGAATATTATTGTATTTTAAAAGTTGACACTTAGAAACTTTTTCACATAGAATCACCAATGTTATCCTATGGGAGGAAATTCACTTAGCAGGTAAGTAGTGTTATTGTTACTTTTTCTTACTCAGTGGTGGATCCTGGATCCAGCACTGGTGCATCTCCTGTAAACAATTGAAAGAATGCGTTTAAGTCATACAGGCGATTTTTAAGGAATATTTGTAGTTTGTGAAAATTGACACAAACTTTTCTGCTGAAAACCAGACAATGGATTCCTATGGAAGGAAATACAAGTTACTGGTAAGTACGGTTAGAATTACTTTTCAGGGTCAGTGCTGGGCTAAAAGATGCAGCACTGGGTTCTCTCCTGATAACAGGTGAGTAAATCGGAATTCGTAGTTCGGCTGATATTAGAGGAATATTATAAAGTTCCAAAACTCCACACACAGAAGAATTTCCAAGTGAAACCAGTCAATGTTAGCCTATGGAAGGAAATTCAAGTTACTGGTAAGTACGGTTAAAATTACTTTTCAGGATCAGTACTGGGCTCAAAGATGCAGCACTGAGGTCTCTCCTGATAACAGGTGAGTAAATCGAAATTCGTAGTTCGGCTGATTTTAGAGGAATATTATAAAGTTCCAAAACTCCACACTTAGAAGAATTTCCAAGTGAAACCAGTCAATGTTAGCCTATGGAAGGAAATTCAAGTTACTGGTAAGTATGGTTAAAATTACTTTTCAGGATCAGTACTGGGCTCAAAGATGCAGCACTGAGGTCTCTCCTGATAACAGGTGAGTAAAACGGAATTCGTAGTTCGGCTGATTTTAGAGGAATATTTGCACAATGGTGAAGGAAAGGGGTGGGGCCTGAAGTGACATGTCTGCAAACACGCCCTGTGGCGCGTTTTAAGTTGGAGAATTAATTCCTCCTCAATCCCGAGGGTCCCTAGGGGCAACTGGCCCACCAGATACCTCCAGTATGCGCCAGAGAGCTGCGTTGCAGAGAGGTGTTCAGAGGCCACGCCCCTTTTTACAACACTCTGCAACGCAGCTCCGGGGTGCTTACTGGAGGTACCTGGTGGGCTAGTTGGCCCCAGGGACCCTCAGGATTGAAGAGGATTTAATTCCCCATCTTAAAACGCGCCACGGGGCCTGTTTGCACACATGTCACCTGAAGCCACGCCCCTCCCTTCACCACTGTGCAAACGCGCCCCGTGGCGCGTTTTAAGTTGGGGGATTAAGTCCCGCTTGAATACTGAGGGTCCCTGGAGTCCAACTAGCCCACCATGTACCTCCAAAAGCGCCACAGTGCTGCGTTGCAGAGAGGTGTAAAAGGGGCGTGGCCTCTGTACACCTCTCTGCAACGCAGCCCCCTGGCGCATACCGGAGGTTCCTGGTGGGCTAGTTGGCCCCCAGGGACCCCCAGTATTCAAGGGGAATTACTTCCCCTTCTTAAAACACGCAGGGGGCGCGTTTGCAGACTGCTGCAGGGAGGGGGCGGGGCCTCCGGCACGATGCCGTCTTTTTTTTTGTTTGTTTTTTGCTTTTTTCTGCCCAGGGGGTCCTTGTGGGACCCCCTGAGCAGACCTAGGGGGTCAGAGTGTTTCTACCCTGCCCCCTTTGTGCGTTTTGCGCACTTGTTTCTTGTGTTTTTTTTTTTTTAATCGGCGGGATCCGCGCACCATAAAAATAAATGGGGCATGGCCTCGGAACACCTCTCTGTAACGCAGCTCTGTGGCGCTTACTGGAGGTACCTGGTAGGCTAGTTGGCCCCCAGGGATCCTCAGGATTCAAGGGGACTTAATCCCCCAACTTACAACGCGCCAGGGGGCGTGTTTGCACAGTGGTGCAGGGAGGGGGCGGGCCTGATATAACAAGTTAGCAATCCTGCTGTGTGGGACTTACTGGAGGTAATAAAAGGGGTAGTTGGCCCCCAAGGTTGATGTTGGGGACTAACTACCCCTCCTGTTACATCCAGTAAATCCCACACAGTGGGATTGCTAAAAGGTGCTTGGAGGCCACCCTCACCTTTCTCCACCACTCTGCAAACGCAACTGCTATGTTATAGTTAGAAATTAGCATTTAAAAAACCTTTGAAATTCACTGAAACAAACATAGGTTTCAGGGACGTTATAGTTAGAAATTAGCATTTAAAAAACCTTAGAAAATTACTGAAAAAAACCATAGGTTTCAGGGACGTTATAGTTAGTTGGACATTTCACTCGTACAAAACCAGAGAAATTCCGCCGTTATAGTTAGTTCAGCTAACTATAACTCGCGCCCCCGCAATGCACTGCTGATGACGTCACATATTACATCAGTCATGACCTGGTCAGTGACATCACTGATGACATCACTGATGACATCTCAAATGACATCACTGATGACATCACTGATGACATCATCCATGTGAAAATCTGATGCACCTCCTCACACCCTAATATAATCTTTGATACACCCACTCTAAAATACAGACTACCATTTTTGAAACCATAGACACACCAATACCAGTTACTACATACACATTCACTGATTCCTAGGTCTACACACCCATCCACTCATTCACCCATACAGTCACTCATGCATGCAGTCACTCATCAATACAACACTATCATATGCACTCATACACCTATACAGACACTCACACACCGCCACTCATCCAGAGTTACTCACACACCTAGTCAGTCATGCAAAGAATCAATCACACTTCCATTTACTCACCTATACAGTTATACTCACACCACCTCACTTATTCATACAGATACTAACGCATACTTATTCTTTTATACAATCACTGATACAAGTACACACTCATCCATACAGCCACTCTCACAATCACTGACTCTCACATATGGTCATTTATATACTTCAACTCTCACATACACTGCCATTTACATATGTAGTGACTTGGATATGTACCACTGAGACATCCATTCACTCACCAACACACCCATACACACACTCACCCACCCATACAGCTGTTTCCACATGCACTCTTGAACCCATACACCCAGTGAATCAACCACTCACACATCTTTGCACAGAGTCACACACCTCCCACCCACCCACACATACACTCAGGCACCCATACAAATACTCAGGCAACCAATCAATAACCCATATAGACACTCATGTAGCTACTCACCAACCCATGCAGCAGCTTACACAACAACAGACAGACTGATACAGACATTCACACAGTTTAGTCACTAACCCATGCATTCAGTAAGACACATTTAATCACTCACTTGTACAGTCAGTAACGCACCTACTAAATCTTCCATCCAGACACTTATACACCCACTCATTCTTCAATACACCTTGGCATATATATAAAACATATTTAAACTTTATAGAAACACACAGTCACTGGATGATGTCATTTGAGATGTCATCAGTGATGTCACTGACCATGTCATGAATGATGTAATATGCGACGTCATCAGCAGTGCATTGCGGGGCGCGAGTTATAGTTAGCTGAACTAACTATAACGGCAGAATTTCTCTGGTTTTGTACGAGTGAAATGTCCAACTAACTATAACGTCCCTGAAACCTATGGTTTTTCAGTGAATTTCTAAGGCTTTTTAAATGCTAATTTCTAACTCTAACGTGGCTGAAACCTATGTTTTTTTCAGTGAATATATATATATTCACTGAAAAAACATAGGTTTCAGCCACGTTAGAGTTAGAAATTAGCATTTAAAAAGCCTTAGAAATTCACTGAAAAAACCATAGGTTTCAGGCACGTTATAGTTAGAAATTAGCATTTAAAAAACCTTAGAAATTCACTGAAAAAACCATAGGTTTTAGGGACAGTTATAGTTAGTTGGACATTTCACTCGTACAAAACCAGTGAAATTCCCCCGTTATAGTTAGTTCAGCTAGCTATAACTTGCGCCCCCGCAATGCACTGCTGATGACGTCACATATTACATCACTCATGACATGGTCAGTGACATCACTGATGACATCTCAAATGACATCACTGATGACATCACTGATGACATCATCCATGTGATAATTTCATGCATCTTCTCACACCCTAATATAACCTTTGATACACCCACTCTAAATTACAGACTGCCATTCTCAAAACCATAGACACTCCAACACCAATAACTACATACCCACTCACTGATTCTTAGGTCTACACACACACATCCACTCACTCACCCATACAGTCACTCATACTTACGGTCACTCAGTACAGGACTATCATATGCACTCATACACCTATATAGACACTCACACACCGCCACTCATCCATAGAGGTACTCACACACCTAGTCAGTCATGCAAATAATTAATCACACTCCCATTTACTCACCTATACAGTTATACACACACCAGCTCACATACTCATACAAATACTAGCACATTCTTACGCTCTTATACAATCACTGATACAAGCACACACTCATCCATACAGCCACTCTCACAATTACACACTCTCACTTATAGCCATTTAACTACTCTAACACACATATATACTGCCTTTCACATATGTAGTTACTCACACATGTACCACTGAGATACATTCACTCACTAACACACCCATACACACACTCACCCACCCATACAGTTCATCACAGATGCACTCTTGAAACCATGCACCCAGTGAATCACCCACTCACACATCTATGCACAGAGTCACACACACCCCACCCACACAAACACTCAGGCACCCATACAGATACTCACACAACCAATCAATAACTTATATAGACACTCATGTAGCTATTCACAAACCCATGCAGCCGCTTACACACCAACAGACAGACGGATACAGACATTCACACAGTTTAGTCACTAACCCATGCATTCAGTAAGATAAGTTTAATCACTCACTTATAGACTCAGTCACGCACCTACTAAATCATCCATTCAGACACTTATACACCCACTCATTCTTCAATACGCCTTTCCCTATCTATATTAAACATATTTAAACTTTACAGAAACACACAGTCACTGGATGATGTCATCAGTGATGTCATCAGTGATGTCATTTGAGATGTCATCAGTGATGTCATCAGTGATGTCACTGACCATGTCATGAGTGATGTAATATGTAACGTCATCAGCAGTGCATTGCGGGGGCACGAGTTATAGTTAGCTGAACTAACTATAACCGGGGAATTTCACTGGTTTTGTACGAGTGAAATGTCCAACTAACTATAACTGTCCCTAAAACCTATGGTTTTTTCAGTGAATTTCTAAGGTTTTTTAAATGTTAATTTCTAACTATAACGTGCCTGAAACCTATGGTTTTTTCAGTGAATTTCTAAGGTTTTTTAAATGCGAATTTCTAACTATAACGTGGCTGAAACCTATGGTTTTTTCAGTGAATTTCAAAGGTTTTTTAAATGCTAATTTCTAACTATAACAGGCCTGAAACCTATGTTTTTTTCAGTGAATTTCTAAGGTTTTTTAAATGCTAATTTCTAACTATAACGTGCCTGAAACCTATGGTTTTTTCAGTGAATTTCAAAGGTTTTTTAAATGCTAATTTCTAACTATAACGTGTCTGAAACCTATGGTTTTTTAAGTGAATTTCAAACGTTTTTTAAATGCTAGTTTCTAACTATGCCTACAGAGGTAGGACATGTGAAAAAAGAAGAAAAACGCACAGAAAGAAGCAAAAGAAATGCAGAAAGAAGCAACAGAAGTCCACAAAGACGAAGAAAAGAGCAGGAAGAAGCAAGACATGTGCAGAAAGAACCAACAGAGGAGCAGAAAGAGGCCTTGTTGCAAAATCATCCTGTGCCCACAACTTTTTCAGACGGGTACTGGTGGTAACTGACTCTGAGTAACTAGGCCTAGAGCCAGTGCTATGCTAAAAGACACTTAGAATACAGTGAAAACACCTACATACACTAGGGAACACTATGCGTTAGGGTACCCCTGTGATTAGCATGGCCTCCTCTGTAAGGCTCTAGTACATAATAGGGCAGGGGGATTAAAACTACCTCTTAAAACGCGCCACGGGGCGCGTTTGCACAGTGGTGAAGGGAGGGGGGGGCCTGAGGTGACATGTGTGCAAACACGCCCTGTCGCCGTTTTAAGTTGGGAGATTAAGTCCCCTTGAATCCTGAGGGTCCCTGGGGTCCAACTAGCCCACTAGGTACCTCCAGTAAGCGCCACAGAGCTGCGTTGCAGAGAGGTGTAAAGGGGCGTGGCCTGGACCACCTCTCTGCAACGCAGGCCTGTGGCGCTTACTGGAGGTACCTGGTGGCCTAGTTGGCCCCCAGGGGCCCTCAGGATTGAAGGGTATTAATTCCCCAACTTAAAACGCGCCACAGGGCGTGTTTCCACACATGTCACCTCAGGCCCCGCCCCTCCCTTCACCACTGTGCAAACGTGCCAAGTGGTGCGTTTTAAGTTGGGGGATAAAGTCCCCTTGAATCCTGAGGGTCCCTGGGGTCCAACTAGCCCACGAGGTACCTCCAGTAAGCGTCACAGAGCTGCGTTGCAGAGAGGTGTAAAAAGGGGCGTGGCCTGGACCACCTCTCTGCAACGCAGGCCTGTGGCGCTTACTTGCGATACCTGGTGGGCTAGTTGGCCCCTTTTTAAAAGGGGTCAGGCCCTGGGGGATGGGGTCCCCAGGGCCCACAAAAAGGGAAAAGAAGGGGGACCACACAGCCCCCCTTCTAAAAAAAAAAGAAAAATACAAAAGACGCGATCGTGCCAGAGGCCTGGACCACCTCTCTGCAACGCAGCCCTGTGGCGCTTACTGGAGGTACCTGGTGGGCTAGTTGGCCCCCAGTCATTGCAAACAGCAGTGTCCTGGGGTGGGCACCCCGGGACACTGCAGGAGCCGGCCCTGGGGGGTGGTGGTCCCCAGGGCCATGGAGGGCTCCAGGAGGGGGGCCGCGCGGCCCCCCTCCCATCACATGCACAGCCTTGGGGAGGTGGTGGTCCCCGGGGCTCAGGGGTCCGTTACGGACCCCCGCATTTGAATATTAGTGCCCCGGGGAGGTGGCGGTCCCCGGGGCATGTGAGGGGGCTTGAGCCCCCCACACCGGTCTATGTTTTTTTAAAAAAAAGCCCCGGGGGGTGGCGGTCCTTGGGGCAGCGGGGGGCCGTGTGCCCCCGCGATTATAATTAATAAAAGCCCCGGGGGTGGCAGTCCCCGGGGCTTGGGGGACTTGGAGGCCCCCCCACACATTAAAAATAAGAAACCCCGGGGTGGCGGTCCCCGGGGCTGTGGGGGGGCCGTGTGCCCCCGCAAATGTTTATGGAAAGCCCCGGGGGGTGGCGGTCCCGGGGCTGCGGGGGCCTCCCTGGGCCCCCGCAATTATAATATTGCATGCCCCCGGGACTTGGCCCACCCGGGGGCTAAATAATAACGAAGCGCGGGAGCGCTTTGTTTTTTTTTTGTTTCGCTGCCGGATCCGCGGATCCGGCGCGCATTTTGCCAATTTTTTCAACAACAAAAAATGCTTTTTTGGGCCCTGGGGGTCCTTGTGGGACCCCCTAAGCAGGCCTAGGGGGTCAGGGTGTTTCTACCCTGCCCCCTTTTCTTTTTTTTCGCGTTTTTTATTCTGATTTCTTGTGACTCGGTTCTACCAAGTCACAAGATGGCTGCCAACACTTCCTGGTTTGGAGTGTTGACAGCCAATTAGAATAAAGCTCGTGGTCGGGAGGGTGCGCGGATCCTCCGTGCCTCTATATATCGAAACTTTTATTTTTTGATTTTCTCAGCAACTACTGAACGGATTTACACCATTTAAAAAAAAGGGCGCTTTCTGAACCAAGCACTACCTTTTTGCCAAATTTGGTGTAATTCCATTCAGCAGTTCAAGCTGTAACCGTGTCTAAACTTTCCTATGGGAAATTGATTTTTGACCTCTATTTTTTGAATTTCTCAGGAACTACTGAACGGATTTACACCATTTAACAAAAAGGTCTCTTTCTGAACCAAGGGCTACCTTTTTGCCAAATTTGGTGTAATTCCGTTCAGCAGTTCGGGCTGTAGTCGTGTCTAAAGTTTCCTATGGAAAATAACATGGCCCCCGCTTGCCGAATCACCCGGAAACTTTCAAGACAGGAGCTGACCGGAGTGGGCTACGATTTTTGAAAATTTCGCGAAGATTCGTCAACCGGCGCCATAGATATTGAGAAAACAAAAAACGAGTTTCCTATGGAAACTAGGGCCTAACTATAACTATCTACTGGCGACCGCCAGTAGATAATATATATATATATATATATATATATATATATATATATATATATATATATATATATATACACAATGTATTTGTGGGGAGACCCCCAAAACCCCAACTTACCTCAAATGCGTGGTAAAGGCATCCATTGTAAAAACATATGCGTACATACATGCATGCTTAAAAATGCATGGTAAAGTCACAACATGGTAAAAACCTTGTTGTAAAGGCTGTTTTCTGCCTAAATGCAGTGTCAAGGTGTCTTTAGTTTTTTGAAATTCATGAAGTCAGGTTCCATGCATATGTGAAACTGGATGGCCTTCCAGAATTGAAATAATATGTCCCCATCTCAAATGTAATTTAGGTGGCAGATGGCCAGCAGTATATCAGAGTCTTACTTTAAACATTGACATGGCAGGCAGAATAGGAGAATTATTGTGTGGTAATCTACAACTTGGTCTTGGAAGACTTTCTGGGTCACGCATACTCATGAAGATGATACAGCATTTCATCAACAGCCACTGAAGAGACATGAAAGCTTTGTAGATGTGTTCCCAGCACTTGTGGCCAAAGTTGTAGTGTACTGTTGTAGACTGATTGATGTTGGACTTTCTGTAGTATGTGATGATTCGGCAAACAAACCCAAGTGAAGACTGAGCAATTATACAGCAAATACCAAAATCAACATCTTTGGAAGAAGAGAGATGGCTTATTGTACTTTAGGGCCAATTGCAAGTCAGCGGAAGCTGCACCCTCGGGAGGAATACCAATTCCGGTGTTTCCTTGTGGCTAATCCTCTCACCTGAAATTACCGTGTGTAAGAACATCAAGTCCTGTTTTACTCAGTGCATTTTTGCATCATGTAAAACCCCCTTGCTCTCTGGGACACGGGGGTCAGCACAGGCACAGTCTGGACCCGCCTGCCCCTTCCTTCACCACCGAGGGAGCATGGAACACTCTTCTACCCTCAGGAAGACCTGACATTCTCCCAACCACACAACATGTATTGGCGACTCAATTCCCATTCACCTCTTGCTCATAGCCGGTAAACGTAAATTTTGTGTGATGCATGTTAGATAGTTTGCTGAGGGGTGGATATTATCTTTTAGGAGAGGGGTTATACTGAAAGAATTGTGCTGTAAATAAAATGCTATTTGGGTATTTGTGATGATTATGTAGTTGATAGTCTCTTCTTGAAGAACACACACAAAATATTTGATTTAAGAACAATTTGTGGGAGCTAATTAAGAAAAATTAAGCTTAGTTAATCACTGAGAGCAATGACAAAGTCTAGTTTCTGGCACTTGACATTGCTAACCCCACGATTCCAATGAACTATCTTCTCGAGATTGTCTTGGGTAGAAGGGTCATTGACTAGTTTAGTTCCTTTCTTTCTAGCAGTAAGAGTTTCCATGCTCACTTCACCTCCCAGTCTAGGCACTTCGGACATCTTGATTCTCAGAGATTGTCGCAGTCTCCTAGCCTGTTATGTGGCTATGTTGAGCCACCAGCTAGGCTTGTTCAGTCTCTTGGATACCACTTGTACATTTACTACTGTGATCCTAAGTTCTCTTGCACTTGGATGGTCAGCTGGGGATAGATATCCATGTTCAATGCTTCTTGATGGGGACCAGAAGTGTATGGGTTGGAAATGGCTGAAACCTTACTCTTAGAAGACAGAGTTGTTGATCATATGAGGCATCGAGGACTTGTAGAGCCCCACCCTTTTGTTTGTTGAAGTTAATAGTGCTGCTTGAGAACCTGAATTGGTTGCTTATAAGAGAACTGAATCCGGAGCCCAAGATCCCTGCAATTCCCTCTACATGTGTGTTTCAACCAAGAGCCTCCACCAGCCCTTCTTAAAAGCAGAAGATGGAACCTTTGTTGTAACTACTTTGGTTCGTTCCTGATTTGTCAGAAGCAACACACCGTATCTGGGATTCACCAAGAGCATGTTGAAGCACTCGCAGGTTACACAGAATGCTCTGCTTAGCAATCAACACTTACAAATTTGAGTCAGCAGATCTTATTCTATAGGTAATGCACTTGCTCCCTATGTCTTCCAGAAATAACTTCAAGATCCTCTTTAGAGAGCATCAGTTTATATAAATCAGATTCCATGCTTCCTGAAGGAGAGTATTTACCACAATGCTGCCTTTGCTCACCTTACTTTTTTCTTTTCGAATCCCCAGCATCTGCCGGCAAAACAAGTGGAAATGGGAATTATGAGGTTTTTTGCATAGCACTTGGAACGACCTTCTAGATTTGCAGACCAAGTCTGACTCCACAAGCTTGGGAAAGCAGCTCAATCCTAAACTTTCTGCTTTGCTTCCTGTAATGTTGGATTCTTCATTGTGTAGCAAGATTTTATAAATAAAGCAAGATCAAAATGACTAAAAGTTAATCAGTAGAACCGGAGTAATTAATTTTTAAAGATTTTAGTGTAAAATAGTGCCAAAAAGCATAAAGCACCAACCAGGGAAATCTGGTCGTGCTGGACCGTGTCAAAGTCACACTTTCAGGATGGAGCGCAAGTTGGATACAGTCACTGTTAGGCCCTCTGAAATTAACCAGTGCTCTTCACACTGCCGTTGTAGTGTGAAGAGCAATTCAGGCATCGCAGGTGGGCTTTGCTTGAGCTTCGCACTGGCAGTCATCGCGGCGGACGATGCTGGAGTGTGAAGAGTCAGGCTGACGGAGCTTTGCACTAAATTGCGGTACGAGCAGCGAGGTCTCAGGGCGAACAGGCCCGTTCACGGCCACGAAGAGCCCAAAAGCTTGAATTCAGCTCCCGTGAGCCACACCAAGGGTCCAGGACCTGAGGGGCACCACTTGGGGGGTCAGGAACATACTGCAGCTGGGTCAGGGGGCTGGTGCAGGATGTTTGGGAGACTTTTATGTCCCTGAGCCTCAGATCAGGAGGCCAGCAGACTAGCCCTTCAAGTCACTCTGGAGTCCTGGGTTCCAGATGAGGTTGCAGGTCCAATACTTCTTCCCTAGGCAAGGGGTCAGCACAGCAGAGCAGCTGTTCCTTTAAAGTAGCAGTCCATCAAAGTAGCAGTCGTTTCAGCAGCACAGCGGTCCTTCTTCCTGGCAGAGTACCCAGAAGTGTACTGAAGAGGTGGAGTCTGAGGTCCAGTATTTTTACATAGTTGTGACTTTGAAGTGGGGAGAAGATTCTAGAGGCATTCCTTTGAAGAGCACAGATGCCATGCCTTCCTGGCTCCAGACTAACTACAGGGGATATGCAGCCCTTTTTGTGGATACAGGACACAGCCTATTCAAGTGTAAGTGGGGCTGGGCCCAACTCCTCCCTCCCATCCTTCCAGCGATGGCCCATTCCAGTCACACCTTTGTGTGTGGCTGTCTCAGAGGAATACACAAAGCCCAACTGTCACCACACCCAGTAATGTGACACAGAGACGGGCTGCAGGCACCAAATGGCTAAGACAAGGAAATGCCAACTTTCTAAAAGTGTCATTTTGAAAATTGTATTTTAAAATCCAACTTCAACATAAATTAGGAGTTGAAATTACAATCCCAGAGACACCAAACATGAAGGGATTACCTGTTCCCATTTTGAAATTACACTTATAAAATTAATAAGGTTACGCCAATGTTATCCTATGGGAGAAGTAGGCCTTGCAGTAGTGTAAAACAAATGTAAGAGTTTTTCGCAAACAGGACGTGTAAAACTTAAAAGTACATGTCCAACGTTTTAAATACAGTGTTCCCTGCCCTCTGGACTGTCCTGGCCTACCTTTGGGGTGACTTATATGTGTCATAAAGGAAGGTTTTGGCCTGGCAAAAGGTTTATTTTGACAGTAACATGGAAGTTTGAAAATGCTCGCACAAGCTTCTCAATGGCAGGCCTGCAACATATTTTAAAATGCTACTTAAGTGGGTGGCACAAAAAGTGCTACAGGCCCATTGGGTATATGGGGTAAACAACCATTACAACAAATCTTTTACCCCGCATACCATCACCCCGCATACCATGACAACGCAAATACCATTACTCCGCAATGCCATTACAACGCATGGCATTACATTTTATATGCTTTTACCACACATGCTTTTACAACGAAATTCGTTGTAAATGCATGAATGGTAAAAGCATATGTTTTTTAAATGTAAGTATAAGGTAAGTATTGGGTTTGGGGATGGGGTGTAGAGGTATGTGTTATGGGTGTTCAGGGTAATTTTAGGGTTAATTCTATGTTTGGGTTTTGGGGCGCTGGGGTATTTTTAGGGTTTAGGGTGAGTTTAGGTTTTGTGGTACTGGGGTATTTTTAGGGTTCAGGGTGGGTTTAGGTTTTGGGGTTCAGGGGTAATTATAGGTTTGTGTATGTTTGGGTTTTGGGGTGCTGGGGTATTTTTAGGGTTTAGGGTGGGTTTAGGTTTTGGGGTGCTGGGGTAATTTTAAGGGTCAGGGTGGGATAGGGTTTTGGGGTGTAGGGGGTATTTTTAGGGTTCAGGGTGCGTTTAAGGTTTTGGGGTGCTGGGGTATTTTTGGGGTTCAGGGTGCGTTTAGGTTTTGGGGTACTGGGGTAATTTTAGGGGTCAGGGTGGGTTAGGGTTTTTTGGCTGTAGGGGGTAATTTTAGGGTTCAGGGTGCGTTTAGGTTTTGGGGTACTGGGGTATTTTTAGGGGTCAGGGTGGGTTAGGGTTTTGGGGTGTAGGGGGTATTTTTAGGGTTCAGGGTGCGTTTAAGGTTTTGGGGTGGTGGGGTATTTTTGGGGTTCAGGGTGCGTTTAGGTTTTGGGGTACTGGGGTAATTTTAGGGGTCAGGGTGGGTTAGGGTTTTGGGGAGTAGGGGGTATTTTTAGGGTTCAGGGTGCGTTTAAGGTTTTGGGGTGCTGGGGTATTTTTGGGGTTCAGGATGCTTTTAGGTTTTGGGGTACTGGGGTAATTTTAGGAGTCAGGGTGGTTTAGGGTTTTGGGATGTAGGGGGTAATTTTAGGGTTCAGGGTGCATTTAGGTTTTGGGGTACTGGGGTATTTTTAGGGGTCAGGGTGGGTTAGGGTTTTGGGGTGTAGGGGGTATTTTTAGGGTTCAGGGTGCGTTTAAGGTTTTGGGGTGCTGGGGTATTTTTGGGGTTCAGGGTGCGTTTAGGTTTTGGGGTGCAGGGGTAATTTTAGGGTTCAGGGTGCGTTTAGGTTTTGGGGTGCAGGGGTAATTTTAGGGTTCAGGGTGCGTTTAGGTTTTGGGGTGCAGGGGTAATTTTAGGGATCAGGGTGGGTTTAGGTTTTGGGGTGCTGGGGTATTTTTGGGGTTCAGGGTGGGTTTAGGGTTATATATATATATTATCTACTGGCGGTCGCCAGTAGATAGTTATAGTTACAACCTATTATCCATAGGAAATCCGCGACATTCTATTTGAAATAACTCTCTTGCCGGTTGACGTATCTTCGCAAAATTTTCAAACTTTGTGGCCCGCTCCGGTCCGCTCCTACCTTGAAAGTCTCGGGGGATTCGTCAAGCGGGGGCCGAGAAAAAGGGGGTCCCAAAACGCGTTTTCCCCATGCAATTTTCCATAGGAAACTTTAGACACGGCTACAGCCCGAACTGCTGAACGGAATTACACCAAATTTGGCAAAGAGGTAGTTCTTGGTTCAGAAAGAACCCTTTTGTTAAATGGTGTAAATCCGTTCAGTAGTTGCTGAGAAAATGAAAAGTAAAAAGATAGATATATCTAGGGCCGCGGATCCTCCCGAGCACGAGCTTTATGTTAATTGGCTGTCAACACTCCAAATCAGGAAGTGTTGGCAGCCATTTGGACAGAAACAAGTGCGCAAAGCGCACAAAGGGGGCAGGGTAGAAACACCCTGACCCCCTAGGTCTGCTCAGGGGTCCCACAAGGACCCCTGGGCAAAAACAAATTTTTTTTTTTTAAATCGGCAGGATGCGCTCAGGGAGCGCGAACCCTGCCGGAAAAAAATCGAAGCGCGGTCTCCGCGCTTCGATAGTCACTGGCCCCGGGTGGGCCAAGTCCCGGGGGCATGCTGGGGGGTTAATTTTATGTGTGGGGGCCTCTAAGGGCCCCCAAGCCCCGGGGCCACCACCCCCGGGGCTTTATGTAGAATGGTGCGGGAGGGCTCTGAGCCCTCCCGCAGCCCCGGGACCACCACCTCCCGGGGCTTCTTTTTTAAATTAAAAACCTGTGTGGGGGCTCCAGCCCCCACACGCCCGGGACCACCACCTCCCGGGGCACTAAGAAAAATTACAATGGGGGTCCGTTTTGGACCCCCAGAGCCCGGGGACCACCACTTCCCGGGGCTGTGCACTGAATGGGAGGGGGCCGCGCGGCCCCCTCCTGGAGCCCTTGATGGCCCTGGGGACCACCACCCCCAGGGCCGGCTCCTGCAGTGTCCCGGGGTGCCTACCCCCGGGACACTGCTGTTTGCAATGACAGGACGGGAGCCTCGCGGCTCCGTCCTGTCATTGCAAACTTGCTTTGGATATTGGAAGAGAGAGCAGGAAACCTGCTCTCTCTTCCAATATCCAAAGCAGATTGCTTTCCAATTGGGGAGCTGCATCTTAGCAGCTCCCCATGTGTAAAGCAATGCCGGCTCCCGTAGGACACGGGGAGCCGGCGGGACTGTGGGGGTTTGGGGACCCCCCACAGTCCCCAACGAGAGGCCAGGCCCCGGGGATGGGGTCCCCGGGGCCATAAGAGGCCACGGAGGGGGCCACGCAGCCCCCTCCCCAAAGTAAAAAAAAGAAAATAATTTAAAAAAAGTGCAAGGCCGGCCTTGGGGATGGGGTCCCCGGGGCCTTAAATGGCCTGAGGAGGGGGCCACGCAGCCCCCTCCAAATAAAAAAACAGGCCATGCCCCGGGGGATGGGGTCCCCGAGGCCAATACAGGCCCAGGGAAGGGGGCCACGCGGCCCCCTTCCCGTTTTAAAAAAAAAAATTATTAAAAAAAGGGGTAAGGCCCTGGGGGATGGGGTCCCCAGGGCCTAAAAATAGGAAAAAGGAAGGGGGGCCACACAGCCCCCCTTCAGGGAAAAAAAAAAAAAAAAAACGATCGGGCCCGCAGGCCCCGCCCCCTTCCTTCACCACTCTGCAAACGCGCCCTGGCGCCTTTGCAGAGGGGAACAATTCCCCTTGAATACTGGGGTCCCTGAGACCAACTAGCCCACCAGGAACCTCCAGTATGCGCCAGGGGCTGCCTTGCAGAGAGGTGTACAGAGGCCACGCCCCTTTTACACCTCTCTGCAACGCAGCTCTATGGCGCTTTTTGGAGGTATATGGTGGGCTAGTTGCACCCCAGGGACCCTCAGGATTCAAGGGAGTTAATCCCCCGACTTAAAACGCGCCACGGGCGCGTTTGCCCAGTGGTGAAGGGAGGGGCGGGGCTTCAGGTGACATGTGTGCAAACAGGCCCCGTGGCGCGTTTTAAGATGGGGAATTAAATCCTCTTCAATCCTGAGGGTCCCTGGGGCCAACTAGCCCAACAGGTACGTCCAGAAAGCGCCACAGAGCTGCGTTGCAGAGAGGTGTAAAAGGGGTGTGGCCTCTGTACATGTCTCTGCAACGCAGCCCCTGGCGCATACTGGAGGTTCCTGGTGGGCTAGTTGGCCCATAGGGACCCTCATGATTCAAGGGGACTTAATCCCCCAACTTAAAACGCACCACGGGGCGCGTTTGCACATATGTCACCTCAGGCCCCGCCCCCTCCCTTCACCATTGTGCAAATATTCCTCTAAAATCAGCCGAAATCCGAATTCGATTTACTCACCTGTTATCAGGAGAGACCTCAGTGCTGCATCTTTCAGCCCAGTACTGATCCTCAAAAGTAATTTTAACCGTACTTACCGGTAACTTGAATTTCCTTCATAGGCTAACATTGACTGGTTTCACTTGGAAATTCTTCTAAGTGTGGAGTTTTGGAACTTTAAAATATTCCTCTAAAATCAGCCGAAATACGAATTCCGATTTACTCACCTGTTATCAGGAGAGACCTCAGTGCTGCATCTTTCAGCCCAGTACTGATCCTCAAGAGTAATTTTAACCGTACTTACCGGTAACTTGAATTTCCTTCTCAGGCTAACATTGACTGGTTTCACTTGGAAATTCTTCTAAGTGTGGAGTTTTGGAACTTTAAAATATTCCTCTAAAATCAGCCGAAATACGAATTCCGATTTACTCACCTGTTATCAGGAGAGACCTCAGTGCTGCTCCTCAAAAGTAATTTTAACCGTACTTACCAGTAACTTGAATTTCCTTCCATAGGATATCATTGCCTGCTTTTTGCTGAAAAAGTTTCTAAGTGTTGATTTTGAAACATACAAATATTCCTCTAAAATCAGCCGAAATCCGAATTCTGATTTACTCACCTGTTATCAGGAGAGACCTCAGTGCTGCATCTTTCAGCCCAGTACTGGTCCTGAAAAGTAATTTTAACCGTACTTACCGGTAACTTGAATTTCCTTCATAGGCTAACATTGACTGGTTTCACTTGGAAATTCTTCTAAGTGTGGAGTTTTGGAACTTTAAAATATTCCTCTAAAATCAGCCGAAATCCGAATTCTGATTTACTCACCTGTTATCAGGAGAGACCTCAGTGCTGCATCTTTCAGCCCAGTACTGGTCCTGAAAAGTAATTTTAACCGTACTTACCGGTAACTTGAATTTTCTTCATAGGCTAACATTGACTGGTTTCACTTGGAAATTCTTCTAAGTGTAGAGTTTTGGAACTTTAAAATATTCCTCTAAAATCAGCCGAAATACGAATTCCGATTTACTCACCTGTTATCAGGAGAGACCTCAGTGCTGCATCTTTCAGCCCAGTACTGATCCTCAAAAGTAATTTTAACCGTACTTACCGATAACTTGAATTTCCTTCATAGGCTAACATTGACTGGTTCCACTTGGAAATTCTTCTAAGTGTGGAGTTTTGGAACTTTATAATATTCCTCTAAAATCAGCCAAAGTACGAATTCCAATTTACTCACCTGTTATCAGGAGAGAACCCAGTGCTGCATCTTTTAGCCCAGCACTGACCCTGAAAAGTAATTTTAACCGTACTTACCAGTAACTTATATTTTCTTCCATAGGAATCCATTGTCTGGTTTTCAGCAGAAAACTTTCAGTGTCGATTTTCACAAACTACAAATATTCCTTAAAAATCGCCTGTATGACTTAAACGCATTCTTTCAACTGTTTACAGGAGATGCACCAGTGCTGGATCCAGGATCCAACACTGAGTAAGAAAAAGTAACGATAACAGTTTTTACCTGCTAAGTGAATTTCCTTCCATAGGATAACATTGGTGATTCTATGAGAAAAAGTTTCTAAGTGTCAACTTTTAAAATACAATAATATTCCTTAAAAATCACTACTGTAACCAAAACGCTTTTACTCAACTGTTTACAGGAGATGTCCCAGGACTGAATCTAGGATCCAGTCCTGTGGTTAGAAAAGTAATCCATAAAGTAACTAATTGCATTTAACTAGAAATTCACATTGAGCTGAATGTTGCATTGTGTTTGAAAATGTGTTGCCCATTGCAACAACTGTAACTACTGTACTTAAAAGTCTATTGCCTATGTGCAAAGTATTTAAACTAAAGTAATTCATTCTGAGAAAGTATTTTTTGTAATGTAATGTATAATGTAATTACAATGTAATTTAAAAAATAAAATCTGTAAAAAAAAATTGTTTCTAAACAATTTGGAAATCAGTATGAAAAAAATTTATATAACAATTAATACATTTAAAAATTGTCATTTACAAAACCTTTGAAATTCACTGAAAAAACCGTAGGTTTCAGACATGTTATAGTTACAAATTAGCATTTAAAAAACCTTTGAAATTCACTGAAAAAACCATAGGTTTCAGGGACGTTATAGTTACAAATTAGCATTTAAAAAACCTTTGAAATTCACTGAAAAAACCATAGGTTTTAGGGACAGTTATAGTTATTTGGACATTGCACTCGTACAAAACCCGTGAAATTCCCCCGTTATAGTTAGTCCAGCTAACTATAACTCGCGCCCCGCAATGCACTGCTGATGACGTCACATATTACATCACTCATGACATGGTCAGTGACATCACTGATGACATCACTGATGACATCTCAAATGACATCACTGATGACATCATCCACGTGATAATTTCATGCATCTTCTCACACCCTAATATAACCTTTGATACACCCACTCTAAATTACAGACTGCCATTCGCAAAACCATAGACACTCCAACACCAATAACTACATACCCACTCACTGATTCTTAGGTCTACGCACACATCCACTCACTCACCCGTACAGTCACTCATACTTACGGTCACTCAGTACAGGACTATCATATGCACTCATACTCCTATATAGACACTCAAACACCGCCACTCATCCATAGAGGTACTCACACACCTAGTCAGTCATGCAAATAATTAAACACACTACCATTTACTCACCTATACAGTTATACACACACCAGCTCACTTACTCATACAAATACTAGCACATTCTTACGCTCTTATACAATCACTGATACAAGCACACACTCATCCATACAGCCACTATCACAATCACTCACTCTTGCTTATAGCTATTTATATACTCCAACACACATATATACTGCCTTTCACATATGTAGTTACTCACACATGTACCACTGGGACATACATTCACTCACTAACACACTCTTACACACACTTACCCACCCATACAGTCTATCACAGATGCACTGTTTAAACCATCCACCCAGTGAATCACCCACTCACACATCTATGCACAGAGTCGCACACACCCCTCCCACACAAACACTCAGGCACCCATACAGATACTCACACAATAACTCATATAGACACTCATGTAGCTATTCACAAACACATGCAGCCACTTACACAGCAACAGACAGACGGATACAGACATTCACCCAGTTTAGTCACTAACCCATGCATTCAGTAAGATACGTTAAATCACTCACTTAAAGAGTCAGTCACGCACCTACTAAATCATCCATACAGACACTTACACACCCACTCATTCTTCAATACGTCTTTTCCTATATATATATTAAAAATATTTAAACTTTACAGAAACACAAAGTCACTGGATGATGTCATCAGTGATGTCATTTGAGATGTCATCAGTGATGTCATCAGTGATGTCACTGACCATGTCATGAGTGATGTAATATGTGACGTCATCAGCAGTGCATTGCGGGCGCGAGTTATAGTTAGCTGGACTAACTATAACGGGGAATTTCACGGGTTTTGTACGAGTGCAATGTCCAAATAACTATAACTGTCCCTAAAACCTATGGTTTTTTCAGTGAATTTCAAAGGTTTTTTAAATGCTAATTTGTAACTATAACGTCCCTGAAACCTATGGTTTTTTCAGTGAATTTCAAAGGTTTTTTAAATGCTAATTTGTAACTATAACATGTCTGAAACCTACGGTTTTTTCAGTGAATATATATATATATATATATATATATATATATATATATATATATATATATATATATTCCATGCTCACAACTGTGTCCAATCGGCGAGAAGCACTCTGACACCAGCATGTAGCTTCAAGCCCTTTATTCGGTATCAATCAATCAATCAATCATGTCACTTATAAAGCGCACTACATACCCGCGAGGGTCTCAAGGCGCTGGGGGAAGAGGGGGGTGGTGCTGCTACTGATCGAAGAGCCAGGTCATGAGGAGTCTTCTGAAGGCCAGTAGGTCTTGGGTCTGTCGGAGGTTGGTGGGGAGGGTGTTCCAGGTCTTGGCGGCGAGGTGGGAGAAGGATCTGCCGCCGGCGGTCGTTTTCCGGATGCGGGGGACTGTGGCGAGGGCGAGGCTGGTCGAGCGGAGCTGGCGGGTGGGGGTGTAGAAGCTGAGTCGTCTGTTGAGGTAGGCTGGTCCGGAGTTGTGGAGTGCTTTGTGTGCGTGGGTGAGGAGCTTGAAGGTTATCCTCTTGTTGACAGGGAGCCAGTGCAGGTCTCTCAGGTGGGGTGTGATGTGGCAGCGTCGGGGGATGTCGAGGATAAGACGTGCAGAGGCGTTCTGGATGTGTTGCAGCCGTCTCAGGAGCTTAGCCGTCGTTCCTGCGTAGAGGGCGTTTCCGTAGTCCAGCCTGCTGGTGACGAGGTCCTGGGTGACTGTTTTTCTTGTTTCGGTGGGGATCCACTTGAAGATCCTGCGGAGCATTCGGAGGATGTTGAAGCAGGATGAGGAAACGGCGTTGACCTGCTTAGTCATGGAGAGGGTGGGGTCGAGGATGACCCCTAGGTTGCGTACGTGGTCGGTGGGTGGCGGGGCTGTTCCCAGTGATGTTGGCCACCAGGAGTCGTCCCAGGCTGAAGGGTTGGAACCAAGGATGAGGACCTCCGTCTTGTCCGAGTTCAGCTTCAGGCGGCTGGTCCTCATCCATTCGGCGACGGCCTTCATTCCTTCGTGGAGGTGGGCTTTGGCGGTGTGAGGGTCTTTGGTGAGGGAGAGGATCAGCTGGGTGTCGTCGGCGTAGGAGATGATGTTGAGGTTGTGCTGTCGGGCGACGTGGGCGAGGGGTGCCATGTAGATGTTGAACAGCGTTGGGCTGAGGGAGGAGCCTTGGGGTACGCCGCAGATGATCTTGGTGGCCTTGGATCGGAAGGGGCGAGGCGGACGCTTTGTGTTCTGCCGGAAAGGAAGGATGTGGTCCAGTCCAGGGCCTTCTCTTGGATCCCGGCGTCGTGAAGGCGTGTTCGTAGTGTGTGGTGGCAGACGGTGTCGAAGGCGGCTGATAGGTCCAGGAGGATGAGGGCTGCTGTTTCTCCGTTGTCTAGCAGGGTCCTGATGTCATCGGTGGCGGCGATGAGGGCGGTTTCGGTGCTGTGGTTGCTGCGGAAGCCGGACTGGGAAGGGTCCAGGATGTTGTTCTCCTCGAGGTAGCGGGTCAGTTGTTTGTTGACGATTTTCTCGGTGACCTTCGCGGGGAACGGGAGCAGAGAGATGGGTCGGAAGTTCTTGAGGTGCTTGGGGTCTGCCTTGGGTTTCTTGAGTAAGGCGGTGATCTCGGCGTGCTTCCAGCTTTCCGGGAAGGTTGCTGTCTCGAAGGAGATGTTGATTATTTTCCGGAGATGGGGCGCGATGGCTGTACTGGCTTTGTTGAAGATGTGGTGAGGGCACGTACCGTCCAGCTGATCCCTTTCGCAGCCGTCAACCACTGCTGCCTGACGCGTTTCGAAGTGACATCTTCTTTCTCAAAGGCTGGTGGTGACAGGAAACCAAGCACAGTCCGGTCACAGCTTCCCTAAATACACGGAAATTGCGCGCCCCCTACTGGGCTGCTCATAATGAGACTTCGCATAGTGTTATGGGAGCTGTAGTTCTGGCCGGAATTATGTTCCATTTTCAGTGCAGGCAATGTACTGCTGGTAAAATTTAAAAGCCCACAGATGAGCCTCAGCGGGCGGGCGCTTCCCTAAATCCATTGTTGGTGCCCCACATGGCGAGGCAGGTAAATACCAACCCCTGTGGCCCCCTAGGTGAACGGCGAATATATATATATATTTTTTTTACACACAAGGGACGTGGCACTAAGTGAATTGTGAGCAAAGCCGTGAGAGGGCTGAAACGCGTTGGTTGAGTTGTGCAAATAAACTCATTTGAATAATCTTCACTCCTGAGTGCCGCGTCCCTTGTGTGTAAAATTGAATCAGGGGCCAGGATCCGGCCCCCACGCTGAGCACCCGCTGCGAGAGCGCACTGATCAAAGGGATCACATTGATCATTGTGGGACCCTCTGAGCAGACCTAGGGGGTCAGGGTGTTTCTACCCTGCCCCCTTTGTGCGTTTTGCGCACTTGTTTCTTTTTTTTTTTCTCGGCAGGATCTGCGCATTCTAAGCGCATCCCGCTGATATTTTTTTAAAAAATGCTTTTTTCTGCCCAGGGTGTCCTTGTGGGACCCCCTGAGCAGACCTAGGAGGTCAGGGTGTTTCTACCCTGCCCCCTTTTTGTGCTTTGCGCACTTGTTTCTGTCCCTCGGTTCTACCGATGGACAGAATGGCTGCCAACACTTCCTGATTTGGAGTGTTGACAGCCAATTAGCATGCAGCTCGTGATCGGGAGGGTACGCGGACCCTACTCGGCCATAGATATATATGTGATTTTATTTGTGATTTTCTCAGAAACTCCCGGAATGGATTTACACCATTTAAGCAAAAGGCACGACACTGAACCAAGGGCTACCTCTTTGCCAAATTTGGTGTAATTCCGTTCAGCAGTTCGGGCTGTAGCTGCGATGAAAGGATCCTATGGAAAAATGAATGGGGAAAACGCGTTTTGGGACCCCCCTTTTTTCTCGGCCCCCGCTTGACGAATCAACCCGAGACTTTCAGGGTAGAAGCGGAGCGCCCCAACAAGTTGGAAGCTTTCACGAAGATTCGTCAACCGGCGCAAGAGTTATTTCAAATAGAATGTTGCGGATTTCCTATGGAAAATAGGTCCTAACTATAACTATCTACTGGCGACCGCCAGTAGATAATATATATAAATAAATATATATATATATATCTATATCTATATATATATATATATATATATTAAGGTAAAGCACTTTTACACAGTTTATGACTTCACCACGCATGCATTTGCGTTGTAAAGGCATGCGTGGTAAAGTCATATGCGGAGTGAAAGTTTGCGGGGTAATGGTATCGCGGAGTAATTGCATTTGCGTTGTGAAAAATGCGGAGTGATGGTATGCGGGGTGAAAGTATGCGGGATAACGTCGTATATTCGGTATATGGTATGCCACTCTACAAGGGACTTATAAGTACATTAAATAAGCCAATTGGGTATAAGCCAATTTAACCATGTGTAAAATAGAGAGCACAAGCACTTGAGTCCTAAAGCCAACAAAATTCAGCAAAAGTGCAGGGTAAAAGGCAAAAGGTTTTTGGTGACCAAGTCCAACAAGCTGCTTAGTTTATTTCAGTATTCCTGAATGCACAAGGTGACATTGGTGGTGATCTACACACCTGGCAACTGACTCTATATAAAAAAAGAATAATATTGTGCCTTATTGTTTCTAAAACACGGCTTTGCTGGGCACTGCACCACTGTGACAGGAAATTCAAGAGAAAAAGAACAGTGTACCAAAGTTGTGTTAAACAAACAGTGGTCCTTTTTGAACTAAGACATTTGTCACTGTCGACCACACCATCCTGTTGAATCATCTACAGGACATGGGCTTGGTTGGACCAGAGAGGGTCTGATTTCAATTCAAAAAGGTTTTCATGCTTCCTTATATCTCCCAGTGTAAATTCCTCTTTTGTGACTTCCTTGAGGGATCCCCACTGTCTCTTAGCCTATGCCATGTCTACATTAAGCCATTATTTGGGTTTGTGTAGACTCATGGATTTTATTCTACTTCTGCATGTATTCTGTAGGCATCAAGGTCCTCTTCCATATGGAAGGGCAACTGGAGGTGGCTGCACCACATTCCGGCACTGCACATGGAAGTTTCAAAGCGGGACAGCTGGGAACTGGTTAGGCTCCACTCTGACAGGTAGTCAGTAGTAATGGTCATAGGAGATAGTAAGGATATGAGGAGTCCCACTTTATGGTTTGAGGAACTGAGAGCCAGTGGTGATGAGTCTTGAGGAACCAGTTTCTTAAGTTTGACAGACAAGGCCGGACTGGCTATACCAGGCATTGGGCGTTTCCCCGGGAGGCTAGAAGGGTGGGGGGATGGTTTTGTTAGTAGGGGCCAATTTTGTAGCATTGCAGCAGTTTTAAAAGCATTGTAAAGTTGCTTATATATCCAGCAGTTTTCGGACAACAATAAAGGTGTCAGGATAACTCTGGTGATGTACCTGCTGAAAGGAGATTGGAGTTTTATCTAGTGGCAGTTTTGACTCATCTAAGATAGCGCAGAGGGTTAATTTGCCTGCTGTAAAAAGCATGTACCATGCATATCAAATATATCAATATGCATATATATGCAATAGCTCAGTGGGTTACTGCTTTTGTCACAGAGAATCTTCTGTTACATTGCAGTTCATAAGTTACAATTGTAATCTAGCACAGTGAGCTATAAACTGCCATCAAAGAGCTTCATGCAAACTGCATGGTACAGGTTAGAAAGTTATGTTTTTTCCCAGTCTTTCATTATCTTGATGTTGCTATTAAAGGTTTGTTTGGGTAACAATACATTCTTATTATGAAAGTCAACCCTAACCACTGTGTTATGTTCTGAGTTTGTGCTTCTCCAGACCAAGCACTCCTAAAAAATGTCTCCCAGTATGGATGATATGTGAATCCTATACCTTGTAGTCCCCTTTGCCTTATGTAACATTTTCTATACGCTGATTTACACATGTATGATTTATTGTCTCTGTATGTGCGGGTGATGTAAAGTGTTCCGACACCATGCATTGGTATGAGAGGTGCTATAAAACAAATTAAATACATGTGAGAGAGGGGATATAAAGAGATGAGAGGCACTGTTGGAGAGTGATAGTGAGGAAATCGTTGAAGAGCCCCAACAAAGACTGTTGTATCCTGGTGCACAGTAAGGTCACAATTTGCTATGCTTTAAAAGTTAATTCAATTGAATATATATTGAAAAATGTGTTGTACAATGCGCCATTTTTTCCCAAATGTTCTTGGGGGCAAAACCCCCAAAGCACAATTTTGTAGTTGTCAGGCTCACTTGCTGCACCCGCTATGCACCAAACGGGGGTTGGTCTGACAAAATTTGCCAGGGCTGCTTTGGGTTCCCAGTCCGGTCCTATTGACAGAGAGCTGTCTCTGGAGTCACAGATGTCTGCAGTATCCACTGCAAGCTATTTTTAATGTAAGTTCCTTCACTATGTCCTGCCCTGCCTAACTTAAAAAGATAGGATTTATGCTGCATAACCATGGTGATCTCCAGACTTCATTATAGCTCTCAATCTATTCGGGGCCTAGAAAGGCTTCTTAAAATGTTTGCAGCTGGTGCTAAATGCTGTGGTATGGCATGGCAGTGGGGTATGCAAATATAAGCCTGCAGCTCCAATTGTTTGATTTCATGCATTCTTTCACCATAACCACAAGGATCAACATCATGGTACTGAATGTTGGTCATCAGATTTTTATATATATATATATATATATATATATATATATATATATATATATATATATATATATATATATATATATATATATATATATATATATCTACTGGCGGTCGCCAGTAGATAGTTATAGTTACAACCTATTATCCATAGGAAATCCGCGACATTCTATTTGCAATAACGTTGGCGCCGGTTGACGAATCTTCGCGAAAGCTTCCAACTTGTTGGGGCGCTCCGGTCCGCTCCTACCCTGAAAGTCTCTGGGTGATACGTCAAGCGGGGGCCGAGAAAAAAGGGGGGTCCCAAAACGCATTTTCCCCATTCATTTTTCCATAGGAACCTTTAGTCGCAGCTACAGCCCGAACTGCTGAACGGAATTACCCCAAATTTGGCAAAGAGGTAGCCCTTGGTTCAGACTGGTGCCTTTTGCTAAAATGGTGTAAATCCGTTCAGTAGTTCCTGAGAAATTCACAATTAAAATCACATATATATCTATGGGCGCGTCGGATCCGCGTACCCTCCCGATCACGAGCTGCATGCTAATTGGCTGTCAACACTCCAAATCAAGAAGTGTTGGCAGCCATTTTGTCCTCGGTAGAACCGAGGGACAGAAACAAGTGCGCAAAGCGCAAAAGGGGGCAGGGTAGAAACACCCTGACCCCCTAGGTCTGCTCAGGGGGTCCCACAAGGACCAAGTCCCGGGGGCATGGTGGGGGGGGATAATTTAATGTGTGGGGGGCCTCAAAGGGCCCCCAAGCCCCGGGGACCGCCACCCCCGGGGCTTTTTAAAAATGGTGCGGGAGGGCTCTGAGCCCTCCCGCAGCCCCGAGGACCACCACCTCCCCGGGGCTTTTTTTAATTAATTTAACAACCCAACAACCTGTGTGGGGGCTCCAGCCCCCCACACGCCCGGAGACCGCCACCTCCCCGGGGCACTAACAAATTAAAATGGGGGTCCGTTTTGGACCCCGAAGCCCCGGGGACCACCACCTCCCCGGGGCTGTGCTCATGTAGGGAGGGGGCCGCGCGGCCCTCCTCCTGGAGCCCTTGATGGCCCTGGGGACCGCCACCCCCAGGGCCGGCTCCTGCAGTGTCCCGGGTGCCTACCCCGGGACACTGTAGTTTGCTATGGCAGGACGGGAGCCTCCCGGCTCCCGTCCTGCCATAGCAAACTGCTTGGATATTGGAAGAGAGAGCAGGAAACCTGCTCTCTCTTCCAATATCCAAAGCACATTGCTTTCCACATGGGGAGCAGCATGTCAGCTGCTCCCCATGTGGACTAGCAATGCCGGCTCCCAAGGGACGTGGGGAGCCGGCGGGACTGTGGGGGATTGGGGACCCCCACAGTCCCCAACGGAGAGGGCCAGCCCCGGGGGATGGGGTCCCCGGGGCAAGTAGTGGCCCAGGAGGGGGCCACGCGGCCCCCTCCCCCAAAAAAATAATAAAAAAAAATGGAAAGGCCGGCCCGGGGATGGGGTCCCGGGGCCTTAAATGGCCAGAGGAGGGGGCCACGCAGCCCCCTCCAAAGAATAAAAATAAAAGGCCATGCCCCGGGGATGGGGTCCCGGGGCCAATACAGGCCCAGGGAAGGGGGCCACGCGGCCCCTTCCCGTTTTTTTTATTAAAAATTAAAAAGGAGTAAGGCCCTGGGGGATGGGGTCCCCAGGGCATAAAAACAGGAAAAAGGAAGGGGGCTACACAGCCCCCTTCAGGGGACAAAAAATAAAAAAAATTAAAAACGATCGGGCCCGCAGGCCCGCCCCCTTCCTTCACCACTCTGCAAACGCGCCCCTGGCGCGTTTGCAGAGAGGCAATGTCCCCTTGAATACTGGGGGTCCCTGGGGGCCAACTAGCCCACCAGGAACCTCCAATATGCGCCAGGGGCTGCGTTGCAGAGACGTGTAGAGAGGCCACACCCCTTTTACACCTCTCTGCAACGCAGCTCTGTTGCGCTTTTGGAGGTATATGGTGGGCTAGTTGGACTCCGGGGACCCTCAGGATTCAAGGGACTTAATCCCCAACTTAAAACGCGCCACGGGCGCGTTTGCACAGTGGTGAAGGGAGGGGGCGGGGCTTCAGGTGACATGTGTGCAAACAGGCCCCGTGGCGCGTTTTAAGATGGGGAATTAAATCCCCTTCAATCCTGAGGGTCACTGAGGGCCAACTAGCCCAACAGGTACATCCAGAAAGCGCCACAGAGCTGCGTTGCAGAGAGGTGTAAAAAGGGGTGTGGCCTCTCTACACGTCTCTGCAACGCAGCCCCTGGCGCATATTGGAGGTTCCTGGTGGGCTAGTTGGCCCCTAGGGACCCTCAGGATTCAAGGGGACTTAATCCCCCAACTTAAAACGCGCAACGGGGCGCGTTTGCACAGATGTCACCTCAGGCCCCGCCCCTCCCTTCACCATTGTGCAAATATTCCTCTAAAATCAGCCGAAATACGAATTCCGATTTACTCACCTGTTATCAGGAGAGACCTCAGTGCTGTATCTTTCAGCCCAGTACTGGTCCTGAAAAGTAATTCTAACCATACTTACCAGTAACTTGAATTTCCTTCCATAGGCTAACATTGACTGGTTTCACTTGGAAATTCTTCTAAGTGTGGAGTTTTGGAACTTTAAAATATTCCTCTAAAATCAGCCGAAATACGAATTCCGATTTACTCACCTGTTATCAGGAGAGACCTCAGTGCTGCATCTTTCAGCCCAGTACTGATCCTGAAAAGTAATTTTAACCGTACTTACCGGTAACTTGAATTTCCTTCATAGGCTAACATTGACTGGTTTCACTTGGAAATTCTTCTAAGTGTGGAGTTTTGGAACTTTAAAATATTCCTCTAAAATCAGCCGAAATACGAATTCCGATTTACTCACCTGTTATCAGGAGAGACCTCAGTGCTGCATCTTTCAGCCCAGTACTGATCCTCAAAAGTAATTTTAACCGTACTTACCAGTAACTTGAATTTCCTTCCATAGGATATCATTGCCTGCTTTTTGCTGAAAAAGTTTCTAAGTGTTGATTTTTGAAACATACAAATATTCCTCTAAAATCAGCCGAAATCCGAATTCTGATTTACTCACCTGTTATCAGGAGAGACCTCAGTGCTGCATCTTTCAGCCCAGTACTGGTCCTGAAAAGTAATTTTAACCGTACTTACCAGTAACTTGAATTTCCTTCCATAGGATATCATTGCCTGCTTTTTGCTGAAAAAGTTTCTAAGTGTTGATTTTTGAAACATACAAATATTCCTGTAAAATCAGCCGAAATACGAATTCCGATTTACTCACCTGTTATAAGGAGAGACCTCAGTGCTGTATCTTTCAGCCCAGTACTGGTCCTGAAAAGTAATTTTAACCGTACTTACCAGTAACTTGAATTTCCTTCCATAGGCTAACATTGACTGGTTTCACTTGGAAATTCTTCCCAAGTGTGGAGTTTTGGAACTTTAAAATATTCCTCTAAAATCAGCCGAAATACGAATTCCGATTTACTCACCTGTTATCAGGAGAGACCTCAGTGCTGCATCTTTCAGCCCAGTACTGGTCCTGAAAAGTAATTTTAACCGTACTTACCGGTAACTTGAATTTCCTTCATAGGCTAAAATTGACTGGTTTTCAGCAAAAAGTTTCAAAGTGTTGATTTTCACAAACTACAAATATTCCTTAAAAATCGCCTGTATGACTTAAACGCATTCTTTCAACTGTTTACAGGAGATGCACCAGTGCTGGATCCAGGATCCAACACTGAGTAAGAAAAAGTAACGATAACAGTTTTTACCTGCTAAGTGAATTTCCTTCCATAGGATAACATTGGTGATTCTATGAGAAAAAGTTTCTAAGTGTCAACTTTTAAAATACAATAATATTCCTTAAAAATCACGACTGTAACCAAAACGCTTTTACTCAACTGTTTACAGGAGATGTACCAGGACTGAATCTAGGATCCAGTCCTGTGGTTACAAAAGTAATCCATAAAGTAACTAATTGCATTTAACTAGAAATTCACATTGAGCTGAATGTTGCATTGTGTTTGAAAATGTGTTGCCCATTGCAACAACTGTAACTACTGTACTTAAAAGTCTATTGCCTATCTGCAAAGTATTTAAACTAAAGTAATTCATTCTGAGAAAGTATTTTTTGTAATGTAATGTATAATGTAATTACAATGTAATTTAAAAAATAAAATATGTAAAAAAAATTGTTTCTAAAAATGTAGTAAATCAGTATGAAAAAAATGAATATAACAATTAATACATTTAAAAATTGTCATTTACAAAACCTTTGAAATTCACTGAAAAAACCGTAGGTTTCAGGCACGTTATAGTTAGAAATTAGCATTTAAAAAACCTTTGAAATTCACTGAAAAAACCATAGGTTTCAGACACGTTATAGTTACAAATTAGCATTTAAAAAACCTTTGAAATTCACTGAAAAAACCATAGGTTTCAGACACGTTATAGTTACAAATTAGCATTTAAAAAACCTTTGAAATTCACTGAAAAAACCATAGGTTTTAGGGACAGTTATAGTTAGTTGGACATTGCACTCGTACAAAACCCGTGAAATTCCCCGTTATAGTTAGTTCAGCTAACTATAACTCGCGCCCGCAATGCACTGCTGATGACGTCACATATTACATCACTCATGACATGGTCAGTGACATCACTGATGACATCACTGATGACATCTCAAATGACATCACTGATGACATCATCCACGTGATAATCTGATGCACCTCCTCACACCCTAATATAACCTTTGATACACCCACTCTAAATTACAGACTGCCATTCGCAAAACCATAGACACTCCAACACCAATAACTACATACCCACTCACTGATTCTTAGGTCTACACACACACATCCACTCACTCACCCGTACAGTCACTCATACTTACGGTCACTCAGTACAGGACTATCATATGCACTCTTACTCCTATATAGACACTCAAACAACGCCACTCATCCATAGAGATACTCACACACCTAGTCAGTCATGCAAATAATTAAACACACTGCCATTTACTCACCTATACAGTTATACACACACCAGCTCACTTACTCATACAAATAGTAGCACATTGTTACGCTCTTATACAATCACTGATACAAGCACACACTCATCCATACAGCCACTATCACAATCACTCACTCTTGCTTATAGCTATTTATATACTCCAACACACATATATACTGCCTTTCACATATGTAGTTACTCACACATGTACCACTGGGACATACATTCACTCACTAACACACTCTTACACACACTTACCTACCCATACAGTCTATCACAGATGCACTCTTGAAACCATCCACCCAGTGAATCACCCACTCACACATCTATGCACAGAGTTGCACACACCCCTCCCACACAAACACTCAGGCACCCATACAGATACTCAGACAAGCATTCAATAACTCATATAAACACTCATGTAGCTATTCACAAACACATGCAGCCACTTACACAGCAACAGACAGACGGATACAGACATTCATCCAGTTTAGTCACTAACCCATGCATTCAGTAAGATACGTTAAATCACTCACTTATAGAGTCAGTCAAGCACCTACTAAATCATCCATACAGACACTTACACACCCACTCATTCTTCAATACGTCTTTTCCTATATATATTAAAAATATTTAAACTTTACAGAAACACACAGTCACTGGATGATGTCATGGATGATGTCATCAGTGATGTCATCAGTGATGTCATTTGAGATGTCATCAGTGATGTCATCAGTGATGTCACTGACCATGTCATGAGTGATGTAATATGTGACGTCATCAGCAGTGCATTGCGGGGGCGCGAGTTATAGTTAGCTGAACTAACTATAACGGGGGAATTTCACGGGTTTTGTACGAGTGCAATGTCCAACTAACTATAACTGTCCCTAAAACCTATGGTTTTTTCAGTGAATATATATATATATATATATAAATAAATATATAAAAGATGCGCCTCCAATACCATGCAAGAAGCGGAATCGGCACTCCATAGGATTACAGTCTGGCTGCTTTATTGAGTGAGTTACATCTACGCGTTTCAGCCGTTACCTCACAGCCTTGTTCACATATGTATATATATATATATATAAGTTTCTGTAGAAGTAAGTGTGGTAGTGTGTGTATAACTGTATATGCAAGTAAATGGATGTTTGATACTTTGTTTGCATGTGTGACTGTGTGTGAGTAACTCTATGGATGAGTGTCGGTGTGTAACAGGATGTATAGGTGTATGAGTACATATGATTAGTGAGTACATGTATGAGTGACTATATAGGGATTGTTGGTGAATGAGTGGATGTGTGTGTAGATCTTGGAATTACTGAATAGGTGTGTTGTAACTGATATTGGTATGTCCATTGTTTTGAAAATGTTAGTTTGTATTTTTGAGTGTGTGTATCAAAGGTTATATTAGGGTGAGAGGAGGTCTGCCACTCTATCACAAGGATGATGTCATCAGTGATGTCATTTGAGATGTCATCAGTGATGTCATGAGTGATGTCACTGACCATGTCATGAGTGATGTAATATGTGACGTCATTAGCAGAGCATTGCGGGCGCGCGAGTTATAGTTAGCTGAATTAACTATAACGGGGGAATTTCTATGGTTTTGTACGAGTGAAATGTCCAACTAACTATAACGCCCCTGAAACCTATGGTTTTTTCAGTGAATATATATATATATTTATATATATATATTCCAATAGCGTCTCAACTCCTTCGTGAAGGCATAAAATGGCACTCCTCGTTGAGTTTTAATATTCTTTATTTGCTAGAAATGCTGTCTAGCGAATAAAGAATATTGAAACTCACAGAAGAGTGCCGTTTTATGTCTTTACGAAGGAGTTGAGACGCTATTAGAATATTTGAGGTATGGTGGATGCCGCGATCAAACAGCACCACTGACATTTTAGGAAGCACGCCAGCAGCCGCATATTCTATTAAAAAAAAAAATATATATATATCTATATATATCTATCTATATATTGACACGTGAGCAAGGCTGTGTTTACAGTCGAAACGCGTTGTGTAATAAACTCTTGGATTATACATTGGTGATCTGCTTTTCTGTCCTGAGAGCGTACGTTATTGGAAACGGTTGGAACATTATTTGCCGGTACGCTCTGCCGGCGTGTACGCCACTCTTCACGGGTCCCCTGCGCTCCGGAAAGAGCAACTGTGTGTTTTTATATATATATATATATCTATATATATATATGTGTGTGTGTGTATATGTATATGTGTGTACATATATGTATATGTGTATGTGTATATGGATATATGTGTGTGTGTATATATATATATATATATGTATATATTATCTACTGGCGGTCGCCAGTAGATAGTTATAGTTAGAACCTATTTTCCATAGGAAATCCGCGACATTCTATTTGAAATAACTCTCTTGCCGGTTGAAGTATCTTCGCAAAATTTTCAAACTTTGTGGGGCGCTCCGGTCCGCTCCTACCCTGAAAGTCTCGGGGTGATTCGTCAAGCGGGGCCGAGAAAAAGGGGGTCCCAAAACGCGTTTTCCCCATTCATTTTTCCATAGGAAACTTTAGACACGGCTACAGCCCGAACTGCTGAACGGAATTACACCAAATTTGGCAAAGAGGTAGTTCTTAGTTCAGAAAGAACCCTTTTTGTTAAATGGTGTAAATCCGTTCAGTAGTTGCTGAGAAAAACAAAAGTAAAAGTACATATATAGCTATGGGCACGGAGGATCCGCGCACCCTGAGCGCACCCTGCGCGCACCGTCCCGATCACGAGCTGCATGTTAATTGGCTGTCAGCTGGCTGTCAACATTCCGATTCAGGAAATGTTGGCAGCCATTTTGTCCCTCGGTAGAACCGAGGGACAGAAACAAGTGCGCAAAGCGCACAAAGGGGCAGGGTAGAAACACCCTGACCCCCTAGGTCTGCTCAGGGGTCCCATAAGGACCCCTGGGCAGAAAAAGCATTAAAAAAAAAAAATCGGCAGGATGCGCTCAGGGTGCGCGGATCCTGCCGATAAAAATAAAAAATCGAAGCGCGCTCTCCCGTGCTTCGATTGTATTTTGCCCCGGGTGGCCCAAGTCCCGGGGGCATGGTGAGGGGTTAAATTTATGTATGGGGGCCTCAAGGGCCCCCAAGCCCGGGGACTGCCACCCCCGGGGCTTTCATTTTAAAATGGTGCGGGAGAGCACTCGGCCCTCCCGCAGCCCCGAGACCACCACCTCCCCAGGGCTTCTTTTTAAAAATAAAAATAAAAATTCCTGTGTGGGAGGGCTTGAGCCCCCCACACGCCCGAGACCGCCACCTCCCGGGGCACTAAAAATTTAAAATGGGGTCCGTTTTGGACCCCGAAGCCCGGGGACCACCACCTCCCGGGGCTGTGCAGCTGTAAGGGAGGGGGCCGCGCGGCCCCTCCTGGAGCCCTTGATGGCCCTGGGGACCGCCACCCCCAGGGCCGGCTCCTGCAGTGTCCCGGGGTGCCTACCCCGGGACACTGCTGTTTGCAATGACAGGACGGGAGCCTCGCGGCTCCCGTCCTGTCATTGCAAACTGCTTTGGATTTTGGAAGAGAGAGCAGGAAACCTGCTCTCTCTTCCAATATCTAAAGCAAATTGCTTTCCACACGGGGAGCTGCATGTCAGCAGCTCCCCATGTGGAAAAGCAATGCCGGCTCTCGAAGGACGCGGGGAGCCGGGCGGGACCGTGGGGGCATTGGGGCTCCCCTCACGGTCTCCATTATTATGTATAGGCCCGGGGGATGGGGTCCCCGGGGAGAATATAAATTAGTGGTAGGAGCTATCAAAAATTTTACGGAGAAATAAGGAGTCGCGCACCCAGCGCGCCTGGGCACGTATTTGACGTCACGCGGGGCCTGCCACCGCGCAAGCGTCGTGTATGGTAATTCGTATGTGTCGCGTATAAGCCGGAGCAGGAATCGCGTACCGGTCGCTTAGGAAACGCGTACACACGCAATATACGTATGTTACGGGTCTAGAAACACGCACCCGTCGCATACCATACGCGGATCCTTTACGACTTCCTTAAATAGGTGGCTGGGGTACGCGTATGCGCCGCGTTCGGTACGCTTTCGGTGCGCGATTACAAAAAAACATTTTTAAAAAAAAATTAAACAATACAAATATCTTAAAATAAAAATATAACAGAAAAAAATTATACTATATTTTACTTTTTAATTTATTAATTTTTATTTTTTTTGCAAAATACACAAAAATATACAATATTGTTTAATAAATAATATATTTACAAATAAATATAAAAAACTAAAGAAATTCAGTACAAGAAACATAACTATAACTATTATGACACTTAAATATTAGCTTTTGAAAAACCTTTGAAATTCACTGAAAAAACCATAGGTTTCAGACACGTTATAGTTAGAAATTAGCATTTAAAAAACCTTTGAAATTCACTAAAAAAACCATAGGTTTTAGGGACAGTTATAGTTAGTTGGACATTTCACTCGTACAAAACCCGTGAAATTCCCCTGTTATAGTTAGTTCAGCTAACTATAACTCGCGCCCCACAATGCACTGCTGATGACGTCACATATTACATCACTCATGACATGGTCAGTGACATCACTGATGACATCACTGATGACATCTCAAATGACATCATTCATGTGATATTTTCATGCATCTTCTCACACCCTAATATAACTTTTGATACACCCACTCTAAGTTACAGACTGCCATTCTCAAAACCATAGACACTCCAACACCAAAAACTACATACCCACTCACTGATTCTTAGGTCTACACACACATCCACTCACTCACCTGTACAGTCACTCATACTTACAGTCACTCAGTACAGGACTATCATATGCACTCATACACCTATATAAACACTCACACACCGCCACTCATCCATAGAGGTACTCACACACCTAGTCAGTCATGCAAAAAATTAATCACGCACCCATTTACTCACCTATACAGTTATACACACACCAGGTCAGTTACTCATACAAATATACTAGCACATTCTTACGCTCTTATACAATAACTGATACAAGCACACACAAATTCATACAGCCACTCTCACAATCACACACTCTCACGTATAGCCTTTTAAATACTCTAACACACATATATACTACCTTTCACATATGTAGTTACTCACACATGTACCACTGGGACATACATTCACTCACTAACACACTCTTACACACACTTACCCACCCATACAGTCTATCACAGATGCACTCTTGAAACCATCCACCCAGTGAATCACCCACTCACACATCTATGCACAGTCGCACACACCACATCCACACAAACACTCAGGCACCCATACAGATACTCAGACAACAAATCTATAACTCTTATAGACACTCATGTAGCTATTCACAAACCCATGCAGCCACTTACACAGCAACAGACAGACGGATACAGACATTGACACAGTTTAGTCAGTAACCCATGCATTCAGTAAGACACCTTTAATCACTCACTTATAGAATTAGTCACGCACCTACTAAATCATCCATACAGACACTTATACACCCACTCATTCTTCAATACGCCTTTCCCTATATATATAAAAATATTTAAACTTTATAGAAACACACAGTCACTGGATGATGTCATCAGTGATGTCATTTGAGATGTCATCAGTGATGTCATCAGTGATGTCACTGACCATGTCATGAGTGATGTAATATGTGACGTCATCAGCAGTGCATTGCGGGCGCGAGTTATAGTTAGCTGAACTAACTATAACAGGGAATTTCACGGGTTTTGTACGAGTGAAATGTCCAACTAACTATAACTGTCCCTAAAACCTATGGTTTTTCAGTGAATTTCAAAGGTTTTTTAAATGCTAATTTCTAACTATAACGTGTCTGAAACCTATGGTTTTTTCAGTGAATATATATATATATCCACAGACATCCTCCTGACGGGCAACCTCTCTGGATGGTTTCCATAACACCACCTTCACTCCCAGGACCTCTTTTCTTGCTGTTCAGTGGTCCCTCCCTTCCTTTCAATTTCATGAAATCTGGTGCCTTGAGAAAAATACTTTATTATAGCACACTAAAACACTCCTTAAATGTACATCTCTATATAGAAAAATAGCTGACTTGTAATGTCTCATATTTGTCTGTGTTTCTCTGTTCTGCCAAACAGAGTGAGAGTTTAGTTCACTCTCCATGTTTATTGAAATACTGCCCCATCAACTGAGACTCCCGTAAGGCTACTCAGTTAAAGTTACCTATCATTGTGATTGTTAGTAAACTAAACATGTGAACTTTGGTGACTGTGCTGGAATAACAAGCTCATTTCTCACAGATAATCATAGATAGGGCTAGAAGATAAGAACTTTTGACCATATCCGGCCTGGTTAGTAATGCACCAGGTGAACTAGAAGTGGCATTTCCTGTAACCCGTGCCGTACTAAGGGGCCATCTAGTTACCAGAGTATTCTGATTGTGCTTTCTAAATGTGAACTTCAAGAGTCAGACATCCTAGGGTATTAAAACTGATGGGATTCTTAGGGCAATGACAAACACAAACCTGGATATGTTATAGGATTCAATACAAAACCTAATTAAAGGTTGTTAAACATGTTCTTGGAAAGTTAATAGTTCAGGTGAATTATTGGCCACCTGGCATGAACATGAAAACAGCCTGACTTCAGGAAACTGAGCTCACATATCAATTCCTTAAAAATTATGGATTGCCTGTTAACAGCAGCTCAGTGGAGTTGCTTGTGATATGGAAATCTGTTTTTCTGTTCTTTTCGAAGCAGGGTATATGATAACTTTGGGAACAACATGCTTAAATGAAATCAGTGTTTTCTGACATATTCAAAAGTTTCTACAAATGCAACTAATGAAAAATTCACATGATCTGATTCAGAGAAAACACCCCATTATCTCTCTTCACCCAGCCCCCACTGCCCTTTTCCTTTACTGTTGCTCTCAATTTAACTAGTTTTTCACTCTCTACATCCTCTCTCATGCTTCCTTTCTCGTGCTTCCTCTACCTACCCTCACTTTATTCACTATTTTGCACCTCTTCTTCTATATAATTCTTTTAATGTTCCCCATTTTGACTTTGCTCATATTTTCCTTTCCCACCTATCTTTTCTTCAGTTTCCTTCTGTTTTCACCCTCATACATTCTATCTCTCTCTCTCTCCTTCATTCCCTTCCTAGTGCACCTCCGCCCCCTCATCCTCTCTATCCTTCCACTTTTTTGATGCTGCCCTATAAGCCCCTTTAATCGTATTCTCTCTCATTTCTCCCATAGGCATTTGGGACTTGATCTTGTGCCACGGAAAGAGTTTGAGGTGGCTGATTCTGACCAGATAAGTGTTTCAGATCTGTACAAAATGGTAAGCAAACATACGGTAATGCCCTTGCTTTTGTAGCAAAACATGAATAACATAGGTTTATGGGAATAACAAAAGATGAGGTGTATGTAAATTTGATATTAATATTGATATTTATAAATATGATCACAATTTATAGATTTGTTTATTGCTTATATCCCCGTGAAGTCTCTTAAGAGTTTGTGCTGGTCAAGCAATGCAAGTTAAAAAGTTAACTGTATGTCAGTAGTGAGCGAAGGGGGTGTCTTCTACGATGGATGGAATGGAAATCTAATACATGGAATAAAAATGTGAAATTGTCAGGCAAAAAACCTTGGGCCTTATTTAGAGTTTGGCAGAGCAGGAGCACTTCTAGAAATTGGTGGTGCTCTGCTGTTCTACACTCATGGACTTTCCATTCTATTTAGGGTTGGGAGAAGCACCAGGTTTACACATGTGGAGTCTTCACTGGCTCTACTACTATAAACCACTGATTTTCTAGCCTGTCCGCCACCAGAGGGCTGCCTGGTCACATTGTCAGTCATCCAGTTCTGTTGGAGGCAGGCCAACCATCACTGATTTCTGAGAATGGCCCCCACATGCCGGGATACAGCTCTCGGAGCATCAGGGTTGGAGATTTGTTTTTTACTTAAAGAAAACAAACTTCTGCGTTGGGAGTTTGTTTCCCAATACAAATACATTTGAGGAGGTTTCCACCCTGAAAATAAGCAGTGCTGTGAAGGGAGCCACCATGACGGTGGCTCCCTTCACAGCACAGAGATGCCTGACATGTAGGCAGGGATTCTAATCAGTGTTAACATTTTCCATTCTCAGTGGGGGTCCCCAGATTCCAATATTGATTCAGTGAGGGTCTATGGTTTCCAGTAATGATTAAGTGGGGGTCCACAGAAGTCAAACGTTTAAGAACCACTGTACTAGAATATTTATTGGCAAGAGTGGGCAGGCCTTTGCAGTATGATCCCTTGATTTCCTTACTCAAAGGCATAATAAAGGTGGTTGAGTAAAATGCTGCGAGCCTCTTGGTCTGTTGCTTACCAAGACATAGCTAGGCGTTGGTATAGAAATATGGCAATGTAGTTAAATACATGATAAAAGGGTTTGGATGTCATTTGTTGAAAGACCATAGGTGGGTTTGCATTGGAGAGATATAGCTATATGTCAACTAAGTATGGCATTCGAGGGAGCGTTTGAGATCATTTGTAATGTGTGCATCTAGCAAAATATTCAAATTTGATTATATTGAAAAAAGTGGAGAAGGTTTGGAAGGATCATGAGTCTCACAACTTAACACCTCATCTTCGGTTTACGTTTATTGGTATCTTCTATAAAAATGACAAACCTCTTGGTGCTGGAAATCAGGGCTGATATCCAGGGCCAGACTGGAAATCAGAATCAGCCATGTGAAAAATATTCAACCCAGTCCCACACGGAATTGGATGTTGACTAGTATAGGGCCATGGGGCCGTGGTTGGACAAGGCAGCCGCATTGCCTGCAACTCACTGGGAAAGTGCCAAATTGGCCAGTCCAGCCCTGCAATAATCACAGTCTGCTACCTGGTCAGGAGGAGGCTTGAATAAGTTCAAATAGATGAGTTTTGACATTAGCAAGAAGTTCCCCTGTGCATCAGGGATTGCAGTAGATTGGCAGAAAATCATGTAATTATTTTGTTACTTTCAGTCTGACTTGGTGATTTGTTTTCTCCTTTTGTCATAAATTTGGAAACAAATACCTCTCTTTGTTGTCGTAAAGTAGCCGTTTGTGATAGGTCTTTATCAATAAACTCCGACCATGAACATTTATGTTCTATTAATCTGTGGGCAGCTTGATTCTCTTTTGCGTTTCTTGCAATGATCTATAGAGGATTTTTTCAAATGCTTTACTATTATCAATAAACATTACAATAAGGTATTTTAGTGACCTAAGTGTTGGATATAGTTTTTAAGATAATCTATATTAATGTTTTTTTAGATTCTGTCTGATTCCCTTAGGAGCATGCTATAATCTAATGAGACTTTTCATTGGTTTCCATTTTATGTAGCGTTCATCTACTAATCTTCTCTCTACAGCTATCATTACGAGTGGCTTGGAATTAGATAGTGGTAATACCATATTCCTTACTGATACCAGGAAGATTGACAGCCTCATAAGGAACGACAAAAAAGAAGGAGTTAGCTTTTATTCCCCGATTCTTACATGAGATCCTACAACCTTAGCCTTTTTGCTGAAGATCAAGTCCTTCAGATATGGCCTGGGATTTTTACTGGTAAAAAGTATGACTCCGTCGCAAACAGGAATACAGGATGTGATATTTGACCAGGAACTGTTGTTACTAGCTGAATTAGTAATTCCTTGTCACTCACATGAAGGATAGAGAGATCTGAAGTAATACCATTATAGTTGTACAAGTATTTACAGTGTTCTTTCTCACTTTCATTTGCCATAATTCAAGGCGATAGCTGATTTTGGGTTTATCTGTGGGAGTCATCTGTAATTCTAGCTCACAGCGGATTTACAGGTCATTTACTACTGCCCTTGCTTATGTTTCAATAGTTTATATTCTTCTATAAGCATAGCTAGAATCACTGAAACATATGGAACACAATAGGGTAATTGCTCATGTCAACTAACAACTTCATTTGTTCAAGTTAGAATCCCTTCTGTCAGTGAGTAAGAGATTTCTTGCTCTGCTTTTTTGTGCACTGGATAATGATGTTGTGAATGTGCCACGTTACCTCGCATGCTTTTTTAACGCATGCCATTACAACGCGATCATTACAACTACTGCGTTGTAACAACGCATGCCATTACAACGCAAGTCAGAACAACGACTTGCTCTGGTGGGGGGCGCTGGTTGTTGGAATAGTATAATTTATTATTCCAACTCTAGTCTGTGCAACAGTAGGGAAGGTGTTGGATTTTAAATCCAACACCTTCTGAACCCTAGAGCAAGTCGTTGTTCCGGCTTGCGAAGTAATGGCATGCGTTGTAACAACGCGGTCCTTGTAACAATGCGGTCGTTGTAACGACCGCGTTGTAATGGCATGCAGTGTTCCGGTTTCGTGGTAAACAATGTTTACCAGGACATTATAACGCATGCCTTTACCACATAGGCCTTTTTCACGCAGCCTTAACCACACAGACGCATTACCACACATGCGTTTACCATGCATGCCTTTACCATGCATAATAAATATATGTAAGGTAAGTAAACCCATATATATATTCACTGAAAAAACCATAGGTTTCAGGGGCGTTATAGTTAGTTGGACATTTCACTCGTACAAAACCATAGAAATTCCCCCATTATAGTTAGTTCAGCTAACTATAACTCGCGCGCCCGCAATGCACTGCTGATGACGTCACATATTACATCACTCATGACATGGTCAGTGACATCACTCATGACATCACTCAGAGACGACGTGAAGCAGGAACCACGAGGAGAGAGGAACCACGAGGAGTGAGAGGTAAGGGGGAGTGGGCATGGGGTGGGGGTTTCTTTTCTAGGGTTTAGGGTAGTGCAGTGGTGTTTGGGTGGTGTAGGGGGTCGTGCTGTGGGTAGTGTTTTAGGGTTTAGGGTAGTGCAGTGGTGTTTGGGTAGTGTAGGGGTCGTGCTGGGGGTAGTGTTTTAGGGTTTAGGGTAGTGCAGTAGTGTAGGGGGTCGTGCTGGGGGTAGTGTTTTAGGGTTTAGGGTAGTGCAGTGGTGTTTGTGTAGTGTAGGGGGTCATGCTGGGGGTAGTGTTTTATGGTTTAGGGTAGTGCAGTGGTGTTTGGGTAGTGTAGGGGGCCGTGCTGGGGGTAGATTTAGGGTTTAGGGTAGTGCAGTGGTGTTTGGGTAGTGTAGGGAGTCATGCTGGGGGTAGTGTTTTAGGGTTTAGGGTAGTGCAGTGGTGTTTGTGTAGTGTAGGGGGTTGTGCTGGGGGTAGTGTTTTAGGGTTTATGTTAGTGCAGTGGTGTTTGGGTAGTGTAGGGGTAGTGCTGGGGTAGTGTTTTAGGGTTTAGGGTAGTGCAGTGGTGTTTGTGTAGTGTAGGGGGTAGTGCTGGGGGTAGTGTTTTAAGGTTTAGGGTAGTGCAGTGGTGTTTGGGTAGTGTAGGGGTTCATGCTGGGGTAGTGTTTTAGGGTTTAGGGTATGGCAGTGGTGTTTGGGTAGTGTAGGGGGTCGTGCTGGGGGTCGATTTAGGGTTTAGGGTAGTGCAGTGGTGTTTGTGTTGTGAGGGGGTCGTGCTGGGGGTAGTGTTTTAGGGTTTAGAGTAATGCAGTGGTGTTTGTATAGTGTAGGGGGTTTAGGGTAGTGCAGTGGTGTTTGTGTAGTGTAGGTGGTCATGCTGGGGGTTGTGTTTTAGGGTTTAGGGTAGGGCAGTGGTGTTTGTGTAGTGTAGGGGGTAGTGTTTTAGGGTTTAGGGTAGTGCAGTGGTGTTTGTGTAGTGTAGGGGTCATGCTGTGGGTAGTGTTTTAGGGTTTAGGGTAGTGCAGTTGTGTTTGTGTAGTGTACGGGGTCGTGTTTTAGGGTATAGGGTAGTGCAGTGGTGTTTGGGTAGTGAAGGGGTCATGCTGGGGTTAGTGTTTTAGGGTTTAGGGTAGTGCAGTGGTGTTTGGGTAGTGTAGGGGGTCGTGCTGGGGGTAGTGTTTTAGGGTTTAGGGTAGTGCAGTGGTGTTTGTGTAGTGTGGGAGGTCATGCTGGGGGTAGATTTAGGGTTTAGTGTAGTGGAGTGGTGTTTAGGTAGTGTAGGGAGTCGTGCTGGGGGTAGTGTTTTAGGGTTTAGGGTAGTCCAGTGGTGTTTGTGTAGTGTAGGGAGTCGTGCTGGGGTAGTGTTTTAGGGTTTAGGGTAGTGCAGTGGTGTTTGGGTAGTGTAGGGGTCGTGCTGGGGTAGTGTTTTAGGGTTTAGGGTAGTGCAGTGGTGTTTGTGTAGTGTAGGGGGTCATGCTGGGGGTAGTGTTTTAGGGTTTAGGGTAGTGCAATGGTGTTTGTGTAGTGTAGGGGGTAGTGTTTTAGGGTTTAGGGTAGTGCAGTGGTGTTTGTGTACTGTAGGGGGTCGTGCTGGGTTCTAGTGTTTTAGGGTTTAGGGTAGTGCAGTGGTATTTGTGTAGTGTAGGGGTAGATTTAGGGTTTATGGTAGTGCAGTGGTGTTTGGGTAGTGTAGGGGTCGTGCTGGGGGTAGTGTTTTTGAGTTTAGGGTAGTGCAGTTGTGTTTGGGTAGTGAAGGGGGTCGTGCTGGGGGTAGTGTTTTAGGGTTTAGGGTAGTGCAGTGGTGTTTGGGTAGTGTAGGGGTCAACCAACATGAATTTGTCCTTGTGTGATGTAACCAATGCTCATGTAAAGCACTCCAATACCTGACCAGTCTGCACTATATAAAACTGCAAAAAACAAAAAATAAAAAGTGTTTTGCACACTTCTGTCATTGGGCTATACGTGGGCTACCTCTGGGTGATATTTGTGCTACATTTGGGCTCTTTTTTTCTCTGGTGGCCATCTTGGGAGACTTATTTGTTATGAAGTTTCCTAATTTCCTCATTTACTACAGTCTCCTCAGTAGGAAATGCTTTCAGTTTTTTACTTTGATTCCATCAAGAAGGCATTCAGATGTGTCACACATTTGCCATAAATTCAGAATGTTAGCACTCTAGTTGTTCATTAGATCACTGTAGTAAAGCTACTGCTCACCAAGGAGTTAACTGGAAGTCTACTGCTGGTATTGAAAGTGATTGTTTCAGTCTGCATGTCAGAATTTTCTAATGAAATAGAAGAGGATTTGAGATCTCACTTAAAACATGCCCTAAATTTTCTTTTTGCAGCACTAACCATAATTTCTATGGCAAAATGAACCCCCTCATTTTGTTCCTTTTTAAATTAAATGTTTTAAGTGTTACCAGTTTATTCCAATCAAGATGGCTTCAGGTGTGCCATACTTTTGTCATAAGTAAGGCTGTTAGCACTCTAGTTGTTCTTTAGAACACTCTGGGAAGCTGCAGTAGAACACAAAGGCATCAACTGACAGGCTGCTCCTGTTGAAATATAACAGGAAGATATTTGAGATCTCACTTAAAACATGTCCTAATTTTTCTTTCTACAGCACTAACCATAATTTCTATGGCAAAATGAACCCCCTCATTTTGTTCCTTTTTAAATTAAATGTTTTAAGTGTTACCAGTTTATTCCAATCAAGATGGCTTCAGGTGTGCCATACGTTTGTCATAAGTAAGACTGTTAGCGCTCTAGTTGTTCTTTAGAACACTCTGGGAAGCTGCAGTAGAACACAAAGGCATCAACTGACAGGCTGCTCCTGTTGAAATATAACAGGAAGATATTTGAGATCACACTTGAAACATGTCCTAATTTTTCTTTCTACAGGACTAAACATAATTTCTATGACAAAATGAACCCCATCATTTTGTTCCTTTTTAAATTAAATGTTTTAAGTGTTACCAGTTTATTCCAATCAAGATGGCTTCAGGTGTGCCATACTTTTATCATAAGTAAGGCTGTTAGCACTCTAGTTGTTCTTTAGAACACTCTGGGAAGCTGCAGTAGAACACAAAGGAATCAACTGACAGTCTCTGCCATTGTTGGATGTACATGTTTTACTGAGAATGTCAGACTTCATTCTCACATGACTGAGAAAGATAATGTGAATTTACAGAAAATATGCTCTCATTTTAGCTTCTGGAGCACCTTCCAAAACTGTATGGGACAAGCATGTGAAAATAGTTTTCTCTCAAACATGATTCATGATATCCCAGCAGAAGGTTTTTCACAGGGTAAAATCACCTTAGAACACACCACAATTCCTGAAATTAGTATGGTACCATTAACAAATGAATTCTAATGTAACTAAAGTCTGTTATCACCCTTTATAGTTCTCCATTTGGTAACCCTCAAAATCTTCGATTCACTACAATGCATTTCAATGGGGTACTATCATTTATATTGGTCCCAAGATGGCTGCCAGCAATTCCAGGATGAAGTGCTGACAGCCAATCAGATCTCACGATGACATGTGTGGTTAGGCTCCGCCCAGATATATATGTGTTTTTACTTTTGATGTTCTCAGCAACTACTGAACGGATTTACACCATTTAACAAAAAGGGTTCTTTCTGAACCAAGAACTACCTCTTTGCCAAATTTGGTCTAATTCCGTTCAGCAGTTCGGGCTGTAGCCTTGCATAAAGTTTCCTATGGGAAATTGATTTTTTACTCTTATTTTTTTAATTTCTCCGCAACTACTGAACGGATTTACACCATTTAACAAAAAGGGTTCTTTCTGAACCAAGAACTACCTCTTTGCCAAATTTTGTGTAATTCCGTTCAGCAGTTCGGGCTATAGCCGTGGCTAAAGTTTCCTATGGGAAAATGAATGGGGAAAACACGTTTTGGGACCCCCTTTTTCTCGGCCCCGCTTGACGAATCACCCCAAAACTTTCAGGGTAGGAGCGGACCGGAGCGGGCCATAAAGTTTGAAAATTTCACGAAGATTCGTCAACCGACGCAAGAGTTATTTCAAATAGAATGTTGCGGATTTCCTATGGAAAATAGGTCCTAACTATAACTATCTACTGGCGACTGCCAGTAGATTATATATATATATATATATATATATATATATATATATATCAAAACAAAAGTCCAATGAAGTACGCTCTCAGGATAAGAAGCAGGACACAAATGTAGTTAATCCAAGTTTATTCCACAACGCTTTCGGCTGTAAACAGCCTTGATCACGTGAAAGAACACACAGACTACGGTAGCTGATAAAGTTTTCACGAGTACAAACACTAGAAATCAAAAGAGGACATGTCAGAGGACAGAAACTTGGCGGCCATGATGGAACAGTAAAATAATACAATACCATCTCAGAGATGGTATTGTATTATTATATTATTATTTTACTGTTCCATCATGGCCGCCAAGTTTCTGTCCTCTGACATGTCCTCTTTGATTTCTAGTGTTTGTACTCGTGAAAACTTTATCAGCTACCGTAGTCTGTGTGTTCTTTTCACGTGATCAAGGCTGTTTACAGCCGAAACGCGTTGTGGAATAAACTTGGATTAACTACATTTGTGTCCTGCTTCTTATCCTGAGAGCGTACTTCATTGGACTTTTGTTTTGGGATATTATTGCCGGTACGCTCTGCCGGCGTGTACGCCACCCTCCTTGGGTCCCTGCACTCCAGAAGGAGCTTTGTGCGTTTTTGGATATATATATATATATATATATATATATATATATATATATATGTATTTCTACCCAAACTTTGCCCAGAGACGAAGCCGCACTCCGCAGTAGGTAAGTATAACCACTTTATTTCATGAAAACATGCAGCTTCTCATCCCGTCATTAGTCTCTGGCCCAACGCGTTTCAAAGCCTCTTCACTTCTTCGTCAGGGGCCGTGTCAGAGATCATAATTGTTGCCGCTGCATCTTCCCTCGTGTGCCTTGTGAAATCATATATATTCTAATGTATTTATTTTTTCTTTTTTTTGGTAGAGAAACCCGCCAAGCCCCCTTTATATTTAATTTACTCCTTATTTCCCTTCACCAGTACCCTCTAAACCCTAACATTACCCATATCTCCCTTTAGCTCTACCCACCCCATAACCCTGAAATTAACATTTCTTTTCTTTACCACTACCTACCCCTAAACCTTAAATCAGAGGTCTTCAAACTTTATGATGCCGAGACCCCCTGTCAAAAATCTTTAGGCATAAGGACCTCCTCCTGATAAAGATTTCTAGAACTTGGTACTCCTCATCATTGACAACTATCGACAACCATAAAAGCCCCCAATTCCCATAACAAATCATTTTTACAATGGGGAAATATTATTAAACAGTGTTTATCAAACAAAAGATCAGTGAGTGTGGGGACGTGGTCAAAGGTGTGGCTAAAAACAAAAGGCCTAATTTATGAGGATTTGGACGAGGGCAGCGCTGCAAGTCTTCTTGCTGCGCTGCCCTATGCCAATGTGAAAGGGCAGGAATGCACCTTATTTATGAAATATGGTGCATTCCTGTCATTTCCCGCTGTGTTGGCGCACAAATTGCTGCCTAGCGCCAATGTAGGCAGGATTGTTTTTGTGCAGGAAGGTGCCCTGAGAGGGGTTTTCCTCTTTCTTTGTGAGCTGCAGAATGCAGCACACATGGAAAGAGGAAAAAATAAGATGAGACATGAAAACATTTCTCCTCATTACGCCTGCTGTGGGGATGCTTAAGGTTTTGGCGCTGCCCCAGGTTTACATGGTTTTGTAAATCTGGGGCAGTGTCAAAATCCATGGGTGTTGCGTGGGATCACCCACCGCAATGCCCATGGAACTCCTACTTGACAGACTAAGGCAAGGCAGCGACTTGCGCTGCTTTGTCTTACTCTATATGTATGAGGCCACTCAGCCACACAGGGTGACTTTGCGTCACCTCCTAGATACAATTGCGACGATTCTGCAGCCGGAGCTTAAAAAAAATGATGTTCCGGTGGCTCGAGCCTCTCATAAATCAGCCCCAAAATATTTTGCTAGTTTTTTAGGTCTTTCACCACCAGGTAGCTACATATAAAATAATGGGTAGCTTAAATGAAAAATTAATTTTAAAAAGTTGTTACTTGGCAGGAAATGCACTGTAGTACATTAGGAAACATCTATTAGTTAATGCACTGCAGAGGTCTGTTTGTAACCAGAGAGCCACAGAATTAAATTTGGTTGTTGCAGTGGGGAATAGTGGCTTGTGGATTTTTAGGGCTACGAGGTCACAGCCTGTGACAGAAAGCACTGTGAAAGTGTAAGTCATTAATTTATTCTTGCATTACACACATTATAAGGTAGACTGCTACAAACTGTGAAAATAGCTTTAGGGTATAATGGAGCTTCCAAAATGTAGATTTTAGTAATACTATAACATAAGTAATGCATTTTTTTTTTGCATAACTGTCCCTTTAACACCTCCTCAGAGGTACTAAGCGATTAAAAACATGCACTTTACAGCCCAGTTGTTAACTCTTCTTATTACCAGTAAAAAAAGAAATTAAAAAAAATGTTTGCCATCACAAAGCAATTAAAGCCAGAACCGCTCCCAAACACCCTTTACAGTTGCAGATTAACTCAAAACGCACATTTGCATTTCATTCAGGCAAGCAGGCACCCTGGAAGGAAGGATTGTTTCAGCTGTCTGCCCAGCCTCTTCCTTTCACAGAACAAGAGACTCAATTACCTTCAGCTGAAGCATTTTAAGGGGCGGAATGAAGCGTCCCGGTTTTCAAAAGGAAGAGCACATGTTTTAGATTCCAGGCAGAAGGGAGGCCTGTAAATGCGCGACACCCTTCCCAGGACTCAAGGGCCCCCCTGGGGGTCGCGCCCCACAGATTGAAGTCCTCTGCCTTAAATATACTGTACCTCCCTTTACTACTACCCAACCCTAAACCCTAAATTTACCATTAACCTCCCTTTCCCACTGCCCACCCCTAAACCCTAAAAATACCATTGTCTCCGTTTACTACTCACCCATAAACCCTAAATTTACCTTTACCTCCCTTTACCACTGTCCACCCCTAGACCCCAAAATTAGCCTTACCTCACTTTACAACTGCCCCTTCCTAAACCCTAAAATGACCCTTACCTCCCTCTATTACCCACACTTAAACACTTTGGGGCCGATTAAAATGGCGGTGTGACCGCCACCTACAGCCCGTCGGTGGCGGTCTCACCACCATCGTAGACATGTTCACCGCCTGCCATATTACAATGGCGGGTGGTGTGATGGCGGTCGGGAACACCGACTGCCACGCATCCGATGGGCTCCAAGAGCCCGCCGGTGCAGCGTAGGGCCTCGTATTCCCTACAATGGTGGTGGTGCCTACCAGGCACTGCCGTAGGGATTACGATGTCCCTTTCCGCCCTCCTGTTCATGGCGGTTACCCTACCATGAACAGGCAGGTGGAAAGGGACACTGGGGGCCCGTAGCGGGGCCCCCTTCCTTCCTGGCCCTAAGCTGTGGGCACTGGGGGGCACCCATGGTGTCCCCCTACGTATCCCTGCACCATGTGGTGCCTGCCACGTAGTGCAGGGATATGTAAAGTGCCTCTATTTTGCATTGCGGCAGGTGCTGCAGCCAGCAGCACCTGCTGCAATGCAAAATATAGGCATTGCGACCACCGTGGTGGTGATCGCATCGTAATGCCTACTACGGGACCACCGACAGCCTGTTGGGTGGTCCCGTCTGTGATAGGGTGGCGGGCGGATGTAAGTCCACCCGCCATCGTAATCAGCCCCTTTGTTTAAAAAAAGAACATAATAATTATGTTATTTAAAAAAAATGCTCACCTGTGTGATACTTACCTTTCTAACAAAGACTTTGTTGTAAAGGCTGTCTCACTGAGAGTGCCCAAGTTCTAAAATGGACAGATGCAATCTTGGCGTTGGGGTAAATTCTTAGCCACCCCAGATGCTACATGTCTGATTGCTTGTTTATGAAGGCGACCTCGAGTACTTCTGTACCCATAAAATAACAGGAATGAAAGAATGGCACCTCTTGTGCAGCATTTTGCACTTCGACCGTTCAGCTCCCTGCCCCAGGTTAAATATTTTAACAATCAAATTCCTAATAAGCCATTTGAAGGAAACAACTCCCTTGGAAGTATCACCCACTCACATTCACCCGTGGCCCAGATACAGACAGTAACAGCTGTACCAATAAAAACGGATATATATGCTTAATATAATATTATAGTACACTAGCTTACGTTATCTACATGTTATATACTATGTCGTTTATTTTCTTATATAATATTGCACACTTAAAAATAATACAGTATGTCGTATGATAGCTAATGTATTAGGTAATATGTATAAGCATACATAATGCAACATAAGTACAATTAGAATTCTAATAGTTAGGAATTTTTGTTTCCCGTTAAAAGCTTTGCTTATGAATAATTCAGTGCGTTGGTCAAATTGTTTAGCTTTCAGCGTGAAGTGAGAATTGCATTAAATAAATTGAATGTAAAGCATAACGTGTTTTTTCCAAGCACGTATAAATACACATTAAAAAATAAGCCTCAAATCATTGACACGCATGAGAAACCAAAACCGAGAATAAAGTTTTATATTTGAAATGCACTTTGGTGTGGCGTCTGAATTCAACATATTTTAAATCATTATACAGTAAATGTAAGTGCCATTCCTTATGGAACTGCCTTTCACTATGGTTGCATGGGCAGTACTAACAAAGGGCCCGATTTGCAAAGGTAAACTTACACATTTGTGTAAGTTTACGATTGTTTCCTGTTCACAAAGGTATTTTACAAGTAGTATCTTTACCACTGCTTAGTCTCCATGCTCTTGGCGGAGACTCGCCACATAAAAAGATAGACAGTCCTATCTTATGCTAGCTTGAAATTATATTTTTAAGCAAATTGAAATTAATTCTAAAATGGCCATGATGTGTGCACAAGAAAACACGGTGGCCATTTTATAATGGTTTGTCTTTTGTGTTTAGAAAAATTATTCCAAGATGGGCGTCTTGCTTGCGCAAGCATATGCTGTGCCCATTCTGTAATTTTTTTTTAGTATATGCCTAATGTACCATTACTGGGTAGTAGACTGCCATCTTAGAATGGCAAATTTAAAAAAATATGTCTGTGTTGCCATGATATAGAGGGAATTGAGTTGCCAGACACCAGAGTGCTGCAGCTAGGCACTCACAAAAAATATAAATTTAAAAAAAAAGCATGAAGGTGGTGAGTGTGTAGGGCAGGCGAGCCAAAGATGATGTTAGCACAGGGAGAGAGAAAGCCTAGTGAATGACCCGCTAGCAGCATGCACTTGCCAGGCCCTCACAAAAAATGAGTTCCTAAATACAACGTAGTAAGCAGGGGACTGGGAAGAAAGCAAGAAAAGCAATGCACCCCAAGGAGGGCAGCAAGCAAAATAAAAAAGTAGTCCCCTCACACTATCAGTGGAAGGATACAAGTCAACCAATCAAATGGATGGTAAAGAAGGGGTGGGACAAGGCACATGACTGGGGCAGAAACTCATGGAAGAGGGAGATAGACAAGAAAGCCATCCAGTCAGGACTGAGGGCTGACCCAAAACTGTCTCTATTTTTATTGTATTGTAGACAGTAGGCCTATACATTCCAATTGGGTTGGAAGGATACACCCAAACGGTGACACTTAAGCCAGTGGTTTCCGGTGCTCAGCACCAGTACTTAATCATGAACACTGGTGCTTTTCATGAACACCAGTCAGTAGGCACGGGGAGATTAAGTGATTTGCCCAGAATCACAGGATGTCGAGCTGACGCTGAGACTCATACCTGGTTACCCAGCTCCGAAGTTGGCAGCTCTGGCCATTATGCAACATTCTCTCCCCACTTTCATGGTTAGTAGTTGGTTATGTTTTAGGCGGCGCTAACAGAAGAAATGGGCCGGTGCAAGCTGCCTTGTTACAAGAACCCCTGCACTTATTTTTTTACAAATTAACCACTGCACCCAAATAGCCAACAGAACAAAGGCAAAGGTAAAAAACTCCAATAAACTGATCCTAGATATTATTGACAATGTCTCAAGCAAATGGCTAAAGTTTGCTAAGGTTGCCAAGCCAAAGAAGTAAATGGTTGAAGGAGGCTGAACTAAATCCCCTTAGACACAGAGTATTTTTAGAAAACCATCTGTTGCCATGACATAACAAATCTAAACAACGGACTATGTGGCCTATTAGCAATAACCGGCGATAATTATCGCTAAGCGCAGTTAGCGCTAGGATAATTATCACCGGCTATCGCAGGTTTCTATCGCGGAGATAGCGTGCTATCAGCAACGCTTATCTCCAAAGCGATAGAAACCCTGGAGAACAGTGTGAATATCGCTTGAAAACAAGCGATATTCACACTGTGACCAGTGTTAGCTTGGCGATAGGGCGAGGGGATTTAGCCATGTAATCCACCTCCCATTGGATTACATGGCTAAGTCAGGGTGAGACCAGGCGTTAACAAACCATCGCTAAACGTGTTTAGCGCTGGTTCGTTAATCACCTCCCCTGCCTCGCTAATAGGCGATAGCGAGCTTAGCGACTGTTTCCAGTCGCTTTTAGGTTGGGAACGCCTACTTTGCATGCCATTAGCGATAAATATCGCTGGCATGCAAAGCGGCACCCAACCCGGTCGCTATCGCCTAAAAGCTGTCGCTAACAGCAGTTAGCGACAGCTTGCTAATAGGGCGTTTGAATTATCGCCGCTTTAGCGGGAAAAAGTCCCGCTAAAGCGGCGATCGAGCCCTTGATAATATGCCCCTATGTTTTTTGCTTTATAAATTTTAGCAGGTTTTTTAGTCCATTTGGCGGTGATGATTTTTTTTAGCACGAATTATAAGTCCTGTTTACATGTTGTGCATAGTTACCAGCTGCCCTGTCTCAAGTGCCACACATTTAATCGGTTCACAGCACTCAGTCAGCAGCACCTTTTGCAAAATATGAATAGTTATCTTTCAGTTTCTTATTGCTTCATTTGGTTGTTAAACTGGTACTAGTGAGGTAAAATCTTTGCCCAGACAGTGTTACCATGAGATAAAAATGGCAAAATAATTAAAGTAATAATGTCACAAAATATGCTGCATTATTCCGCATAACTTACCTTTTCTTGGTGCGTAAATATCTTGGACCTCCCCTACCACATAATTCCAGTGGCCCTGATTATGGTGATTCGTACAGTGCACGTCTGTTTTGAAATGTATTTAAAAATGAGCACGGGGTGGTAAGGGCATATATCTATTTATTTATTTTATTTATTTATTTATTTATAAAGTTTTATAGAGCGCGAACATGATCCCAAAGGATATCAGAGCGCTTTACAATTTGAGGGAAAGGAAGGTAACAGTTGCAGTACAGGCATCAAAGGAATATCACTCCAAACAAAACAAATATGCATACCAAACAAAAAGGTTACAATCGAAGGGGGTAACAAAGGGTAAGATAAAAACTGGTACACAGCGAACTGGGAGGGGAGCAAGTGATTAGTAAAGAAAAATAACACCCAACGCAGGACTTAGGGTGTAAGTCCAAAGCATTAGAGCAGACGATCCGAAACCCTTTTAAGGTAAGAACTTGTTCATGAGGAATCTTTTTACTTCCAATTTGAAGGCAACTTTGGAGGAGATTCTGCGAATTTCCGGTGTGGAGAGAGTTCCAGATCTTCGGCGAAGAGCCGGAGAAAGCTCGGTGACACGTTCTCTTTTTGCGAAAGATCTGTGGTTTCAGGAGGAGAGAGTTGGCACTCCTAGAAGGTGTACCTCCTCCGGATAATTCTAGCTTTTGCGCTAGATAGCTGGGGGTTTTGAAATGGAGGGCTTTGTGAGACAGACAGGCAACCTTTAGCTGAATTCTTGCTTCATAGGGCAACCAATTTAGGGATTTTAAGACTGGAGAGATGTGCTCGTTTCTTTTGGTACCCGTAACCAATCTGGCCGCCGCATTCAGTGAAGCCCTTAGAGGGGCCAAGGTATAGTTGGGGAGGCCGCAGAGTGTAGCACTGCCATAGTCTAGCCTCGGCAAAACAAGCGCTTGGACTACTTGCTTGAAGTCAGCTTGTGGGAGGAAAGGTTTGAGATTCCTGAGTATTCTCATTAGGTGATTAGCTCCCTTGCACACATTGCTGATATGATTTTTCATGTTCAGATGCTTGTCCAGGGTGATTCCGAGAGATTTGGCTGAGTCATAATGAGGGGGGAGCAGTTGAAGGCAGTGAGGTGGTTCATCCAAAGGTCTAGCTTGGGGATGTGATTCGGGGGAGAAATGAGAAGGAATTCTGTTTTGGAGGTGTTGAGCAAGAGATGGTTCTCAGTTAACCAGTTTTTGTTTAAACTTGTTTTTATTGGCATTTGAATCAATCATGCATAAGCAGACACAGGCAGTGTACTCGACCGTTCTCCCACAGCATTGCATTACATCACCACGCCCAGAGGGCGGGATTCATTAGACAGTATGCAGAGCTATCATCTATATTGTTCGACTAGGATAGTGCCAAAAGCAGTACATATAATAAGGGATGATGGACGCAAATGAAGACTCAGTAGCAAAGATAGGCCTATTACAGTCTCAATCCCAGTGCCTTGGACAGCTAGAGATGCCAGCATAACTACTACGTCTCAATTCTAAGCTCTAACAAAACGGTCATGTGCTGGGGAATATACTTTTCAGATCTGCGCACTGGGGTCGCTTTTCCAACTAAGAACAATATATCCAACATAGAAAACGAAATTTTCGAGAGAAAATGAGAGAAGAAAGAGCATGAGAGAAGGGAAAGAGAAAGAGAGACAAAGAAGAGACAGGGCGGGGGTGATCAGTAAGTCCTTAGTGCTGGGAGCGCGGGCTAGCAGGACTGGGGTGTTATGATATCCGAGGTCAATGGTTATCGCGGGTTGCATACAGATGTTGGTAGGGACTGCCTAGGCCAAGGAGGGGGGTGAGGTGTCCGGGGCCTGCGGTGAAGGCACCGCCTGAGGGGGTGTTAGGGCAACATCATCGGTGTTTCTCCAGAGGCTATCAGCAGTCGGAGGGTATACAGCGTCCTCAAAGAGGCGTAAAGCCCGTAGCTTCAGAGGCTGAAGATGGGCATGTTCCAGCCTGCAGAAGTAATCTACAAGTGGTTGCCATATTTTGGTGAAGTTAGTGTCTCGGAGCTGCAGACGCGCCGTGAGCAACTCCATTGCCATCGTGTGCCACAGGCGGGTGAACCAGACGTTGATCGGAGGCGTTTCAGCATTTTTCCAGTAAAGAGCAATGGTTTGCTTGGCGGCGCCAAGCATGTGGAGGCTTAAGTGCCAGTCTAGGTGGTTCATGGCATGTAGGTTCACCGGCCGGAGGCCCAGGACAGTCGTGGTCGGATCGTCGGGCAGCGGGTAGCCAAGTACCAGTTTTATGTGGCTAAGGACCTCCTTCCAATAGGTGGTCAAGAGCGGGCACGCCCACCAAATATGCAAAAAGTCACCTGGGGCAGCTGTGCAACGCCAGCATAGAGGCGAGGAGGTAGGGAACATTTTATGTAGCCTATGAGGGGTATAGTACCATTGCGTCATGACCTTGTATGCGGTTTCCAGCTGGGGTATGCTATGGAAGACTTTCGGGATATCTCGCCACAGGTGGTCCCATTGTACAGGTGTAATGTCGGCGTCCGAAGCCAGCCGCCACCGCGACTGGTAGGCATGCGGGACAACCCGCTGAGAGTGTTGGAGGACTTGATATGTACGAGAGATTAAGCCCCTGGAATTATCGAAGGAGCGCACTAGTCGCTCAAAAGGAGTACGAGGGCGAGTGGCCGCCTGTGTCAAGCAGGACGCCTGGACCCAGTGTCTAAGTTGAATGTATTGAAATCTGGCCCATTCGGGAAGCTGGAAGTCCCGCTTGCATTGGTCAAAAGTTTTGAGGGAGTCCCCCATGAAGAGATCCCAAATCGTCCGACAACCCCCTTCAGTCCAGTCTGAGAAGTAGGGCGGATGGTAGGCAGGCGGAAAATGTAAGTTGCGAGCAATGGGAGTGTGGGGGGATGGGAAGGATGTGAGACCTCTGTGCAATGCTAATGTATCCCAGATATCGAGTACCGTCTTGGTAGGGACCGCTATATATGCACTACGAGAGCGGGCCTCCCGCGAGAGCCAAGCAAGGTCCCAAATGGGTCGACAAGTCACCGCCCTGTCCATGTGAAACCAGACTTTCTCACTCTCCCATGCCATCCACTCCGAGATAAAGCGGAGATGCGACGCCCAATAATATTCTAATAAGTTAGGACAGGCCAGTCCCCCCCGTCGCGCGGTAGCATGAGGCCCTGAATCTGGTGCTGCGGGATGGGCGTGGGAAGGGTCTGAAAAAGATAAAGTATCTTTGGGAGGATCGACATTTTGACCGTGTTCAGGCGCCCTAACCAGGAAAGCGGAAGGGGTTTCCACGCTCTCAGGTCTGCTAGGACCGCCTTCTTACATTCCTGCCAATTTGCTTGGGACCACGTGGCAGGGTCAGGGGTCAGATTGAGCCCCAGGTACCGGATGGAGTGAGACGCCCATTGATAAGGGACAAGAGACTGAAGTACAGGGATCTCCTCTGCAGGAATCGTGAGGTTCAGAGCCCATGACTTCGCGTGATTAATTTTGAGACCCGAGATCAGTTCAAACGATTGGAGCAGTCTATGTAGGGCAGGTAAAGAGGATCATGGTTGGGATAGTGTAAGGACTAAGGAGGAGATCATCCGCGAACAAAGCGATTTTATGGTCCACCCCCCCCTGAGTTTAATGCCATGAATATCAGGAGACTGGTGGATCATGGTAGCAAGGGGTTCCACTATAAGGGCAAATAAGAGGGGAGATAAAGGACACCCCTGGCGGGTGCCCCTGTGAATGGAGATGGGTCTCGTAAGTTGGCCATTGACCCGCACCTGGGCCAGAGGGGAGAGATAAGGAGCCATAATTCGAGCGATCATCTAGGGGCCCAACCCTATTTTTTGTAGGACCGCTCGGAGGAACACCCAGTCTACTCGGTCAAATGCTTTCTCAGCATCGAGCGATAACAAGCAAGAGGGTATCCTCCAATGGTGCACCTTCCCGACTAGGTGCGCGATACGTCATACATTATCTGTGCCTTGCCGTTGGCAAATAAAGCCCACCTGATCCGGCTCAATGAGCCCAGGGAGGTGCGGGTCCAGGCGCTTAGCTAATATTTTAGTGTAGATTTTAAGGTCCGTATTAAGGAGCGCAATGGGGCGAAAGGAGGAGCAGAGCGTGGGATCTTTTCCTGGTTTGGGAATTAAGGCGATTTCAGCCATAGCCATTGATGTGGAAGGTCCCACCGTGTCTGTAAAAGAATTAAAGAGGCGGAGCAGGTAAGGCTTAAGTTGCAGGAGAAAGGCGCGATAAAACGAGACCGGCAGACCGTCCGGTCCCAGGGATTTACCAAGGGGGAGGTCCTTCAAGGCATAGGGTCCTCCAGAAGCTGAGCATGATAACGGCCAATTGGGGACCATTCACAGGCGTCCAGGGCAGCCCGCACCCGGTCTGGGCTAGATGGTTCCCCAGCATAAAGGGACGAGTAGTAGTTCTGAAAGGCTTGTAGTTTAGCTGCCTCGGTAGTAGCCCATGTACTGTCCCCTAGTTGAAGTTTAGCGATGTGCGCCTTGGCGGCCCGTGTCCGAAGACGACGTGCCAGGACCTTACCCACTTTGTCTCCCCCCTCATAGTACCATTGCTTCAAGGCCAAAAGAGCGTGTTCTGCCTTGTTCGTTCTGTGCGCTCTTAGCTGACCTCGAAGCATAGCAAGGCGTCTCTTGTGCAGCACCAGGGGGTGTTCCTGGTCCAAGCGCCTTTATGTCCCGGGAGAGTTTGTCTTCGAAGAGGCGGGCTTCCCGAGCCCGAGCTATGGAGATGGACGTTATGCAACCGCGGATCGTGGCCTTGAACGCGTCCCAGACCACGGGGAGCGGGGTCTCTGGGAGGTCGTTGGACTCAAAGTAGGACGTGATAACATCCCGAAGTTCCGCTGCGTCGACGGGATCCCTGAGGACATGTGGGGGAAAGCGCCATCTGGGGGAACGGTTGGAGCAAGAGAAGTGGTCTTGGATGAGAAATTCCACATGAGCGTGGTCAGCGACAGAAATGTCGGACATGGATGCCGAGAGGGTGTCCTTGATAAGAGAGTGTGAGACGAAGAGGTAATCAATGCGCGAGTAGGAACGATGAACATGGGAGTAATAAGAATAATCACGGGTATCTGGGGAGTGATAGCGCCAAATATCTAGTAGGCCAAGATCAGTTAAACGCTTCTTCAAGGCGGAAGACATAGCCCCCGTCCCGTGAAACGAACCATCGCTGTGGTCGAGTCACGCCTCCCACACCAGATTGAAGTCGCCCCTCAAGATAAGGTGAGAGTCCTCGTGCGTTATTTGTTCCCTCAGTAAACCCCTGAGAAATAAGTCTTGAGCCTGGTTTGGGGCGTAAATATTGCATAAAGTGAGGATGCGCTGCCCGATCCCGACTACCACCTTGAGGAATCTACCATCCTTGCTGCGGATCACTCTGGAGTTTTCCTGGCGAATGCCTGCCCCACAAAGGATGGCCACCCCGCCGATTTAGTGGATGCAGATGCCCAGAGTTGAAGGGGGTATCGTGGATGAGCCATGCAAGAAACATCTTCCCTCAGAAGGTGAGTTTCCTGCAGGAAAATGATGTCTGGGTTTTGCTGTAGGAGGTATCGCCAGATCTGGCAACGCTTATTGGGGGAGTTGAGACCCTTTACGTTAAGGGAGAGGAATTTCAGACAGGGGATGGCGGTCATGATGGAAGCGTGTCACGCGCTAATGCCATCTCCAGCAGTGGAATGGAAAAGGGACATGGTGCAGCCCCACCCCTCCCAACGTGGTTCCGAAGAGGGCGAGGAAAATGGGGGTTTGCTGCAGGATCCAGAGCACAGCTGGAGGAAGAGGGAGCAACCTGCACAAGGAAGAAAACGCCCACCACGGTCAGGGCCACCCTCCCGCCAAAGAAGGAAAAGAAGAGAAAGGAGAAGAAAGGAAAGAAGCGAAAGATGAGACACAGAGTACCCAAAAATAACAATGACCAACATGGCCAACAAGGCCTATTCCAGTCCGGGAGCAAGCCAGGCTCAGCGGCACAGGCCATCCCAGAGATGTCACTCTCTGAGGAATTGGCAGGGGGAGCGGGTCGCAGAGGATCAACATCGCCGTCCATGGGTAAGATCCGGATCCGCCGCCAGGGTGCAGTCAAAGCGGAGGGTGATCATGTCAAGAGAGCAAGTGGGCAGCCAGTCCCGCTCTCGTGGGGGGTCGGCGTAGGCAGTGAAGGTCCAGATAGCATGTAGGGGCGCCTAGTCATTACTCGTCGGGGGGCTGTGAGCCCGGGGGTGAGCGGCCACCATCGAGGGAGCGGAGGTGTTGAATAAGGTCTTGCTTCGCCTGGGACGAGGCGCAGTCACCGCGATGGGATGGGCGTCTAGAGCGGTGCACCTTAGCCCACTGGGATTTCGCCGGCTCACGGTTCATGGTGGGCAGTTTGGAGGGGCTGGATGGTGGAGAAACCGGGATCTGGAGCAGCTGGGCAGCCTCCCAGAAAGATCGCTGCAACCTGCGTTTTGACTCCCACTGAAAGATAAGTGCATACGGGTGCCCCCACTGATATCGGACGCCCAGCTCCTTGAGCTTGTCAGTAATGGGCCGGAATTCCCTGCGGCGCCGGAGCGTGGTGGGGGCCAGGTCTTGGAACAGCTGAATGGGTGTACCCGTGAAGGTGAGCTCTGCTTTGTCTCGTGCTGCCCTGAGGACGGCCTCTTTCTCTGTGAAGAAATGATCCCGGGTTAGGATGTCGGGGATGAAACCAGGGCGGCCAGGTGGACCTGACACCCGATGTGCACGGTTCAGGGCTGGTGGGGAAGCATCGTCGTCTCCCCTGATCTCCTGGAGGAGGTCTGCCACAAAAGTCAGAATGTCCGAGTCCTCCGCTCCAATCGGTATCCCCCTCAGGCGCAGGTTATTGCGGCGGCCCCTGTTTTCCAAGTCCTCCTGCTTTAGCTGCAGCTCGATATGCTGTTCCTCTAAGGTGGCCAAGCGCTGCCATAATTGCTCCTGGTCCTCCGTGCGGGCATCAACTGTCCGTTCGAGGTCGTCCACTCGTCCTCCAAGCTCCACGACGTCTCTCCTGAGCTCCTTGACACAGGCCTGCACTTCAGACCTAAGGAAGCCAATTTCAGATTTGAGTTCCTGCATGAAGCTGGCCATGAAAGACTGGGTGATGGGGTCGGAGGGCCCCCCCGCCGACGATGCCATGTCCGCTGTAGGGGCAGGGCCCGATCTGTTCCACAAGGCCGTGACTGGGTTGGCCTTTGGGGGTGCTGCAGAGTCTTTCCCCGCCCGTGAGCGAGTCATGTCCCCTCAGAGTCCCATGTGGTGGGCAGGAGGACAAGGCAATGAAGCACCGCGCAAGGGAGGGTGTCCGCTTAGTTAGGTGCAGAAGGGCGGCCCTGCCTAGAGGGACAGGGGGCCAGCGAGGCGATGAAGGTATAGCCAGGAGATGTCTCCTCGAGGCCCCGAGGCCCCCCCGGGGCCCTCACCGGCCGCCCGAGAGGGCTCGGTGCGCAGGTCACAGCAGCACAATCAAGAGACCAAGGTCCAAGCCAGGTAGGTGGATCACCCCAGCACCTCCCCTCACAGGTACTCATGGACAGGCCTCCCACGAAGATCGATGAGCAGGTTCAGGTATCAAGGGGGTTTCTCAGGGGCCCGGCATCCATGTACCACGGAAGGCCAGAGCACGGCGACCCCGGAGGCGCTTTCCCACTCTTCAGCGCGGGGGGCAGCATCCCAGCGCTCCCAAGAGGCACATCATATGCAGGGGCTGTCCAGTGGCCGGCGAAGCAAGGCCCAGCGAAGCGCCAGCAGGCCCCCGACATCCGGGGGGACCCCCCCGAGGTGCGCCGCATCCGCCAGGGGAGACGGCCATGCCCCCGGGCCTCAGCACCCCTCACCCCGGGCCGCAGGTGTCCGGAGGGGTTGTAGCAGAGGGGTCCGCCGGTGTCAGGGCCCGTCGGGGCCAGAGTAGCGCCAAGCCGCGGGCAGGGGCACCCCCCTCCGGGGGCCCCAGGGTTCGCAAAGGCGCTCTTGGTGTTGGGGTGAGGAGTACCCACGGCTCCCGGGGGGCGACCGGGTGGCGATGCGCATCGCTCACTCACCGGGAGGCTCCAGCAATGTCACAACAGTACAGCGGGGAGCAGGCCGGGCCACCGGGCCCCGCAATCCACTAGCAGGAGTCTCCACCAGTTCAGTGCCTCCGGCAGGGTCTCCAGGGGGTCCCCGGGGCCCAGCCGGGTGCAAGGCGCCGCCGCGCCAGCGGCGCACTCCAGCCCCCGCGAAGGCCCAAGAGGGCAGGAGCCTAAGATGGCGGCCAGTCGGGCCGCGAGCAGGAAATATCCCCGTTGCAGGCCAGCACCGGGGGGGCCCGGCCCTCACACCTCCGTCGCAGGACTCAGCCGACCCCACCAAGGGTCCCCGATGTGAGGGCGCAGGGCGGACCAGCAGTCAGGCCGCCCCGGAGAGCACGGGGCCAAGGGCTCCAAGATGGCGGCTGCACCCCCGCGGGCCAAGGCACCCGCCAATGGCTCCGCTCAGGCCGCCGATTACAGGGCAGGAGAGGCGACGAACCCCCCAAGAGTTGCCTCTGGTCTTCCACGGGGCAGGCGTCCCAGGCCGAGTCTCCCAAGAGACCGCAGTGGCGCTTAATAAGCTTTAATCGGCATCGGCGTTCCGGAGCTCCCACGGCGTGCGTCTCACTCCATCGGTAGTGAGACCACGCCCCCAGTTAACCAGTTTTGAGTATTTATTAGAGTAGTGTTGAGTGATATGAGGTTATTCGGGGAGGAGATTTTCAGATAAAGTTGCGTATCATCCGCATACATATGGAAGAGAATGTCAGCGGAATTTAGTTCATTAGCTAAAGGTTCCAAGAACAGACTGAAGAGTATGGGAGATAAGGCGGACCCTTAGGGGACCCCCATGGATACTGGTGAAGGCTGGGAGAGAGAGTGGTTCGCCTTAACTCTTTGGGATCTGTGGTGGAGGAAGGACGAGAACCATTGCAGCACCGAACCAGAAAGGCCCATCCTGTGCTCCAAAATGGATAGGAGGTTGTCGTGATTAACAGTGTCAAACGCAGAGGAAAGGTCAAGAAGGATAAGGAGGCAAGCTTCATTTTGGTCAAGCATTTTTAAAATGTCATCCATAACGTGAATGAGAGCCGATTCTGTGCTGTGCCCACTCCGAAAGCCAGATTGGTGTTGGTCCAGGAGATGGAAATTCTCGATGTAGGCACAGAGTTGAGATTGAACGCATTTTTCTAGGAGTTTGGCTAGAGTGGGGATGTTAGAGATAGGGCGGAAGTTGTTAAGGTCCGTACTGTCTGCGGTAGGCTTTTTTAAGATAGGTGTTACCTGAGCAGCTTTTAGGCGGGAAACAGCGTTTACAACGCTGGTAATACCACGCGGGTAGGTTACAACGCGGACGTTACATCGTCCGCGTTGTTACCACGCATGGCATTACATCGCAAGTCGTTTCTACGACTTGCGCTAGATGGCGCGCAATACCAGGGAATGTGTTGGATTTTAAATCCAACACATTCCCTGCTGTTGCGCTAACTGGAGTAGGAATAGTAATTTATACTATTCCTAAGTCCAGCGCGCCATCTAGCGCAAGTCGTAGAAACAACTTGCGATGTAAAGCCATGCGTGGTAACAACGCGGACGATGTAATGTCCGCGTTGTAACCTACTGCGGGGTAATGGATGGTGTAGTAACGTCATACATTCCTTTTAGGCAATCCGGGATCGTACCTTGTGACAGGGACGCATTGACAATCTTTGTCCATATGGGGGTGACGACATGCTTGATTTCTTTGAAGATGGAAGGTGGTAACGGGTCGCTAAAATGATTAGATGGGTTTATACTCTGAAGAATCTTGTTAGTGTCTCTTTCACTGAGGGGAGGGAAGGTGCCCCATGAGGCATTGTTCTTGGTGCTAATCGGTTCTATCTTGTCTGATAGGGCCGGATAGCAATAGAGCCTTCCTGGAGTCCAGATCAATATTGATGAGTCTAGATTTCTCAGTAAAGAAGGCAGCCAGGTCCTCGCATGAAGGTGGGCTGACTCCAGAGACCGAGCGGTTTGGTGCTTCCACCGATTGTTGTTTCACCAGCTCAAAAAGTTTTTTGGGGCGATTAGCGGCTTGATTAAGAAACTACCAGCATTTTCAAAAGAGGGAACTTAGCCACTGTATCAATGAATTACTGTTTTTTTATAAGGTAAAAACAGAAAGAGGACCGATTCTATTTTCTTCTACTCGTTATCTGTTACCTAAGAAATTAATGAGTTTATATTGCTACATTTAAGCGTATGCCCAATACCCAATAAATTACAAAGCCGTACATGATGTCTCGAAGCTGACCTTCACTCCACTGAAGTTTGCTCCGTTACACTGTTTAGAATATTTGGTAAATATTTCGCTTTACATACACTGAAACTGACTGAGCAACCATTTCTGACACAAACTGCAGAGTATTTTAACCTGCGCAAAACAAAGGTATATACGTTCAATCATCGTGGCCCTGTTTCTAATGTCTGTGAATCTTTTTTCAGAATTTACACAGAATAATGTACTGCTCCATAGAAATATAAAATAAAATGGTTAGGCTGTGCTTTATTGGACACGCAGTTGCTCTTCTACGCAGGAGTCCAAGAGCAACCCTCATAAATCTATCGTAGTTAAAATGAAAACATATTGATGTATTCATAGCAACTAGGCATGCATTTTCTCACTTGTATGGTGGCTTTGCCAATGGTTGTTAACTGCAATTCAACAAGCATTATTAGCGCCAAACTAGAAGCGCGCCAGCCCTAGTAGCGGCAGCCAAGGGATGAGAGGGGGGCATTGGCGTTGGAACTTGGCAGAGAGGGAGGGCACCATCCTGCACTGGGGATGTTGGGAGAATGGGGGTGATGCACCGAGATCGCGGGGGGGTAGGGCGCGGGGGCGGTAGATGTGCTTGAAACAGTTGAAGGGTTGAGAGAGGGTCTGCATAAAGCCACATGTAACCTTCCGTTCCATGAAATGTCATGACCTTAAGAACGGCCCATCCAACAAATGGCAAGTCGGAAAAGTAATGCCAACAGCCTATGGCTGAGGGAGCTTATCAAAACCCCACTCTTCTTACTGTAGGTATATATGTATGTAATGGATGTTTGTTTGTGTGTGCGTGCATGTGTGTGTGTGTGTGTCTAAAAAATGGCCCATGTTGGCAAACTGGGGCAGTTTTGAACTTGTAAAGAATCACTGTATACGTGTTTTGAAAGACTGCATGGATGTGAGCTTGCTGCAGGCAATGTTTGATTTAATATCATGGAAATTATTAGTAAATACCAGTTCCCTCAGACCATAGAAAAGGCCCACATACAGTCAAGAAACAGCCCACACACAAGGGGGGGCTCCTCCGCTTTGGCGGAGGAGCGCCGCCCCACTGCTTTCAAGCAGTGCAGAAGCAAAAACATAAAATGATAATAACTTTCAGTTATTATCATTTTATGTTTGGCTGCTTTGCGGAGGAGCGCCGCCCCACTGCTTTCAAGCAGTGCAGAAGCAAAAACATAAAATGATAATAACTTTCAGTTATTATCATTTTATGTTTGGCTGCTTTGCGGGCGGGTGGTCGGGGCTGCTCTGCGAGCAGGGTAGTGGAGGAGTGGTTTGCCCACTCCTAAAAGTGTGCAGTGACTGTTTGGTCGGCCCCCCAGGGCCGCCCAAACCAGTCATGCGCAGTTTCCCTCTTCTCCATGCGGGCTGCATTACAGCCTGCATGGAGAACAAGGCCACCCCTACAGCCCCTGGCTGAGCGCCGTGTCACAGCGCTCAGACCAATCACAACTCTGCAATTGCAGCGTTGTGATTGGCTTAGTGGAGGGAGCCTGGCTGCCTGCTTCCTGTTCCTGAAATCGGAAGCAGGAGAGCAGGAGCAGCGACGCAGGACTGGGCGTCGACAAGGTAAGTGATTAAAAAAAAAAATTCTCTCCCTCCCGCAATCACGAGCCCCCGCACAACCACCCCCAGGGACCACACCCCTGTTCTGGTCTTGTAGATGCGTGGAATGGTGGCCAGAGAGAGGTCAGCTGATTGGAGGTGGCTCTTGGGTGCGTGGAAGGAGAGGCGGTTGATCAGTATGCTTGTCCGATGTTGTGGAGGGCCTTGCATGCATGAGTGAGGAGCTTGAAGGATATTCTTTTTTCGATGGGGAGTCAATGGAGATCGCAGAGGTGTTGGGTGATGTGGTTGTGACGGGGATGTCTAGGATCAGTCTGGCCGCTGCGTTCTGGAAGGTCGGGAGTTTGCGAAGTAGTTTCTTGTGGATTCCGGCATAGAGGGCATTGCTGTAGTCCAGTTTGCTACTGATGAGGGCGTGCGTGACCGTTCTTCTGGACTCAGATGGGATCCATTTGAACATTTGTCAGAGTATATGGAGGGCGTTGAAACAGGCAGAGGATACGATGTTGACCTGGCGGTTCATCTTGAGCGATGAGTCTAGTATGATGCTGAGGTTTTGTGCATGGTCGGTCGGGGTGGGGGCGGGGTTTCCGAGGGTGGGAGGCCACCATGTGTTGTGCTATGCGGAGGGGGTGGAGCCAAAGATGAGGACTTCTGTTTTCTCGGAGTTGAGTTTCAGACTCGTTCTCCATACATCAAGTTACTCCAATATCGCCAAGCAATAGGGCCTATCGTCCATGCAGTTACAACTCTCCACCTAGATTACCTAAGGCCCCTCCACCGTGTCTAATACGAAGGCCCTAGCTAGATGCAAGTTGGATTGCACCCGCAAACCTAGACAAACGCCATCCACTCTTTCAACTCAGGACAACCAAGCTATGTACCAGGACATGCTGTCTGTAAAGTGGCAAAATCCTTCAGAAATGTAGAAACCACCAGGACCCCTTTTAGCATTAGCGGTTCCAGCAGCAGGCAATTGCCATTGGCATTTTAGATCTCTACTTCCCAAATGATCCCTACATGCACCTCTACACCTAGTGCAAGAATGCACTATTTGGGATGCAGCATGTGACAATGTCTGTCACAGAAGACACAATCAATGTCTTCAGCTTCACAACCAGTAATGACCAGATGACTTCAGCCACAAGGACCCTGAAAAAAGACAGGTGACAGCTTCCAAGATTCCCTATATAACCATTCTTGCATAGGAAGGATGCCCCATGTGAAAATGTTCTACAATTGAGCCTAAATGCCCTCCAGTGAGACATAGCAAACTAGCTTCAATAATTTATGTCCCCGAACATGGCACAGTTACACAGTGGCACAGCTCATCGTAAACATCCATCAATGAAACTCACTGTAAAGAGGTGCTTGGTACAGAGATAATCTCAGATTATGCCACCCGATGTCTTCACAAACAACCAGTGACTTGATGTAGTGGGAAGAAGGTGTGACTTCAACAAGAGAACAAACTGTACAAATTGCTAGGACTGGCGTACAGTTACAAGGCACGGCCAGCTCATCCTTTCCATCGCCGTGGATAGAGATTGATCTTCCAACCAGGTGAATGGAGCAGATGATGAGGATATCTCTCTCACTGTCTCCTTCGTAGAGTTCACTATCCACTGGTACATTAAGAAACATAGGGCCTGATTTGGAGTTCGGTGGACAGGTTTCTCAGCCACAAACGTAACTGATATCCTGCCCACAGTATTACAAGTGCATTATATCCAACGGTATTTGTAATGTGACGAACGGGATATCAGTCACATTTGTCAGAGTAACCTGCACCCCAAGGCAGCTCAGATGTTTCTTTTTTTCTCCCTGTGTAGAATTTCCAGATCCCAAGGCTGCGCATATATTCCTCCAACCACAATGTCTGCACTGAAAGGGAGGTCAAGAAGTATACAAGAGAGAGAAAGAATCCCAAGTCTGTGACTCTTTAGCATGGAGTTGATGGATTGCGGTATAGGTGAGCAGAATGGCATGCTTAAGATGAACACTGGTAGTGTGCTGATGATGTTCATTTCCAGTTAATAAGGATTGGTATCACAAAGATACCATTTACTCTTCTGGAGCAAATGATGTGCCTTGGGGCGCATCACTGCAGAGTTGGTGTGGGAGACGGTTGCAGGGGATAGCACTCGACGGAGGAGGAGGTTAACTCGACTTAGAGAGGGTGATGAGGTACTGTTTTGTGGGTGTCATAAAAGATCTACATGTGTCATCAGGAAGCTAAATACTTCTAGATTCCTCAGTATTATATTAGTCTCAGTGTGCTATAGGAATAGAAATCAGTGCGACAAGTAATGCTGACATTTACAATCTCCTAGGATGAGTGGAGTGGGTGGACATGTCATATATTACATCCATTTTACAGTCATACGCTGCTGAGCGGTGTGTACTGAAGAAAGCTGGCTCCCCTGACATAAAAATGGCACTAACGGCACATAAAATTGTGAATACAGCTGCAATACTGAATATTTTACCAGTAAGGGCAAATTGGTCCTACAGGAACACGGAAATGTACTACGTGCCGTAGAAAGGATGTGGAAGGAGCTGTAACGAGAGAGGAATAAGATGTTAAAATCGGAGAGGAGGTAGTGCAAATATGCCAGGAAGAGATTGTCATCTGCAGAACAAGAGGAAAGATGAGGAGCCGATCATCTTCTCTTTGATCCCGTGGGTGAAGTCAATGACCAGGGTGGGAAAAATCACAGACACTTAACAGTCAATTTCCAAGATGAATGACAAACTCGACAAGCTGATTAAGTGGTGCTTTTTGGGAGAGTAAAATAAACCATAGAGGGAAGAGTAAGAGAGCTTGAGAAGCAACAGCAGAAACTTAAACCATAATTCTTTATGACAAATGCCAAAATGCAGGCAATCCTTAGGAGAATAAAGCACTTACCTTCAGTGCTGAGATTTTCTAAAACATAATGAGAGTGAAGCGAGTTGGAAAAATTGTCTTGCAATAGACATGGCAGATGGAGACTCATGTTTCTTTATAGCCAATTAGCTTATGGACTCAGTTGAGACAGATGCATACGTTAACTTTCTAGGCTTTTGCATATGCGCTCAGTGAAGATGAGAGGGTGAAGACCACTGTAGTTGTAGGACCAGCCGTCATCATTGGTGTCACTAAGCGGAAATATAAGTAGAGCCTCCAAGGTGCTATAAAAAGTAGTGAACTTTGCACATGATGGGTGTGAATAAGTGGATTTTTAATTGTTTTGGATGATAGTCCACCACAAATATTAATGTCATTATTGTTGTTAGGTCCAGTAAATGTTTCAGTAATTTTAACCTGAGCTCAACCCTTGGTAGCTGTGGCACAGAGCAGATAGACTTAACATAAGGAATGTATGAAGGATTTAGAAGTACCAAAAAAGTTACAAAGTCAAAAACACAACACAATAAAATTCCCACTCCAACTTATAAAATCAGAAAATATTTTCATGAATAAAAAGACACCTAAATGACAAAAATCCAGTTGGGGAAACCGGAAATATGCATTTTTAAGCTTTAAATAAAAATAGCACCACAAAGCATTAAGCAGCAACTGTGGTGATCTGGTTGCATTTGTCCGGGACCTAGGCATGATTTAAGGCTGATCGGGATGAAGCAGGGGTTGGATATAGAAACAAGGTTAGCCAGGGTCAGACGTTTTACCTTCTGACTTAGACTCTGAACTGGAAGTCTAAAATCCTCAGCGTGTCAAACAAGGCTCCATGAGGCCAGATAGCCACCAGACAAGGCCCTGTTGAAGCTGTGGAATTTTTTCAGTAAAGCTCTGGGTGGGAGAAATACAAAATATGTGCCCCAAGAAGGTCCTCCACCAGCCAGATACTTTTGTAGTCTTTACCTGGTGATGATTTCAACCTTAGGATTTTTTTCCAGCTCGGATTCCCCCACTGGGGCAAGGCTGAAAGCTATAGCCTAACAGTATTGGGCTGCGTAGCCTCTCTGCTACATCGCATTGAAATAGATTTGCTTCTGCAGAGAAGCTCCGAGGGGCAGCACCTAGGACGCACCATCGACAGATTGACTTGGCAGGTTTGTCCCAGTCCTCCAGAGGTCTTTGGAGCTAAAACGCTTCCAAGTCCTAGTTTTTTCAGGAAGTTAGGATGAGTACACTTTGACACAGCCAAGTGTCCCAGCATCTCAGGAACAACACTTGGGGGTCAAGACACACTACAGCAGAAGCAACCAGCAGGGCCCATGGCAAGTCCAGTTGTCAGTTGGGCTCTTCAGGAAAGGGGCTTCTGGCAGCTTGTTGTGTCCCTGTTGCTTAACAGGAGGTCAGCTAACCTACCCTTAGAGTCCACCTCTTTGTACAGGGTATATGTGGGAGCAGGTCCAGCCTTTAAAGTCTCCTCACAGGTCTCAACAACAGGTGCAGTCCTACTTATGTCTTCCACAGGTCCAGTAGTATTCTGAAGATATTGCCCAGGTGTGCAACATTTATGCCTGTCACTAACCTATGGGCGAGGTGACCAATAGGGAAAAAGTTCCCAGGGGTATACCCACATTTGCTGCAGTTCCTCTGTGTCATATTGCCACTCTCTACTTAAATCCGACATGGCAGAACCTTTCTTTCCCTGTGCAGAGCTAGATGTGTGGCCAGGTAAATGAGCAACCCATCCTATGTATTCACTCCTAACTGGTTCTGGGGGCAGCTCAATGAGATTGGTACATGGCTGACTAGATGGACAAAGGAGGGGACAGGTCCAGGTGTTTGCTACATCTTCCCGTGACAGGGTAGGCCGCTTTGAAGTTCCCAGATGGTCATCCTGTCAGAGAAACTGATCACCTCTCCTCACCCAAGGCTTTTGTTGCAGCTCTGAGAGCAAGTTCACAACTTATCAAGGGGCTATTCAACCCCAGGTGCCAGTTTGAAACTCAAGCCCATGGGCTTCTAGAGGCTTTAGGCAGGTAAAAGGTGACTTTTTAAAGTACCTTTTGTAAAATAGTTAGTGCAAAACTGACTTTACCAGTGAATTGGGCTTGCAGTAAAATTTTAAAAAGTCAAAGAATTTACTTTGTAGTTGTTTCCTAGGCAGAGATAATATTAGTAATGTTATTATTGTATCCCAATACTTTCCTATGGAACAGCTAATTCTGCTACAGTAAAAATAGCTTTTATGGCCTTGTCCCTGTAAGGACACGTTTAACATTAAACGTTTACATGTCCTACTTTTAAATACCTTGCATTATAGGCATTTAAGGACTACCTAGTGAAAGTATTAACATTTAAAAGGAAGGTTTATGTTTCTCAAAAGGGGTTCATTTGGCAGTTTGAATTTGAAGTTTTAAAACTGCATAGACAGGCTACAGTGGTAGGCTTGCAGTCATGTTTTGCAATGTCACTCTAGTGTTAGCTCAATGTGGGCGGCAGTCCACTAGTGTCATTTAATGTACAGGCCCTGGGTACACTTTGTACCATGTACTAGAGACTTGTAAGTCAGCTAAATATGCCAATTAGGAGTAAAGTCAATTTCGACAGGTGTTTTGGGGGTCAGAGCGCAAGCAGAGCTCCAGTGCTCTGAGTCAAAAAAAAAAACAGCAGCATCAGTACAAAAAAGGGATGGATGATCATGCAAAAGAGGCATTTTCCTACACTGGGGAAAAGATCCGATTATTACCAGTTTTGTGCTGGAGACAGTGCGTAAAAGACAGCTTCTGAAAACCACCAAGGTAAAGTTCCAGTCAGGAGGAATACCGGTTTGTCTTCTAGCTGGTAAAGCTAAGGGTGACATTGTTGGACATAGACTATCTTTTGGGGCCCTTAGAGCAGGGTTCTCCAAAGTCGGTCCTGGACGGCCGGATCCATGTCACATTTTTAGCATATCCCCATTTAGATAAAAGTAGTTATCTTAAAAATCTGGCATGGATCTGGCCTTCCAGGACCGACTTTGGAGAACCCAGCCTTAGGGAACTGAGAGCCTGCTCTCGTCAGTGCCATAGCTGATCTAGACAGAAAAAAAGGGTTGGGAAGCCCGAAAGACAAGTGAATTCAGTAAAGTCCTTGGTATTCACTATGGGTCCTGCAGTGCAAACAGTGCAGCAATCAGCAATTCAGTTTATGAAATTAGCAATATTGCTGTGAAGCAGTAATTAGCAGGTGCAGTATTACCAGGCCTTTATTTACAGTCTTTCACCTATAGGATATGGAAGAATTGGTGTTTGCACATGGATTTCAGCAGGTTTTATCACTACCACTTTATCACTGGCAAAATATGTTTATGGGAAATCCTGAATGTGCAGGTTTTCCTGAGAAAGTCCTAATCCCAAATCAGGTGCAAGCTCCTGTTTCTGCTCAAATTAGGACTAACAAGAAATTTATAATGAGGACCTGAGTTGTATTTAGTGTGGGGTTATGGGAGAGCCATGCAGGGGTTTAGCTAGTACTGGTGCAACAGTTACAATGGCACCGGGCCACAAAGACCTGAGGGACCTATTATCCTGATATTTTCTGTATTTTACTACCAAAACAGCAGCCAAAGGCGCCAATTTCAAGCTTGCTCCAGGGGTCAACGCATTCAAACTACACTACTGCAGCCATTGTGGAAGTGGGGTCACTTACAGCAGAGAGATTTTGTCATTGTGAAAAGCCATATTTTAGGATACAAGTTATCTCTGACAAATAACACTTACGTTTTTGACGTAAATACATTTAATGAACAGGACAGCCAAAGGAAGCCGTCAAAAGCTGTCAGGGGGAAAAGATTGGTGGTAATTCTGTGTCTTTCGTCTAAGCCTCTTCTGGGACAGTGGAACAACTATGTATTGCTTGATTTTTCATGTTTAAATAAAACATTAATAATAGATTAAAAAAGCTACATTGAATCGAAACTAAAGCATGTTGAAATAAATGTTAATTTTTGGTTAAGTGTAATTTATATCTATTGACTAGAAGAGCCAGATTTCAGGGCACAAAGGAGGAACATGGGCGCAGTGGTTGCTGACACATAGAAAAAGTGGTGGGGTGGGGGAGGGGCACGGGGGAAGGGCGGGGCGGGAGCGAGTTTAATAATAATACAAATTTAAACTTACCTGCTGCCAGCCGCCTCCCGCGTTGTGCCTCGATCGTTGGTTTTTCCTTGTCCCAGCAGACTCTGGGACTACGTCACAGACTTCCTATCCAATCCCCGCGCTGCTCTCCTGCTCTGGCTGAAAAGACGCTCCACTCGGGTCAGGGAGTCTGTGAGGTTTCTCTGTTCAATACAGCCGGGTTAGAGAAGCTTAGTGAGCATGTGTGTTTGGCCGGCCTAAGACGATTGGCCAAACACACATGCGCATGGATAACATTTTTACTTCATTTTGGGCATTTTGATTGGAAAGACAGCACCCAACAGGATAACTGAGAGCCACGTGTGACAGCTGGCTGCATTCTTGTGCATTGCCAAGAAGGGCACAATCATAGTGCATGGTCAGAACAAGGCATTACGTATTGATTTATGCTAGTTGATGAGGTCAGAGTGCAAAATGCATTCAAATAGAGTGCCTCATACACAGCGCTAGGACGCTAGGTGCAGAAGGCAATGGTAGTGCGTTTTGCAGATATTGCAAGGTCAATTACATCTTAAGTTGCTTTGCACACTTTTTAAGAGAAGATTAAGGTCAGCATTAAGGTGAGAGAAATTGTTCCAGAATCTGTTAGCAATGATTGAAAATTTGTGTCTACTAGTTTTTTCTTTGCTTAATTTCTGGATCACCAGACATACAATGATGTGGTTACTAGTGTTCAGGAGGTTTTCGGCAATAGGACGTTTGTCAGCAAGGTAGTCTGGTTTGTCGAAATAAAAGCAAATTGGATTTTGTCTAATACAGTACATTTTAAATTGGATGTGAGCTGGCTCCAATGTCCTTTGGCCCATGACCAGTCCAGCAACTCATTCTATTACTACTTTCATTAGAGCCGTTGTGGTAGCCGAAGGTCTTCTCAGACTGTGGTTTCCTTCAATGTATTTATTATTTTATTTATTTGTTTGTTTTTATCATGTGCGGCTGGCACAGACAATAGCGGTGGGGTGGGGCAGGGGAGGGGCGGCTGTGGGGGGGAAGTGGATAGACGACGGGATAGGGAAAGTAAAATATTTTTTTTTTAAAAACCATTAACCGTGCGCTCGCTGCATTGCCGACTCAGCGATGCGGCGAGCGCAAAGTAAGTGATTTTATTAATTTTTTTTTTTACTTCCCCTATCCGGTCGTCTGTCCACTTCCCCCCACCCGCCCCACCCCACCGTCCGACCGCTGTTACCCGTGCTGGCCGCGCCTGGTTTTTATGTAACTCTGATAGAACATGGAGGGCTGCAGTCTGCTGCTGAACAAATGCTGTTTTAGATGATCCATAGATTTGGAGAACATTAGCAGGAGGTAGTGATGTGCATGGTGGGCACAATAAAAATGCAAGTAAGATATGTACGTTCAAAGTCAACAGTGATACATTACTGAAGCCTATGGCCGGTATACACATTAGAGGAAAGCAGCAATCCAAAAGTAGTCATACTAACTGAACACATTTCAAGTCAATTTCAGCAAGGTACGTGAAGGATACATGCATTTGTTGTCATCAGTTGGCCATCAGTTGTCCAGTAATAGGGTGCATGACGGGATAGACCTAAGAGTGGACAGCATTAGTGTTCATAATAAATAGGATGGTGGTAGATGCAAGAGAAATGGATATGAAATATACAGGAGGTTGATAATGGGGTCCACTACAGACCTTTGTAGTGGATGAAACATAATGTAATGGTACTATTGCAACTATAAGATTTAGTCAGTAGCAAGACTTAACAGCCAATTGGATCCTGGGCAAAACACAGTACCTTTTAGTACCTTGGCTTCTTTAGCAAAGTTTTGTGTGCACTTTTACGCTTGATCGAAATGTAGGGGACAGAATAGAGTGCACGTACATCTCACACAAGCTCAAAGGCATTTAATGCCTTCCAGGCTTGTAGTTCCAATAAACACCTTTATATAATATCAACTACGGGGCGAAGTGTCAATTTGGGCCTCAGTAATTGAAAGTATTCACTGCAAGTAACGTGCACATGGTACATGTGTATATTGTCTTTTTTTGGCCACGAGAATTCTGCACTTCCATTTCCAGCACAGGTAGCCTATACACCTGGCTGTCAGTGCAATGCTGCTAAGTTCCCTTTTCTGTTTTGTAATACTTAATAAGTATGTGTAAAAGCCCAAAAACCGGGTGGCATCCAGTCATATGCACAATGGAGCCAGGAGGAATCTGTGAAAAGGAGAGGTGAGACATCAAGGTTGTAGGAGGGATTTAGGGGACTGTTTGGAGGGAGGAGAGAGTGTATATGGGTAGCTGTTCGAGTGAACTGCTGAAAGCTCTATTTGGTTCTACTGTCTGTGTGAGCCCCTGTTGGGGTAAATGTGGGTCTTCAGTGGTACTGCTGTGGGGTCTAATAGAGTCTGTCGGAAGCTATGTAAAGATAAGATAAGAACCATATGAGAGCCTGAGCCAGGGTCACACTGGGACAGAAAATAGGCCTGAGAACCAAATTAGAAGTGATCCCCATTAGCGAATCAGATAGCTAAACAAGCATTGGCAGTGCCAATAGGTCAGGCTGTAAAGGGATGTTGTATGGTAATGTGAAGCATTACAAGTAATTAGCATTGGAATGGATATGTATTTATGTGGAAGCAAAGAACTCTAGAATAATATTGGTGTAGGTTAAAAGGGCAGGTGGCAATTGCACTGCCAGGCGAGACCTAAACATCCATGTAGGTTAATAACTGCTCTCTTCCTATCTGTGCTTCTCCCAGAGTAAAACACCATAACATATCTAGTTACACTTTAAAATACACAGAAAGGTGCACCATATAACAATTTTTTCATTTCCATGAAAAATAAATAAACAGTCAAATAGGATTTCCAAAATGCGTGCTAATCTTCTTTTTATTCTGTATATTTCTCCAAGGTTCTTATATGCAAGCTATATACACACTGGACTTCTTCAGGGCAAGAAACAAAATGATGTCAGACTGGTAGTGCTTGTCCACTTGTCCGTCCAAAATTCAAGTTGTTACACAAACTTAGCGCATCATATCGGACGCGTCCTATGCAAAAACTGGATAGATGTATTTTGCTACATATATGGGCAAGAATTATATGTAGATTCGCTAAATATCTATTCCAAACGCTTCCAAGTATGGAAGCTGTAGGGTCAATCCACCCCAAAAAGGCACCAATATCTGTGCCAGTTACGCTCGGCGCCGTTGTCCGACACTACCGGTATGTTCGGCTAGATGAACCCAAAGAAGTCCAGTGTCCTGGACGAAACGCGTTGGCTGTTATCTGTTGTATATATCTTGTGTAGGTGTTTTGCAAGATACCTGAGACTATACATTTGGTCTTGCTGCAGGCAATGTTTGTAGTACTGTCAGAGTTGTCAAAAGTAAAAACTGACCCACTAGACTATCCTCTTTCTCTATCCCGTCCTCCCTTCCTTTCCTCTCTCTTCTCTCTATCACACTCTATCTTTCTTCCTATTTCTGTTTACCACTCCTCTATATATCTACTGTCTGTACCTTCTGATCCGTCCTCTCTCTCTTTCTCTCTCTATGGGTTTCTCAACGGCCGTGCTTAGGAAAGTTTTTGCTCTGGTGATGGTGATTGATCAATGGATTCCTCTCACAGACATCATGTGAGGTCTTTACAATCCCAAAAGTCAGACAGAGTGCCTCGGGCTCTTTGTGTTATAAAAAAAAAAGCCTTGGCTAGTGGGTGACAGCAAATCTTCTCCTCGTGCACACAGACAGGCACATGGGTTAGAATTTGGCATCCCTTAGCTTTCTTAAACCATCTTTACATGTTTCTCTGATACCCTTGTTCTTCTGAAGTTGAAGTCCCACTAGAGTACACCCATTCCGGGTCTGCATCAGGATTCAAGTATCCCCAGGTCTGACAGTGAGGGTCAGCCCAGGAGATGACACTGCTGCAAAGTAAGGATCTGCTCTGATTCTTTGTCCATGGAGTCAGGAAGGTCTTTTAGACCCAATACTTCAACAGTGTTCAGTGGGATAACTGAGTCATTCTGTAAAGCAAAGTATTATTTTAATCAGTGTAATTTCAAGCAACCAAGTAAACAAAATGTAGCCTTTTCCTAGTCTGATAGAACCCATAACCTGAGTCAATTGGCTTGTGGTGGATAAGTTCACACATCACACTCCCTCCCAATTATAAAATAGAACTGGCCTTTATTTCCTGCCAGGAGCTCCCTCTCTCCTGAGCTCCCATCCCTTGGTACAGAAATCAATGCTGATCTGTTGGTAAGAGCAGTGGTAACGACCCAAGCCCAACATTTGGAGTCAATGGTCTAACCCGGTCAAATGGGGCAACAGTTTAGGATAATCATCACATTGATGGGTACTCCTGGGTATACATCTCTATCATGAGCATTCCAGCCAATGTAATTACTAACTATACGGCCCTGTTCCAAGGAGAGATAAGTCCTGGTGATAGCTGTGTCAGGTTATGAATAGACCTAGATGAAATTCATGTTATGCCGGTATATTCTGTCATAATTTTGTGAAATCTGCATTCCATTGGTTAAGCAAAATTCCCGAAATTACTCCATTGCTGAAAAACTTTAGGCCAGTAACAACACAAGCAACCAGAAAGCAAGCAGCTGTTCTCTCGGCACTTGTGATTTTTACGCTGTTTTTTTAACGAGAAATGCATTTTGCTCTGAAATACAGCGTTAAATGACAGTTTTGCACTTAACCAAATTTCATATAATTTTTTCCTAATTTTGTATACTTACACAAGAGCAAGTTTCACAAATTTCGCACACCGCAAAGAGCACACTAGCTCCCACAGGCACTATTGATGCTTACATGAGGTTGTCAGGACTGCTTTTTCCTCGTGCAATAGAAGGGACATCTCCCATACCAATATCAAGAGTTTATTGTGATTGCTTCATATTGCACAAACATGGATCACTTTCAGCCTTACAAAGGAGGATTTATCTGTGACAGGTTGTTTGATTCATGCTAAGGCATCGGACGAAACAGAAATCACAACATGCTTGTTGCTCACCACCACTCACCGTCACTCCAGGATCACAAGCAGCTCCTGTTTCCGAATGTGTACAATGAAGGCATGTCCCTCGTGTTCATTGGGTATCTCTAGGAAGCAGTAATTCTTGCTCTTGTTAAAAATTTAAGTTCCGAATTTGACATATATGAGAAGCACTACTTAAAAAACCAAAGTCTTGAGAGCTGTGAAAGTTGGGTAGAAGGTGAACTACAATCATGAGAGAGCAAATGTATCACTCTGTTGTAATGCTATTCTAATGATCTATTCTCTAGTACTATTGAAATCTAGCACAGTTAAAAATACTTTGCATCTACCAATACAATGTAGCAAGAAGTTCTGCACAGAAGTGGTTAGAGTTATTTGGATCAACAATTAAAGCTGAACACAAACTAATTGAATTTTTCCTTTTCCCCACAGCATCTGTCCAGCAGGCACAGTGTACAACAAAGCACCTCACAGGTGAGTAAGAGAATGTCTCTCCTACTATCTCCCAGAGGTAAGACTGCCCTGACGAGATGAGGCATTCAGCTATATCAAATGTGATTTGTAAATGTAATCAGAACGCATACCAACATCATATAGGATCGTATTACACGTTTTACCAATTAGATATATTTTATATTACATGTTTATATTAGTGCCTAAGTACAAAAGCAATGTTTTTTCCAAAGACGTAAATGTTTTTTTTAAAAGAGAAAGTGAAATACCGGACTGTACTGTTTTGATGTCTGTAGTAAAAGAAAGAGAACAATATTTTAATATACAATAAATAATGTTGGGTTTTGAAAAACACGTCCTCCTCTTTGTAAAAAAAAAAAAAAAAGAAAAAAGCACTCTGTGATTTATTAAGCTTTTGCCTGCAAGAAACGTCTCACAGTGCACCTTGGTGAAATTTAAAACCCTACGGCGTTGTATATTGTATACCATACGTTATTAGAACGCTGAATAAGCAATAGATAGTGGTAAAGTTTAGCAGAGTGGTTTGGGGCTGTAATTCTTTAAATGCATTACCAAGCTTCCATTCTAATTAGCTTGGAAGGAAAAAAAATCAGTCTGTGACAACCCCGCCATTGGAACATAATCCATATATGAATGACTTTATTTCAGCATAATAAGTAAACTTTTTCATAAGTTGTAGAAATGCGACCATAGGGCAGTAAAGAGGACAGCCATTCACATTTGGAGATTATAAATGATACTGGGCAATAATTGCCAAAGTCTTATGATCTAGCCAAGGCAATTGTTTCTAATGGTGAGATTGTTTGATCTATTGTGATAAAATATAATACCTTTAATCCTGGGGAGATATACCATAAAGGGAGGTCAGAACTTTGTAATTATGAGGCCACAGAAATGCATCATGTGTCTCCAGGCTCTCACTGCTCACAATGTTTTAGAGCTAAACATTCTAATGAGGCTTGCTCCAAGCTGCCCCGGGGGTTGTTACACTGGCAACTGACACTAAAATGTTCTTTTCTTTAGAGCTGATGATCTGGTGATGTTGGTATTTTGGATCAGCTGTGCTGTAGAGAGAGTCACATAGCCACTAACTGATGCAAAGAGCATTCACCCTGCTTTGTAACATTGCTTTCCATTCTTACCCTTTCCTCTTCTTTTTGTACACATCTAAAAACCTTTCAGCCCCATGTGGTCTGGGTTGCTAGATGATAGACTCCCTTTATTAGTCTGTGACATCTAACAATCTTGCGGTCTGTGGTAGACAAGCCGGCACTTTGACAGAATAATATGTATTACTCAAAAGAGGATTTTTGTAGGCTTTATTTATATATGTATTTTAATCCTTCAATCCTATTTAAAACGCTTCTTTCCAGTGAATTTAATACATTTATTCTTAAAAGTCTATTCATATAATGAAAAAATTAATCCTCTGCATCTAGAGAGAAATGTTATTTCATAGGAGGTAAAAGGTTCAGTCCTAAAGGTATAATTTAATCTAATGGTATATTAATCCTTTGTTCGTGATAGTACTCTAATGGTACATACATGCTTTGTTTCTGAATCATCTTGAATGTTCAGAGAGATTAACTAATTATCCAGGGAGACTGTTTAATCTACTGGGGAATTAATCATTCAACTCAGGAGAGTAAGAAATTAATTGTGTATCCTTAGAGACTAAGTAATGTGTTTGGAATTGAGCCACCTATCAAAGCAAAATGGATGGAAAACTGTGGAAGTTATTTTATTTCTTCAGATGGCAATATAAATGAGCACTCAGAATGGATTTGTGTAGAAAAGTGAATTTGTAGACTGTGGGGTCATCATATCTTCCCATTATATGTCTCTCTCTTTACCTTCCCTGACCGCCGCTTAAATCAAGTCTATTTTTCAATAAACTATTTTTGGTTCTCTTTCTTTCTAAATGTTTAGTTTGTTTTAAAAAAAACTGTGACTTTTGGGTAGCTTATATTATTGATTTTGTTTGGTGCCTGTTTTCCAGGTTGACACATTACGCCAGCGTCATGGAGAAGGATGTCGCATGCCTGTTCCGCATCACTTCTTTCTCAATCTGAAGAGCTTCACTTACAACACCATTGGAGAAGACACTGACGTCTTCTTTTCTCTGTATGACTTGCGAGAGGGTAAACAGATCAGGTATTCACAATAATACTGACATCTTCTCAACTTACAAAAATCATGGATTGGTTTACACAATGGCTTTGATGGGGTTTACTCCTTCCTTTGTCCATGGCACAATGCATGAGCACAGTGTACTGTTATATCAAATTTTGTTATCATATTCTGATTCAAACTGAGACCAGAGTTCTTCCAACACTGCTGAGACTATGATGTGATAGTAGTATCCCAGGACTAAGCCTTATACACGAAGAACCTGGGAAAGTCATGGAAATATAACAATGATTCCCAAGGATTAATTCAGTCAAAATAATCAAATGAACTAATATGACATCTGCTTATAGAAAAGATGCTAAATACAAGTAAAATTTAGGAAAAACTATGCAGAATGAATCAATGCACCAATAAATCAATTAAAAACAAGATGAATCATGAGATCACATATAAGTAATAAGACATTTATTGTAGTCATATGAAGTCAATATTAGAACAAATGACAGAAGGTTGCAAAAAGTGCACACGGCTCAGTGTTCTGAGGCACGTGAAGAAACATAAATACCACCCAAATAGCAAGAGATCTGAGATTGAGATGTGGTTTGTTCCATTCAAACAGACGCAAATGATCCTCAAATGCTCATCACTATTGTGTGTTCTATAGAATCTCAGTTCTTAATTGTCAACTTTTTCACCTTTGTAGAATAGATCATTGGTCTCATCAGGACCATAAATTACCGTTCCACAGGTGCTAAATGGAAAGAGGAAGTTGGGCCCTTATTAGTCCAATGTGTTTACTTGGTAAACGAAGTAAGTTACTCGAGTACTTGAACACTCACATATACTGCTGTCAAAAATGGGTCAAGAAACATAGGGCCAGATGTATCAAGCATTTTTGCGTTGGCAGTCGGGCAGATTCTGCGAATCTGCCCGTTTGGGAACGCAAAAATTGCTTTTCCGATGCAGCAAACCTAATTTTGCGATTCGGTAACCTGTTACTGAATTGCAAAATGGGTTTACGATTCGGTATTAGGAAGGGGCGTGTTTAGGGCATCCTTTCCCAATACCGAATCGCATTGGTATGTATGAATGTTTTGTGACCGCATTTGCGGTCGCAAAACATTCGCATTTTACCACCTACTTCAAGTAGGTGGTAACCCATTCGCAAATGGGAAGGGGTCCCCAAGGGACCCCTTCCCCTTTGTAAATGTTCGTAAAAGCATTTTTAAGAGCAGGCAGTGGTCCCACGGACCTGCCTGCTCTTAAAAAATGAAAAGAAAACTTTTCATTTTTCGTTTTGTAAAGCATCTCGTTTTCCTTTAAGGAAAACGGGCTGCTTTACAAAAAAAAATTGGTTTATTTAAAAGCAACTTGCTGATCTCAGCAGGCCACCCTCCCCGTGATTTTTGCGATTCCTAGGGGGTCGCAAATTGCGACCTACCTCATTAATGTTCATGAGGTAGGTCATTTGCGACCCCCTAGGAATCGCAAAAGGTGTACTATACACATTCATACATTGCATTTTGCGATTCGCTAATTGCGAATCCTTGAGATTCGCAATTAGGGAATCACAAAATGCTATCTTGATACATCTGGCCCATAGAACTCAAAATGAATACACTATCCTTTATTAGATTCTACTAGTCAGTCAAACCGATGAAAATGGAGGGATTTACCGAACTAAAAAGGCTCCACGCTTCAGATGAGAATGTTAGAAGCTATAAACAATACAAAAAAACCTGAAGCCTGGTTATATGCGGGCAAAAATGGCCAATCCATTATGGATTCATAAAGTAAAAGCATGTGTAGTCAAAATCACCAAGGTATATGGTTTGACAAAGGAGGAAGCACAGCTCAGTGGAATAAAATGTGAGCCCTTCAACACAGTGCCCAATCAGAAGGTGAAGAAGAGGTGTATAATAGAAGATCTGTGTACTGTCAAAATGGCCGACTGGCAAAAAACTGCAAAGAGTGAGGGTGAAAATGTTAACAACACAAAAAAGGGATGTGCTAGAACTGGCATTTCTTAATTGAGGTGCACATTTGGTGGTCATACGGTGAAGGGAAAAATGTTCCATATTCAGCAAGAGTTGACAGACAAGGTGCATCCTAAATAGTCAAAAAATGCTGTCTGTGTAGGAGTTGAAAAATGTATGTACAACCAAACATACCACCATTAAAAATGTGTGTCCTAGTACAAACCATAAAATGGAAAAGAAGTAAACTGGAAATTACATTGCTGACAAATGAGTCATTCACTGAAGGAAAAGGTTGCAAGTCCAAAATTAATTTGCCAGGGTACATCCTGCGTGCAGTCAGTTGAAAAGTTAAAACACCATAATAATAATAAGAAAAAACCCTACATATTGATGTGTTCTTGAGAGCAATTTATATGAAACAACAGCCCTTCGTCTATTCATAACGAAAAATTACAAGCCAGGCTGAAAGCAATGGCTTCTAGAATAATACATCAATTATATTAGATGATTAACGTTTGATGCCATTACATTATTTGAGAGACCATCTTATGCCCGACGTATTTATATCAGATGATCAGATACTCAATTTTCCAATTCTAAAAATGCAATTGAGACTGGCACATTGTGATAATAGTTTTATGTCTGTATAGCCATGCCCCTGAGCTCACAGAAGTCATTGAGTCCATCCATTTTGTACATAACTGGTCTATCCATTTGCACTAACGGTTGGCTAGGATATTCCTCACGCTGTCACCTCTGGCATCTTGTCAGATCACTTCAATCACCTGCTATGCCAAGTCAGTCTCTGTAGGCTGATGAGTTGTGTAATATTCCACGACGGAGGCAGTATACATTTCATATCGTATTGTACTCTTATGTAGGCAGAATCTTTGCTGTACCATCTGTGTAGTGTGCCAACTTGGGACAGACAATGACATTTAATAGCATAATTCACATTTGGTATGTTACAATTAGAAAACAAGGTCAAAGTGTGTCGGTGTTGCCCAAATTCTGACATTTTGGTATTTAGTGTGAATTTGCAAGCTTGGCATCTGCAATGTCAGAGGTGACCTTTTATGGGAGGTAGGCCTACTGAGTAGTTATGCAGTCATCTAATTTGCAATCTCTGTAAGCTCTTTCCTTAATATAAACCTATTGCATGTAAAGGCAAGTAAAGGCAAGTAAAGGGGATCTCGGTACAAATGCCAGACCAGTTTTGTTTGATTATTTTCTGCCTCTTATTACTGACAGGGTTAAAGGAAATGACACATATCAGTGGGTCAGCGGTTTGGGTTCTGACTTTGGGTTCAAACGAGATCTCACAGAGGCAATGCCATTCAGCTAAGTCTGTACATTTTTTCATCAGCACTTGGTTTTAGTGAAAATGTTAGTTCTGTTTTTACAATTTCATCTAATTCTCAGGAACTGCCCTGACAGGAGGTTATCACAAAAGGCCAGAAGATGGTGGCTTTATTAAAGTAGGAAGGAATTTCTCGCTTCTCGGTTCACTTGTGGAGGAGTGTGGCATATATTTCATTTTTTTCATGCTGTACCATTAAATCCAAACACCTAACTTTAATTTTGCTAAGCTATGAAGTCAACAGTAAGGTCAGGGCTCATTTAGCCAAACTGCAGTCTCCTAAAGTATCCAATGTGCCATTCCAGATGACAAGTTTGTAACCCATGTATTTATGCCACATGGCTGCCAAACCTGGCTTTATACCCTATAACCTCTCTTAAATAACCGGGTCGTACATCTCTCGGTTGTCTATGTGTTGAGCTGCAAGCGCCTAGACGCCCTCGGGTAATAGCGCTCTATATAAATATATAAATAAATAAATAAAAAATAAACATGTGAGTATTCTGACAGAAGGGCCTGGCATGCAACCAAATAACTCTTGCTACAATATGATGAACAATTCCTGGAGCAAATCAAGCTCTCAGGCTACTCCTTTCTATAGTAAAAACAAATTCTGTATTGAACATAAAGTAATTTTCTTGGAGTGTGATGACTGTTAATTCCATAATGATATCTAAAAGAGCAATTTTAGTGTCATTGCTGGACTCTAATGCATGTCTAATGACTTGTTGGGCTGAGGGATGTTTGTGTAGAGGAGCTCAGTTTCCAATGTTAGTACGAGATCTTCTTCACTATTGAACGCAAATTCTGTCACACTTTTAATAAAGTCTGTACTGTTCCATACGTTTTACTTCATAAAAGGCATTAGAACATTGGAATGTTGGGAGCTCCATTGAAAACAATGGAGTAGCTCCGGGTTTATAATGGCTGGTATAAGCCCGGAGCTCCAACATTCCAATGTTTCTTTGTTCACAGCTGTGGCTGTGAACAAAGATTTCAATCCCCTCGCGCTCCCTGAAGCATTTGTTTTATTTGTTAGAACATTCTGCCCTCTAGTGGCAGAATGTTCTAATAGCCTTATAGCCCTTCGTAGCTGGGCTATACCGTCTATTAAAGACCCGCTTCCTTGGTAAAGGCCCGAGCCGAAACGCTGGAGCGGGCCTTTAATTTAATAGCTGGTATAGCCCGCTACGGCGGGCTATAAGGCTATATTAGTGGCTTGATGAAGAAGTCAATCAATGGCATAACAACTCTAAAGTTTACGCGCACCCAGAGACTATTGGTTTGCATGGTAAATCCTGCAGGTCGCTATGATCCTTATTCCTGTGTGTAAATATCAAGTGTTCTGGGTTTGGATCTATTAAGAAATTCATATTTTTTTGTTACTAATGCTGTTATGGCTAACACTTTGTCTGTGGTTTTTCTGATTTTCATTTGTAGGTTTGTAAGAGGATGCCTGAAATTGTTTTTAATTGTGAATGGTAATGAAAAATTGTCTTAGGATCTGCTGCTCATACTTGAATGTGACAGTGTTTTCATAAGATAAGACCCCAATGCTTATTTGCAAACAAAGAAGGCGAGAGATAAAGAGAAGCAACTGGCCTCTGTCTACCCTCCACTTTTGACCCTCCTGCCCACATGATACTGGCTGGGATTCTTGCCTTTGGGAGGTTGTCCAACTTAATATTGACTGCAAAATATTGTTGTGTCAAAATAGCGTGTCAAAAACACAGAGGACAAAAATATTAAGACGATGAAGTGTTTATAGCGATAAATATAGATTTGCTTTGCTTACCTCAACATTTATGTACCTTGACAGCATATATATCTTCAAGATACATGGACGTGGAAATAAAAATAGTACATCTATGTTTACCTATATGCACTTACCTTTTCATTATTTTTGTCCTTGATATTTTTGATACAATATTCTGGTACCACAGAATTCTTGCTGTTGATATTTCGACATACAACCCTTTGAGAATATTGTACTCAAAAAGGCTACTGATTAAGAGGCTCATTATGATGGCGGCGAGAACGCCACCGCCGGGACGGCGGTGGTGGTCCCTCCGCCATCTGACTCTCATTAGGATGGCGGGGGGAATCGTTCCGCAAGCGTGGCGGGCGCTTCCGCCACAGGCAATCGTTAGGATTGCCTGGTGGAGCTGACATGACCGGGGAAATGGTGGCGGTGCCTAGCAGGCACCGCCCGCCTGATTACAATGCTGGCGTCAGCCAGCCTTTCCATGGCGGTAGAACCGCCATAGAAAGGCTGGCGGGGATTGGGTTTGGGGGACCGTTGCGGGCCCCCCTTGTGTGGGGGGAGGGTATCCCTGCACTGGGGGGTACCCATGGTACCCCCCTGCATTTCCGAGCACCAAGTGGCAGGCACCGCGTGGTGCCTGCCACATAGTGCAGGGATATGCAGTGCAAGCACTTTTGACATTGCGTACGGTGCTGCAGCCAGCAGCATCGCCCGCAATGTTAAAAGCCCTGGATGCGCCCCCCAGTATGGCGGGCGCATCCTAATTGCAGTGGTGGGACCGCCGCATGTCTGGCGGGCGGTCCCAAACACCGCTACGATGCCGGGCGGACCTATCGTCATCGTAATCAGCCCCTAAGTTACTAATTCTTATGTGCAATATAACATATGCTAAGTAGAGTAGGTGGCTTTATTAAACCTAAAAAATAATCTTGACCTTATCACCAAGCCGGCTAACAAGGATGGGCTGAATGTTCTTCAAGATACATCCAAGCAGCTAGACATGCATTAGAATTCTGCAACGACACTGAAGGTGCTCTATTACATTTCACAATGGAATTAACAGACATTGCACTCCAAGAAATATGGTTTAATTTGAACACTATGAGGGGACTGTGTCCTATGTATTCTTTAAGTGATATTCTTCCATTAACCTACATGGATTTTTAGGTCTGGCTTGACAGTGCAACTGTCACCTGACCTTTTAACCTACATCCATGTTATTCTACAGTTCTTTGCTTCCTCACAAATACTTACCCATTCCCATTCACATTACTATGCATCATTCCTTTAGAAACAGACCTATTGGCATTGCCCATGCTTATTTTAAAAAATGTGTTGTTTTCAGGGTGTGTTTTATAAAAGATGTTTTTCATAAAAGGCATTTTGTCCATGTTTTGTGATTTCGAATTGGTTGCTGTGTATCAGTCTGATCCCCTTGGAAAATTGCACTGGGTTCAAAACTGCAGGGTAAATGTATGAATAGAATAATTCAATACTTATGGTTAGATAAAGCTTTGATAAAAACCAAAGTCTTTAAGATGGAGCCACTTGGGAATTGTCCATGATCTATTGTTTTGCAATGGCGAAAAACGTTCATACAATGTTGCCTGAGGGATTTTGTAGTCCTCCTGCTGAGTAAAGTCCCTTTTCTGCCACGATAATATACTTAAGTGCATTTCACTTTGTCTTGGCTGGATTCCCATGTTGCTCAGAGGAGCAATCTCTGAACATTCAAGTGTTCTTGCTACGCAAAAGAGACTTGCATCCGAGGCATTACCCAGTGCTTGTGCATGCTGATTTTTCTGCTTTCACAGCAGAATTTGGGGGGAAATGATATTATGTCGGATTTTTTTATCCTATTTGCCCTTTTTTGTAAGTTGTTTATTTCCCCCCAGTTTAATTGTTTCCCTTATAGCAGTTTTGCAGAGGGGGATTTTTATGAAATTGTTTGCATGTTTTTAGATTGATTGAGTGATGGTCTTTTCTGTACAGCGCTCCTATACCTATCTTGATGTCCAGGTGCTAGGATCTCAGCTGCGGTATGTGTATAAGGATCGAAAAGATTACAGATTGAGTTTTTAGCTGTTTCCTAAACTCCAAGTTGGACACCGTAGAACGCAAGGATAAAGCAAGTTCGTTTTGGGCTGCGGTCACAAGGGTCGGTCACTGAACTTGGATTTCTTTGTACAAGGGAGGAAGTGGAAATGTGCACAGTCACTGCGAACCTGGTTTTATATCTGAATTGTTTTTTGCAGTTTGGTCGGGTACTGTGAATGTATAGTTCTATGGCAGGAGCACAAAGCTTTGAAAGAACATCTTTTCCCAAATGGAGGCAAATGGAGGCTGAGCATGAGGAGAAATGAGGAGAAATGATTCAGTTACTTACCAGTAAACTTCATTACCCCGATTCGTAGTCCTCCTCGACCCAGTTCTCACCTTGCGCAGCGGAGGTCGCATCACAAGATAATGACTGAGACAAGGAGGACAAAATGAGTGGTAGTGGAGTCGTTCTTTTTCTTTGTGATGTGTCGGGTTATGGCATTTTAAATCATCAGCAGCCGATGGATTTGCTTTTTAGGCAGACCAAGAAAGATTCAGTTGCAGTAGCCCAGTTTGGCCACAATAGTCCCTTGGCAATAGTTTTTGTATGAAAAGGCAGAACTTTGTTCAGTACCTTCAGGAAAAATTAATAGTTTGTAGTAGTTTTTGAGATGTGTTAATATAAGGAAAGATTGATGTCAAAAGTAATACCCAAGTTTTCGGTGATTTGGGGCAGGTGGGTGCAGGAGCAAGCTCATCCAGCCAGCATCTGGAGAGCCAGAGGTTTGGGTTCCAGAAGACCAGAGGGCATATTAACAAGCCCCTAACGCCATCAGAGCATCACCTGTTCTGACGCTCCAGTGGCGTTGCCCCATACCCCATATTTTACAAGGTGGCGTTAAGCCTCTTAACGTGGCTTAATGCGACCTTGTGAATATGCCCCTTTCCGCAGCAGTCCGCTGCGGCAAAGGGGCGGGCAATGGGTGTTGCACTGGGTGTTCCACTGCATCACCCATTGCTTTTTGACACTGCCCTGATTTTACAAGGATGGGGCAGCACCAAAAACTAAGGCCAAGTAAAACCTGGTCTTAGAATGGCTATACAAGGAGAAATTATTAATTTCTCCTCATATTTTGATCTTTCTATTTGTGCTGCATTCTGCAGCACATATAGAAACAGCAAATCGTCTTTCAAGATTGGTTATGTGTAGGAAGGTATCCCTTCCTGCACATAAACAATCGCTCCTACAGCGCATGCACCCTTGCAAAATGGTGCAAGGGTTCCTGCGCTGGCGCTAGGCAGCTTTATTAGAGCCAGCGCTAGGGGAAACACAGGGTTGCATCGTATTTTTATAAATACGGCGCATCCCTGCCTTTTAAAAATGTCGGAGCCCGGCGTTACCAATTTTTGGTGTAACACAGCTCTCTGACATTCAGGGGCTCATTAGGATGTCAGTCGGAAAGCCTCCAACCCCAGGTCGGAGGCTTTTCGACCGACATCCTTGGTTTAAAGTCTGACCGCCTCATTACAATGTAGGCGGTCGGAGGTTAAACCAGTCGGTTGGACCGACTGGTTTATCAATGAGTAAGTGCCTTCTGTGAATACCAAAATGAGTAAGTTACTCAAAATGAGTAAGTTACTCAAAATGAGGAAGTAAGTGCCTTCTGTGAATACCAAAATGAGTAAGTGCCTTCTGTGAATACCAAAATGGTAGTAAGTTTAGGATTTTGTCTTAAGTTAGTTCTGTGAATCGGGCCCATGGAAGTTACAAGGTGGACTAGATTTGTTAGGAGCCACAGGTGGGCTATATAAAATATTTGTGGGGACTTTTAACAAGGTAGAGGGGGAAGGCGGCAGTGACAAAATTGTAGAAGCTAGAAGGAAGTCTCTGTTGTAAATGATCAAGGATTTAGACCTTCCGGTGTCTCAGCAGCAGCATTGTGTACCATGTGATCTGCTAGTTCATAAACAGGCACAGATGAGCTTGCTTTTGGTGCACCAGTGAACGTCCATGCAACCGGCCCAGCTAAATAGTGCTTTTATGAAGAGTGGGCTAGTCCCCAAGACAAAGATCATGGCAAATAAAGAAAACTACTCTGGGCACAGAAATTAAAATAAAGTGTCATCCAGTAATGCCTGCCTGTATCTGTGAAATCCTTCACAGAATGTGGCTTCTGGAAAGAGAAAGCAAGTTAAAAGAAGCACAAGTAAATGTAAAGTATAAACACAATAAAAAGCAGCATTTACCGCCTACATGCAAATTAACTCAAGAAACTAAAGTAATAAGTTTGATGGCTCCAGGCAACCCCAAGATGCTCAAAAAGGAACCATGAGAGAGGAGACATTAAAATAAAGGTAAATCGTGGGATAGCGCACCTTAATGGGTTGCCCTGCTTCAGGAAAATAGTGCCCTGTGAATCATGATTAAAGCGTTTATCGATACCTGTAAAGGAGTAGCTAGAAATATAAAATGATACACCAGTTTGAGCCATATCCTAAATGGCAGAGTACTTGAACAAGGGACTGAGCCTGGACTGTCCTAGAAGGGCTTGTGCGCATTTTCCTAGACCCACCAAGGAAACTTTGAAGAAAAAGGGTCATATGGAAAATTTAAAACAAATTTTCAAAGAATTTTACCAAAAACTGCAACTCTTCTGGGCAGGTTTTATAGAACATTCATGGAATAATAATAATTAAAAAAAACACTGCCATCAAGGCTAACCTTCCTGAACGATGGTGGGTAATTATTATTTATTTTTATAGAATCCTCATCAAACCTTTGTCGGACGTGTTCCCACAGATAGGAGCACAGGTTAGCAAGAGTTTCGTCACCTCAGTTGCCTTTTGTAATCCTTGGACTCCAGTATGGAAAAAAATTAACCCGTCTCATTGGGCTCTGGCTATATGTTCACAGATTTTTCTCATAAAAAATAAATTGCATTATTGTGAGCCCCTACTACCAGCAACTAAATTATCTTCTTCATCATCCTTCCATTAAATGTTAGAAATTATTTTTGGCCACACTGTGCATTTAGCTTCCACTTTCCAAATATATTGACCACAAAAGCTATAGGTTTTACACCCAGTTCTGATGATGCATTAATGAAATATTTCATTATACTTATGGTGTGCAGGACAAGTTTGGCATTCATTCGATGTACTGAGGAATATATCCCTCAAGAAAAGCTAATGAAAAATGATGGCAAAATAGAAGGTTTTTCTGTACAACTTCTGTGAAAATTTTATAGGTTTTACGGATAGTTCAAAGTCTGGTTATGCAGTTTGACATAGACTTCACCCATTTTTCAACTTGTATACCACATTTTTTAAAATTCTACCTTCCATCTCCCACATTGGGTTTGATGTACTAAGATCCAGGCAGCAAAAAGTGGTCTCCAATTGCACACCAACTTTTTGCGACCTGCCTCTGATTTTGCTATGTGACCTACATAATAATAGATGACGTCACAATATCTCCAGTCAGATGGGGGTCTCAGAAGGGCCTCTTAATGAATATTAATTAGGCAGGCCACAATTTGCTACTCCCTGTTATTGGCTATAAGCACAAGGACAGTGGCCTGCAAGGCACAGCAGAGCTCCATCCTTTCCCAGATGCGTAACTTTTTTTAACAAGCAGCCCATGTTCCTTTTTAAAGAATGGGTGCTGTTCCTTAAAGGAGTGGTTGCTGCTTTAAAAAAATAACTGTCCATTTTGGAAAGATATTAAGGTATCCACTGAACTTCTACCTGCTGCCCACGAGGCCACCCAATGTGATTCACAAAAGGAAAGTTGTCCAATAGGGATAGCTACCTCTTTGCAAATCTTTTACCAGCTACTTGCAGGAGTTAACTTTTCAGTGGATTGTGACTTCATTTGGGGTCACAAACTATTGATACATATCAACTAAATCACAGTTAGGAGGGATGCCCCTTTCATGCGATTCAGAATTTTGTAGTTGCAAACGCTGATGTTTTGTGAATCACAGGGTTGGAGACAGCAAATTCTGTCTTATATCGGATGAATAGTTCCTATCCTGCCCCTTCTCAGTAGATTTTCAGCCATGTACTATAACTGAAGCTTACCTGCATGTTACAAGGTGGGGAAATGAAATGTTACTCAGAACTCGAAGTCAGAAGACAGTAGGGTTATTCGTTGGACCTCAAATGCTCAGACACTAGGGCTGCCATGCACGTGCAGACAGAAGACTTATCCTTTAGGCTCTGCCAATCATGCATACTCTGTCCTGAAACTGCAAAAGGTATGATAATGTCATTAGAAAGCCTTATCTCTATGTATCTGATTCGGTCGGAAACATAGGTTCCGAATGGGATTCGCTGAATCCGAATCCCATTTGGAGCCTTTCCAAATGCCATCGTAATCGACCCCTAAGTGCCCGGTTACGCCTTTGGCGGTGCGGCGCCTGGTCTACCGTGCCGCAGCACCGCCAAAGCCATGGTCAGACCGTCCGCCGCCAGATTAGTAGTTTCCTCCTGTCTGGTGGGCTGGTTTTTGACGTTCCCACGGCGGTGCCTCTAAAAATGGGCACGCAATGCGAACGCCAAAAATAGTTCCTGCACGGCATGGATTGAAAAGTCCATGCCATGCAGGAACTGGGGTGCATGCACACAGGGGGGTACATATTATGCCCCCCTGTGTGCATCCCCATGTGGAGGAGGCACAGGGGGACCTGCAGGGTCACCATTGTTTCCTCTGCGCCACAATGTTTATGGAGGAGGAACCTCCATGACACCGCTAGCGGAGAAGAAACTTGTAATATGCTTGGCAGGACTGCAGCGGTCCCGCCAAGCATATTATGGCCTCCTGACTGCCGCAACACCGCCAGAGAATGGTTCCCTAGGGGCTGCGGTGGGGCTGTGGCTGTCCCACCGCCCGACTCATAATAGGGCGGTCGGGAAACCGCTACCGCCACGCCTCTGCGAGTCTGGCAGTCCATGGACTGCCAGACTCGTGATCGGGGCCTTAGCGATCCCCACCAGGTAGGCACAGATCTCTAAATATAGCAGGCAGTCCTCCACTGAGTGGTCTCCACTCACAGGGCAGGATAGTTTTAATGAATTGGTTGGTGTCTAGAAGGGCTCTCTTTTTCTTGTGGCTAACTGCACTCCATATCAATTCTGAACCAGAGAACCACCTGACAACATCAAAAGAATGCAATATACCTGCCGATAGAAAGTTACAGAGTGGCAGATAACAGAGAGATAGATCAAGTTCCAAAGTCTCATCAGTAGCCACTGGGAAAATTCAGATTTCTTCAACGTGGTGATTTCACCATCAGCTGACTTGTATTTGTCCGTAAATAGGTCTGTGGGTTCTTGTAAACATAAACTTTCTTTCATCTATGAGAGATTTTCAGATTATTAACTGTCTATAACATCTTTAAAAACTTCTTAGGCCAATCCAGTACAGGCCTGATGGGCTGTTTGATGGATATCTTGGCTCCTCAATTCCACTATTAACTCCGGTTAATGAACTCATATAACTACAAAGATGCTGGGCAAAGCAGAAGCCAAATAACTAAGAGAGCATCTTAAAGCTTTAGCAAAACTCGGTGACCCACTCATCACACTTCATAACCCATGGACCTCTCAGTTATTAAAGGATGCATAGTGTATATTACAGAAGCACTTACAAGCACTCTACTGATGATAAGGCATGCAAGCTGAAGCTAAGGGTCAGAGGCAGGAAAGAATAGCTGGGAGATGAAATGTTGAGAAGTTTGATTGTGATTCTGGAGAAAAACGAACTTGAGGAAACTCGTTCTGAAGAATCATTCTCCACAAACTGCTTCCTCAAATGCTTCCAAATGAATGGAATTATCCAGAACTTAATTCTGTCCTGGTGGATCCTTTGATGTAGAAAAACTGTGCAGTCCTGCCTTGGCCAGGATCACATAATTCCCTTGTTTCACTTTTAACAATGGTTGATAGGGTATGGACCCTTACACCATTTCTTCCTCTTCCTTGTGGGTGCAATTTTGTTTGTAGGAGTCGGAGACAAACTCGGAACCTACCAGTCTTTTCTCCCGTTCTCTTTAATCCTCTTTCTATACCCCAGTGCATCTCCACCTTTCTTCCTTAACTATTGTTTCTTTCTGTCAGTCTTTTGCCATTTTCTATACCCCAGCCGCTCTACCTACACCCTAATATGTATACCCCTATTTATACCTTGATGTTTAAGCTGTGCCTATAAACTAATACCGCCACTTCTACTGCAGCTTGTACACCTCTACTCCTAACTCTGCTCTAGTACTGTTACCAGTACACTATCAATCAATCAATCAATCAGGATTTATAAAGCGTGGCTAATCACCCGATATGGTATCCAGGCACTTCCAGGTCACGAGCGCCATTTGGAATTCTGGAAGTGAGGTGATGGTCCGGAGGTGCGTGGGGAGGCTGTTCCAGGTCTTTGCTGCAATGTTGGAGAAGGAGCGTCCTCCACTTCTGCTCTTGTAGATGCTGGAGTATGGGCTAGTAAAAGGGAGGCAGAGCGTAGTCTTCTCGATGGTTGGTGGAAGTTCAGTAACACCTCTACTTCTACCTGTACCTAGTACTTCTACTCTTACTTATACTTTGACACTGTGTATATACCCTAGTACCCCAACCTCTACCTTAGTAACTTAACTCTATTCATACCCTAGTGCAGTGATACTCAAAGTATGGCCCAGGGTCTTCATGTGGCCCTGCTGACCTTCACATGTGGCCCTCTGCTGAACACCACACTGGGCTGTTGTTTAGTTAAGAAAGCACTAACTTTCAGATAGATGTTTAATAAAGGGGCAAGCGTTTGTTTACAAGATAGCTGAAGGAACAGAAGCAAATAATGAACCCAGCACCACCTAACTTTAGGAACACATTCATTTTTTTGAGACCTCTTGCAACCATGTAAAAAAATGACAATGTCTCTTCAAAATTCCAAAACGTATATTTCATTGACATGCTCAAGCATTTCAATTTAGTACATCAAATTATATCAGTGCATTGAAAAGTTTTTATTTTAAAGTGCTAGTTTTCAAAAAATGAACATAGAAACATTCATGCCTCCTCCCACCCTGACAACAATGGCAATAGTGAGCTAAGAGGCAAATCAGTTGTCACGTAGAACCTTCCGGGTGGCCTAGGTTGCTGGTATATATGGGCAACAATATAGTTTATTAAATCAAACACAAGGGAAGTTTTTGTACAGTGCATTTTCTGAATACATGTATTTCAAGGTGCTCTTACATGTGATAATGAAGAAAAGGAAGACAAAGTGAAATAAACGGTTGCCTAGGACCACACAATATGATCAAGTGGGAAAGCTGGGACTGATCGTAGGTTTTCTGGTTTCACATTTTGCAATTCTATTTCATTCCAATTTATTTATAAAGTTACTTCTTTTTTCACACTTGACTCTCCCAAGGTAGCAATAGCAAGTAGTGAAGGCTTTCCCAGGGTGTAGAGATTAGGAGTTTATTTAAAAGGCTGAATATAATGAAACCTTCAAAATGCCTCCATGACTCACTGACTACAGACACCATGTATATGCTTTGCTTTCCTAACGCACACTTTACCGCCACACCGGCCCCACAAAGCACTTCTCCCACCCCACTAGCATCAATGCGGCCCTTGGGCATAACACAGACCATACTTTGTAGCCCCTGGTAAAATGTTTGTGAGTACCCATGCCATAGTACCTCAATCTCTATCTTTACTCTAGTGTCTCTTTACTTCTCTATTGTTCTTGTAAGTTTTTCTACATACTCATCATCTTAAACATAACTGACCACTTAAAAGACCATGCATCTTTTTACTTGTGCATTTATCGTACATCAATATGCTTTGTTTGTAGAATGTGGGAAGGTCTAAATGATGGCAGTTGACAGATCTTCTGGTGGTAAAGCATGCTGCCTGGTTTGTAGAGTCCAATAGTGTCAGTCTCATGCAAACTAGCCTACAGCTTCTCTGTCTGCTGGCACCCAACAGGGTGTGAAAGGGGAGATGGAGATTTGCTTTGACAAAATGGTAGAGCTCGCTAATGAGATATAATTGGTCGACAGACATGGCCCTGAGGCTCATGCTGTTCCAAATTATCACCCAACAAAGATGCATGGATAAATGTACTTTAGGGTGCCTACTGGAAGACAAGAGCGCCCCATATTCTCTTGCCCGAATTTGAAGTTAGAGATGCACGATGTTCATCACACCAAGACAGTAGATTGGGGCTGGGATAAAGATTTCTACTTCCATGATGCTTTTAGGAATTGGGGAAGATTTGCAGAAAGGGCTACCTTTTAATTTTTATAGCCATGGCGGTGGCTCGGCTGTGCATATTGTCTATGTGGTTACAGCAAGAAGCACCATCCTTTGAGATGTGGAGGGCTAGGTTTTATAGTATGTTCAATCTGGAGTATAGCCTCTACCCTGTCAAAGGGGTGAGAAGGCGTAAACTTGGTAAATATATTTGGGGGCCCATGATTGACCATATGAAAGATTGAAAACTGTTTAAATGAATTATGATTTTTTTCTTCTCCCTCTATTTATTCCATGATCTGATGTGACACAGGATGTGTATTTGTTTATTCATGTAGCTGTGGATGTAATATATTTTTTTTTTTTAAAAAGACAGTAGATTGAAGAAATGCATCAGTCTCAGATACACACTGCAAGGCGTAGAACCATGGGGCAGGGATTTTTTTATTATGATATGGATAGCAGGGCAGGACTGGGTACCCAAAGCAGCCCTGGCAATTTTGAAGGACTAGTCCCCGAGAGGAGGGGGAGGGGGGTTGGGAATGTGCAAGTGTGCAGCACTACTGCTTTTGTTACTGGGGGCCGATATTGAAGCACTGCTGCAAAACTGGCCCCCACTGCTGCAGAACCGGCCCCCACCCTTCCAGCCTCCCTGTAAAATGCCCAAAGCCTGCTACGGCCAGGCTGGCCCTGATGGATAGAGAAGAGAAACTCCAGAGCCACGTTAATTTCACTGATTGATGCATACAGGAATACAAGAATAGATACATGTCCAAAGGCAGACATCGCATACTGACTGGTAAACTCTGTGACGCGTGGAAAAAAACAGGCTGAAGCACACGTTCAACCTCTTCAAAATTGAGTACACTCGCAGGTGCATCATTGTAAACCTAGAACCAGAATTGATCATTGACATTATCTTATTTACCTACACTTGCAGTTGAAAAGTAGCAGAGGCAGCAGAGTTTCCTCTGCAGTCAGGGGAGCCAATTTGGGTAGAGGGCGCTCCAGTGTAAATTCTTACAAGCCCCATTTTGGGATGGTGAAATTTCTGCCATGAAATATTAGCACTGTAAATTTACCTCTGAAATGCTCACTTATGCAGTCATCCTGTCACTGCAGTCAAATTTAGGGAATGTTATCACCCTTTCCTAGTGTTTTTTCAATCACCAAAGAGCCAATATATGTCCACTAAAAATGGTGGCCACTGTAGGCAGGGCAGATGAGCCACCTCAATCTTTGGATGATTTAGTACTGCACCTTGGCAGACCAAAGCACTAGTCACTAATTGGATAGCTAAGCTATTTGACTATCTACTGTTTTTAGTAGATTCTCTTTTACCATACTCCATCTTTCATGTGTCTATTTTACAATTTATGGGGCTATTGACAAAGGCGTTAATGAATTCATGAACTTTTGAATTGCCCCCTTAACATTTATGTCAATTTTTCATATCTACTAATTCTCTATCTTTCTCCTCTTATAATCTTTGTTCTGCTTTTGGACTCATTGTTTACTGTGCTTTTGTCATATGTTAAAACTCTCAAGATATGTCCCTGAATCTTGATATTTGCAGTAAAAGGCAAATTTGTACATCTCAAAGCATTTAATGGATTTTTAGGCTCATTTCATATTGGGATTGACCAAATGCCCGTGTATGGCCTGTGTTTGATCCATAACTAGAGTTCAAAAGTTATGATTTTGAACTGTTTTGAGGTATGACCCATGAGTTTCGCATTTTTAATACTTTGTTCTACATTCAAGAGGAAACTCTTGTATGTCTCATCAACATGCTTAATTTATTTCTAGTTTTTCCTCCACATCTTGGAGGTCATGCATATGATTTTAGTTCTCACCCACTATTCTCTTAGTTCCATTGATGGACTCTGCATGCAAGGGCCCAACTTACTTTTAAGGATTTGATGGATGGTTGAGTGACTTTGATGGTTTTTGGTTCCAGCAGTCGGGCTTGATCAGAATGGAACCATTTATAAATTGGTCTCCAAATTCTATGCGACTTAAGTTTCATCCCCTTCCATCTGGCATCCCCCATGCATTCCCAAAGTAGATAGATAGAAATACTTTTATTTGATTTCATTAAAATCATTAAAGGGTGGAGCAGACCACCATGGTGCATGAGACATCAGAACAATTGATCGGGTCAAAATTACAAAAAAAAATAACACATAGGACTACATTTATGTAAAGTAGAGCAAACGTCTAGATAAATTAATTAAAACTGTACACGGGCTTACATGCTTCTCCAGGGTATGATAAAGTGCAAGTGCTGAGAGGATATGAGCAGTGGGATTTAAAAGGAATAAGCAAAGTGATTCTGTGTTGTCGAGTTCAATTCAGCACTCGTTCATGTCTAGTTTTTTTGCCGCTAAATTCCAATGTTTTATTGCCTTGCATGACAGTTGGACAGACGAACATCCGAGACATTTTATAACTGCCTCTCTGCAGGTCCTTATTTGTTCTCTCCTCAGTGTTTTCCGAAGGAGAGTTTTCCGAGTGTCTTGAAGCGCAGGACAAATACATAGAAGATGTAGTAGTGACTCATCTCCTTGTCCACAGAGACGGCATTCATTTGTCGTCCGTTTCCGTTTTGGAGTGAGGTCTTTCGAGGGGAAAGATCCCAGCCTCAGTTAGGTCAAATTCTGCTTGTATTGGTTTGAGAAGTGTTCTGACAAGAATGCTTGGGATTTCAACGATTTGTAAGATGGCATCACAGCCCATGCATGAGTTTTGTGGGCCAGGGCAGCTTTGTCTATTAACAGCGATTGTTGCTTGATAGCTTTATTTGCTGCGTGTTTAAACCCAGAGTAGGTCATTATTGTAAGCCAAGCCACGTCTAGCTTTAGTGCAGAAAGCGATTCTTTTAAGACTGGGAATACTGACTTGCTTAGCCTGGATTGTTTTTCGATCTCCTGCCAGCAATGATGGGCTAAGGTGTTGTCTTCTGCTGCCCTCATCCTCCAATAGTATTTAACCAGGGCTCCTTGTCTTGCTGGTATCTGGTTTTTTAATCCGTATTCTAGTCTTATCTGCTCTTGTGAAATATGACGTGGGATTGAGAACAGTTTCTTAAACAGGCTAGATTGAGCTGTATTTAACACTATCGAGTCCTTTGTGTTTATCATTTCTGATCCATACGAAGTGGATGGCAGAAATTTTGCTGCAATGACCTTTAGCAGATGGTTTGTTGAACAATTGCTGAGTTTGTTCTGCAAGATTTTGAATGTGAATAGCAGTTGTTTGGCTTTAATTAGCCCTAGGTCCAGATGTTGCATGAAATTGAGATGGCGGTCTAAATGGAACCCCAGATATTTGTATGTGTCCACCTAGGACAGAGATTTATCATTTAGCGTCCAGATGAATTTAGGGCATTTTTTGTGGGAGCTGGAAAAGCACACAACCTTCGATTTTTGATGGTTGATAACTAATTGAGCTGAGGTGGTATATGCTGCTTGTTGGAAGATCAGCCGCTGCAAACCTCGAGGCGTTTGAGAGAGTAGGACGATGTCGTCCGCATATTGGAGACTTACTATTGGGATTTTACTCAATTTTGGAGGTTCGCCTTGTGATAAGTGAAGATCATTCTCTAAGTCGGTTGTAGAGATGTTGAATAAACAGGGGGCCAGCACCCACCCCTGTTTTAAGCCATTGCTGGTGGGGTAATATTTCTTTAATGTGTCTTTTCTGTAGTGGGTAGTTGATTCAATGAACATACAATTAGTATAAACAAAGTACCCAGGAGATTCCGCATTGTAATAGTCCATACAGTTCTAGTGGAACATTTAGATTTATTTGGCACCTGTGAGCACTATAAAGGTAAATGTACATATTGTGGTATATAAATTAATAAACATATTATAATAATAGTCTTGGAATTATTTTAATAACAGACATCTTTACCTTTTGTTAAGGACAGTTTTTTCCGCAAACTCTCCTATGGAGACACACATTCATTTGTTTGTTGCCACTGTAGGGGTACTTAAAAAACTCCTAAAATGTATCTTTATTAACACTCTTTCTTCCTTTATTTTCTCCTTCATAAACTTTAAAATTCTCATCCTCTTCTTCACTGTATCTGTTTTTTCTTTTTTCTCTCTTGCTTACTTCTTATCATTTCACCTCAAAACATCTCACTGATTGAGTCTCTTTTCCACATTTATCTTTATATATCTATATAGCGTTGAAGAGTTGGAGACTGGCAAGGAGGTCATCTTTAGTCAGGGCCATATTCCTGCCAAGATCAATTGTGATAAATACAAAAGTCCAAAATATGCACAGACTGAAGATGTTTAAAATGCAATGTTTATTCAATTATCCAAAGCAATTCACTGCATGTTACAGCTGTCAGGCAGCCTCGCTCACAGGAGGAGGTCTTAGGGCCTGATTTATATCTTGGTAGTAAGGATACTTCGTTTCAATGGCAACGGAGTATCCTTTCCTCCATGATGATGGTCTGCTTACCCGATTTAATTGTGATCGGACATTGGTGTAACAACGGCCGAAACTACTCCATCTCCGCTGTGGTTACAACCCTCCAACCGCCCGACAGACTAAGGGCAGTTCGGCAGTTGACCTCTATGTCCGCACACCTAATTTAGATCGGTGAACAAACAGGTCAGTTTTCACTGCCAGGAAAGCCCTGGTGGAAAGGGGCAGTGAAAACTGGCTGATGTCTCGCTAGCCATGGGTGTCATCGTGAGGGGGCATATTTTTTTATTTTCAAAAAGAAAATCCCACTTTATGATTTTCTTTTTGAAAATAAAAAAAATAAGTTGGACAATGACTGCGGTTCCTGATAATGCTTTAGAAATGACCGTTGGCTTGGCAGTGAATAATAAATTTGCCAGATGGGGACTCTGTCAGGGCAAAGGAGTAATTTACTCTGTTGCCCTGATGGAGTAAACTCTATCCAAATTTAAATCACCCCCTAAGATCTCTCTAAAAGAGATATGTTATGCATTATAGGCAAATGCTTACTCAAAGTTTGATTTAAAAAATAATCATGTGCATTTTCTATTTTATATGTTACTCATAAAATATCTTTATTTGCATTGGAAAAACACACTACATTAAAAGCATTCCAAAACTCTAAAAGTCCCTTCTTTCATAGTTTTTACAGAACAGATACTATCAATGAAAATTAAGACTCCTTGATAGTAGCGGAGCCTTTTTGCAACACTCTCTTTGCTAAAACAATAAAGTAGCAAAAGCTGAAAACATTTGCTAGTACTCAACACTTCTAACAATAAAGTTTTCAGTAAAATTTGAGAAATGGATTCACAAAGGTAACTTACACTTTTGAGTAATTTACACTTTTGTGTAAGTTTACTACTTTTTGCTTAGTAACAAAATCCTAGTGTAAGCTACTACTAAAACATAGAAAATAATGGTGGTGGGGAATTAAATTAAAACCCATAAGAATTAATGTTAAAGGAAATTGTTTAAAACAGTTAAATATATAAATAAATATAATATAATGTAAAAAAAAACGATGTAAAAATAGTATACATTTATTTATCAAAAGTGTAAGTTACCTTTGTTAATCAGGCCCCAAGTGTATAGATTTCTGCAAAAGATTCCTCATGGCAGGCACACTGTCCCCCAAACAGATGGGTCTTGGCTAAGCTCAGCTGCTTACAAAGAACTGTATTTGTTCTGATTAAGATTTTTATAAACCACACATGAAGTTAGTATTATTAGAATATATTCGGTGTTCCCTTTCATGCTGTTTAAGAAAAGTAGTTTAAAGTCAAGAGGGACATCTATTACCAGCCTGTAGTCGCACCTTAGTGCTGCTGACTAAAGTAAGACATCTAGTAACTGCATCTGCTACTGAACACTGGGAGAGGATGTAGCCTTATGGCCAGAGCAGCCGACCTCGAAGCTGGGGAACCGGATTCGAGTCTCTGCAATGATGTTCAACATCCTGTGATTCTTGGCAAATCTCTTAATCTCCCAGTGCCTAACAACAACAAAAATGAACGTGTCTATCTGTAACGAAACTGGTGCTCATGTAAAGCGCTGTAATACCTGATTTCTTTGGGTCTAGTTCGTGCTATATAAAACTCTTAACATTTTTTTTAAAAAAACACCTGTGCTACCTTACTCAACTGGGTCATCTCGTACCAGCCTGAAGGATTGCAGACTTCTGCTGCTGATTCATTAAGAGCATCTAGTAAAGGCCTGTAGTGGCATCCATATTCTACTAACTTAACAGGGACATGTGATAACGGTCTGTGCAACTGCACCTTAGTGCTTCTGAGTAGTAGGGACATCCAATAACAGCCTGTAGGAGTGCACCCTTGTGTTGCTGACTGAACTGTGACATTGAGTAGCAGCCTGAGCTAGTGATTGCACATTAAAACCAGACCGACTGACTTTGTCAAAGCTTGTTTTGTCCTTCTGACTACTGTTTTCCTGGCCCTCTCACACATGTCCTGATTTTCTTGGGCTGTCTGTGTTTCTTTCCTGTATGTTTCCAGTGAGCGGTTTTTGGTACGGCTTAACAAGAATGGCGGCCCCAAGAACCCAGACAAGATCGACCGACTTTGTGCTCTCTTCACGGTAGGTACTGACTATATTGGGAACGTGGATGGCTGTGAGGAGAGAGTTGGTGAAGAAAAATACGTGTGTTTGATTTACTGACGTACATTAACACTTCAACAATGCATTTTGGTTCAAATCTACTTTTATTTTGTTCAAAATCAATGTATAAAACCAATGCTGAGAAATGGCATTTACAAAAGTCGGATGCATATAGCAGTAGGCTTTTTCTTGAGATAGAAACCTGTAGAAGACTGTAGGGTACTATAGGGAGACAAGCAGGCAAACATCTTTGTGGCATCTGCCTCTTGAAGAGACAAAAGGTCAGAGAGGTATAGTCTGAAGCATTATTCCGGTGCACCAGAAGAGAGCTTTGAGCCACAAGAAAGAAGAACCAGGGAAGCGGTCCACAACAACTCCCTCCCACTCCTATAGTCCCTCTTTAGCTAGCTTCCTCCACTTTATGACCATGTTCACTGAGATGATTGGAGCCAGCCCCTTGCTTTGAAAGAGTTGATCCAGAGTCTCAGCTCAAAAGACCCTAATGATACTTTATCCCACCATTGGACTATGCTGAATGAAGCCCTCAATCTCACCTCCTTCTAAAAGCACCCATCACCACGGGGTCTGCTGAGCTCATAGGCATTACAATGTATTTCATACGTTTCACATTTCTCCTGCTATCCTTGAAATCCCGTCTAACCTCCTCTTCCTTTCCTTCCTTTACAGTCTGTCTACAATTTGCCTTTATTGTATGTGTCACCGATCCTGTCGCCCCCTCCTATCAATCCTGTGCTTCTGTACCTCTCACCTGTTGTTCGACCAGTTTGCTAGTTTGGTTTCTTCCTTGCAAACATTTCTTGTAATTTCACTGACACTGGGAACAGCAATTTGTTACAGGAATCTGATTCACTGATCTGTGGTTCACTGATCAATTGTTTATTTCTGTACTTGGGGGAAAATGGCCTGTGCTTTAGCAGATGGCAGGAAATGTATGGGAGGGTTTGTCGTTATACTGCAGTTCAAATGTATTTAAAAGTTAAATGTGAAGATGACAATGAATGTTGCCGTCAGCAGTGATGGAAAAAAGATTGTAAAAGTAGATGGATGGCTTTGGGAGTCATGTGAAGGTTGGCTGAGATTCTGAGTCACTGTTGGATTTGGGAACATCTTGAGTCCCTGTAGGGTAATATAGGCAAAAATTAGTTGCTAAAAAGGTGGGTAAATAATAGAAGAAAAAGCGGAATGCCATCCCAGACTGAATCACAACTAGAAATGGGCAGCTGTTGGGAATAAGAATCATAACTGTCCAAGTAGTATGTATAACAGTTGTGGGTAACTAGTGACAAATGCTCACAGTTTGAAGTGAACAATAGTTAGACTCACTCAGATATTGAAAGTCATGTGCGGAAGCAGGTGGAGCCTGGAATAAGAGCTGATGATGGGCCAAGTATTGGTGCCACTGGTGGAGGCTCTGAAAATACTGTGTGTGATGGATATTCTTATTGCGTTCTACTCTCTTGTTCATTAGGATTTAAGCAGCAAAGACCTGAAGAGAGACCTATACATTGTGGCTCATGTCATCCGGATAGGTAAAGTATGTTTAACTCACTGTGATGCTATGTATTTGCTGGAATCAGTGTTCTCTTTGCTTCATGATCTAGAATCAAACAACATTGCATAACCTTAGCAGTGCTGCAATCCCACATACCCAGTGCTAACACATAGACAGAAAGTAGCATACACAGATATGAGCAAGTGGATTTTGGCCTTCATAAAGATTAGAATACATAGATACACAAACAAGGCAAACCCTTTGATATTCTTTCTGTGCGGTCTACATGTATGATCACAGTGCGCACACACATGGGTATTTGTGGGCAATCTTTCCCACTGTGGTTTAACTTGGGTATACGTTTACTCATATAATACAGATACCAACATAGAATTTCTGTGGTAAAGGCAAGCCTTTGAGAATCTCAGCTAACCACAGATGGAGCATGCATTTGCCATGAAGCATTGTCAATTTCCACAGTGCTTAGACCTACGTAGGGTCTGGGTGAATCATATTTACTTGTCATGGTGGTATGTATCATGGACATGGAGTGGTTAGGAAAGCATTGTACGTGTCTCATAATTTCCTCCACAAGACAAGAACCAATGTAAATGTAAGAGAGGGTGCGAGGAATACCTATTTGTCAATTTGACATATTTGTTCTATGTTCAAGTCCTCAGTTTGCCAATGATGCACTGATACATGTGCTACAGGTATCTAAGATAGATATTTACTATTCTCTCAATTTTGTATATCGCAGGCCGCATGCTGCTGAATGATTCAAAGAAGGGTCCCCCACACCTGCACTACCGTCGACCCTATGGCTGTGCTGTACTGAGCCTCATGGACGCACTACAGTCCATCTCTGAGCTCAAGGAAGAGAAGGACTTTGTCCTGAAAGTTTACACGTACGTGATAATCTGGAATGGTGAAAAGGATTGAATAGAAAACATCTGTGTCAATAAGGGGAAACCATATCACCTGGCAAAAAAATGAGTTGCATTACATCTTACAGTGTTTCGCAAGGTCATGTGCAATAAAGAAACAATTCAGAAACCAAAAGGCAAAATACTTTTATTTTGATGAACAGTGCTAAGGGTGTGGTGGGATGGGGTTGTTAATTGCTTTTGGTTGAAGGATAAAACTTCACAGGGACTGAAATGGGGGACTGGAACCAAAGAAGGGTAATGAGGAAAAAAACCAAAGAGACAGAGAGAGAGGAGTATTTAAGGTTGTAGAGAGAAAGATTCTAAAGAGACAGAAGAGACTTTTAACATTGAGAGTCTGGGTGACTTCGATGTGCATGTTTCCAAATCTGAGAGTTTCTAAAACTGCCCTCAATATATCTCCAGGATGGATAATGAACAAATGTATTAACATCTGTCCAGGACAGAAAGCAGCCTGCCTTCTGTATACCTTCACTCCTGTCTCTTTCATGAATGAAAATACCAGGGACAGAGACCTATAGTTGGACTACTTTTGTAGCAGACACATTTGGTCCACCTAAATGTAACTCAGCAGATGTTTCTGGTTCTCAGAGTAATAATTACACTTCCTCAGCACCTCCACACCCAGTAAGGAGATCCTGACTTAGCTATAGGGATCCTCAAATTGGAAGACCTAGCTCTTTGGGATGGTCACAGGTCATCACTAATGATAGAAAGTTTTCAAACTATAAAATACATATTTTTAAAAAAATTATGTACATTTTGATTGTGGATTTCGCATGGCAAAATTTGTTTTCAAATATAATGTATTAAAAATGAATAGCTAAAACTGGAAAGAAATTGTACATTGCACATTATTACAGATATCACACATTTCGCTAAAGCATTAAAACCTTTATACCAATTCATCTTAGACTCTAATACTGCACCCTTTCTTTCCCCTATAAATTATCAAAACTCTACCACATCTTAACAAATTTTGTACCACCCTTTAACTTAATTCCTATAACTACTCATACATTGTGACTTTTACAAACGTGCTGTACCACATCTGATAAATTAAAGATTTTGGAGACTTCCTAATTTGTATGTTAACTTATCAAGTTATTGACAAAGCAGTGGCTATAAATGTTCTTCCTCCTATGTTCAGGTCCTCTGTATGGAGGCTTATAAAAGGGCAGTGCACTATAGCACGCTTTTTCGCAGGAACTCTTAAACTAAAACATGGCCTGGTAGTATGATGCCAACTTAGGACTACCCCACACCCTATTCACCATATTCAACTCAGCCCCTACTTTATCATTCTTCCGTCTACAGTAGAGGGAATTGATATTGGCATTAATCTTGTGCAGAAACTAGGGAGTGTAAGATAACACGCACCTGGTAAAACATTTCATTCACCTCAGATTTTGACTTCTTATGCATATTAAATTAAACTTACAAACTTCTCTCCATACTGGCAGGGTAATAGTAAGCCCACCATCTCTCTATCATTTGACAAAAGTATCATCGAATATATGTCATAGACACTTCTTAAAAATTGATACGATTGCCTAATCCCTACCAACAGGTTTTTAGTCAAGTACAGTGTACTATTTGTCCTAGTTAGGGGTAATGTTCTGAAGGTACTAAGGGGCAATGGTCTGAAAGTGCTAAGTATTTTTTGGTATGATAAAGAATTCAATCCATTATGCTCAATATTTATTCATTGGACTAAATACCTGGATTTTACTTGGGCTTCCATCAAAAAATGTTCAGTAGGGATAATGCTAATCTTCTCCTACATCTTAATTGTTTGATAGTCAAAAGTGAAAACATATTTTGGCAATCTTTTAACATCCATAGGGGCTATTATGAGCCTTGAGTATGTTTTAAGATCTGTAGGAAGGCTTCTTTGCTCTTGTACAGACTGGTCAGTGTATTATATCATATTTTAAGAACTTTTGGGCAAGTGTAAAAAACATAGCAAATCATATGTCTACAAACTGAAGATCTGTTCTGTTTCATGTTGAGGGATTTCCCATTTTTGCCCTGCCTGCCATCATCGTATGTAGTGTTATCTTATGATTTATTTCCAGAGCACTCATTGCCAGATGCTATTTAATTATTTAAAAGCCAGATTTTCAGCTGAAGACAAAAACAAAGTACATTTGTTTCTGCCCACATACACGAAGGGAGAAAGTACCAGAGTTTGGACACTGCTGTGACAAAAACAGTCTCCACTCACTGGTCCTAGTACTATCACTGGTCCTACTGGTGATAAGCATGAATTGGTTTACCGATCTGAGAGAACATGGTGGTTGATAGAATGAAAATGTATAGACACAAAGGAAGGGTGATCTGAAGTGTTGGGCTTTATGGATAACTGTTATGAACTTAAAGGTAACCCAGGATTGAATGGGTAGCCAGTTTAGAGATTGCACTGCTAGGGACATAGGCGATATTATGCCAGTTCTTGTAAGCACTCGTGCTTAAGCATTCTGAGAATTTTTAAGTCGACATATGATTTTGCCTAGATAATCAAGGTAAATTGAATTGGCATAGTCGAGATGTGATTTAATGATAGTGCTCACTGCTGCAATATGCAAACAGGGATCAATGAATGGAAGAATCTTTATTTAGAAGGTGAAGGTGTCGGAAATAAGTGTGGGCCACATTCATGGACTTGGCTTCTAGAGACAGCATGCTGCCGAAGAGCACTCCTAAATTACAGACTTTGTCAAAGAATCTCAGGGGCATGTCCATTTTATCTGGCCATGAGGCCATTTGATATTCTATGGCCAATAAAGCAGGTAATTAGGATCTTTTGGGTTGGGTTCATCTTGAAGAAACTTTTGGCCATCCATCCCCTGACGACTGTGAGGGCCTCTGTTAAAGGACTCATCTTTTATTGCGGAACTCTTGCACACTAGATAGATTAAATATAAGCTAAGTGTTATCAGCATACATGTAAAAGCATATCCTGGTTGGTTGAACAACTGGGCAAGGGGCTGAATGTACATGTAAACAGAAAGGTGAGAAGATTACCCCTTGTGGGACCTCACAGTCGATGTTGTGTGATTTTGAATAGTGCAGGGAAGAATGACTAATTGTAATCTCTTTAAAATGAAAGATGTTATACATCTCAGAACTGTACCAGTAACACCCACTGCTTCCATTGTCTTAAGCAGGATATTTTGGTCAATGGTGTCAAATGCGTCTGTCAAGTCTAAGAGGTGTAGCATACCAGTTGCCTCTTTATCAAAGAGATGGTAAAGGTCATCAGTGGCTGGTAGAACCACCAGCTCTCTGCTGTGACCTGGAGGAAAGCCTGCTTGTTACCGTTCCATTATGTCATTCATTTATGCAAAGTCCTGATGCTGATGCAGGGCCACTTGCTCCAGATATTGGCAAATGTAAGGGAAGACTCAAACTATAGGTTTACATCCCCAAGGTGCAGCAAATGTTGTCTATCAGTAGTTACAGTCTTTCATATGGGGATGTGAGAGTGGGCCCAGAGGAGTCAGGTAGCCTGTAAAATCAATGTGAAACTCAGGGTAGATGATGAAATGAAATGCTAATAAGAAGGTTTTCTAGTTTGGAAGTGCTTTAATCTTCAATGCGTCATGCACAAATTAGAATCCTGATTGGCAGTATTTCTACATTAAAGAGTATTGACCAACTTTCATGAATCATTTCAAGGTGGGAGATGCATTAGAGGTGAAGAATTTAGGCCAGGATGTACAGCTGTTTATAGCAGTCGCAAACTGGAAATCGGGTCATGTGCCACTGCTAAAAAGGGTGTAGCATGTAATAAAACTATTTTGCAAGTCGGTAAACTCTTACCGACTCTCAAAATAGGTTTTGCAAGTCACTATTAGGAAGGGGCTTGCCAAGGGCGTCCCTTCCTAATAGCGAGTCGCAGGGAGATGTAAGATTGTTTTACGACGGCAAAACAATCGCAGTTACTACCGATTTCAAATTGGTGGTAAGCCAGTCGCAAACGGGAAGGGATTCCCAGGGGACCCCTTCCCCTGTGTGATTGGCAGCAAAAATGTTTTTTAAGAGCAGGCAGTGGTCCCACGGACCACTGCCTGCTCTTAAAAATTGAAACTGAAATGTTTAATTTTTATTTTTGATTGCATCCCGTTTTCCTTTAAGGAAAACGGGCTGCATTTAAAACTACATGGTGGTCTGCTGACCCCGGCAGGCCACCATTCCTGTGAGTGCCAGCCATTCCCAATGGGTCGCAAAATGCGATCTGCCTTATGAATATTAATGAGGCAGGTCCTTTGCTACCCATTTGGGAATCACAAACAGTGTCTCAGACACTGTAGTACATTAGATATTGTGACTCACAATTTGTGAGTGGCTAGAATTAGCAAATTGTGAGTCGAATCTCTAATGGTCGTACGTCTGGCCCCAAGTGCATTAAGAAACAAACAATGAGTGAAGAGAGTCTCCTCCCTGTATTCATTTCTTTTTTATCATTGTGCATTTATTTCAAGAAATTTTGCACAACAGCTAAAGCTGTCTTTGTGGCCTTTAAAATTATAAGACTTTTCTGGTGTAAAACTGTGTGAACAGCTTTAAGTCTGTCCCCCCTGAGAGTGCCCTTGTTTCTTCACTCTCATGATGTTACTCAGAAAAGGAACTCTCCTTCACATATACAAATGACATGCTGCAGAGAAGTCTGCCATTCCCTGTGCATTATGAAATCCCTGGGCATGATTGAGGTTACTTGGGACATGATTGATGTTACTTTCTATGATGCCGCCATTACCACTGGGTTGCTTTCCATGGAGGCCCGCAGGATCCCTCCCAAGAAATCCAGTATAACTATCAGGTATAGACCACTTTGTGGTGGGTCACCTTGTAGGCCCCTTCTGACGAATAGGGCTGATGGAAATAGTTCCAGTTGACCCCAGGGTTCGAAAATGTCATTGTACATGGGTAGGCAAATCCCCTATTGTCCCCCAAAACAAACCCACCAGAGTAATTACGTGGGAAATAGCTCTATTGTACCCAGATCTCCAACTATAAATTCTCCTTCCCCAGTGTGCGTCTTGGTTCCGGACGTGGCTACAAACAATGATTGTGCCCCGGTCACTGAACCTGGGCACGAGTTGGGCTTGAATGTAGGGGAGCCAAGTAGCAATGAGGATAGGTTAGCAGTGATACTGCAGCCCTCTCCTCTCAAGGTCCTGGTTTGGAACGTGGCAGGGATTAACAAGTTATTGGCAGACCTAGAGTGGTGTACATTCATAGATTCCTTTGATATCATTTTATTCCAAGAAACGTGGAGTCTCTCTTGCCCGTACCGATCAGGTTATGCAACCTATGCAAAAGAAGCCACCAGGAGAGTGAGAGGGAGACCGTCAGGAGGCCTAGCAGTCTGGGTGAACATAGAGCTGGGGTGGAAAGTTAGACAGTTGCAGGTGGAGTCAGAAGACATTGTAGCTCTTGAAGTTAACAACAACAGTGGAAGAACGAGAATTTTCAATGTATACAACAGGGTAAAGAAAGGCATGGCTGAAACAGATACACTGCGCATCCTTGACAATGCATTAACCCAGTATTCCCACAATTCCCAGCTATTGGTCTGTGGGGATTTTAATTGCACATTTGAGCCTCTGGCTTCAGTCCCCGACGACCTAACTAATGAATGGGACGGCGAATGGCAGGTTCCCCAGCTTGATTTGCCTTTGGTTAGGTGGAGTGCAAGAGGAGCCAGTTGCTGGCACTTACTCTGCAGCATGATCTTAGAGCAACAAATGGCAGGACGCCCTCAGATTCAAAAGGGGACCCCACCTTTAACAGGTTCGCCCAGGAAAGCAGAATTGATTATTGCCTTGTTTCCCTTAACCACTGGCATCTTGTCTTGGACATGGCCGTGGTCAAAAGGGTTGATAGCGACCACAATGCTCTAGCTCTGACCCTCGCAAACCAAGCACCTGGGTGCACTGTAGATCGGGGTTGCCCGGATATTGGTCTCCTCTCAGTTGCCAACAATCAGAGGAGAATCAAGTGGAGCTGGGTTGAGACTCACCCGGAGGCTCTGGGTTTAGTTAAGGGGAAGGTCTCCGCACTCCTTGAAAAAGCCGCTAGTTCAACCATGGAGCAGGTTGACGATGAGATAGGCACGAACCATGACCTCCTCTATAGAGAAATCAGGGATTTACTGGGCAGCCAGGGGGAGCCGCAGACAGTGAAAACTAACATACAAAATAAGCAGGGAGTTTGGTATACAAAAGAATGCAGGCTGTCAAAACAGGAACTTCTAAAGGCAGTCAAGATTAAATTTCGCCCTGATATAATGCTTTGCCGTACTAAGTACAAACGAACCATTGAAAAAGCCAAAAAGGAATGGGAGGCTAGCGTCTGGTCATCGTTAAGTAGTGCTCTGTTAGCAAGGGACTCGAAAAAGCTTTGGAGTGTGGCTGCATACTGGCTAAAGGACAATAAGTGCCAGTTGGAACTTACGGTCCAACCGGAAGCCTGGGAAACCCACTTTGGTATCCTATATGTGTCAAGAGACGAGATACTTGTGGGACAAGACGTAAGCCTGGCCCCTGAGGCCCTGGACGCAAATGCCCTTTACATCTCGCTTGAGGAGACTCTAGCAGCAATTGCCTCTTGCACTTTAGCACGTGCGCCTGGGCCCGATCGTATCCCCAATGATCTCTATAAGGAGGACGTGGTCTTATGGGGCAGGTATATTAATGTTTTAACAAACTCCATTTTAAGGGGTAGCCCCATACCCACCTCCTGGAAAAATGCCGAGATCGTTCCAATATACAAAAAAGGGGACAGAACTAAGCCTTCTAGTTTTAGGCCGATAAGCCTCATCGATTCTTTGCAAAAGATTTTTTGTAAACAGATATTATCCCGACTCCAGGATTGGATTGTAGAGGCTGAAATCCTAAGCGATCTCCAGGCAGGTTTTCGTGTTAAAATTAGTACCCTTGATCAAACGTTCCGCTTGTCATGCCTATATTGGAAAGAGGTGCACATTAAAGGGGGGGAACTTTATGTGGCCTTCGTAGACTTGCGGTCCGCCTTTGACTAGTTCCCCGGGCTAAACTATGGAGGGTCCTCAAAGATTTAGGTATGCCACACAACCTTTTAGATATTTTAATCAGACTGCATGCATCTAACACAGCACAGGTTAGGTGGGGGGGAACAACCAAGTCACGAACACTTTCCCTGTGGACTGTGGTGTGAGACAGGGATGTGTCCTTGCCCTCACACTTTTTATTCTTTTTATAAACGATGTTATAAAATGGCTGGACAGGGATGGGTGCGATGCACCGAAGGTGGGTAGTCGAAGAGTTCCGGCCCTCCTATTCGCTGATGACACTCTCCTGATTGCAAAATCTCCCCAAGGTCTCCAGCAGCTTTTAAATGATTTTATTTTGTTTTGTGAGGAACGAGGTCTGGTGCTAAATGAAACCAAAACAAAATACATGATTTTTAGGAAGGGCAGGGCCAATTGAAACAAAAGACAGGTCCTTGCAGGCAGCAGCAAGTTAGAGCGTGTGGAATTCTTTGATTATTTTGGCATTCGCTTAACTCCAACTTTGAGGTGGGACCAACATATTGACAAGGTAAAGCTGCAACTCATTTTCCAAACTGCAAACCTGGCGAACATACACAGAAATACCTTCACTAGGCAGTTGGCGCCAGCATTGGAAATCTACAACATGAAAATCTTAGGGGGTGCACTATATGGAGCAGAACTCTGGGGCTCTGGTAAAATAGCACCGTTGTCATTGGTCGAAAATCGATTCCTTAGATCTCTGACTAATCTCCCAGCAAGTACCCCGTTAGTTCCACTTTGTTTTGATTTGGCACACAGACAGTTGGTCCATAAAATCCATTACAAAGTCTTGATGTTTTGGTATAGATTGTGGACTGTGGAGGAATTGTCCCCATACCGGGAGCTTCTTTGCGAGCTCACAAAATCATCTACCATCAAATCAGTTCCATGGTTTAGAGCTCTGAGGGCAATTTTAGAGAAGCTAGGGATGTTGAGGTTCTGGTCTGACCCAGGAAGCATGATCACTGTCTCAAGAACAGCACTGAAGGAACAGTACTGGGAAGCCACATCCTTACAAATTGCACTTGACGCTCAGGGCAGTCTGACTATCAATTTCCTAGACTTCAAGTGTGTACCCTGCTTTGAAGACACAGTTGATGAAATTGTTCCTCCCTTGGCCCGGAAGCTGTTTTTCCAGTTTCGCTATAAAACGCTTCCGCTTAAAACTTTTGCAAAAACTGGAGGTCAGGCTTTGAAAATAGCGTTCTTTGCCCCGCTTGCAAAGCGAGTCCTGAGTCCATCACCCACCTCCTATTTTTCTGCCCATTCTATAAATCACTGAGGGCCAAGTGGATCATCCCGCTCTGCAAAATCATTGGCCCCGGTCACTATCTGGAGGTGCTCAGACTGTTAAGCACGGACACTAGTAGACTCGTGGTCTTTGGTCTATCCAGATTCTGGCACGCGGTATTGCTGAAAAGGTTCAAATGCTTGAAGTGATGACCATTGCCCAGCACTGGATCAATCTCAATGCACTTTAGTCTGGACATCATTTATGATTCTAAAGCTGATTTACTTGATGCTTTGTTTTGTTTTCCTCGCTCCCTCAATTACATTGATTGCCGCCTTTATTTTTGTAATTTTATTCCTTTTAATTGCATTATATCTAATTATGTACTTTATATGTGGACTCTATACATGTCTTCTTTACTGTGCTGTGTATACTTTTATGACCCTGTGGTCGAAATAAAGTAAAGAAATGAATGAATGAAATCCCTTTTCAAAAGACCTACTTTTCACTTTTCAAATAGTGTATTAAATATTTAACATAATGTAAAATACAACAAATCCACATTAGAGTGCAAAATATAATGAAATTATCTTAATGTGCCAATCTAGTTAATGCAGTTAGCTCATTTTAGAAAAGGAGACAGGGAACGGGAGATCAAAGGGTACAATAAAATAGAAATAGAGTAAAAGTAACACTACATTGTTGATATATAGATCATTAGGTGACCATGATGATGATAAATTAATTTTACACTTATAAAATGAGACATACTTGTAGTTGGGGTACATTAAAAGCAAATGCTAAAATCAGTTGCAGCCCAAGATTTGTATATATTGCCATTTTTTTATAATTTTATTGTGCATGATCAGATTAAAGTCAAGCTTTATTTGCTTTCCTGTGCACACACACATATATAATATATATATATATATATATATATATATATATATATATATATATATCATCATTATAACTTTATTCGGTCATTACGACCATTAAAGTGCGAGTGCTTACTATACAATGATCCAACATTATACATAAAAAACATCGATAGATAATACACATCTCTTCAAAGGTGCATTGTGGTTTGAATTCCATGAATTCTAATGTGAGGCGGCCCACTAATGATTGTGCAGCAAAAGACTGTGCTACCCAACTTCAGTATTGGGTTTTAACCACTTCTTTACTTGGCAATTCGCCCACATCTCTAGTTTCCCAAGAACTTCCCAGACCTATCGCTATTAATAGTGATCTGACTTCATTTAGCCACCTAATCTTTTTAAAACGATCAAGCTTGGAAACCTCTTCAAGTGCTGGCAAATAGTGAGAGAGCTCGGGGGTTAGCCTAAGACGCAACCAATATAGTAGGGGGCGCAACCTAGCTTTGTCCACAATTGAGCGTCTACCCATATCTAACCGCAGTGGATGAAGTGGTGTACTCTGGGGGAGTGAACATAAAGATCTTAAGTATTTATTTTCTGTGGTAAGCAGGCTTTCAGTATTTTCTAATCCCCAGAGTTCGGCCCCATTGAGGGCGGAACTCACTACCTTCTGGTCATAAATCTGCAAGGGGGCGGCTATTGGCTTAGTTTGGGAGGTTCCATGTTCCCTAATCAGTGCGCCAGTGGTCTGTCTCTGTTGGAGGTTCCGCTTCATAATGTGATCTTTCCATACCATTTTCTCGGATAGGGTAATACCCAAATATTCGAAGGTAGCCACTCTCTCAAGCGGTATCCCTCCCAATAGAATTTTGCCCCTGAACGTTTTGTGTGGATTCATTAACAAGAGTTTAGTTTTCGAGGTATTAACCTCGAGACCTCTTTGATCACAGAAGGCCTTGAAACGATTCAAGAGCAGTTGCAGACCACTGGGCAGTTTGGACACTATCAATGTGTCGTCCGCAAACAGAAGAGTTGTTACTTTTATTCCCCCCAATACCGGGGCATCAGCTGGCACTTCCGCTAAGTATTGGACAACACCATTGATAAATAAAGAAAATAAAGTAGGGGCCAGCACACACCCCTGTCTGACCCCCCTTTCTACACTGATCGGGTCCGACAACTGCCCCTGATCTCCCCAGCGGACCCTGGCGTAGTTGTCCTCATGAAGACAGACAACCAATGCCAGGATCTCAGGGGGAAGACCTAGCTCCTGCAAAACATGCCACAACTTACACCTGGGGATGAGATCGAAGGCAGACTTCAGATCAATGAAAGCGATATATAAACTCCCCTTTTCATTGTTCACAGTTTTCCAGGCCAGTAAACTAAAACGAAAGACCTTGTCAATCGTGCTAAACTTCCTTCTGAACCCTGCCTGGAAGGGGGACAGAATAACTTCCTCCTCCATCCAGGCAGTGATTTTTGCTAGAAGTGCCAGAGAGAAAACTTTCTGTGCACCATCAATCAGACTGATGGGCCTATAGTTGGTTGCTAGTGAACGGTCACCTTTCTTGAAAACTGGGATCACCTTGGCTCCCTTCCACATATATATATATATCTAGAACCGCATGGTAAGGTACCTTGGAGTCCAGCCTAAATACCGATTCTCATCAATATGTATGTTGAACCAATAGGATCTTTGTATGACGGTGGAGGCGCGTTACAGTACACTGATGACACACAGGTTTACCTTAAAATGTCTTCGATCCAGGGTGTCATCACTCTATGACAAGTGCTCAATAAGCTGCAAAAGTGGATGCCAAATAACTATCTGCAACCCAACTCAAAAAACATAATTAATTCCTTGTCACCTAAATCCAATAGCACCTTTGACCCGGAACGACTTAAGGAACTTTATTCTACAGACTGCCTACCTGCTCTCTCACCCACAGCGATCTCAGTGAGTATTTTGATTGATACATCCCTTTTCATGAGCCCTTCAATAAATACAGCCTCAAAAACAGAACACTTCTACCTTTAGGCTATAAGGAAAATGAAGCCTCTTCTGGTATATGACCAATTCAAATTTGTAGTGAATGCACTGATTGCGCCTAGACTAGACTATTGAAATACCACTCTAGCATGCATAACACAATACACAGTCAATCCACTGAAATCCGCTTTCTATCCCATCACAAGATTAGTCTCGTCTTCAAAAAAATATGATCACATATCTCCTATCCTTGCTGCTTTATGTTAGCTACCCAGTGCTTCACACTCACTAAGATGTCTCACAGACAAGGCTCTACATCTCAGCACACCGTCTTACCTTATAAATCTACATAAAATCTCTCAAGGCAAATGAGGCCTATGAATCAAAGATGCTCTCTTACTAGAAAGCTCCCAATTTAGAACATCCCATGTCCAGCATAAATTATTCTCAAACTATGGAACTCTCTACTAAAGGACTTGAGACTGAACTCAACCTGATGTCTTCACGGATGTCATTTGGGAGTAGTCAGATTCCTCTGAGGCCAGGGGTCGGGTCGCAAAGGAAGTGCCAGGAGTAGCAGTGAGCAAGTTAATGATCAGAGCTGCAACCCCTGACTACTGCCAAATGGCATCCATGGATGTCTTTCCTTTGATAGCTAAAGACTAATTAGCTTATTGTCCATCTCCTCAATATGGAGCTCACTAAACATTACACCTCCATGTTTATCCTACTGACTTGTTTTATTGCACCAAAGATTGATTATTGTTCTAAAATTAAATTCCTCTTTCTGTAATTGTTCAGCACTCATATGCTCTTGAGTAGCAGACTACTATATAAATAATAATTAAAATAGCTCTGATGTATTCCTCAGATCTCACAAATACTCTTAACAGCAGCCTAGTTATTCATGATTAAAACAGATTTCCATTTCAATGTTCTAAATGTGGTTGTCTGGTATTAGGTGACTGGTAGGTTAAGGGAAACAACCTAAGTGAGAAAACGAAAACTGTGATGAAGCCAGAGAAAAGAAGTTGAAGGGCATGGTGGTGAAAGCAGGCAAAAATTGAGATTTGAAAACAGTAAGGCAATAGAAGGGAAAATGGAAGAACATTTTTTAATAATAACTAGGAAGGACTGTGGAAGAAGGGATTGCACGTTAGAGAAAAGGTTACTATTGTGGTTACTAAGTTTTATCTTCGCCTCTCTTTTCAGGTGTAACAATGAGAATGAATGGTTTCAGGTGCACGAGAACATCATCCGGAAGTCAAGTACCAAGTATACAGCTCCCAGCTCAAATTATGGTATTGCAGAACCTATCCGCTGACTGGTTTTAACCCATTACCCATTATGTCTGTTGATATAATGTGATTTTCAATGTTATAGGTCAGTGTGGCTTTGGGTGTGCTTGTACATGTGTACATCAGCTTCTGGCTTCAAGAACTGATTCATAAAGATTTGTTGTGAGTGAATGTGATTTACTCTTGACTTACTCAAAACTTTTAAAATTTTAAAGTAAATGATACATATTCAAGGAAAATGGTTTGTGAATCAGGTCCTTTGTTTACTATGGGATTTCAAGTGTACTACCATACATAAGTCAGGATAACAGGGGTAGAGTAATATCTTCAACACAATGACTGATATGGCTCAGGCTTCAGGGTTTGTGAGTGATCTGGCCACATGCTAAATTCATTACTAGAAGTGAGACTAATATTGACTTTGGATTTTTGGTATGTGTTTAATTCTTTATTTATTTTAATGTAATGTGCTTACCTGAGTTCTGAAGTTGAAGACACTACCTAGTTTGGAAATAACACAAAGAGCATGTTCAAGATAGATAATGCCTGAAGCTTAATTTCATTCAGGGATTGCATATAAGTTGTGTTACATTTTTGATTCAAGAGATGGCTGCAGTCTGGCTAGCCCTCAGGTAGAAGAGTGCTGGCTCTCTTCAGCACTCAGTTGTCCAGTTCTCAGTTTGCAATGCTTGAGATCCCATGTGTGTTGCGAAATATGATTTTCTTCTGATTTTCTGGTGAGTTATCAGCTAGGTTTTACAATGGATTACCATCACAGATGACTATTTTATGGGGTCTAGAACATGATGAAATGTAATGATAAATACATTTTATACTTAAGGAGATACACTAGTGTTTTTGACTTTGTGAAATTTAGTGAGAAATCGTGATGGTGTGCACTACCAGGTGAAGAAATGGAGTTTAAAGTCTTATTTAGAATTTGGAGGGAATGAAAGATCCTCCAATTCCCGGGGGAAACTCTAAATTTAATGTACAATCCACCAGCGGCATTTCACTATGATTGAAGAGAATTATGATTGAAGAAATTCAGGTGGTGGACTGTACTTAGTACTTAGTAATTCCATCAGAAAAATGGAAGATCTTCAGTTTCCTCCAAACTCCAGATGGGCTGTTAAATTCTGATCTTTAAAGTATCTGATTTTAAAAAATACAATGAATGTATGAAACAGGACTTACAAAGCGCATGGAGTGTCCCAGCACTGAGCTTTTAGTCATCAACGATGTGCAGTGAGATCCTCTAATCTAGTTGGAAGAGCCAACTCTTCAACCTTTTCTTAAACAAGGCGGTAGCCGCTACAGAGCGTAGTTCCAATGGGAGATTATTCCAAGCAACTGGTCTGAGGTAGGAGAAGGTCCTTCCGCCCATTCTCATGCAACAGATCTTAGGGATCTTTGCCAGGAGGCAGTGGGCTGACTACAGGTTTCTGAAGGTGGCATAGAATCTAATTCTGTCCCTAAGACAGCCTGCACTGGAATGGTACAGTGCTCTATGGAAAAGGACTAAAGTTTAGAAGAGAATTATCTTTTTTATCTGAAGGCAGTGGAAAGCACGCAAGTGCAGAGACGTGTGTTCTTGGGAGCAGGCTAAGTAGAATGTGGGCTGCTGTATTTTGAACCACTTGAAGCTTGTTCAGCAAATTGTCTGGAAGTCCCAGATATTGGGCATTACCTTAGTTTGCAGAAGCCCAAAACATGTTCCGATCACAGACATAGGGGCTTATCACAAGTCTGGCATTCCACAGACCGCCAGACTCGCAGGGGCATGGCGGTGGCGGTCTCCTGACCGCCCTATTAGGACCAGGGTGGTCGGGCCACCCTGGGAGCACCCAGTTGCACGGTGGTCTTGAGGCCGAAAATGCTTTGCGGGGTCGCTGCGGCCCACCAAGCATATTAGGACTTTCCTCACCACCAAACTTTTCATGTCGGGGCGACCACCATGAAAAGTGTGACAATGAGGAAACAAGGGGGCCTACAGGGCCCCCTGGTGCCTCACACCATGTGGATGCACACAGGGGGGCACAAGATGTGCCCTCCTGGGCGCATGCACACCAGTACTTGCACAGCATGGACAGCGGCAGTCCATGGCGTGCAGGCACTGCCTTTGAGGTTCACATTGTGGTGCCTATATCATAGGCACCGCCCTTGGAATGCCAAAGAACGCCTACCAGACAGGAGAAAGCTCCTGATCTGGCTGGTGGTTCCTACATGGGTTTGTCGGTGCGGGAGCGGGGTGCTCCTGCACCACCAAACTCATAATAAGGCCCATAATCTGTATCTGAAAAGATAGAGGATTGTCAAATGTAATGCCCAAGTTCTTAACTGTTCCTTCCTGGGGACCTGGGGATGAGGCATCTTTGGGCCATAGAGTCTGCCAATCTGGAGGATTGGGGCCAAAGAATAGTATCTCAGTCTTATCTGCATTACATTTTATTTGATGTAAGGTCATCCAGTAAAAGACAGAAATGGACTCTCCTGCATTCTCCTCTCTCTTCCCACATGTGAACAGCAGCTGGGTGTCGTCAGTGTATGTAGTCATCTTGGCCCTTAAGGCCTCTGCCAACTGTGCTAAAGGGGTATGGTATGCATTAAACAGTGTGGGGCTCAGAGCCGGCCCCTGCAGCACTCCCACTGTCAGATCATATGCTCTGGAAGAATATGGGGTAACCTACACATCCTGCCCTCTGTTCTTCAAAAAGGAAGCTAACCAATTCAAAGCCGATCTACCTATCCTGATGGATTGGATGCATGCTAGAAGCATAGAATTAGGGCTGTATGGAAGGCCACTGACAGGTCTAACATAATCAGAATGGCCTTCTCCCCCATGTCCAAGGTACCGCTAATGTGTTTGGTGACTTCAATCAATGCTGTCTCAGTACTGAAGTTTGGCTTCAATCCAGACTGACTGGGATGGAGCAGCTTGTTGGTTTCAAGATACTGAGATAGATGTTGATTAACAAATTATTCCAGTACCTTGGACAATGCTGACAATAGAGAGATTCGCCTATTGTTTGGTTGCTCTGTAGGGTGCGCTGTGGGCTTTTTTAGGAGGAGCAGAATTTTAGCCTGCTTGCATGGCACAGCACCCCATTAGCCAGTGAGTTAATGGCAGCGGCACCTATCGCTAATAGATTAGGAGGGAAGGATCAGCTGGCAATCCTGATTTGAAGGCGCGTCTGGCCGCCAATGGTTCCTCTAAAGGAATAGGCTGTAAATGAGTGAAGCCATAGTGGGAGAGGCCGAGCTGGAACAAACTGTCTCCAACTGAACTCTCCTCCGACTGGATCACTGAAGTGAGGCTGGCTTTAATAGCTGTAACTTATCATGAAAATAGGAGGCCAGCTGGTTGCACCATTCTACAGTGGGTTGGTGCAGTCTAGTGCAGGTCTCAGGGGACATGAAGATTTAACGATTCTGAAGATGTCCCTGGATTTATTGCCTGCCACCTCTATCCTCTTCTCAAAGTTCGCTTTTTTTTGCTGTTCTGACCCCTGCATAGTATTTGTTTTAGGTCTGCCTTATAGATGTCTTTGTCATCAGCCGTGTAGTTTTTTTGCCATTGCCTCTCTAAACTTTTGCAGTGTTTCTTCAGAATCCTTAGATTATCTTTAAAGCAGGGGTCGGAGGGTCTGTTTCTGCAGGGTATATGTGGGGAGACTGATGCTAGCTTATTGAAGATGTCTTGAATCCTGCTGTCAAACGTGCTAGCATCTTTCTCCACTAGACCTGAGAGAGAGGGGGGTACTCTCTTCCAGAGAGCGAATACATTCCAAAGGTTGAATTTTATGAAATGCTCTCATGACTGTTTGGAATTTTGTCATGGGTTGGGATTTTACTAATGTAGGGCAACAAAACTTGATTAAATAATGGTCTGTCCAGACGTTTGGTGTAGGCTCTTCAAGGTGTAGTCTAATATTAGAAAAAATGTATTCAAGCACATGACCTGCTTTATGTGTAGGGCTAAGCACATGTTGGGAGAACTGTAAAGATGACATAGAGTCTAACAGTTCAACCACCTCACTGTTTCCTTTTTTATCCATATGCAAATTAAGGTTCCCCCAATACTATAAAATGTGCAAATCTTTAGTCCCAGTGAGCAAGCTCATTGCCCAGAGATTTAAGAAAGGGTCCTGCATTGCCAAGGGGTCTGTAAATTAGTACCCCAGCTATTGATTGGTGGGGTGTCAAGGAAAGGTGGAAGCCCAACACCTCCGCACCTTCCAATCTCTCAATAGGGATAGGGGTACATTTGTACATCTCCTTATGTACAATAGCCACACCGCCTCCTCTTCCCCCTAGACAGTGCTTCCTGTAGATTTTGTAACACCTAGGATTGGCTGTGGCGATGCTGGGGTTAAATGATTTGGATAACCAGCTCTCGGTCATGAACAGTATATTGGGCTTTTCCTCACTCAGAAGATCAAAAATATTTGCATCATGTTTTTGTAAGGATCAAACATTGATCAGCGCTGCAGAAACCTGCATGTTCCTATTTCCCAGGGCAGCAGTAATTACCTTTGTCCGTGGTGGAGATTTAATTTGCCACCTACACAGGGCACAATGATTAGTACCTACGGGGCATTAGTTTTCTGTTTGCCTGCATCTTCATTTCCAGTGCCCTATTATTGCTTCACATCCTTGATGTGTTTTGAAAGATAATAGGGCCTTTTTACAAAATCAGTTTTGAGTATGGGAAGTTGTATTCTAGTAGTACTACTTTACCTACTCACAAATGCTATTCTCAAGCATGCAAGAGGAGCTCTCTGCCTAGATGTAGGTGGAAATCTACTTGTTCTGTGATCTCTGCACATAGATTTTCCTTTGTGAATCAGCTTCAATGTCTTCAATTGTGTGGTAAAATGGGCTTTACCACTACTTGCTTTCTTGTTGTTAATAAGAACTTCATTTCCCTTCTTTCAGGACTTATCATCTCTCTCCAGCTCCTCCGAGGGGACATGGAGCAGGTCAGGAGGGAACACCCTATGCTGTTTAACCGGGGTGTGGCTGTGACGAGGAAGCTGGGATTTCCTGATGTCATCATGCCAGGTAGGCTTTCTATTCATACAGGTTCATGTCATGTTCACTCCAGTAGACCACTAAGGGAGGACTGTCCATGTGATTAGGGAATTACTGCATCATAACAGTTTTCACATGCTCAATTGTCCCAGGTGAAGAATGCTATTTTTCCAGAGGGAGCTTGCGCTTCATGTAACTTAATGATTGGTTCATGGGCACAGCATCTAACAAATAATTGACATTTCAGAATAGATCTATTTGGATATGTCACTCAACAAAGTATGTCACTCAACTAAACTTCAGTTTCCCCCTCTGTGTGGCTCATGGAGAAAAGAGTCATACAATAATCAGGAGGTATAAACGATGCTGTATATTATGAAAAAGTGTTAAAAGATAATTTAGATTTAGCTAAACAAATTCTGAGTCACTCTGGCAGACCTTATAGCTGTATACTTGTCCAATTCATTAAAAGGTTGAAACAGACCTCTTGCAGGGACTTGTGTTCCAGCATCTCGAAAGAGAACAACTAAAATGACATGCTTTTAGAGATCCTGTGGATTATCATGTTCAATTCTCCATAAAGGGAAGAATATGCTGTATAATCATGCACTCATTAATTTAACATGGTTATGTCAGATTTGTTCTAGTGATGAATTTAAAAGAATACAGTGGGTCTCATTCTTCCAATGTTTCAACCAGTCGGTAAACTACCTGTGTATTGCATTAATGATGGACATAACTAGTCGCAGTGATTTAATTTACTTTAATTTTAAGTAATGCAAAGTCAGAATTAGGAATATATATTGAATATAATTTAATGTCATGTAATATAAACATACTGGTAAACATGAAGGTTGTCTTAAATTATTTATTAATTCTTCAAATTGTGTATTAATTTACTAGAACACTTTAGGGTTAGGGATATTTGAATCAAAAGCAAGGTACATTAATTAATTAAAATGATTAAGATTGCTTATTCTATTTAATTTAACTATCCAAATCCAAACTAATTAAGGTCTAAAGCACACACTATTTAATTTAGTTTAATTGTATTTACTTTAATCTCGTGCCGATTATATTATTTCATTATTATTTAATATAATTAAACTTAATCCATGGCTAAGGTCATGGCCAAATATTTTAGAAACATTAATATGTTGTTCAGTAATTAAAGGTAAGGCCAGGGAAAGGGATATGCATTTAATTAGGTAAAAAATAATTTAGTTTACATTAGTTAAGGTTTAATGTTAATACATTTATTAAATTAGTAACACAAATTAAACTAATCAAGGGCCAGAGTTATGGTTACTTATTTAATTTATATTGATCTAATTTTTACAAATTAAATGAAAGATTTAAAATATTTACTTTAATGTAATTTAAGGCAATGGTTGACTTTGGCATTTGGGTTAGGTTATGGTTCACTCAACATATAGGTTAATTAAAATAAAATTAGGGAAAGCAAAAGTGTTAGCATTAACATTAGATAATGAATAATTATTTTGTGTGTTTAATTAAACTAATTGGTATATTTGTAAAGCACCAGTCTTTATGATCTCCTTGCATAGAAAACCAATAAGAAACTCACCCAATGAAAAAAATTAAAACTCACAGTGTTTTTCAAGTGTGATGATAAGCATCAGTGATGTAGTAGGGTTTCGGTTTGCTTTATGTGAGAGATGAGGCATGTCCTAATTATTAGTCCAAAACATTTTAAGCTGTCTTGTGAACTCTTTCACCTTCATGGACTCCTTGACACTGGAGGATCTATCGAAATTCCTGAACTGCGCCAGACAGTATCAGTGTGTACAGGTAAATAATTGTTTCCTTTTTCAGCACTGTCTTTCTCAAAAGGAAATCAGAAATAGCTTCTAAGTTCATGACCAATTTGATATGGAATATATGAGCTCCATCAAATAAAATGTGTTAAATACTGATATCGTACCGTCTCAAGGCTGTACAAAAATTAAATCGTTTAAGCTGTTTCCGAACCCAATGAAGCCTGAAACTGAATTGAGTAGGACAGCTGGAATACAGTTCTTCTGCTATAGATTCTAAGGACTGTGCTAGGACGAGGGAGAGAGCATCCATTGTTGGATACTTCAGTGATGCAAGACGACTTGTCATGCAAGAGTGGCTGTGGGCCCAAGCAGATTCTTGTCATATGCTGATTAGTTTATGGTCACTTGTTGACAGATGGAAAAATTACCTTTAGAATTACAACAAGCAAGATTTTTTGAATTTTGTCCCTGATATTCATACCATTATCGGTAACCAATATACACTAAAAAAATTAAGATCATAATCATGGATGTGATAGGTTTCAAAGGCTTCAGATGGTTTTCATACAAGGTGCTTGTGTAATTTAGTAACTATTTTTCTTCCACAAAGGTTGGAGTAAGTGCATTAGAATATGACGCCTTCTTTTGTAAACGGATTGGGTAATTCATAGCAATTGTTCTAACACATAGGTTAGATACACTCTGGGCAAAAGAAATGCAAGTTATTGATACACACACAAGAGGTACATCGGGGCTTCAGTTTGCTTTAAACTCAGGACAACTGCAGCACGGCCAGTGGTAGTGCTTGCTTCTCTAACCTGCTGTAACTATTTATTTTATTAATGTATTTTGAAGTTTAATGTAACATGGATCTAACTAATAGGGATGATGAGTAAAAGAGTAAATTGTCAATTGGAAGAAGTTGAAAATTTCACATTAGATGATATCATTAAAATCATCGTGCATAGAATAATCAGGCTCTAGAGCTGAGCCGCAAATGGTTTAGGTGACTATATGAAAACATATTCCATGTTCTCTTCTCTAAGAATTATGCCTTGTCCTCTGTGCTGAGATTTCCAACAATGATTTAAACTACTGCCAATATGAGTGACCCAGAGAGACAATCCATTATGTGAAAACCATCTCAAACGTTTATTCAATTTGGGCCTGGCAGTCTAGAAATGACAGATAAAGTGGTATCAAACTGTTTACCTAAACATGCCCCTTGACCATAATCAACCTCACAGCGAGCCAGAGGGACTGTGAGTTAGCTTTCCTCTTGTGGTAAGTTGCACCAGTGGTACTTCCTTAAGTCAATTATAAAGTGGTACTACCAGATTGTTTTTAATGTCTGCTTCTTCTATTTTGTGAAACTGTATTTAGTTGGAATGCCCGTTGCAGCTAGATAATATTATTGAAAATTCCCTCAGCTGTTTTGTTGTGTGATAGAAAATGCTTTAGCAGGAAGTGCATCTTATTCTCAGGTGAAAGATGTTGTAATACAACCTGAAGTTAGTATGTGCTGTAAAGTATTTTGTTATTTAAAAAGGTTATATTTGCACTGTGTGAAAAATGTGAACATGAATTGAGGGTGATACATTATCTAATGCAGCATCAACTATCTAAGCTTTTATATATCTAGCTCGGGAACTTTAAAGTATTGATTGAACTCTAATAGAGGTTGTATCTTACAATATTGTGCTCCCTAACTATTGTGGTGAGAATCTATCTGCTACCCAATATCATTAAGGTAAACATGCGTGTGTAGTCACTGAAAAAGCCAAAGGTCACATGGACGTTATTGTTAGCTTGAGGTTTTATACACACAAAACCATAGAAATTCAGCAGTCATAGTTATACTTGTAGTTATACTTGTGTTAAGAAACTATAAGTCATGGCCTAAAGTTACTTAATGGCACAAGTTATAGTTTCTCCAGATAAGTATAACTGCTGAATTTCAATGGTTTTGTGTGGGTAAAATGTCAACCTAACTATAACGTCCCTGTAACCTTTGGTTTGTTCAGTGAATTTCAATGCTTTTTTTAACGTAAAGAAATATATAATTACCGTATGTTAATACAACCACTGCCACGCACAGCCTTTGGCCCTTGGCCGTGGGCTGTGGGGGTACTGCAGCCAACGCCCCCACACACACCCATCCCCATGCTATGCATGGCCTGCGGGGGTTTGGTATGTGAGTGTGTGTTTATTTTTTTTCCTTTTGGTTTCTGATCTGCCATGGGGTTACACTGGGGGCCGCAATGAGTGCCACGGTGGAACCTTGGTTCAGCCGAGGAAAAAAGATTGGGCAAATTATTGCCCATGAGGCGTCCCTCACAGACCCCTCCATATGTCCTATGGGGTCAGGATACCTCTATCTTGACCTCTTATGTTATTTTTCATTTTTGTTCCCCCTCATCCCCCCTCGGGCCAAACCAAGAGGCAAAATGGCAGCCATAACTTTCCTTTCAGGTTGCGGCCAGCCAATCGGGACCTTGCTTTGCTCCCAGATCCCCCTTGGATTGATCCGTGAACGATATCCATCTCTAGATATCTGTAGTTATCTTTCTTTTATTACTCCAAAACTACTGAGCAGATTTACACCAAATTACAAAAAGCACTCTTTCTGGACAGAGATCTAGCTTTCTGCCAAATTTGGAGTAATTCTGTTCAGCAGTTCGGGCTGTAGTCATGTATAAAAAATACACAATCTCCATAGAAATTGCATGAGGAAAAAGCATTTTGTGACCCCCCCCTTTTTCTCGGCACCCGCTTGACGAATCAACCCAACTTTCCATACAGCAGCTAATGTAACTTGTACACTACTTTTGAAAAATTTGTGAAGATTCGTATGCTAAGATAATGTGTGCAAAAACCTTAAACAGCTAGATAATCGACTTTTCAATGTAATCAGATGAATGGAGTCAGGCAAAACCTATGTCATTTACCCTTTTTGTTATTATCAAAAATTGTAGATCATAAAATCCAGACCAATGACTGATGTCTCCAATAATATAATCCTATACTATATGTAAACTTAGACATCATATTATTTTTCTAAATATGATACAATCCATACATAATCAGATTACAGAAAAAAAAATGTTTGTACACATAAAACACTTTTACAATATCCATCAGTACAGTATGTGAACCATTCCTAGGTATGAAACGTGGCTAATTCTTCCAGAACAGAAGTAGCTGACCACACTCGATCGAGAGGTCTTGAACAACAGGTTGAAAAATTATCCAGGTGTGTGAATTGGAATACAGGCGAGGTTGAACCGCAGTTGGTTTGGGAATAGGATAAAAATTGAGAATTACCATGCTCCTAGCTAGCGGTGTATGTGTGCACTACTTCCCACCAGTAGAAGCGAAATACCCCCTGGCCTACATTGAACCCTGAGCTACTCCGTATAAAGTACGAAACAGAAATCTGTTGCTCAGAACAGAGGAAAGGAATCGTCCAGCTTGGCAGTAAAAAGACTGACGTACCAGACTATGTTATAATTCCTCCATATCATTTGGATGCACATCGCCAATAGCGATTACACATATCCTTAGTTCTCCAAGGAGGGAGGTTACAATCCCTTATATCTTTTGTCTTGAAGAAGGTGTAATTTATTAATTCACTTCCACCGAAACGCGTCGACGCTCAGTGCTTCTGAATCTGACTACAAGAAATCACTGGGATGAACTAAGTTGTATACTCACCAGGATATGAACTCGATGTGAACAGTCGGATCAGGTCTTGCAACAGCACTCTTTAGACTGTGCAACAGGGTCTCCCCGTTAGGTCCAAATGGTTTCCCTTTCTTACATTCTGTTGTGAGGTTTTTCATATTCCGAAGTGAGGTTTTTTAATACTTTTTACACTGTTTTTTATTTCGTTGTGAGGTTGTTAAAACCTGTAGAGTTTGTTTGTCTTTTAACATATTTTGTATGAACTGTACTGTATATGTTCTGCAGAATATTAAATGTTTTTAAGATGCAAATTATGATGTTTTTAGAATGTGATTTTTCCTTATGTTAATAAAGCCTCTGAGGTTACATTTCGAATTTGGTGGTATTTTAGCCCAAGGTAGTGGGTCCTCGTTTATGTGTACCCCTTATTTGGGGGATTTATGAGTCTGAGTAAGTTTATGAACGAGTGTGCTTTGAGTCTTTTTGCCCAAAGGGATATTTTTTACTTCTACTGTTTAGTAGTGCTCTGTTCCCTTTGGTTGGGGGGCCACCTCTCTTTTGTAATCACTAATTCTTGGTGGATACATATCTCACCGCACGTTCATTCATGTCCACTTGGATTTTCATTGCCCTGTATAGACCAATCAGATTACGTTTGTGACGTTCCTGATGAAGGCGATTTTGTCGCAGAAAAGCGTGTTGAGATTTGTATCCACCAAGAATTAGCCATGTTTCATACCTAGGAATGGTTCACATACTGTACTGATGGATATTTTGAAAGTGTTTTATATGTAAAAAACAAAATTGCTGTAATCTGATTATGTATGGATTTTATCATATTTAGACAAAATAATATGATGCCCTAGTTAACACTTAGTATAGGATTATGCTATTGGAGATATCAGTCATTGGTCTTAATTTTATGATCTGCAATTTTTGATAATAATAAAAAGTGTGAATGTCATAGGGTTTGCCTGGCTCCATTCATCTAATTACATTAAAAAGTAGATTATCTAGCTGCTTAAGGCTTTTGCACATTATATTTTCCCTGCCTTGGTAGTGTTGAATATTAGCAGGGGTCCTTTTGTTTTCAATTTTATTCAGGTAGTATACCCTGATGGTACTGAGAAACCCCTAAGCTCATGCTTTTTGAGCAGCCGTTTAGAAGTTTTATTCTATGTGATTTGACACTAGGGTTCTTTCCTAGTGTGGTTTACAGCAAGTCAACATTTAGAGGATGATCAGGAAAGGTATATGTCCTTTTTCAGCTATTTAATTCCTCGCCACTTTAACTTCTTTTTCTGTGCTTTGTGAAATGTTATGTCATTTATACTTTTACATAGATATGAAGCATGCATGTTTCTCTTTTACCCATGAATGATACTTTTCTTATTCTCTCTTCCAAATCCACCACTATTTTGTCCTTTACTGTTTCTTTTATATTCTACCTATTCCTTAATTTCTTACTCCTTATTACTTCCTCTCCTTTCTCTTTTTCCTATCCTCAACTTTCTTGTTGCTGAAGAAATGAAGATTGTGGGGTGTAAGTTCCTATGTTTTGATGCTTGCTTGCTTGCTTTTTCTGCTTTTGCTTCATTCATTACCTATCCTGTATTCAAACTATATTAGATATTTTCTTTCGTCCTATCTCCTTCTGGTCTTAATTCCCAATTCCCTATCTTACTACTAAAGGATTAAAGAATGAGCACTTTAACTTTCTGAGTTTTAAGGCCACAACTCACTTTCCTTTTAGTTTGCCAAAAGCAGCTCCTTCACAATCCCTAACTATGGGTATTCATCTAAGCAATTTAGAGAATTTAAAACTACTGTTTTTTTAAAAGCAACGCACATTTGTGCAGCCCTTCATAATAACTCAGCACCCTTCTCAACTCTGACCTCTCTCCATCATTCTGTTCCTCAGACAAAGAGGATCAGAGGATGCACAGTGATTCTTTTTACCAATTTTGTCAGTGACAGAGACTCATGGTGAAAAAAAATAGTTTTTCAATTTTTTCTTCTGATTTTCCTTTTTTGTACTGGCACCAGAGGTTTATAGCCTGTGAACATCAGTTCAAATCCGCTCATCATTACATGGTTCATCACTGTATGATTAAGGATCAGTCGTTCTATTGCATGCAATTCACTCTGAATTCAGTATTCACTCTATTAAAATCTTCTGTAGCAGACACAGCAGAGTCCCATGCCTAGAAGGCTGCTGCTTTCATTCCCAATTAGATTAATAGGCTTGTCAGACATCTTTGATTTCAAAGTCTGCCTTTTCAAACAGAAAGGGCTGTGACTTCACAGTGTGCTCACCTCAAACTGCAAAGTGGACTTCAGCCTCTATCTCTTACAGTGTTATAAAAATGAAGAGAATGCAGGGTTGTAAAATGTTTCCAAAAGCATATTGAAGGTGTAGAATCGTGGTGCACCTAAAGGGACTAGATTATTTTGCTCTGCTTCATGTGTCACATCTCTCAAAATACATTGCTCTGAGGTGTTTCTGTGACAAAACAATGATCTACAGTCGCCCCATGGAGTAAGCATCCATTACCAAAGAAACAAATACATTTCTCAGGTTTTTATCAACTAAATCAAGAACTATCTCCATGAAGTGGTCCTATGACTTTTGTGAGACACACCTAAGAAGAGTTTAAGAGCACACATGCTCCATGTGTCTATATGTTTTGTTAACCATAATTTGTATATTAGGATGGTACAGCAAGAAAGAGTTTAAGTTTCAATATCTTGTCTGCTAGATAGCATTATCACACTGTTAGGAGTTTAAGCAGCAGACTTGAACAGGTTTTTTTTTTGCACTTAAGAGGAACTTATATGCCTTCCTATGGAAATTTTAAGAAATGACGATAACATGCTCAGGTGTAGGACAGATATTCACTCCTAAGTCAGATCATTCTTTTCTTAACCTCATATTGAAAAAGCGTAGATGGCTCTATCAATCTAAAAAATTCCCCCATTCCAATGAGGGTGGGCAGATTTGAGAGAGCAGATTTATGCCCCTGCAAGTAGTGGACTCACTACATTTATGGGCCGATTACGATGTTGGGCAGAAAGCCTCCTCCCGACAGTCGGATTCTCATAGACTGTGTCCGAACCCTTCCGACCGACTCGGTCGGTTTACAATTCGAGCCACCGATTACGATGTTCGCGGTCGTATTGTAAACCACAGGTCTTTCCGAATCGGGTCCAACCGAATTCGTGTCGGTCGGAACCGCATCGTACAGCTCTACGGACTGCATTTCCGACTGAGCGATTACGATGTCGGTTTCCAAGTGAAAAGTGAATTTTGGGGCCCCTAGCAGGGCCTCCTTCATCCTGCGGCCTCCGGTTGGGTACCAAGGGGGTTCTTAAGGGACCCCCCTGTGAAACCATGCACGGTGTGGCAGGCACCATGGGGTGCCTGCGACAGGGTGCAGAGTTTTCGGCACACCCCCCAATTCCCCGTAGGAGCCTGTGTTGTCGGGCGGAACACGGGCTCCCATAGGAGTCAATGGGAATAGGACTGAACAGTGTTCAGTCGCATCGTAATCGGTCGGGCGGAACCACCGACCACAAGTCGGACGTTCCAGATTCCGAGATGGTGTCAGGCGGAAAGTTTGCGCACAACATCGTAATCGGCCCCTTAATGTGGTTTGGTATCCCCCTAGTGTGCAACCCCTCCAGCAAGGCCTGTTTATTTGACCGACTCCAGAAGACATAGCATACTATATCCATCCTAGATGTTAAATCTGATTAACTAAAAAATATGTTCATCATTAGATGCTAGATTCCTTTAGCTGGAATCAGATCAATTGGTTGCATGGCTTACTAATGTCCTTGGGTAGAAGGAGACTTCTCAATAACGAGAATATGACCATGATACAATAATACCTAAGTGTTTGAATCACTTTCATGAAAAGATGTTAGCTCTGCTAACTGATTATGATTATATTTGATGGATATCATAAAAGCAACAAATGCAAAGGCCTTCTTATTAGAAAGACGTATAGAATTACATTATTTGTAGTGAGGGTGGGTTCTGAAGAAGACTTAGGAATACACACTTGGGTCACAAAAATATTCAACACAATGGAAAGGACACATTCTTCTGCTCAAGCTTGAAAGCAAAAGCCAGGGACATAGTATTGCTCTTAGCAAGAATGAGTAAATACTATATTGTGTTTACATGTTTAACTTTTTCATGTTGTGTCCCGAGATAAAGATAAAATAATCAAATGGCTCATAAAATGTAATAATGCGTTTCAATTCACCCTATGATATATGCATGTTTCCACTCATAGGATTCCGTCTGCCCCTTCAAGCTACAGTCTGTGAGAAATGCAAGCAAGTCTACACTGCAAACATCTCTATGTTGTTATCTGTTTCCAGCAAGTTTAGATTGCAAATGCAGGATTACAAATTCTGAATATTTACCATATTTACCCTCATTTTTTATAGAGGCTGCTAGAAATAAGCTTTGTGCCACTGCCTTCTCCTCAGGTGTAGCACATTTAGTCTATCTACATAGAATACGCATTGAATGGAGAGTGAGCAGGGTTCAGAATCCACTGTTCACCTCCAGAAGGTTTGTAAAACAAGGGGCATCTGAACAGTCACCCTTGAGTCCAAAATTATTTTAAGGAGAAGCGAGTATGTGAATATGATAACCTAGCCATGCTGGAAGAACCATATCAACATTACCATGTGAGGGAGCTTGTAAATTAAGAGAACTAGGGTTGTCACAAGTCACCTTGGATTAGGAGATGCTTTATAAATGCAGTTAAAAAGTCAATTAATTGATCCTATCAGTGACACTATTTTTATAACCTCCCATTCCCATCAGCTTTGCATAAATAATAAAGCTTTGGAAGGATCATACAGTGATGTCATATAACAGGGGACGCAGTCAAGCTATTTGGAAGATAATGGAGCCAGTCCTAGAGATAATGCATAATCAGCCAAAACTTGACGGAAGGATGAAGTATGAACGGTGGCAGGAAAGCTTATATCTAGAAAATGGTGGTTTTCTATGGCAGGCAACAGTAGTTCATAGTCTCCCTTCCTACCTGTTAAACACAGTGTCAAGTGGAAGTAGACCAGGTGAGACTTTCATCATATGAGATTGAATGGTCAAAATGATACATTGATCTGGTTAACAGAGTTAAGAAACTAAGAAGAATTGAAAGAGGGAGGTAAAGGTTACACAAGCAGGAATCTTTTGAAATGAAATCACACACAAGGGGAAATGGAGAACAAGGAGGTAGAGAGGAATTCAGGATTGAAAGAGAGTTTTAAGGACTAATTGAAAAGACATATGTCTTAGTGATCAGTGAGGTACTAAAAAATGACAATGACTATGTAACAGTTACACCAACTGTTAATACTCTAATGATATCTATTTTATGTGATAAACTCTCACTCTGTTATCTTCTACTTCATATTTCTCACCATTCTCTTTTTCTCTGTCTCTTCTTTCCTACATTGCCTTATCCCACTCTTCCTACTCTTCCTTTCTCTTTCCAGTTGTTATGTTTTTTTTCTCTATTGTTCTCTTTTTATCACTTATTGCTTGCTCACGCACTTCCTTCCATTGCTGGTAATTCCATGATGTAGGACTTACTTTGGCAGATCTTCTCCCCCACTGATAAATCACAGGCCTGACAGAACAGAGGAAATGTGACAAAGGGCACCATTTGTTGGGCGAGGAGAGCAGAGTGGTGGATGGAGGAGCTAGCTGCCTGCACCAGCTTACAGTATTTTGCACCTTCAGGTTTTGTCCAACCACTTCCAGCTGCACTGCGAACTGGCGTATATCCACACTCTCTTCACACGTGGGGAGGTGGCTTGTTGTGCCTCTGCCTGGCTGTATGCGCTGGCTTTCACTGCTGACGGCTGGTCTGAGCATGCTCACTTTTCACAAACTGAAAGCTAACCCACACGCCCTCATGTCCCCTGGTAGGAAGTAATATGATGGAAGTGGGTGATATGGGCACTGTTATTAGCTTGTATTTTTTCCATCTAGGCTTTAGGATCTGTGCTGCTCCTGATGTCACTGGCGCCTGAGGTTAAACCCCTGCCAATGTACAACCTCAAGCCAAATCCACTTCAACCCCGATGAGGTTGCTCCTTGATTCCACTCCTGCTCACCTGATCCCATGCACCCCGGAACTCTCTGAGTCTGACAAAACTCATCCTCTTCCACAAGACCTTCTTCAGAGGCTTTATTACCTTTTTGTTTCAAACTCCAATCAACCTGACGATGTCAATGGTGTTGATGGGGATGTATTGACACTACACTATTATGATAATAAAGACATGCATCCCTGGACACTGGGCTGGTGTCACCCCTTCGACCCCCTACAGAAGAAAGCAAATCCTTTGACATGGTAATTAGGTGTGCAGCTGATGTTGTGGACCTACAACTACTTTTAGGGTACATAAAGACAAATGTCCCTATGAAGGTTTTGCACCCAGGGCCAGCTTTATCTGAGCCCATACTTCAATTTAATTAAGACCTGACTGGCCCTTATGGGTACGTGGGAGAAGCCCTGCTCTTGCAGTGCAGTAAACAGGCAGGTGGCCAGTCATCACAGACCAGGTTTGGGTGACCCAGACTTTCTTAAACAGTGCCAGACTCCTGAGAGTTTGGTGGTCCAAGCGTCTACCAGCAAAGTTAACCCTAATGCATTCCCTATGACCCTACAAGCCTTCCATCTCCTGGAGAGAGTCGAACAGGATTTAAGCATTCAGAAAGCAGAAGTTTTCTTTCTCCAGCATGGAGCTGAGATTTGTCACTGCGGTCTGTCTAATGGGCCACTATATTCGCATCTTTTGGGACATGACTATTGAGATCTTGCCAGCAGTCCCGAAAGAATTTCAGGTCTCAAACCATTCAGTACAGTCTGGGAGCAGCAAAGTGCATCATTAAGGCTAGCCTGGATATGACTGACTGCTTGTTGTGTGCATTAGGGGCAACAGTGTGGCTTTTCAGGGTTGTACAGTCGTCTCTTATTGTTATGCCTTTTGATAGGCCTCACCTCTTTGGCGAAAAGGCTGTATCCACCCTCAATCACTTTAAAGAAAGTAGGACTAGAGCATGTCCTTCAGCCTTTCTGCCCTTGCCCAGTAGCTTCCTCAGCCATTGTGGCCCTTTCAAGAATACTCCAGGGGGCTGGTTTAGAGTCATCACCTAGCCCTACCACCCCCACAGCAGTCACTCTTTTCCTTTCATGGCTGAGTATGGGTATTGAGCAGGCATTGGGCACTAGGCACTGTTCCACCCAGTCCTCTACACCTGTGGCATCAGCCTCCAAGCTGCTTTAGTTTGCCCTTACTGGCACACAGCTACCTGGCTAGCCTGGATATGACTGACTGCTTGTTGTGTGCATTAGGGGCAACAGTGTGGCTTTTCAGGGTTGTACAGTCGTCTCTTATTGTTATGCCTTTTAATAGGCCTCGCCTCTTTGTCGAAAAGGCTGTATCCACCCTCAATCACTTTAAAGAAAGTAGGACTAGAGCATGTCCTGGAGCCTTTCTACCCTTGCCCAGTAGCTTCCTCAGCCATTGCGGCCCTTTCAAGAATACTCCAGGGGGCTGGTTTAGATGCATCACCTAGCCCTACCACCCCCACAGCAGTCACTCTTTTCCTTTCATGGCGGAGGATGGGTATTGAGCAGGCATTGGGCACTAGGCACTGTTCCACCCAGACCTCTACCCCTGTGGCATCAGCCTCCAAGCTGCTTTAGTTTGCCCTTACTGGCACACAGCTACCTGGTGGGAGGCAGGATTACCCATTTTCTCCCAGGCAGTCATTACATCCAACAGATGGGTCCTTCTGATCATCCAGTAGGGCTATTCCTTACCATTCCTTTCCAGCCACCTCAACTCCCTTTTGGAAGAGCACCTATCCATGTTGTTGCAAGAGGTGCAGGCTCTGTTGGCCAAAAGGGCCATCCGGAGGGCCCCAGCCTCGGAAGTATACCAAAAGAGCCTTATTGATTTACTCTTTTCCTGTATGTCTATATAAATCCTCTATGTTGACCAGCTAATGCTATGTGACAAACAAGAACAGGGGACTTTATCCTATTTTGGATTTTCGCCCAATGAATGCCTTCCTCCTGTTTGGACAATTTCAAAATGCTCACTTTGGCCCAAGTTCTGTCTGACTTGGATCGTGCGAATGGATGGTAGCGTTGGACCTGCAGGATGCATGGCTCCATGTGCCCCTCCTACAATTCCACAGACATTACCTGTGGGTCAAGGTCAGCCAGGAGCATTGTCAGTTTGCCGTACTGCCCTTTGGTCGTATCAGTGCTCACTAGTTTTCAAACATGATAGCAGGGGTCACTGCCCTTCTTCGGAAGCTGGGGATACCAGTTTGTCCATACCTTGACGACTGTCCACAGTTAGTCATGGACCACATCCAGACCATGGTGAACCACCTGACATCTTTGGGTTCTTGATCAATGAGCCTAAGTCACTTCGAATTCAGGGTCTTTCCTCCATCACACCGAGTCCAGAACATTTGGGCTATGATCCTCATGTTTCAGCCTTGGTCCTGTATCTCAGTGAGAGTAGCTCTCAGGTTTTCTGGCCTGTAGCCTCCTGCATCCTTCTTGTCCACTTCGCCTGGTGGCAAATGTGGGTTCTGCAGTGGACCAGCACCAAGGAAACCTTTTGGATGTCATCCAAGGTTCAGAGGAGACTGCCGAGGTTCTGCAGTGGAAGCTGCTAGACTGCAACTTGACCAGTGGCATACCCCTCTCTCTTCCCACCCAGGTGACAGATGTGACCCTGCTTAGCTGGGGCAGTCATGTGGGAGAGGATGAGTTCAGAGTACTCTTATCTCTGGTGGAAACCTGCCTCCACATGAATCTGTTTGTACTCCAGTCCATTTGCATGGTGTCGAAAGCTGTCCTGCTGTCCATTAAGGGAAGGCTGGTACAGGTTTAATGGACAACCCCACTGCCATGTGATACTGCAACAAGCAGGGTGGAATGGGGTCCTGGTCCCTGTGCCAAAAGGATGTGAGCCTCTGGAGTTAGCTGGAATGTCAAGGCATCTCCCGATCGCAAACCACCATATTTAAATGCCAGGGCAGATGAGCTCAGCTGGCAAAGCCAAGCAGGTCATGAATGGTGGTTGCATCTCGAGGTAGTGCAGGACATCTTCCGAAAGTGGAGAGAACCTTGGCTGGATCTTTACACCACCTTCTAGTGTCAAGACCTCTGTGCTTTGGAGTGCTCTGTAACACTCTCTCAATGAGACACATACAGGGGCTCGAGTGGAGCAGGGGAATTCTATACACCTTTCCGTCACTGCCTCCCATGCCCCAAGCTCTGAAGAAGATCAGGAAAGACCAGACCCACGTTATCTTAGTGGCTTCAAATAGATCCAGGAGAGTGTGGTACCAGAAAATACTTGGCATGAGTTTTTATCATTTGATCAGGTTACTGTTTCGTGGGGACCTTCTGCTGTAGCAGCAAGGAAGGGTTCTGTATCCTTCAGAATCTACACCTCCATGCATTTATATTAAGCTGTGGCAGTTGAGTGAGTTTGACCTGCCACCTGTGGATATGAATGTCATCCTTGCATCCCGCCGTCCTTCTACACAATCCATCTACTCTGGGCGCTCGTACAAATGTGTGGCCTGGTGTGGAGTCTGCAACACACACTACTTATAAGCCAATCTGTCAAATATATATTCAGGGCCACTGGAATTATGCGATAGTGCGACTCTGGCGATTTTCGCATAATTATGGATTTGCCACATTTGCTGAATAATCTATCATATGCCGCATAATCTGCAGATTTTAACAAAAAAAAATCTTTTTCTAGCTCAAACGGTTCAAAAGTTACTAAAAAATGCAGCGACAAATGTTGCACCTTTCTGGAAGGCCCTTTGCAAAACCGGACTGGTCATCTTTTTGTTGCTTATTGCTATATTCGGGTATTAAACTGGTACTAATGAGGTGCAACCAATGCCCAGACAGTGTTACCAAGTTTAAAAATGACTAAATAATGAAGTAATGCTATTACAAAATGTGCAGCATAATATGCCTTTCCTGCTGCATAATTTGCTCAAACCTGCTGCAGTATTTGCCCCTCTCCTGCCTCATAATTCCAGTGGCCCTGGATAAATTACTGTTTGTTTTGTCCTTGGCCCGGCAAGGTCTTGCAGTTACATTATTTGTTGGCCCTTTTGGCTTTTTCTCATTTGCCAGACCAACTGTCCTTGTTTAAATCACTTGTTGTAATGCATTTTATTGAAGGTTTCACACGTGTTTCTTCCCAAACCATTTGTGATGCTACAATGGGATCTCAATTTGGGTCTGAATTTCCTTATATGTTCCCCCTTCTGCCCATGCATGGTTGCTTGCTAAAGTGCTAGAGTTGCAACAACAGAAAATGTGTGGGAACATGAGCAGTTATTCTATTCACAACCAGATCTTTAAGGCTTTCATAAATTAAGCATTTTGTGCAGAGAGAGGGGAAGCAATTCTGGAGAAGGGATGCTCTGACCAAGAATGAATTGGCTCCCATTTTCATCTGCTTATTGGTAGGTACAACGACTCGAAGAGCATCAAAAGACTGCATCCTGTGTGCAGTCTTATAGTGAATGAGCTTCTGTTAAATACAGCGTGGTCCCTTTCCATAGAAATCCCCATAGACACAGCACAATGGGTTAAAATTGATCCTTGTAGCCATTGGTAGCAAATACAAAGATTTAAGAGCAGCAGAAGCAGATGTTAAACAAGCTCACAGTGGAGCCAGTCTAGCTGTGGCATTCTGAATATGCTGTATCCTTTTTAAGAGCCCTGCCTCTGAACCAGGGAATAGTGTTGCAGTAGTCCAGGTAACTAAGAATGCTCCCCTAAATAACCAACAATTGTACATAGAAAGGTAGAAAAAGTAAGATTTTGTGAAACAATCATAGAAGAGAGAAAGACGTTGCTGATAGATAGTTCGCTTGGCTGGAGATGGTTAACTTATTGTCCAGATGGAAGCCAAAATTAGGCACCAATTTAGCTGGAATAGGAGGGAAGCCTTACATGGCTGGACTTAGGTTCTTGGGAATGACAGTGGAAAGGCTGCCATTAGAGCCGAACAGGACTGCTGTGTTTTCTGCAAGACCGCACAATGGCTTGACACCATGTTGTCAATAGAAATAAGCTATTCTGTGTCATCAGCGTAGCTCATAAATATAACCCTATATGAATGTATAAGGTGGGCCAAAAAGAGAATGTATAAATTAAAAATAGTGAGGCTGAATGAGGAGCCCTTTGAGACGCACTGCAGCAAAGCCTTAAACCCAGAATGAAATGGGGGAAGATAAACAGCCTAACATCTGCTCTCCAAGTAAGACTTGATCCTAAAGGACTGCATTATGAATGCTTACTTCAGCCAACTTTATTAGCAACCTATCATGGGACACCATTTCTAAAGGTAGTAGATACATCTAGCAACACCTGGGCCTCCCAGTGACCATTATCTGCCCACAATTGAAGGTCATCCAAGGTGGTTTCCATCCCATGAGTAGGGCAGAAGTCTGATTGTACCTGGTCTGAGATGTTATGCTACTCCACACATCTAGAAATCCGCCTCTTAAGGAAATTCTTCAAGATATTTACAGGAAAAGACAGAATTGATAATGGGCCCACATTGCTTAAGGTAGCAGAGTCAGTGTTGTGCTTCTTCATCAGTGGCACAACTAAGGCCTTTTTCCACCCATTTGGCACTAACACATTCAAAATGGACTTGTTGCATTTGGTCATGAAATAATTAGCCACAGGGAGCTAACACTTTTCGGACAACTGGAGGAATGAGTCCAGAGGTGTTGTTGACGTAAAAGGATTTGCCAAATCCATAAATCCCTCAGTAGTTAACTTTTCAAGCTTAGCAAGTATAGGCATCTCAGCTTCAGAAGGGAAACTGGACTCTGCATCCAAATCTGTTGCTCTGATCACACAACAGGAGCCATTAGTCAGAGCTCCCAGACTGTCACAGACCTTAAGAAGCCAGTTTATGCTGGGGAATATAAAGAGGGAGGACAGTGTCGAGAGTGGAAGTTGCCCACTAAAAATAGTTCTTATAGTCAATATTACCTGGACCATCTCCCATAGAAAGGTTCAGTGTTCTTAAGGTGTCCATGAAATCATCGGCTGTTAATTTTGTCTATGGCTGGTACCAATATGGTCCTCCTATTAGCCATTTTCAAGCCACGCACCTCCTTGGACCTCTTAATCCTGATATGAATTAGAAAATGATGAGATCAGACCAGGAGAACAATGTCTGCTTAGCCACCAGCCCCTCAGGGGTGAAAATCAAATCAGGCAAGTTACGATACTGGTGTATGCTGGCGGAGATGTTTAAAAAAAATCTAACACTGATTGCATACTGATAAGATATTAAGCCTGCAAATTACTAAGGAGCTCTGCCCTAACACTCAAAAAGCAGGTTCAGCGAATAATCATCAGGTCCAGAGAAAGAAAATCCTCAATATAATAAGAATGGAGTAGCTAGCAACTTTTGAGATCATGCTTAGAAATGCCTCTTAGTTGGCGTAAAATAGGGATTACTTTCAAAGAAGGGTGTAAGCTAAGGGCCCTAGTATAATGTTTCGTTATAGTCATCAGTTTTCTCCATGACAATAAAACAGTTCTCAAATCCAGCACAATTTGGCTGCTGTCCTGCCTACCCCACTCTTGATTCTTCTGCCTCATTTTGACATTTTGGTGCGGGGGGGACTGAATAGTTTCTGGCACTGAAGTCTCAGCTGGCTCTAGCATTGGAAACTCTTTTTAAGTGGCCCATCTCACTGCTGCTTTAAATTATAATATCATTATTCAGAGAGCAACCTTACCCCTTTATGGATGCATCCAATTCCCATTTTAGGGACCGATTACGATTTTTTTTTTAAAACAACATTTTTATTGTTTTCCAGAATATAACGGTACAAGCATTGTAAGAATATATAGGCAAGAGGGTGCTCACGTAATGAGAGTTTAGTATGGCAGTGCTTATTAACAAATGACATATTTAAAATAGACATATGCAGTGCTCCACTTTTCGCTACAAGGATATCTTATGTCAACGAAACCATCAGTAAGCATGTAAGTTATCAGCACCCGAATTTCGTAAAGGAAAGTGCAGTAAAAGCCCCCCCACATATTTGACGGTGTTAATCAAACCTCCCAACCCTCCCACTTATCCCTCCCCCCCGGCGTGTCACACTTAGCAATGATTATATCAACATCTAGATTTAATACCGGTAAGTACAATAAAAGTAAACAGAATGTAGCGTCAGGGCAATCCCTCGGTGTCGAAAGCAGGGGAATTCGTGAATGCAGAGGACCTATGCATCAAGCCAGCGAGTGGGCAATGGTCAGTTTGAATGAGCGGGAGCAGCAGCTTCGGGGTTCTCATCCAGGTCAGCGTCTGGGATTTTTCACAAAACCACCAAGGTTTCCCAAGCCCTCGCTGCCTCCAGTGCTCTCTCACTATTTGCTCGTTTAGCTAGTTGTAGCCTAACAGTACCTTCACATTCCGCCCATTTGAGTAAATCAGTCCTCCATCTCTTAACACTCGGGCCCTTGTTTGATTTCCAGTGTGCTGTAATGTCTCTTTTAGCCAAGAGAAGGCCTAGATCCAAAAACTTACTAGTGACCTTGTTTTTAGATGTATGGGGGAACCAGTGAAGCAGACCGGGGCCTATAGTTGGCTCTAAATCTCTATCACTGATTTCATTCAATAGTGTAACTACCTCCTCCCAATAAGCCTCCAACTGAGGTCAATCCCACATCATATGACGAAAATCTGCTCCCTCCATGTGACAGCACGGGCACATCGCCGAGTTAGTATCAAAATATTAATTGATTTTGGCTGGGGTAAGGTATGCCCTATGTAAGATATAAAAATGCACTAGTTGAAAGCGGGCATTTCTAATACTCTTCCAAGCTCGTTCAACTAGCTCAGCCCATATTTTCTCGGAAATCACATCACCCAAATTCTCCTCCCATTTTAGTCGTAAGGCAGTTAGGGGAGCTAATGCTTCATGGGTCATACGCCTATAAAGGCAGGTGACTGCTTTAAAGGTTCCCGCCGCTGATACTACATACTGGCAGCCCATTGATATCTGTGGTTCAATCAACCCCTCCCCCCAATGTTTTTGGATGGCCGCAATAAGTGCCGAGTGGAGTAAAAAATCACCGCAAGATAAGTCATACCGCTCTTGCAATACAGCGAAAGGAAGCAAGGCATTGTCCTCATATAAATCCCCCATTGTGGTCAGTCCCTTCTCCTTCCAAATGGTTAGCACATTCCAATGCCTCCATGCGGCAGTGCAGCACACATGGCCAAGGGGATCTCAGGCGCATGAGGATGCGCAATCCGCGCTCGCTTCTGACTCCTATTCCAACAGAGCCGGAGCGTCCGCAAGTCACCCGGAAGTGACTTAAGTCGGAGAGGCAATTGCAAGATAATGTGGGATAGTGTCCGCCAGGAGGTCTGGCCCCCCTCATGTTCGCCCAGTCCTCGAAATTCCAATGCTACTGCTTGGGTAAGCCACTGCAGTTGAGCCGCTAAGTAATTAGTCTCAAGGTCAGGAACCGCCAGGCCACCCTCCGATCTCGGTCTCATCAGGATCTTCAGTGCCACCCTCCGTCTGCCAGTAGCCCAGAGAAACCCCGTAATCATAGTTTTAAGTTGTGTAAAAATCGTCGCTGGTATCCAAATAGGCAAGGCTCTAAAATAATACAATAATCTGGGAAGAGTCACCATCTTGAGCAGGGCTACTCGACCGGCCACCGAGAGAGGCAATGTACCCCAAAACTCGAGGTTGCTTTTTAGTCCTCTGATGGCTCTACCCACATTACCCTCCAATAAGTCAGTTTGTTTGTGATATATTCGGGTCCCCAGGTATGTCAAACAACAATATTCCCATTGCACCCCATCGGTATTCTGGGGGCCACCATCAAGCGTGGCGGTAGGGAACAGGCAGGACTTCGCCCAATTCACTTTGAGTCCAGCCACAGTGCCAAGTTCATGGAGTAAGCGTTTTGCACCAATGAGTGCACCTTCAGTATTAGCTAAAAACATGAGCAGGTCATCGGCATAGAGCGCAATATAGTTAGTTTGGCCATGTACGCGAAGCCCGGGATACCACAGTTTCGTTCTGGCCTGGGCTGCAAGCGGCTCCATGGCCAGGGCAAACAGCAGAGGGGACAATGGACAGCCCTGTCTCGTACCACGACTTACAGCACAGGCGTCAGAGATCAATCCACCCGTTTTGACCCTGGCAGTAGAATCATTGTATAATAAAGCCGTCCAAGCCACAAAAGTATCCCCCAAGCCGAAACTACGCATGACCCGAAATAAATAAGGCCATTCCAAGCTATCAAACGCCTTCTCTATGTCTACCGCAAAGATGGCTGCGGAATCTTTAGGATAAGTGTCGGCTTCTAATATTTGAAGCAGGCGTCTTATATTGATAGCCGTGTTCCTGATCGGAATGAAACCAGCTTGGTCTTTGTGTATCAGTTGAACCATGTGGGGTAAGAGCCGGGTTGCCAAGATCCGACTTAGAATCTTGTAGTCGGTCGTTAGCATGGATAGCGGGCGATAGGCAGCCCTGTCTGAAGGCAACTTCCCTGGTTTCAATAATGGGATAATAATCGCTTCGCGAACTGTGCTGGGCAGTTGTCCTGCTCGCTTCGCATCATTGTAAAGTGTTACTAACTTAGGAACCAGGAGATCGATATAGGTAAGGTAAAATTCAATCGGCAGGCCATCTGCTCCAGGAGTCTTATTTCGCGCCATGTGTTTGATTGCTCCCCGTACTTCTCCAAGAGCAATATCCCGACCCAATAATTCTGCCTTGTCTCTATCTAGTTTTGGAAGGTCTACTGCATTTATAAATCCCCCAATAACCCCATCATTCAGAGTCACCTTACTCCGATAGAGGTCTGTATAGTAAGCAAGGAACTGATCATTAATATCTTGTTGGGTATAACAGACTTCCCCAGTTGAGCTACGAAGTTCTAATATCACTGTACCTCGTCTGGCTGGGTTGGCTAACCAAGCCAGTAATGATCCAGACTTGTCACGTTCTGCGTGAGCACGTGTGAGATATTTTTTATAATCAAAACAGCGCAATCTCTCGACCTGTGTAGCGACCGCCTCTCTTGCCTCTAAGAGGTCTTGCTGCTTATCTGTCTTCCCCGGCCATTCCAGCTCCACTTCCCGCAATCGTTGATCTGCATTCTGTATATCCTGTAGCAGCACCTTACGTACTCCCATCATGTTGGAAATGCAGTGTCCCCTCAGAACCGTTTTAAAAGCATCCCATTCTACAGCGGAAGAAGACGCTGTGCCAGTATTCTCTTGAAAGTATTGAGCAATGCCAGTACCTACCACTTCGCGAAAAACCTGATTTTCCCATGCCTCCGTAATTAATCGCCATGTCGGTATTTTAGGGCGCACATGGGCCCAGTGTATCCTCAGAAGGAGCGGGTTATGATCTGATAGTGTCCTAGTGAGATATTCACTATGTTTGACCTCCGCATGAATATCAGGGGAACAGAGCACAGCATCTAGGCGAACATGGAGTTCATGAAGAGCCGAAAAAAAAGAGTAATCTCGAGTTCCCGGACGGTGTGCCCTCCAGGTGTCAACCAACCCCCATCTATGTTACCAATCTCTCCTGGTCTTAGAAATCTTGTGAATGGGCGCAGCAGGGAGAGGAGGATGGGATCGGTCTAGAATTACATCAGAAACAGAATTAAAGTCAGCGCCCAGAATCACCGACCCCGTGAGGAGAGGAGCTAATTTCCCTGAGAGCTGCGAAAAAAATGCTGGTTGTTCTGTATTGGGTGCATAATTACTACCCAGCACTATGTCTCTGCCATTTAGTCTCCCAGCAATCACTACATAGCGCCCCTCCGGGTCCGTAAGTTGTTGTGTGCACTGGAAAGGAACTCCCGCCCGGATCCATACCAGTACTCCCCGTGCAAAGGCCGAGTAATTCGTGTAAAAGACTTGACCCCGCCATCTGCGTTGTAGGGCTAGTCCCTCCTGGCTTGTAATGTGTGTCTCCTGGAGGAAGGCGATATGAACCCCTCTGCGCAGTAAATATGCATGAAGTTTGTGTCGCCGCACCATTGTATGCATGCCTCGGACATTCCATGACATACAGTTTAAATCAGTCAGAGATCCCATAATACCATCGTAAACAGTCCCCTGTCAATTCGTCTAGGGTGACACGCCGAGACCCAAGAAACAATCCCTTAGTAAATTGAAACTCCCAACTCCCCCTCCCCAGAACAGGTACTAAAACACTAATCCCCATCCAAACTAAACTTAACACACAATGTCCTCTAGTGGCTACAGAGGAACAAGGGGGACACGGCCGCAGGTCGACGCTACCTTACAACGTAATCAAGAATAACCTCGACGCCTGTGCCCCAATCAACACAGTGTCCCAGATCCGGGGGCGCACAGTAGTATTTCAAAGCGCCCCCCCACCATCCCGCCATTACAGTAGTGAGAGAACATCACTGCAGGGCAGGTGAGCCAAAGGAGAAAGAACAGCAGTCAGAAAAGAAGATGGAGATCGAGACAGAGCGAAAAAGAACAGAGGAATAATCAAATTATGTCATCCGCAGTGCCCGGGGTGACATGCGGTAACTTAACACTGCCACCATGGGATGTGTCAGAGTCTGAGCCGCCTGAGGCCTTTTCCGAACCAGTGTCTACATCTGATGGCGTCTTATGGCCCTGTAGCATCTCTGATACTGCCTGTAGCGCATTGGCCCTCTCCTTCTCCGTCTGGGAGGAACTAAGTGTCCGCAAAGATTTACGTCGGGCCGCTTCCATCGATCCTTCATTTGAGACTGTCTCCCAGGGGAGGACGTGCGACCTTGTACCATCGGTTTGTGACCAGTTTTGTAAGTTTCAATCCAGTCCCATGCCTCCTTGGGGTCTTCACAGAAGTGTGCTCTTCCGTCTGATATGATCCGCAGTCGAGCCGGGAACATCAAAGAGTATTGAATTCCTTCATCCCGTAGGGCCTTTTTGACTGTTAGGAAAGTGGTGCGACGCCGCTGGACTTCCAAAGTGTAATCAGGAAACAACGACACTCTGCTGTTATCCACTGTATAGGGGCCAGACGTACGTGCCTTCTGCAGTAGGAGGTCTCTGTCCTTGAAGTGGAGGAGTCGGGCTACCACCGGGCGAGGAGGTCTTCCCGGCGCTGGAGGCCGAGCAGGGACCCGGTGGGCTCTTTCTAAGGTATAAAACTGGGATAGTCCATCGGGCGCCACCACATCTCAAAGCCAGTTTTCCAGGTATATGATCATGTTAGCCCCTTCTATTTCCTCCGGTAGGCCCAAGACTCTAATGTTATTTCTACGGTTACGCCCTTCGGCATCTTCAGCTCTCCTCTCCAGCAACTGAACTCTGTGAGAGACATCCCCCATCTGTGTAGCGAGGGATTGCTGCGCCGGCGCCAGGTCCGCCAGCGATATCTCAGCTTGTTTCACCCGTTCAGCCAGTTTGGTGAAGCACACGTTTTCTAAATAACGAAACATGGACACTTTTCGTAAATATTGTCACTTGGTTGAAGGACGTTCTTTGACACACTCATTTCCTTTTAGTTACTTTAAGGCACAGGAACATTTCTCCTAATATAGGTTGTAGGTGGCGGAGTACACTATACTATACAAGTGTGAGACCGTTTTCGTAAAATCATGTTAAGATAATGCAGTAACAAGATATTTTCTTTAAAATTATATATTTGCTTTATAACCGGTGGTTTTCTCCCAGTATATTGAGCAGTTTTTGATGATCATTTTCAGATTGTCCCCAGATGAAGGCCATGTTGGCCGAAATGCATTGGGACCAGTGAAATGCATGTTGGAACTTGTAGTGTTTAAACTTCCCACATAAATGAATGGACTTCAGCGAAACAGTTGTGATAGAATAGCGCCACAGGTTATGTGCCAATACCCAGTGGGCTCCTCCAGCGCCGCCGCCAGCCAAAATGAAGAGGCAAGCCCTGCACGAAAGGACAATGCTGGTAGTCAGGTACCTAGCCTCTTAGCCCCTGCGATAATAGCGAAGCTCCACTCACCAGTAGTGGGTCGCTGTGGGCAAAGCAAAAGTCAGTAGCAATAGGCACTCCGGGGTCTCTGAAACAGTCTCTCCCCAGTCACCAGGCCCCGACGGCAAGTGCACCAGTGAGGAATGACAGTAAGCGCTTCCCCGGTGATGGGTCCCGGAGCAGTGTACTAAGCCTCGCGCCGGAGGCACGTAGTTCTATGCAGTGCAGCCCACCTCAATGCGTAGTGCCGATTACACACCAGTTCCGGGCCGCCACAGCCCCCGCTCCTGTATCAGGGCAAAGCAGACGGGTTTAGGATACCAGCAGATCGTTGTTGTGGTAGCCGAGCGCATCACAAAAGGTCACGCCGCCACCTAGAGTCCCTCTCGTCGGGGTGTCCTTCGCCTCCACCCTCGTTACACGCGGCCTGTCGGGAATTTCACCAACTAGCTATGGCGGCAGTTGCACAGGAAGGGAGGCTGCGCTGTCTGCGGTGCGAGAGCCTTTTATCACTATAGTGTTGTGGGCAGTGTATCTTCAAAGCAGGCGGGTGCACCCTCACATCTGGGCCCACCGACACAGGGAGGAGGGCTAATCAAGCCATCAGGGCCCGCGAAGTGCGCCAGGGTCCCAAAAATAGCGATGTTATGTTGCAGTGTAGGTCCTCGGTTGAGGATGCCGTCCCACACTGCCCTCCCGTAAGGAAAGTTGCAGGCGGGTCCCCGCACTCCACCAACAGGCCTCCCACTACAGCCCGAACAAGGCCACTCACGCCGGGCCCCGTGATCCGTCTCAGCCGATCAGTAGGAGGCCGGCATAACCATCGGCGCCCTCACATCTGCATTGGGTGTGGTCGGTAGGTGGCAGGATTTAACATGCTGTGGCCGCTATTTTTGTCCTTATGCACTTTGCTACACACCAGCGCCTTTAAACGTGCCTGTAGTGAACTGCAATCATTACAGTGCCCAGTCCCGGTCTCCGGGGGATGCGGTCAGCGCGATGCCCAGCGTGGGGGTGGGGCCTCACCTCGAGTTTCAGGTTGGGACTGCGACTGGCAGGGGTCCGCTGGGTAGTCCCGGGCTCCAAGATCAAGCCGCGGCGGGCTCCGGGAGTGAGTCGCGGCACGCTCCGCCCACATCCGCTGCAGAAAGCGTGATATTTTGGACCCCGGTGGATTCAGGTACTAACACAGGCCCCGGCCCCGGCGTGCCCTGGAGGCCGCGTCTCCTATTCTCGGCATATTTTCGTTGGATCGTCGAGCTGCGGCTTCATGGGCGGCCCAGTGCAGTCTCTGGAGGTTCCGATACCTCCACTGTCAATCTCGGGTGGTCTCAGGTCCGGATTAATGTTTGGTTGGCCGAGGGAGCCCCTGGAGGTCTGGAGCTGTCTCAGGCAGTGGCCATGTTCACCGGCTGCAGTTCACGCCCCCTTCGCCTCCTTTTTCGTCGCCACAGCGCTGTAATCAGTCGGGGCTTCCCAATATCGGTCCCAGGCACCGCCCAGGCCCGGCGGGGTCCAATGTGTGCCCCCGGAACAAGGGCACCAGCATTTAATTCAGGATAACTAGGTCGGCGCGGAGCCCAGAGCTCACACGTCCGCCGCCATCGGCCTGCAAGCCACGCCCTTCCTTAGTGCCCGATTACGATGCGGTTAGGAAAGCATTCCCACCTAGGGCCCGATTATGATGCGGTTAGGAAGGCCTCCTAACGGCATTTGCTCCTTCCGAATCGGATCGGGAACATGTCTTCCCGACCGAGGGCCCGATTACGATGCGGTTAGGAAGATAGGCTCCCATAGAAGTCAATGGGAGTCCAACCAAATCGTATCTGGAAGAAGCATCCTGATGCATCATACTCGGTCGGTCAGACTCTCCCGATCCGAGTCGGTCGGAAACCATTTACAAACCGATTCGATCGGGAAGATTTCCTAACCGCATCATAATCGGGTCCTTAGTGGTAGCCTTTTCATGACACCAACAGTGCCCACCTCATGAACTGTATCAATAGTGAGGATTTTATGCCCATATAATCGGAAACCAACAGTAGAGCCCACGGAGATTAAAAACGTGCAGTAGGATCTTAATCTCAATGTGAAGGTTGTGGGTGGCGTTGTAAGTTGTGTTGAGACAGACAAAAATATCGAGTTGCACAAATATCGAGTCATTAATATCGTGGTTCAGAAATATCGACAGCAAGAATATCGTGGTCAAGAATATCGACTTAAGGTAAGTAATATCGATTTTAAAAATATCCTAGTGTTTAATATCGTTTGCAAAAATATAGTTAAAAATATCGTTTTTTTATTAATGTTATGTATTTTAGTATATATTTTATATGTCTATGATGTATGTTTTTTTGTATAAGAATTGTTTGTATTTTTAATATATGTGTTACATTTTTAGTTGTTATTAATTTTTTTATTTGAATTTTGTGTTTTTAGTTCCGTAGCAGGTTATGGGTTTATAGGGCAATAGGGTGGTAAGTAATTTAATTATATTAAATTTATTGATTATTTTTAGTAGTTATTAATTTTTTTTATTTGAATTTAGCATTTTTAGTTCCGTAGTGGGTTGTGGATTTATAGGGGAATAGGATGGGAAGTAATTTAATTATATAAAAAATATTGATTATTTTTTATTTATTAAGATTTGTTTAATTGAGATGTTATAGTGTTAAAAGTGTATTATTAATAATTCAATAATTGTTCGTTAATGAATTTTAATTAATTAATTGGTAATTAATTATGGTAATTGTGTAATTAATTTTAGGTCTGTGTTGTGGTGTTTATAGGTGTAAAGGGTAGAAAGTAATTTATTTTTTATTTATGAATTAATAATTTGTTGTTAACTAATTTTAATTAATTAATTGGTAATTAATTATGGTAGTTGTGTAATTAAATTTAGTGTTGTGGTGTTTATAGGTGTAAAGGGTGGGAAGTAATTTATTTTTAATTTATGAATTAATTGGTTTATTAATTTTAATTAATTAATTGGCAATTAATTATGGTAATTGAGTAATTAATTTTAGGTGTGTGTTGTGTTTATAGGAATATATAGTTGTTAATTAATGTTAATTATTTGATATTTATTTTGTCTAATTGTTTTTTTTTGTGTCTTGTTTTTACTTTTAAAGGGTAAAGTGTGGGTATTTAATACATTTTAATTATTTAATTATTAGTTGTTAATAGTAATAGTTTTTGATTTAAAAACAAGTTTAAATTGTGTTTTATTATTTTATAGTTTAATTTAGGTGTGTGTTGTGGATATTATAGTGTTAAAGCGTGTGTAGTCAATTAATGTTTATTAGTTTTTTTATTAATAATATTTTTTAATTGATTATTAATTATGTTAATTATGGAAATACATTTAATTAAAAATGTTGAAGTGTTTTGTTATTGGTGTGGTGTTATAGGGTAGGAAATAAAGTAAATACATTTATGTTTTAATTGATTTTTTGTTTGTAAATATTTTCTAGTTTAAAAGAAATATTTTATATAAATGTATTTATTTTATTTTATATATTTGTAGTTTTTGTTATATGTAATTAATATGATAATATGTGTTCTTTTTATATGTTTAATATATTTTATTTTTTAAATATATTATATTTATTTTTATAATGTTTTAATTTTTTTATATTTTTTATTTTTTTTCAATTGTTTCAGTGTGAATAGTAATTTATCCAAAATTTTCCCTAATGTTGCACCCACTGGAGCGGGAATAGTAAGTTTAACCTCTCCGCTATCCAGCACTTTCCCTACTGTTGCATTCACTGGAGTGGGAATAGTAATTTTTACCCTTCCGCTATCCAGCACTTTCCCTTCTGTTGCATTCACTGGAGTGAGAATAGTAATTTTTACCCCTCCGCTATCCAGCATTTTCCCCATTGTTGCACTCACTGGAGTTGGAATATTAATTTTTACCTCTCCGTTATCCAACACTTTCCCTACTGTTCCATTCACTAGAGTGGCAATAACATTTTTTATCCCTCCGCTATCCAACACTTATTCTACTGTTGCATTTATTGGAGTGGGAATAGTAATTTTTACCCTTCCGCTATCCAACACTTTCTCTACTGTTGCATTCTTTGGAGTGGGACCAGTAATTTTTGCCCCTCTGCTATCCAACACTTTCCCTACTGTTGCATTCACTGGAGTGGGAATAGCAAATTGTACCCCTCTGCTATCCAATACTTTCTCTGCTGTTCCACTCACTGGAGTGGGAAATAGTAATTTTTACCCCTCCGCTATCCAGCACTTTCACTACTGTTGCACTCACTGGAGTTGGAATAGTAATGTTTACCTCTCCGCTATTCAACACTTTCCCTACTGTTGCACTCACCAGAGTGGGAATAACATTTTTTACTCCTCTGCTATCCAACACTTATCCTACTGTTGCATTCAGTAGATTGGGAATAGTAATTTTTACCCCTCCGCTATCCAACACTTTCCCTACTGTTGCACTCTTTGGAGTGGGAATAGTAAGTTTTGCCCCTCCGCTATCCAGCACTTTCCCTACTGTTGCACTCACTGGAGTTGGAATAGTAAATTTAATTCCTCCGCTATCCAACACTTATGCTACTTTTGCACTGACTGGAGTGGGAATAATTATTTTTACACCTTTGCTATCCAACACTTTCCCTACTGTTGCACTGATTGTATTGTGAAATTTAAGTTTAAATATTTTTCTAATAGTTTATTGTTTTAATTTATTATAGATTTTAGTTTTTTTATATTTTAAATCATTAATATATATTTTTATTTTTTATATTATTTTAAGCATTTAACATAAAATAAAAATAATAGTTTATTAATTGTTTTAAAGTAAATATATATGTATAGATTATTGTTTGTGTGTTTATTTTTTTTATTAAGTTTATTTGTTATATTAAATTGTTTTTATTTTGTTAATATATTTAATATTTAATGTATTAATGTATATTATTTTATTTTATATTTATATAAAAGTCAATATTTGATACATCCATATTTTTTACATCAATATTTTTGTGCCTATATTTTTGTACTTACCTGTTTAAGTATAGGAGTCGAAATTTTTGTTATCTATATTTTGTATTCAATATTTTTAACATCAATGTTGTGTCAGTGAACTGTTGTTAGGTCACAGCTGTTAAGAGAACCTCAATAACACATTGAGGTAGAATAATTGGTAGGGTGTCTGGGCCGTAGCCTTTCTAACTCTTTATGGTTAGTTGAATACTTGTAATTAAATGAGTTTTACTTCACCTCTATCCTCACAGTGTTAATATAAGGTCAGCCTAAACAGGGTCCCTCAGTCTATAAGGATAAATCATCAGTCTGACCATGATGCTGCATAACAATCAATGCATTTGCTCTCAATGAAGCATCCTTGTCCGATCTTGAGTATATATTGCTACCCACACCTGTGAATATTTCTTTCTTCTGTTCCAATGTCTTGAGTTCCTTTTCCATTAATAACTCTTTCTTTACTGACTCTATGTAGCTGCTGACAGCTGAGCGCCCCTTACTTTTTTTTGTTCCACAAAGTTATCTGGACTCCTAATGGAGTAGGACTCAACCAGAACCGTTTACCATTGTGTTCTCCTACTGGAGCAGCAGTACCTAATAAACTACAAGCTCATGTGGTCATCCCAAAGGGGAGAGGAACCTTGCCCAGGTCTTGCATCTGTTCCAGTTTTAGCTCAGAGCAACACATGCTGTGTTGCGGCTCCTAGCATTCTTCCCAAGAAGTAATAATAATAATAATAATAATTCCTATTTGTAAAGCGCGACATATCACCCCCTTAAGGGTTTCAAGGCGCTGGGGGCCGTTGGGGAGATTAAGTCAGCTATTGCCCAGAGTCACATGGTGCTGAGCTGCTGCCAGCGATCGAACCGCGAGCCCCACGCTCCGTAGTCAGCTGCTCTGGCCGCTGCACCACACCTTTCCCTGTAAGAAGGAGAAGGAGTAAGAAACAGCAAACAAACTAGTGTCCCAGTAAGGAAAACTAGCATGCTCCTGGACCTTAACACCTCCCCAAGTACTCCTCCACTCCCATGATAATGCCACTTAAGAACTCTGCCACCCATAACTTTACTTCAAGACCTACCTGCTAACTGGCACAACACAAGCTGTCGTGCTCCCAGAGTGCTACTTATTCTTTGTTTGTTTCTCTTTCTCTTTATGAGCACATTTTGCTGCCATACAGCTCTGGGTTGGGAAAGTAAAGACATAGGTGCACATAGGTTTTCTTACAGATCCATCAAAAATACAGGCCTTTGTCTAAGTTCCACTTCTACTGCCAAAGACGTATGTTGTCATGTGCACTCATCAAGAACATGCATAGCTGGTGACCTTCTGTAGCAGTGTCTTTCATGCATCTGATAAGGTATCTTAGCCTACATTCTTATACTGTACTGATAGGACTCTCTCTGCAGCACTCACCCCTCTCAGTCTAGGAGACACACAATACGAGCATCACTCTCACATTCCTCACAGATCAGATGTTTGTCACTACTGGCAGCACTCTCACACCCCTCACAAAGTAGCAGTCTTGTCCTAACCACAGCACTCTCGGGTGCCTCCTAGAGAGGCAGTAACAATACAGACAGCACCCTCACACCATTTGCTAACTAGCAGTCAGGGCCGGACTGGCCGTAGCGGGCACCGGGCGTTTCCCCGGTGGGCCGGAAGGGTGAGGGCCGGATTTGCACTGGTGGAGGCCATTTTTGTTGCTGGGGGCCGGCAAAATCAGCCCCATGTAACTTATGCAAAAGCGCAGCAGCAGTACAGCAGCAGTGTTCCAGCCCTGCCAATTAGATCGACCGACACCCCCCCTCCTCTTTCCCCGGGGGCCGGTCAGATGTAATTGCCAGGGCTGGTTTGCCTTCCCAGTCCGGCCCTGCTAGCAGTCACCAATACCGACAGCACTCTCAGACCTTACAGAGAGTTGCAGTCTCATACTACAAAAAGCAGACTCACACACTGCGCAAATTAGTAGTCACACCCTACGGACAGTGCTCACAGAAGAATAGTCAGACTCTACCAGCATCATTCTTAAACCTCTCTTAGGGTAGTCGTCTTAACACGAATGACAGCACTCTCACACGCTATACAGACTAGATGCTGCACACTACTGAAGGCACTATCCCAGCCCTAACAGATTAGTTTTCACATTTTACCAGGAGCACTCTAACACACCTCCAAAACTACTTTTATATTTAGAAGGTCTGACTTGTAGCTAAAAGTGCTGCTTTATTGGCTGGTGATTTTTTTGTGTAGTATCATTGATGGGCAAGTGGGTGTCACAAGTATAAGTCAATGGGTAGATGAATGGATACATAAATGCAAGATTAAGTGACTGAGTGCAAAGATACAGAGTGACTGGGGACATGGATGGATGAATGAGTGACTGAATGGATGGATGCATCAACACTTTGTCAGAAAAAGCAATCTACTGTCTTCAGGAATGCTTGTGTAACATTATTCTGACATTGATATCGGTGCTAACTGCACAACACAGCATTTCACACTCAGAGTTTTAGTATGAAATGAGGTAAACACATGGAAGATAGTGAAAAAAAGTGTTTAATCCTGTTATTGTTAAAAACGTTGTACAAGTGTAAAAAATCTGGTGCAGAAATTCAAAGCGTACGAAGCACAAATGTTATGTGCACCAGAGAGTATTAGCACATAGTCTTTGTACTGGACAATAAATGATACCCTATGCTTTTAGGTACAGCACATAAATATGTTTGGGTCAATCATTTTGAGTTTTTGTTTGCTGTATCCCCCAGTGGCGGTTGGTGGTATTAAAAAACGGTGGGGGCACTTCATATATTTACATTACATACATTACAAAATTACATCAAAACACATTACAATAAACAAAAGAGAGAAAAATAAAGTTTCACTTACCTTATCCTACAGCACGTCCTCGATACTCTCCAGTCCCGGGCTCCAGACTCCTCCGAGCGTGAGTTGACATCACAATGCCAACTACCTTATCCAATCCAGAAGCTGCTCTCATGCAGCATGAGTGAAGTGTGTGGATTGGCTGGAACAGGCTGCCTCAGCTCTTCGAAAGGCACTGTAGCCCTGTGCCTGCTCTCTATCCCAGCTGTCTATGAGAACTGGGTTGGAGAGTTTGAATTGCATATGTCTGTTTGGCTGTAGCAAGGTAGCCGGCCAAACCGACATGCGGAATTCATACTGAAAGGGCCACGTGTCACTGCTGCCAATCAGCAGTAATGACCTATTTGCCAGGCCCTGCCCTTTCCGTGCCGCAGAAAGCTGGGAAAATAAAATGTTAATGAAATCCTTTTAATACCATTTTATTTTTCCACCTTTCTGCACAGCGGGGGTGCTCTTCCGCTCATACGTAGGAACCGCCGCTGCTATCCTTGCTCCGGCGGCTGTCTCTCCACAATGCAGGAACTGTGTTGTCATTCATTGGTCATATTTCCTGGTCATTGACTTACTGGAACCTTTTGGATTCCTCTGGAGATGAATAAAAATTGATACGATAATAATACTAAGCTTCAGTCCCCTGAATCTTTGAGTTGTGCAATCACCTGTGTTGTCAAAGCAACTGAATGAACTTCCTGAGCAACCCCCAAGAATTTTCAATTGCCTACCTCAGGACCTCTCAAATAGAAAACATTGCTGTTTGTTTGCTTTTCAGGGCCATCTTTTCCTTTTATATCAACATTACCTTTTCTGCTCTGGCCTAGGATGAAGATGTATAGTTTATAAATGTAGGATCTTCTATTTTAATTGAGCTAGAATGTCCATTTCCAAGGTGCCATCCCTATCTGTATGTTATGTGAGAGTAACATGGGTGGGTATCAGCCGCGGTCCATGCAGGTAACAGCGTTGGGGCGGATTTCGAGTGACGATGCAGAGGGAAAATTAATTATTTATTTCATTTTCCCTCAGCATCGTCCCTCGAAATACCCCCTTACCCAGCCCCACCGCCTCTCCACTGTTACCTGCATGGACCGCGGCTGGTGGGTATGATGATCCTGCACAAACCCCCACTATCAGGTCAAGAATAGGAGTCTTTGTTTAAAATTACATGGACAGTGATTTATGCTCCCTGCCCTGTACTGAAAGTTTTTACAAAGCTGAATATATCCTCTCAATTTATAACAGAAAATAATGAGTTGATGGTGACTCCATGAACATCAACTTGGGTTAGCCAGGAATAATAGTCCTACCCCTCGCCCTTGCTTTGGTACCTGTGGTAATGGTCTCATGAGCCTTGAAGTGGAAGAAACAGAAATTAAAGAGGACTCAAAGATCCTTCTTTACTTTCTGTGTTTTCCATTTGATGCCCTTTGCCTAGCCTTTCTGCAGCAAATAAGAAGCTGCTAAGGGTTAAAAGTTGGGATGACTGGCCAACTCTGTGATGTGTTAATATCAAGGGTGGCTCGTCTCACTTGCTCTACCCTTGGCAGTTTGGTGAATTAACGTCCACGGGTGGTTGGACACATGGACTCTATGTACTCTATGTACTCTTCAAGTACTATATGGGTATCTTTCTGCTATCCTTCTTGGGTGTTTGACCCTATATTCATCACTTGCACACATCAACAAATGTTTTTGTTGGAGCACAGGTGACTGTAATTATTGATTAGCACTAGAAATGCATGTGTAATTGTGTTTTGTGTCTCTCACCTCAGGTGACATCCGTAACGACTTGTACCTCACTTTGGAGCGGGGTGATTTTGAGCGGGGAGGGAAAAGCGTCCAGAAGAACATTGAGGTCACCATGTATGTTCTGTATGCAGATGGTGAGATCCTGAAGGTGAGAATACAGACATCATTACTCTTCCCCATATTTCAAGGGATCAATGTGTGAGTCCTCTGATCAATTAAGTTCCAGTTATGATCTAAGAGCAAAAATCACTCTTTTACCTCATTTCTCTAAGAGATTGTTCTCACACATCACTAGAAGCGCGAAGTCATCACTCTCACAATTTGCCACTGTAAAAGAAAGCCATTTCTTAGTTCCAATATACAGAGATCTCTACTCTTGACCCCCACCTTTACTCAACACCACTTCTGGCAATATTACACTAAGAGATAAGGCGTAATTTGTATAATTTATTGACTCCTCTGATGAAGACATATCTCCACTTCATTGCTTGGAAAGCCCGAATATCTTCACCACATTAACACATGGTTTTAAGGGTGTTTTTGAATATTACTGGAAAAGCTCACCACATTCTTACACTAAAACACTATGGGCCAGATGTACAAAGCCATTACGTGATAGAAAACTCTGTGATTTCCAAAATCACAGAGTTTCCGACAGTAAAATGGCTTTTTGGTATGTATTAAATCCATTTTTCATTTCTGACTCCCAAAATGGATTTTCTGACCAATATAAAATCATAATTAGAAAATCACTTGAAAGAGGTATTCACTCTGAATTGTGATTCACTGTGGAATGTATCATTGGTTTGAGACCATAATTGTGGTCACAAACTATTAATCACTTACCAACACCACAAAATAGGTGGTAACTGATTTGAAGTATACAAAAAATTGATGGATGGAATGCTTGAATTATTCTCAGCCACTGATAAAGACTCTGGCCACATCCAAGTCCATTGTATGCCCAAAAGTGGATCCCATGCTCACTGAACCAAGCTACATCCGACTGAAGAGCCCCAATCAGGGCAAAACCAGCGTTCGGTTGCTTATGTTCTGTTCAGAGATGACCTGGCCTGGCAGTTCAGGCTGGACTGTTTCTATTGGAGCAGGGTCAAGGCTAATTTGTATATGGCTGGATCCAAACTCGGGTGCCATGGAGGGCAAAAAAATGTTGGGTTGGAATGCTACTCAAAGTGATTGCGAGTGGTTAGACTTATTGCAAGCTTTCCTCCCATCACCTTTTATGTGTTTGGTGGTAACTGATTTGTAAAGGGGAAGATCGAAGGTGTGCTTTGTGGACTCCTTCCCTTAGTAAATCATGGCTAGGGACAACTGCCAACTCTTCCCGATGTTTTCCCCAACAGAAAGCTTTTTTAAGGCCGTACTGGTTTCTTTAAGGAACATGGGCTGCTTTAAAAAAAAATCCTGATTAGGAATGCAACTGACAGGAGTTATCATCCCTGTATTTCTTTGGAGCCAAGCACAGGGGGTTGCAAAAAAGGACCTGTCTAATTAATATTTATTTGGCAGATCATTCTGCGACACCCTGTGATTGGATATTTTGTGTGTGGACTTATTTGGAGGTATTAGTAAATAGGTTGCATTGCAAAAGTAAAGACTGGTTGCATGGTTGCAAAAAGATTTTTTTTGCAACAAGTCTTTTAGTGCATCTGGCCCTAGCAACTACTCATCACTATTACTCTTTGAGAATATCTAAAACTTTATTAGTCTGTGAGACTTCGTTATGGGCAGAGCTACAAATTCTTGTGTAGGTTTGTGAAACTAAAAACAGTCCCCTCCCAGCTATCTGATATTTCTGTTCAAACTCCAGTGCTGCGCAGAATCAATAGAGTGGACAGCACACGCACAAGCGACCGTTCCCTAAGCATATAACTTCAATAGATGGTATTAACGCTTTACGCGGTGAGGGCTTGTAGTATTCTACTGCATATAAGTTGATGAACAGTTAAGCATATTTTACAAAAAGACATATTTATAAAAGTAACAGAACAGACTGACTGACATAGGAATCAAGGTCCCTGCTGTGTTTTGGCTGGAATCATTTCACATTGATCTTCGCAGTCAACCTTCTATAGTTCAATTAAGAAAGACCCTAAACATCTTTTTTATTCAATCAATAACTCTTTCATTCAATAAGTGAATCTTTCTAGCACCAAGAAACATATTTGGGTGAATATTGCGCCTCACAAATATACTTGATTGAGAAAACATTAGGTCACAGTGCTTAAGTGCTTGTACTGTATTGCTTCCTACAAACACCATCATTGCATTGCATTACATTTTGATGACAATTCCTGCATTCTGTCTCACAAAGATTTCTTATTACTATCTACAAGAGACTTTTTCTAGAGTTTGCGATTCTTGTATCGCAGTACAAACCAATGATGGCACAGTCTTTCAATATTTGCACCACCCATTCTCTGCAGGATTACTACTTATGTACCATATACCTTGAAACTTCCTGTTTAAGTTTTCGTTACATCAGTCATCACCGGTTAATTCAAATACAGCCACCTCACCCACCACTCAAGGAGGTCCACAACCTCTGCTTCCAAGTAAGTAAGTAAGTAAGTAGTATGCTTATAAAGTGCACGAATGCCGAGGCGTCTTGGCGCTGAGGGAGGACACAGGTTTAGCACAGGAGAGGGACATTACTTCTGCCTTGCAAAGAGCCACGTCTTTAGTAACTTCCTGAAACAAGGTCTGGATGGTTGGAGTCTGAAGTCCAAGAAGACCTCTGCTTCCAAGCATGTAGAACAATCAAGCCATTCTACATCTCCCTCAAAGCCATCCACACCAACAATCTAGACTATCTGGCAGAAGAACTGTCCTTTGGCCACTCACCGGTCACGTGTCAAAAAACCGAAGGTACTGTAGATCCACGGAGGAAGCAAAGGGAAGATAAGGAGACAGGTTTTTTGTTCTTTTGACTCCATTCTCTGGAGTGGTATCTCTCTTTACTTTAGACAGGCCCCTTCCTTATGTAGCAGATCTCTCCTCTTTCTCCATACAAATCGCCTGGAGTAAAGAGCTAATGGTATGTAGACCTGCAGTGGAAAGGAAAGTGAATACAAGAAGACAGCCTTTTTCCTCTGTTGCTTCCTCCCTGCGCCTGAAACTGACCCCCTAACTCCTGACCTTCTGACAAAACTCAAAACCCTTGTTTTATCCACCCAGTTTCCTTTCTCCACCAGACTCAAACCATTTGAACCAGTTTGAGGACTTATTTGATATTTGCCTCTTGCTTATGTTGTGCAGTTGGTACTTCACTGGTTGCTACCTACTATGTCCCCATCACTCATGTATACCCACCTATCCATCTCAAACTGCATGTCTCATGTTCGATGTACTGTGCTCAGTTGCCACAAGGGCTAAGCAATCATTCCAAACATTGCAATATAAAAATAATGCAAAAATAATGAAAAAGAAAACACGGGCCTGAAGCCTCATTAATGCAAGACCACAACGCCTTACATCATCATTATATTTTATCACATCCAGAGATTCCTGGAATTCGTGAATTCTTATACAAATACATAATACTGAGAAGATTCAAAATGCAGAGAAAGTTTAATTTTATCCATTTTACTCCCACCAGTGGCACACACTGTTCAGTAAAACTGAAAGCAATCAAGACAGTGTAAATGTGATGCCCTGTCAAAATACAGGTGCATGCCTTGCCTCCTCATCGCACACTGTACCCATTCGCAAAGTACATTTGATGCTTCGCCTATTTGTGAATGTCACAAAAAATGTATTTTATTAAAGCATCTCCACAAATGTAAAGCTTAAACAGTGGCGGATTAAATCCTGTGGAGGCCCCTAGGCAGCTGACATTTTAGGGCCCCTCCTGGCAAATGATCTCCTAATACGTTTTTAATTTTACCAACCAACAATTTTAGTAAACTAATTTTATTACACAAAACTAAACATTAACAATTATTAATGTTATTATACAAAAATGAATTGGAAACAATTTAAGAAAGCTTGATTGCAATTTTCGTTCAAGATCAAATCAATATTATTTTGATCCGTTGTCGCGGGGCCCCTAAAAGGAGTGGGGCCCATAGGCCGGTGCCTACTTTGCCTATTTGGTAATCTGGAACTGAGCTGAAAGGGACCTCCCAACCTATTTCAGTTGTAAAAATATTTAACTTAATCCATTAAGGTCACTTAAACTACATATTCCGTACAATGTTGTGTTAATCAGATTACATGAAATGTTGAAAATTTCGCCAGTGTCAAATTTTGTAATTGTTTTTTTTTTTGCTGCAGAGTACAGGTTCTAGCTGGAAATCTTTTACAAGAGACATTTTCCTTGCAAACCAGTCCCCTAGCTGGTATCTTGAGTGACTTTTGAATGTGAGATATGTCCTTATGTTAAACCTTCACTCAAGAATCTCCAAAGTTGATTTCTCATAATTTACCCACAATTTTTCATAATTTTCCTGATATTTTGCATAATTTCGGGGGAATAATTACATATTTAAACAGCAGTGCACTAGCAGACTTATTTCTAATTTGAGCCGATAGTTGCCGGGGGGTGCCCACGGCACTCATTTTTGGGGACCGGCATGTATTTTTTCTAATCTGACATTTCCCGGGAGCAATAAGGGAAAAATAACGAAAGGGGAAAGAAGGAGAAAGAGAAAGATGGAAAACCGTCTCAAAGGGAGGAAACAGTAATCTGCAGGAATGAGGTAAAGGGACAGGGGGTGTCTGATAGCTGATCAAAGAGGCTTGTGGTGGATTACAGACTACACCGCCTTGGTATGCGGTGCGCTGACGTGTAGTAGCACCAGCAGTGGCGTAACGAAAGTTTAAGGGGCCCCCCTGCAATGTACACGGAGGTTCCCCCGCTCCGGATTTAATACGGAGCGCTCAGGCCTAAGTACTGTGCTGAGGGAGCCCCCTGCTGCTCGGGGGCCCCCCACACCGCGGGGGATGCGGGGGCCTGTGTTACGCCCCTGAGCACCAGCCGTGGGCTTCTGAGCAGAACTTTGGTCACAGGCCCTCATTCTTTTACAAATCAAGCACTGTAGCAAACCCTAAGCCCTAAACAACAATACCCTAATAATTGCCTACAGCAAACCTGTACAGAGCTATCCAGTTATTAAAAGTTAAGTGTACTGACTTTGTAAATAGTATTCACAGTATTAAAGGTAGGGCTACAACCTATAACAATATGTGCAAAATGTGATTCCAAGAGCCTGTGGCGTTGACCACACCCATTATATATTTCTTCTCTATCAAAAAGCCAGACCTAATGGCTTTAACACTCTTTCAATGAGCAGTTCAACAATGAACATTTCACAGAAATTGCATGTTTCTTGTTCTAAACTAGGTTGCTAAGCAACCACTCAGGACCCAAAACACAAAGATGAACATTCTCAGAGCAACACACAATATCAACACTGAAAATATGGCACACTTTTCCGAGGCCATCAATTCTTCTCCCTGCAAGACGTATGGCATCACTAGTCTCTCTCTGCTTGGGGTCTTGCGGGGTATGAATCCAGGTGACTCCCGGAACACTTCTGAACACTTTTTGGGTGCTCTGCTCCCTCTGGGGCACCTGCAACAGAAAATGTGCAAATTCCAGAGCCCTTGCTGGGGCTAATGGGGTACTCTTTTGCACTGAGGCCTTTCTTTTCTAGGCCTTTTATGTAGCTGTGGCTACTCCCTGGAAATCTTTACCTTTCCATTTTGTTTTCTTTTTTTAGTTTCAACCACTTTGTGGGTCTTCAACTTCAGTGCGTCTTGCACTTTGGGGGCACCAATGCATCTTTTTTTTTCAGACCCACACGCGCTTGATCCTGTGGTTCTCCTCTCCTCCAAACACACTGCCACAAGGTGGCAGATGGGAAAGACTGCTGCCTGCAGCTCTGCCCATGGTTCTTTCTTCATAGTGTGCGGAGCAGGCAGTGAGCGCAGGCTGCATAAATGTAAATGTAAATCCAGTACTTGTATATCGCACGAATCACCCCCGAAGGGGTATCTCGGCGCTGGGGGCCGTTGGAAAGATTAAGTGAGCTATTGCCCAGAGTCGCATGGTGCTGGGCAGACCCCTGCCGCCGGAGCCAGGGATCGAACCGTGATCCCCAGCGTCCAGCGTCAGTCGCCCTGGCCGCGGCGCCACACCTCTCCCCTTACTAGGTGCCTTGGGAGTCTCATCCTCCTCATGGACCACACAGTTTAAGGTGAGATTTGCCCGGTCAGGAAATGACATGTCAGTGGACCCCACCTGTAAAAAGGGCCGATTGTTGAATCTAGCATGGCTGCGCTCCTGTCCCCTGGAGGGACATTCCACACCAGCTGTCCTGAGAGTAAGTTTAGCATTGAGTGCCTGATGTAAGCTTCTGGGGCCTCCTGACCACCCGAATTTAAGTTGAGGATTCTTTATATCTTTCTACAGCCTCTAGCAGTGCTGCATTCACCTCTGTAGCAGCAGCTTGGCTTTAGTAGCCTGGACCTACTCTCCTATCCAGTCCTTGAAGACTTCTGACCTAAGATCTTCAAGGCATCAGCACCCCAAGTCTTTTTACAGCTGACCCCTCTCCCTACCTGCACTCCCCAAGCACCCAGGACTTCAGTCACTTGCAGGGTGTGTGTGTCTTCAGCAGGAGACTGTAGTGCCCACTCACGGGCACCTATAACAGGACCAGAGACAGTGTCCACAACAGTCTAGGAATACAAGTCCAAAGATGGCACTCCACACTTCAGACGGGTTCATGAACAGCCATGGTTGATCTCCAATCTCATATTACTTTTGTTCTTCCCTATGCAGGGGTTTAAAATAAAAGTGGAGAGTTCTAGAACATCATAGTCACCTACTCAAGCCATGGATGCCACATCACCCTTCCACCTCCAACTGGCACTTCCAGGAATCAGCCCACTCACTGTCCAATCACTTTCACAGTCTTCTGGGAACAATTCAAAATATCAACTGGCTCCAAAATTATAGCACATCTCTCCCCTGCGCCCACTCAAGCCTGATACCTGCCCGCTCAGACCTCAAAGAAACTCCCTCCTGTGAACAAGCCGGAGGCCTGCCCACTCTCCCTGCTGGAACAGCCTGCAGATTACATGACAGAGAAGCTGCAGACAGCTATGGATATTTGACCCCGTTCCTCTGCCAGAAGAAGTTTATTCTCCCTAGGAGGGGCCCATTGTGTTCTGTGGGTTTTGATAAAAAGCAAAAAGAACATTTTTATCTTACATTAGCATTTTAAGTTCTAAATGGAAAGTTTTAATTTCCTCTGCAAATTGTGATAGTGCACATAGGTGTAAACACTCAGGGTCAATTTACAAATATTTTCAATTTGCAGTTTTCTTTTATTCCTGTCTCCCGTGTGAATTACACTTGCTTTTCTACTCCTTATGCACAAATCATTTCCCTATAAGCAGTTGTGATTTATATCACGATTAGGTGTGACTTGCTTATGAATTTCCAGGAGGGAGTGCATACATATAAAAAATGTTTTGTGTTTCACCAATTTTTTTTTCTTGAGTCTACCAATCATTTATTCCTTTTCCCTTGTCACAAAGGAACTGTTCGAAGTGAGTCTCTTTGAATCACAAAACAAAAGCTCTTAGTGGTCTCTCGAACAGGTGCATCGGGCTCAGTGGATGCCATCCAGTCCAGTGCACAAGTCCATGCTGTACTTCCACCTTCTTATTCCATGCTTCTACCTCCTCCCTCTATGTTCTACTACTGACTTCTTAATACATGCTCTAATGCCATCTACCTAATCAATGCTCCTCTTCCAATTTTGTGATCAGTGCTCCACTGCTGACGTCTTAATTCATGAGATCTTTAAAAAATATATTAATTATGACCATCAACCAGAAAATGCCCGATAAGCTTTTCAGCAGAGTTAGATTTTGTTCAGTTCCATGATTTAGCTAATGTCATTATTAAAGTATTATTAGGGGAGAAATTCCCAATTAGCAGAACATAGCAGTATGAGTAAGTGAGAATATGCAAAAGTGGATAACTTGAACTTCACAGAAACATTCTTCGAAATGAGTGTGTTAGTTCAAGAGAAGCTTGCACTCTTTAGCATTTCTTCTCCCTCTTGGAGCATCAGTCAAGCTGGTGATGTTGTTCTAACTTCTGTCCTTAGTGACAGCCATGCTCGTATCACGTTAAGGAAGACAGTGAAACACAAGGTGCACCATCCTGCAAGACCTTGACGTCTGTCAATATTTTGGTCACACTCAGTGGATTGCTTATGGACCCCAAGGACACAGAAGATGGACTCTATATAGCTATCCCTAAAAATTATCAGAAGGGACTTGGAATCAGTCTTTCCAGAAATCAAGCAGTTTATTGTTGAGTTCACTTAAGCAACCCCAAAGTTAGTTCACACACACTATATACGCATATTCCTACTAGAGGTGTTTATTATACTTTAGCCTATTACAAAAAATACGTAGCAAGATGGTAGCAAAGTCACTAGTAAATGGCAACAGCAAACATGAAGAAAATATACAGAATGAACAAAAAACATTATGCATGTATATTTATTCTTACATAGCCTAGCACCCTAATTAATATTAAATAATGGTCTGGCTTAATAGAAAGTGAGATATGAGAGCTGCATACTTGTGCTAAAGGCTGAATATAGCCAGAGTTAACTCAATCATAGATGATCCTTGGGTAGGCCTTAGAATATACCATATGGCCTGTTAATACAGCTCTATGGATGGCTGGTCATCTCTTCCCATTATATTTTGCATTATCCCATTTTGTAGCAGTTTTCGCAAACTGAAAATATGTTTGAGAAGCAATATTTGTTCTACTGATGTGTGAGAGAATAGTAGTGTGAGAATTTGTGGACAAAGCGAACTCACATGAAGGGTCTACTGGCTTACTTTATATTTGTAATGTACCTTATAATAAAGAGGGCAGAGTTATGTACTGATAATAAGAAACTATATTCATATGCATTATACATGTAACATAGGCACACTCTTATAAACATTATAAGCCAGTAACACAGCTTAAACATACCTTTGTAGCATAATATGTTCCATTATACAGTAGAGTATGGATTATAGCCGAGAGGTTATAGGTCAGAGGTCATATATGATTAGAGCAAATAGGGCCTAATGTACTTGGCCCATGTCTTTTTGTACACAAACCGATTTGCCACCTGCCCTCCATTTTGCAATTCTACAAATGTACTAATCAGTTGAATTGCAAAATGTACATTCACAGGAGTTCCTAAAATCTGGTTCATTATAATTTCTGCGGCAGGAGATATTTTGCCTCTCCTTGTATATGAATGAAAATGCAGGTAGGGAGTCCGGCGAGGGACAGCAGACATCCAACCCTGAATTTAAATTCCATGCATGTGAACATTTCTTTCTTAAAAGTAGCCCTTCTCCTTAAATGACTGCTAAAAATATTCACCTTAGGTGAATGTCATCAAGGTAGCATGCAGTGGTGCCAGTTTCACTCTGTGTTCCCGCTTTTCAGTCACGGTTCCATGCTGAGATGGCAACTTGGACAGTGTTTGGCAGAGTAATCTCAAGATTCTCTCTGTTTTAACATCATACATAGCAGAATAATTAAGCTTATTTCTTTCCTTCTATTGGAGGAACCTTTTTTAGGGGTCCTCTACATTAACTATCTACTACTTTCAGTCCTGAGGGCGGTCTCGCATATTTGTACAACAGGAGACCGAAACGCCGACATACATTCCACTATTTTCACGTAGGTTTTTCATCTTTGGGGCATTTCCTACAGCACAGAGATATGCTCTTCAGGGGATGTTCCTTGTATTGAGAGTGAATTGCACACTCCTATCTCAGTGAAATGCTATATGGAAATATGTGCAGCGAATATGCTGGATAGATGTGTATATTTTGTTTTGTTGTTAGAAGAACACTTTAAAACCTCTTGTTCAAATACATACCAATTGAATGTCATCATATTGCTTGTACACCTGCTTCATCAATTAGTGTTTTGTTGCATGAATCTGTAATATCAGATATGTGATTATTTCTTGTAAATTCCATTCCGTGTGTTATAGGTTTCTAAACTCATAAATATTTATTTACCGTATTTCTGTGATTTTGTAATTGATCCCCTTGTTTGCCATTTACTTTAGTTTAATCATTTATGCATAGCCTTCCAAATTGCACAAAGGAGGGGGAACCCTGTCCTCCCCCTTTCATGATTCAGAATGGGTTGCAAAAGGAACTTTTTGGTTGGAGAGATTTCAGTCTCTTAAAGTATCCCAATTGCTTTCTACTCAGTTGCAATCCTATGATTATTGGAATCACAGACTCTACAACTATAAAATCAATTTGTGCACTGGGTCCATTGTGTACATACAGTAGTCTGAGCATGCCAGTGCATTGACGGACACCCAGAAGTATTTTTTTCTGTTTGTGTAGCAAAGAAGCAATAAGGCTATACCTTCAATAGCTTAAGTGCACAGAGGAATACATGTATCACAGTCATATGTGGCATACCACATGGTAAAGTGGATAAAAGAATAATGCAAAGAGCTGAACATGAATTTAAACAGGGTTATTACCAGGGATTCTGGGAGAAACGTGTTTTAAGAATGTCACAGTGTAAAACAATCTTTACAAATTTCCAGTGCTTCATTCTGTAGCAGTTAGTGACAAATTAAAATTTCCCGGTTAGAATCCTATTGAGTCCCTCTCTCTGGAATTGATTCCCATAATGATGATGATCAGAACATTGACATATGTATGATAAATTATTTTTTTAAACCTTCACCAAGCCACCATTTTGTTTAGCCCACATAAATATTTATTGTAGTGTTATCACTCCTGATCAGTGCATATTTTCCATTTGTTTCTTTTCTTTTGCTAGGGACTAGACCCATTTCTCTGATGAGAGTATATTTAGTTGATGAGCAGGACCTTTTCTGTATGTTTAACTATTCAATGACGCAGTCATACCCTCTCTCTTTTAGGAATGCATCAGCTTGGGTTCCGGGGAGCCGAACAGAAGCCAATTCCACTCCTTCGTGCTATACCATAGCAACAGCCCTCGATGGGGAGAAATAATCAAACTTCCTATTCCTATTGACCGGTTTCGTGGGTCCCACCTGCGCTTTGAGTTCAGACATTGCTCCAGTAAGTGCCTCATTGTACCGTCAGGGGGCAGAGTTGACTTCCACATCTCCTTCTCTTGGGGTGAATTAATTGTCCAATTGTATTTACTCACTGCTACAATCACTTAGGTCATACATGTACCCCAATTCCACTGTAGATCATATATTGGTACAGTAATGGTTGCAGATGTAGGAGCATTGTGAAGCTGACCTCTCATCCTATAGGAACCTTTAAATATTCCCCAAATCCCAGGCTTCAGTACATATCGCAGAGGTGTTCGTGTTTAGTGAATTTACATAGATGCCAGCACAAGCATGTCTTCTGAAACTGGTATCAGAATTTGAGATGGACACAATAGCTCATTGTTTTGTGGAGAAAACCATTTTAAAATCCTATGTGAATTCCTCTATCATCATGCTCCTAACTATTTAAACAAGGATTTTCTATTTGTCCAAACAAACTTGGCTCCATTGATATGTGTTACTTAGAGGTGAATAGACTCATTTTGGTTCATTGCATGGATCAGGTCAGGAGATCTGTAGAGAGCTTGGGCCTTGGGTTGAGCATTTCAGTGAAAATGGGAAGCTTGTAAAATCCCGATATTTCTTTTGAAATTGTGGAATGCCTATTGCACCTTTGTAATGAGTGCTCTGCAAACTCAAGCTTAAATCCTTATTGTGGTGCAATACTAATGTATTATTTCAGGACTTGTGCAGTTATTGTACAATCCCTGATTGCCTTTGGCTATGTGGCATTTCAAAAATGTCCATACCAGAGAAATCCTGTCAGCAAACTTTGCAATAGCCCATGGCTCATGTAAAAAAGAACCACTGGTAGTGCTGCACATGCTTGTTATGTTATGTTATAATGATTTGTATAAGGCACTAATCACCCGAGGGGGTATCCAGGCTCTTGGGCAGGTGTGTAGGTGGGAGGTCTCCAAGGTGCTCATACGAATAGCTAGGTCTTCAGCTTCTTCCAGAACTCAAGTAGTGAGGAGGAGGCTCTGATGTGTTGAGGAAGGTCGTTCCATGTCTTGGATGCAATGAAGGAGAATGAGCGACCTCCAGTTTTGCTTTTGCAGATGCGGGTAATAAGTGAGAGTGAGGCAGAGTGTAGATGTCTGGTGGGTTTGGTAAAAGTGTATGCGGCTATTCAGATATTCTGATCCAGTGTTGTGCAGGGCTTTGCATGTGTGTGTGCAAAGTTTGAATTGGCTACTCTTGTGAATGGGGAGCCAGTGAAGCTTTTTGAGGTGCGGTGTGATGTGGGTGCGGCATGGAAGGTTGAGTATGAGTCTTGCAGCGGTGTTCTGGATGGTCTGGAGTCTGTATAGGAGTTGTTTGGAGATTCTGGCGTAGAGAGTGTTGCCGTAGTCCAGCCTGCTGGTGATGAGTGCTTGCGTGATGGTCCTTCTGGTGTTCTCAGGAAACCATTGGAAGATCTTTCATAGCAAGATAGGATGGGGAAGCAGTAGGTGCACACTGCGTTGACTTGTGCCGTCATGTAGAGCTTCTCGTCTAGGATAATCCCTAGACTTCTTGCGTGTTATGTGGGTGTTGGTCCTAGCTCCGCAAGCCACCAGGTGGAGTCCCATGGGGAGGTCTTGTTGCCAAAGACCGGTACTTCTGTCTTGTCGTAGTTGAGCTGCAGGCAGCTAGTTTGCATCCAGTCTACCACCATAATCATGCAGTTGGTGAAGTTGGTCCTGGTGGTGGTTGAATATCCGTCAGGGAGAGGATGAGTTGGGTGTCATCAGAGGAGGCGATAACAGTGATGTCTTTTGATCAGATGATGTTGGTGAGTGGTGTCATGTATATGTTGAAAAGGGTGGTATCGAGGTACGATCCCTGTGGGACTCTGGATATCAATCTCTTGGTCTCTGATGTGAAGGGTGACAGCCTGACCCTTTGGTTTCTTCCCGTGAGTAAGAAACAGATACATTTAAGAGCAGATCCTTGTATGCCAATGTCATAGAGTCTTCTGATGATGGTGTTATGTGAGATAGTGTTGAAGGCTGTAGAGAGGTTGAGCAGGATGAGGGCCGCTGTTTCTCCTCTGTCCAGCATGATTCAAATGTCGTCAGTGGCCATGATGAGTGATGTTTCGGTGCTGTGGTTCTTTCTGAATCCTGATTGAGTGTTGTCTAGAAGATGGTGAAGTTCGAGGTGGGTTGTGAATTGCTTGTTTATGGCCATCTCAATCACTTTGGCTGGATAGGTGAGCAGGTAGATGGGTCGGAAGTTGCTCAATTGATTCGGGTCAGCTGTGGGCTTCTTGAGGATGGCGTTGATTTCTGCAAGTTTTTATCCATCTGAAAAAGTGGTGGATGTGATGGAGGTGTTGATGATGTGGGTCAAGGTGGTGCTGATTGGTGATGTTCTCAAGTTGTAGATGTAGTGGGGGCATGGGTGCATTGGAGCCCAGGGGTGGCTGGTCCCCATGATTGTCGCTGTACCGTCTCTGGTGAGGTTTGGCTATTCAGTCCGGTGGCCGTCTTGGTTGGTGGTGAGTAGGTTAGTAGCGAGTTCTCTGGGGTCGGGTTGGTGTGCAAAGTTGCTGTAGATGTTTGTGATTTTGCTGTTGAAGAAGTTTGATAGGTTGTCACAGAGTTGCTGGGAGGCAGTGATGCTGTTGACAGTGGCTAAGGGCAAGTGAAATCCTTAACAATCGAGAACATCTCCTATCTCCTTGGAGCTGTTGGAGCTTCATTTGATGCGGTCCCTGAGTGATTTTTTTCTTGGTGTCTCTTATTTGCTGGTGATACCATCTGAGTGCAGCATTGTAGGTAGTTCTGTATGTGGTGTCTGGGCTTGCTCTCCATTTCTTTTCTAGCTGTTTAGTGTCGTTTAGTGTCTCAGAGGTCTTCTGTGTACCAGCTGGCCTGCTTGTTTGATCTACTACGCTTGTTGTGTTTGATGTGTGCTAGGGAGTCTGCATAGTTCTTGATCCACTTGTTGAAGTTGTTGATGTCTTTGTCGAGGTTGTCTGTGGAGCTAGGATGATCCATGCTGAGGGCGCTGAGCCAGTCTGCTTCTGTGATTTTGCCCCAGCTGCGGCTTGGATTGCGGACCTGGGAGAGGTGTTGACTTGAGGTGTGTTGATTTGGAAGTGGATGATGGAGTGGTCAGTCCATGTGGGTGATGTGGTGGAGTTGTAGCTGATTCTGTCTCTTCTGGTAAAGTTGGGGGTCTAGTGTGTGTCCTGCGGTGTGTGTTGGTTCTGGGATGAGTTGGGTGAGTCTGATGTTGCTTAAGGTTTCAAGGAGTGCTGTGAAGCAGGGGTCGTTACGGTCTTCCAGGTGAAAGTTGAGGTCACCGAGGAGAATGTAGGTTTGGGAGTCGATGGTGAGCAGAGCAATGAAGTTGGTGAAGAGGTTGGTAAAGGTGGCATGTGGTCCGGGTGGTTGGTAGGGGAGGGTTCCATACAGGGTGAAGTTTTCATAGATTTGCAGCTTGAAGTGCAGGTGTTCCATGAATGGGGTGGTGTTTTCTGTGGATGTTGTGCAGTTGATGGATTCCTTGTAGATGATAGCTTGTGAAGGCAGTCCTGTCGAGCGATTGTGTAGCCGGCTGGCATTTCTATGGCGATGTCCCGAGCCAATGAGGGGTTGAGCCAGATCTCTGTGATGAAGAGGTTGTTGGCTGAGTCGCTACTCAGCAGGTCCCATATTTCAGTTTTGTGTTTGCGGAGTAATCGTGTGTTGAGAAGCATGATGCGAGTGAGTATTAATGTGCGGGTTTGCTGGTGCTTGTGTATTGGGAGGGGGTGTTGAGGGCGTTGTTAATATATGCATGGGGGCTGTGGGTGGGTTGCTGCTTGAGAAACAGCAGTGGGTGCATGTGAATGCTCCTTCCATGGTGTGAGTGTGCGGCATGGCAGCAGTTGGGGAAACGATGGTTGGGGTCTAGCGTCCTTGGCAGTGCTGCAGAGTATCTCTGGGCTGTGATCAGACCAGGGTTCCAGGCGCTGTGCATGGTCCAGGTGCAGACGGGCACAGGGGGACTTGCTTTTGGCGCTCCTTTGGCATGCCATTGTCACACCGGCTGTACGTTCGTCTTGCAGCTGCCATTAAGTAGGTTCTGTGAGCAGGGGAGGAGTGCAGGGTGCCATGATGTTATTTCCTGTGCTTATGGGTGATGGGAAAATAAGTCCTCTTGCTTGGCTTCTTCTTTTAAAGATGGTTTTGGCTGGAAAACCAGTAGGGTCACTTCCAGGCCAGATGGATGGTGGGAAATTCAGTGATGTCACTTCCTGTGTAGGTGGATGATGATAGATCCAGTGATATCACTTCCTGTGATGATGGGTGATTGAAAATTAAGTGCTCTTGCTTGGCTTTTTTTTAAAGCCGATTTTTGACTGGGAAACCAGTAAGGTCATTTCCTGTCCAGATGGATGATGGGGAAATCAGTGATGTCACTTCCTGTGTAGGTGGATGATGGGAAATCCAGTGGTTTCTCTTCCTGTGCTGATGGAAAATGAAGTCCTTTTGCTTGGCTTCTTCTTTTAAAGATGGTTTTGACTGGAAAACCAGTAAGGTCACTTCCTGTCCAGCTGGAAGATGAGAAATTCGGTGTTGTCACTTTCTATGTAGGTGGATGATGGGAGATCCAGTTATGTCACTTCCTGTTCTGATGGGTGATGGTATTCCTCTAGCCAGTCCGTTGCCCACATCATGCTTGCTTGAGCCCTGCCTAGAAAAACAGTAACTAAACCTTGTGTTATCTTTTACTAGAAGGCAGTCTGAAATGTGAATTGAATTGTAGCCTAATTACTTATGAAATATGGGATTTGTTTCTGAATCAATCAATCCAAAAATGTTTATTTGAATGTGAGTCACACAAATAAAAGTTCAGCACAGCAAAACCTTAAACTCTGACAATGTACAACTAAAAACCCATATCAGCAGTTAAAAATATAAAACAGTTAAAATCATTGCATGAATAAACTGCACATTTTAATAAGGCACTAACTCTCAGACAAACCTCTTAGTTTTGGAGTAGGTCAAGATGCAGGTAAGCTGTTCTAGGAATTGAAAACGTGTTAGTAAATAGGATATATTACTGACAGACATTCATAAAATGTAAAAGGGATTGAGGAGACTTCCAATCACAAGGAAACGTTCTGAATGACACAGAGCATGTTAAAAACCTAATGGAAATCATAACAAATAGTCAATAGACCCAGGCCGGAACCTAAATAAAAGCAACATTTCCTATTTACCCAACACCAGCTTTTGATAAAACGACTAACCCTGGGCGTAGTTCGCGTAGTAGCGCTACGCGTAGCTACGCGAAGTGCACTTCGCACTACGCACGCTACGCGAACTGCATAGTGCGGTAGGGAAATGCTGTTCGCACTGTGCAATCATTGCAAACGGCATCTTGCACAGTGCAAGCGGTCGTTTTCTGCCGCTCGAGTAGATTTGTACTCGAGCGGCAGCTTTCTCAACGCGGACTGGTAGTTTCTCATCGCGAGCGGTCGCGAGCATACGCGACCACTCGCAATGAGAAACCTGACCTCCCCGCGTTGAGAATCTCGCCGGGAGGTTTATTTTCCACGATCGCGATCGGCAACTTGATGTTGCTGATCGCGAACGAGGAAAAAGTCTCGCCGGGATGTTGATTTTGCTCGCTCGCGGTCGCCAACTTGACGTTGAGGACCACGAGGAAGCAAAAAATGCCCGCTACGCTATGCTACGCATTTCTGCACTGTGCTACGTGCAATTCGCGTAGCGCGTAGTAGCGCAAACTCCGCAAGCGTAGCGTAGTTTTCCGCCCAGGCCTAAAAACGACACACCACCGTCTCATCTTAAAATACAAAATTCAAATCACAGTGGGTTTCAGCATTTCATAATCTTCCCTCTTTATATGTGAACCTCTTAGGAACTGGGCCTTCACAACTTTCCTATCGTGAGGTCGCGTTAAATAGGGATTCAGAAATAGCTGAGAAAAACCCAGAGGTACACCAACCAGCCTTGTTTGAATCATATCACAGTTATTTTCTTCTACTTGCTAAACTGTTCCAAACAAGTTCAAAACATGAGGCATTTGTCTATAATGAAAAAGATCAATTAACCCTCCACTGTAATGTAGGCAATTTATTCAAAACGATACTTTGATTTTGGAACACGACCCTTAAAATCCCAGCTCTGCTCCAGGAACCAATTTACAGTAGGTCGCGATGTTGGTTCCAAAGACTGCGAGTGCAGTTTACCTCAGTATTACGTATTTGGTGATAAATTGCACTGGAATGGTGGATCCAGATCACATGCAAGCAGGGCCGGCCCAAATTCGGATTGACCGGGATAGAGCCCTGGACGGAAAGGAAATTTTGTGTTTGTTGTGCGTGTGTGTGTGTGGGGGTCTATTATCGCCGACTTATCTCAGGGGTATGTTTGCTGCTGATATCTCTGTCCGTTTCTTACATGCTACAGGCTTAATCTTCAGCAAGTATGTTAGGCTTTACAGTCTGTCATCTTGTATGCAGGAAGTATTATATAAATGTGCCTTTAGTATTCACTATTCTTCTGCTAACTTCTTCATTTGTGCATTAGATTCTGTCAAATTTTGACTTAAAACAGGGAACCTATAATCTTGATCTCATACATGCCGAACAATATCTTAAAAATTGTGTTGACACCAAAGAAACAAGCTTAAAAGGCATTGTCAGTCAGTAATACTTTATTAAAACAACTATTAAAGCATACAATTAAGACAGTAAAAACATCCAATTAATTAATTACTCAGACACAGCTGCGGAAAATCCATCATAAAATATGTATCCAGTTAAAATGCTACAATACAAAGTTAAGATAATCACATCAAAAAGGGTTCCATACAAAATTTAAAACAATTTAAGACAGTTGGCACTGATACAGCTCATCATTTTCCCACTCATTTTCTAAATGTAATAACATGGGTAAGAAATCTAAAAACCAGAATACACACTTGATCTATCTGGAACAATAGTAAATGCTCTAAGCCTCCTTACATTTCTGGATATTAAAAATTCTTTAAAATGGCTTTAGAAACCGATTTCTTTGTTCTTTATAAACAGGGCCGGACTGGCTACCGGGCCTTTCTAAGTAAAGAATGGAAAACCAAATGGTTTTAAAGTATGCTTTAAAACCATTTGTTTTGCTTTCTTTACTTAGAAGCAAATGCAGGTCCCCAGCAACATAAATCAGCCCCCACGGCAGTAAAATCGGGCCCCAGCTTGGCAGCCGACCAAAACGCCCGGTAGCCAGTCCGGCCCTGTTTATAAAGATCACAGAAGAAAAACAGATGCAATTCAGATTGGGGGGGTAGTTGGATTGCATGGGCATAATTCCAAATCCTTCTAAAAAAAAACGTTGGAAGGATAGGGCACCAAGAAATGGGCCAGGCCAAGTCTAAACCTCAGCAAAAGAAATCTTTAATGGTGAGGTACTCTCAGAAGATATGGTGGTTCAATATCAGGTGTAGTACATAACGATTCACCACCCTACTCTTCTTCCGCTCACCCTCCCATCTGTGCTCCATCATATGCTCCAGTAATTCATTTTTGACGAAAAGCCTGGTCTGGCCATCAATAGGTATTGGATTAATGAACAACTCTGTTCTACCAATTAACTGGAGTTGATTTTTGACATAGGTCAGCCACCTAGTCTTATGGTCCTGGGAAAGTTGTAAACAGTTATTTATTATAGATTGCGATAGTACAACCTCAGGTCTTGACCAGATAGAGAGCCAAAGTAAAACAGGAACAAGATTGATGGAATCTCCAAAATACTGCATACTTAATTACATATGCGCAATTGAAGCAGGGGTGCTACAGGGAAGTGATAATAATCTGCGTAAGAATTTATTTTCACTGTTTTGTAAAGCAGCATGATCAGAACAGGCCCATACACCAGCACCATAGGTAGCTATAGGAATAGGTCTCGCTTTGTAAATATTAAGAGTAGCATCCAATGGGAGGGACCCTAATTTGGAAACAAATTTAAAAATGGCCCCAATAGCCTGCTCCAGCGGGATATCCCTTACAGTTTTCAAATGTGCCCATGTATTACGATGATCAAAAGGGATCCCTAAATATGTGAAAGTGGCAACAGTTTTAAGGGCCGTGTCGCCAATGTGAAATCTGCGTGGGTGACCACAGATCATAGTGTATGATTTAGTTTTGTTAGTTGTAAGCCCTAGGTCAGACTTGAATACCACAAAGTGATCCAGTAGCTTTTGGAGTTCTCTTTCTGTCTGAGCCATAAGTACACAATCTTCTGTGTACCTTAGGACCAGTATCTTATGAGTCCCTAGCCTAGGAAGATCTATATCCGCAGATCACAAATAATTTAGCAACTCGTGTATATAAAAACTAAAAAGAAATGGGGCCAGCACACAGCCTTGGCTGACCCCTTTTTTGATCTTGATAAAAGGGGTGCATCCCCATGTGGCCCAAACCTAATCCTAGCTTCCAAATCAGAAGTTGAGAGAGGAGATGAACAATTTGTGGATTAGCCCCCTTAGACAATAGCATTGACCACAGCTTCCCTCTCAGAACGTTATCAAACGCTGCGATTAAGTCCATGAACGCCAGAAAGAGACAACCCTTTCTGGCGGTCATGTACTTACTTACAACTAGATGTAGATTTAGGCACTGATCTACTGTACCCAATGCATGTCTGAACCCATATTGAACAGATGACAAATCTGATGTTACCTTGCCCAAGTCTCTAGATGGTCCAACAGGATCCTACTCAATAACTTTGCGGTCAAATCTAGCAAAGATATTGGGTGATAACAACTAGGGTCACTCCTATCCACGTTTTTAAAGATGGGGACAATTGTTGCCTGTGGCCACGATTTAAGGGGGGCATCCTCAATTGCACTCCTAAGCACGTTCAGAAGGATTGGAGCCCATAGTGCCAAATTATCCTTGAAAAGATCATCGGGGATTCCGTCAGGGCCTGGCGCTTTGTGATTGTGGGATCTATTCAGTGCGGAAATAACATCCCCGAGGAAATTATAAGATCTTCTGGACTAAATAGGGTCCTTTCCTCTATCGGTATGCTTCCTTCACCAGGTACTTCCTCATTAGAGTCATACAGCTTATTGAAATGAGCAACCCAATCATGTTCAGGGATAGTTAAATCAGTGCCAACTCTAGGAATAGATGAAAAGTACTGAGTGTTAACTATCTTCCAAAATTAAGCAGCATCTTTCCTGGAAAAGGCTTTAAACAGCTCCTGCCAAGCTTCCGCTCTAATCTAATTTTTCCTGTGCATGAGGGCTGCTTTATAAATTGCCCTACAATTCCCAATAAGTGATGGATTCCTGGGGGTAGCTTTCAAAGCTTTTAGTAGATCTCCATGTGTTCTTGTACATGGCTTATCAAACCACCTAGTTTGGGTCTGAGAAATGGGGCGGTTTGATGTCACTAGTTGAACATGGTCCTGGGCGCAAATCTCAGAGAAAGTTCCCAATATTGCCTCAGTATCAAAATTCTCACTTAGACATGTCTCAAACTGGGTTATGCACCTACTCACCAGATGTGTCCAAAACAATGCTTTTGAAGTTAAATCCCTAGGCAATCAAAAAGGTCAAACTCTAATCACTGACTCAAACAAAACCAAACATGATATAAAATACTCAGTGTCACTAACGAATATGTTAAAATCTCATCATTTTATTCTTATCTTTTATTTAAAAGCATTGTTAGAAGTGCATATGACATTTACATACGAAACATAATAAACATATATCAAAAATAAACAACATCTAAATTACCAATCGACAATATACACAAAACATCACAATTAAATGAATAATTAATAATGACAAAGGACCAAAAACAATGAAAGAACAAAGACGGTGGCTATGCGATGGTTCTTCGACGCGCGTTTCGGCGCAAACTGCGCCTTCATCAGGAGAGCCACAAACAAATTCCTACAGATAAAATTAAAGCTATATCAATAAATATATTAAATTGAAAACTAGGACACCAAGTTAAATAATACAAACAATTCGCGAAATTTGATAGATTCAATCAGTTACATGCCTTCACCATAAATTTAGAAAATCAGCTTGTATATATCATAAACTGTTATATACCCTGACATTTAATACACAAGGAATTACAGAGAAGAAGATCAAGTAGTATAGATAGCAATGACAAGTCAAAGCAACTTTGAAAGGTAATTTGTGCCTCCGTGATAGAAAACAGCCCATAAGAACCTAATTTTAAAATGATAAAAAGAAAAAGAAAGAAAAAGAGAAGAGAAGAAAAGAAAAAGAAAAAGAAAAAAGGAAGAAAAGAGTAAACGAGAAAATACATAAGCTAAGGATATCAGGTAATAAATCAGCCATAGCTTCTCAGGGTTAAATAGTACACCCGTGGTGAAAAGCAAGCAACTGCGTCCAAACAACCGATAATGTGTAATGCTTACTTAGTTGGAAAGCAGTAGGATAACCTTTAACTGGTGTAAGGTTACCGACGTTTCAGCTCAAATCTATAATAGGAACATATAATATTTATCAAAAGAAACCTGATTTGTAGTCACAAACTAATCAAAAGATGATTTATTATAGAGCTAAAATGAATGACGAGCGCTTAAAAGTCATAGAAGGTATCATCGGGAACCGAACTTCTAAGGTAATGAAGTTTATTTATTATCATATGTCTCTAAGCAGAAAGAAAAAGCGCTCACTGGTTGACAGCGGTATTTACTAAAATCATTGTAACATTCTATAGCTTTAACAACTTTCTGACTTCTTAATTACCTGCGATGTGAACTTCATGAAAAAAAGAGAGACTTCTCAATTGGGATGAACGTTTAAAATACGAGGGATAGGCAAACATCAATCTTTGGTATTAAAGTCCAGGGATAGGCGTACCCTATACAGAATTAACATGAACAGAAATCAGTGTTAAAGAAACTTATCATAGAGCTAATCTAATTCTTTAAAACTGAAGGGAGTCAAACAGCTCTTACCAGTACTAAGAAACAATATTTCCACAGCACAACATGCGGCGTTCGAATAAAAGCGCCGAGGAAGGATTGTGGATTATCGAAAAGAGGAAGTGATTGTTGATGAAGAATTCGAAATGATGAATCCTTACTGGCTGTGATACAATGATTAATGTACCTTACTGCAAAAATAACGTGAAAGAATTTGTAACATAAATAAAGATAAGTGCAATGTATAGTAGCTACAGAGTAGTTTAAAACTAAGGGCGTTAGTTTAGGTCTTACCAGGTAGTCGACGCGATGATGGCAGTCAGAAATGTATTTCATTCGGAAGAGAAACGCCAAACCCGGCATTTCCTGAGTTTTAATCCCGCAAAGGAAGTCACATGAGATGTCACATGGGCGAATGGTAAAAGGAAATAGAGAACAGACTCCTGCTTGATAAGGAGGAGGAAAATCTGATCGCTAGCACGCATGAGATTGCTCGTAAAAAATCTAAATAATCAAAATAAATGATTTCTAAATATATAAATCCTAAAAACTAAGGATATCTCTATATATATAGAAAACAAGAATAATTCAACCCTGATGCCTCACTGCAAATTCAAACCGCGAATTATGCGGCTGATTCCAGATAGAGCAAACAGAGGGACTTCCCGAAGCACGGAACCGCTAGTGTAGGACAAAATCTAGACAAAACAGTAGGAAAAGATGGGTTTAGAGTATACTATAAATTTGAGATGTTCAATGAATAAGAGAGAAGTTTAATAATGGTATATACAATCTAAAAACTGTTAAACAGGATGGCATTCTCCCAAGGTAATTCACTGTTTAAACCTCGTTTAAATGTATTTAAAGTAAATATCCAGAAAACGTCTCTTTTTCTTCTTATTTCATCGCTTCTGTCAGTATTTACGTGCTCTATTTTTTCAAGGATGAGCCATTTGATGTCATTTACTGTGTGACCACAGTCTAAAAAGTGTTTGACTATGGGAGCATTCAATTTTGAAGTACGAATGTGCATGAGGGCTGCTTTATAAATTGCCCTACAATTCCCAATAAGTGATGGATTCCTGGGGGTAGCTTTCAAAGCTTTTAGTAGATTTCCATGTGTTCTTGTACATGGCTTATCAAACCACCTAGTTTGGGTCTGAGAAATGGGGCGGTTTGATGTCACTAGTTGAACATGGTCCTGGGCGCAAATCTCAGAGAAAGTTCCCAATATTGCCTCAGGATCAAAAGTCTCACTTAGACATGTCTCAAACTGGGTTATGCACCTACTCACCAGATGTGTCCAAAACAATGTCCTTCCATTTCTGCTGAACCCCCCCTATTCCTAGAATACTTACTAGGGCAGATCAGGATTAGCGGGTTGTGATCACCTAAGGCACAGCTTTGGATATGAAAATTGCACACCATAGGTGACCATATTTTAGATAATATAATAAAATCAATTAGTTAGCCCTTGCCTCTACCCGTATATGACATCTGGTGGGCAATTTCAACTGGGATCAGATCATGACTAAAAATGAGGTCATGCTGATCCAACAGCCTATTCAGCTTTCCTTCACATAGATTATGATTAAAATGTAAGAAATTGGAATGGCCAGCCCCAGCGGTAGCACAAACATTAACATAATTAATAAGACAGAGTCTAAGATTAAAATCTCCCCCCAAATATTTACATAGTCCTCCATTATCGAAGTCACTAGAGTTAAAATTGTTATGGTAAAAATTGATAAGTATTACCAACGATACCCCAGATAAAGAACTACAAATAATCTGAAAAAAGGTGAATTTGTCCAAGACTTCACCGCCTTCGCTGCCAGGGTGGTGCTTATGAGGGTTAATAATGCTCCACTATGATGCCCTGAGGGGGATAAAATAGCAGGTGAGAATACTGAAAAAAAACCATTTATATGTATTGTAGATCGAGACCAAGTCTCCTGGAGACATATGATATGATGGGACGATATTAGTTTTAGTAAGCTATTGTCGTTTAATTTGTTGTGAACCCCTGCAACATTCCAAAAAAGCACTAGATCATCAGGTTAGACAACCCTCCTACTAATTTTGGCCTTAGTACCTCCTGCCCTCTCACGTGTACAGGCAGAATTATCCTGTCCATTTGGGCTTAAATAGGAGGAGTCGCCAAAATCCATCAAGGGAGGTGCTATCATCGAACTAACTTGGGGCAATCGCGAAGTATCGAGTACCAAATCGTGAAACCCAATTTCGGTGGGCAAAGATTGCAATGTGGAAGATGAAATAACATTTAGCGAACTAAAAGTGTTATAAGCACACGGTTCACATGATTCACAGGGAGGTGGAGAGTCTGGGGATTTCCAGAGTTACACATTACAGAGGGAACCTGGTTAGATGCAGCCAAGGGGATGCAGCCAAGGGGCATTCCTTGCTCACATGTTGCGGAGCACTAGATGTACAAGGCTAAGCTACAGATGCCGTGCCTGGAATTAGGGGTGCCCCATCCCTTGTTGGCCCCAAATTTTCTGCAGTCTGTATTGTAACTTGTTTCCCGGTCCTGTTTTCTAGTGTACACGGTTCTCCACCTCGGAGCTTCTCAGGGTCATTTTCATTAGACTTAAAATGGATAGCCAGCTCCTTCAAGGATGTGTCTATACTTTGGAGTGCAAGAGCCACAGGAGTCAATAACTTTGTAAGAATGTTTTCCATAATGCGAGAGTCTCCCCAAGGGCTAGCTATCATTTACTCAGTCTCTAGTGCCTTCACTGTTTGACTACTGGCGGGAGGACCTCCACTACCATCCACCACGGCGGGGCGTTTCCTCTTGCTCTTGTTAGCCGTTCCTTCTTGATTAGACCCCGTCTTTTTCTTTTTTTTGTTCGGGGGGAATTTGAAAGAATCTCAACTGGGGCTCTTCCCCTGCACTGACAAATGCCCCGTTGTTGCTACAGAGATGTCTAATTCTCCCATAAGGACACAACAATTCTCAGGAGCCTGGGCATTCAGTTTATTAGGCCCTCCAGCAGTCAATTTAGCAGGACTCTTGCCAGTTTAAGAATTCTCCCAGGGCAGACTCAGCTCCGTAGCAGAGAATAGGGTTAAGGATTTCCTTGTAGCCCCTAATCTCTCCTTCACAGATTCGATCTCCAAATTATTCGCAGACATGGCGGTGGTTAGATAATTAGTGATTGTGCCAGCCCCCTGTCTGTCCTTCTGGCCAGTGATAGTAACATTAGCCTTTCGCTTACCCATAATGTATAAAGTTCAGTGCTCAGGTGCAGAGTCTTTGAGCCAAGAGGGGTGGCCCAGCTCAGCCTCCTCCGGGCTCTGATGGGCACAGATAGGCCCACCCTTGGCCCAGGCTTTGCCTGGGCATGGCAAAGGCACGCCCGTGCACGTCCCAGGCGCTGCAGTGATACCTCTGCGTTGAAATACACCTCGTAGAGAGGGTCAAGGTTCACTGCCTGGCTGCCTCCTTACCAGAGAATGCGGTGAAGGATTCTGAGGTCTGTAGTACCTGGACAGAGTTAATGCAGAAAAACCCAGGTTTTTCATGTGTCCCGTGCTGCGGTGAACCCTCTGCATTGAAATATCCCTCAAGAGAGTGTCAAGTTTCACTGCCTGGCTCCCTCCTGGCGGGACAATGCGGGGAAGGATCCTGGGGCCTGTAGTCCTTGGGTAGAGTTAATGCAGAAAAACACAGGTTTTCAGCGCGTCCCACGCTACAGTGATCCCTCTCCGTTGAAATAGACCTCGTAGAGGGGGTCAAGGTTCACCGCCTGGCTGTCTCCTGGCAGGAGAATGCGGTGAAGACTTCTGAAGTCTGTAGTACCTGGGCAGAGTTAATGCAGAAAAACACAGGATTTCAGCACGTCCCTCTTTGCGGTGATCCCTCTGCGTTGAAATAGACCTCGTAAAGGGGGGGCCAAGGTTCACCACCTGGCTGCCTCCTGGCGTGAGAATGCAGTGAAGGCTTCTGGGGTCTGTAGTCCCTGGGCAGAGTTAATGCAGAAAAACACAGATTTCCAGGCTTTGATAGTCAGATGGATAATGTCCTGCATCACATTCTGTTGCAAAATCCCAGGTGTAATTTACTACTTATGAAATTCATGCATATTCTGCTGGAGCAGGGACTGTGACTTACCTACAGCTGGGATTCACAAATCAGCAAACTCTGCACGGCAGTCATATGGGAAACTGAACCTACTTTCATTAAGCATTGCTCTTAGAAACTTTGCCCTATAATGATGCACCGTTAAGTCAAGCCAATTTTTGCAGCATCTTTGATTAAAACATCATGTGTGGCTATTCAGTTCTCTCTTAAAAGATCTGGCTCCTTGGTATTCCGTGCACTCTAATGGAAGGTAGGGAATAGGAGGAGCTACTGGTCAAGAATACTATGGTCATCATCTCCCAGCATGTATCAGTGTCTTTTTTTGTATTTCAATTCATTCTTTATTGGTATAGTTTTTTAGTATTGACCAACAATACAACAGAAATTACATCGACAGGCAGTTCTACACAGTAACAATCAAAGAACTGCTGTAATAGTAAAAAGAAAAAAATGGGGGAAAGGGGTTGCCATCTGTGGGACAGCAAATCAGGTTTGTCCAGGTATCAACTGCAAAGAAACTGCTGCTTCATCTGAAGCACATATGGTTTTATAAAACGTGGCAAACTCCTGAAGAATATCAGTGGGACTGGTTAAATGTCGTTCTTGCTCATTTCGTGGCATCAGGAATTATCCTACCAGAAACGATCTGCTTCAGTTGGGCCAACAGCCAACCAGTCTTCTCCCCGTGTTCATAGTGGCGAAGTTCTAAACAGAAGAGGGTTGGCTTGGCCTGGGAGGTATATAACTCATTTAGGGCCTGCTTGGCCTTAATGAGGTCCCTATGGAGGTTCAGGTTGGGCTGGCATTTTATTCCAGAGTAAGTTGCCACACCCTACTATCCAGACTATGTTTCTCTGAGTCCAGGCATCTCTTGTGGTTTGCTGAGACCCTCATCATATCACCTCGAAGACACACCTTTCTAGCCACCCATTGCATGTGTGTGGAGGATACGGTCTCATTATTTTCCTCCAGTTAGTGTTGGAAGTATGAGCACAATATTGTCTTATCTTCTGGGTTTTTTATCTTCTTGATTTGTGGTGCTATTTTGCATGATGGAGACCAGTAAATGGCAAGTCAGTGAGGCCGTGCAAAGGAAATAGCCAATCTGCTACCTAGTGCAGAGAGCACATGATGTAAAGATCTTGGGCCTCATTTACAACTAAACGCAGCAGCACGGCGCTGCAAGCTATTTTGCTGCACTGAGCTGCGTCATTTTAAATGCACAGGGATGCGTCATATTTACAACAATATGATGCATGCCTGTGCTTTCCCCTGCACTGGCACACAATTGGCTGCCATGCACCAATGCAGGCACCCTTGCGCCATGGTGCAAGGGTGCCTGATTTGCGGGGATGGATGTTTTTGTGCAGGAAGGGACACCTTCCTGTCCAACGAGTCCAGCCAGGTTTCAAGGACATTGGGGTTGTCATTCTCTGTCATCCGACCATTAAGAGTGATGACCATTGTATCCAGTGCCACAAAGCCATTGCAAATGTCTCTATGATGGAGCCATGGTCGTAAATCCAATAAGTTTCTTGCTTTTAACATTGGTGGTGTATGAAAAGTCTGCCACATGCAAGTCTTGTGGCCCTAATAGATATACAGTCCATGTTTTTTCACTGCATTGATCACTTGTCGGGCCTGCTGATTGTGTAAGAAGCATGTGAGGATAGGGCTAAGCCTGTTGGAGTCTGCGGAGGAATGCGTTTTAATCCTGTTGGCCCTCTGAAGTTCGAAAAGTTGGTTACAGGATTGGTTCAAGAGATTGAAGAGAACCTGGCAGAGAAAAACTGAGACATCGTCTACCTCTGATTTTTCCGAAAGTCCAGTACTATGGATGTTGTCCCTTTGGCCCTTATTCTCCAGCTCGATCAGTTTTTGTTTCATGTGCCGTATGTCCAGCTCCCAGTCCTGTAGACCATCTAGGCGGGTCTCCACCTCCTGGAGTCTGGAATCAGTTGCAATCATCCATTTCTTTAAAGTGGCAACGTCTGCCCATTTTGGCGGATGTATCATCCCCAGGGCATTGCCTACAGCTATAGAGGAATTTGTGCCAGCCAATTCACACATCAGGGTAATAAGTGTGGCAGTTGGAAGTTGGGTAGAATCCAACGTGTCCGGTAACTGAGAAAATGTAGATTTAGAGTTACCTACTGCTTTGAAAAAAGTAGTTGCCGGGTCGTCTTGGATTTTGACATTGGATAAAGTGATGACTGGAGGCCAGGAGAGACGACTATGGGACCCCTGTGGGTAATGCCTCCATTGTGTACTTCTTCCATTTACCAATGTTGTAGGGTGAGCACAACGACAATCCAAGGGGGATGCGTGTGAATGGGTGAAATTCTGGTTTTAAATTGCAAAAGAGAGGGTGCCGATGCCCAAAACTCTGCTCAGAAGCCTACTGCCAGTTCAATTAAATGTTAGCGCACCGAATATCAGGCCTGGTAGTCTTAAATCTACCGCGTACCCCTTTAATCCACTTCCAGACACTCCCTGTCCATTTATCTCAAACTTGCAGGTTCCTGCTTTCTCCCTTTGTGACTGCTCCATCTTTCTGACCAGTATGTTTTTCCTTCCCTTGCACTCCAAAAATATCTGTTGCCAAAATAAGTGCCGGTCCACAAAAATCATTGCTGGTACCCCACCCACTGGCTCAAACAGAGCACTGGCAAAAGGTGTCCAAGGAAAAGGGTATGCCCCCTCACCAGGTGGGGCTGTTGGGTCAATGTTCCAGCTGTGGAACTTGACATGCGCAGTTCACAGAGCAAACATGCATGAAGGCACAGTCAAAAAGACAGATGACACTGCCTAAGAAGACTGCAGGTCTGCCGTGGTGAGGGATCCTCCAGCGTTTACAGAACAACTGGAGACATTGCCCTGGTCGGAAAGAAGTGTCTCCACCATGAAAGAGGATCCCTTTGGGAAATTGCAAGTGAGGATGCATCCATCCCCTGTCCTCCAGTCATAGGGTACATAAGAGAAGGCACTGAGACAGCCAGAAAGTGCAGTGTTCATTGCTGCAAGGTCACTCGTGAACGAGTATGGAAGGAGGAAAGTAAGGATTGTGGGCCAATGGGGCTGTACACCAGTCCGTCTCACCTCTGGGATTTTAGGTCTCCCTTTGCCGGGAGAGATGGACACTCCTGGGTTAGCAGTAACGTCCAAGTAATAAAATATGGTGGTAGACGGAGCCCAACTCCTCCAAACCACGACAGGGTATACAGTGACAAGGCCGCGAGAGGTCTTGCCGATGCTGGGTGTGGCTCTATCTCCAGCAGCAAGATCTGGGAATTGAGGCCCGGCTCCAAAATGCATCTGCAAGCCACGCCACACCAACAATGGTTGCCGGCACAGAAAAAATGCCTAACGTCTCAGAACCATTCCGGTTGGTGAGGAGATTAGTGTCTGCAGCATCAGAAACGTGTCCCCACGGTCCTATCTGCTATTCTGTGGTGGCGACACAGCGGGAGGACAGCTTAGGCCTGGTTAGGGCCATTCAGGCCCGGGAGCTCCGTCTATGAGCAGCCATGCTAGCTGAGACAAGGCTCCGTCCCTATATATCAATGTCTCAATACCAGAAAAACTATGCAAACTGAGGCTCGAACAAAGTAAAGCAATAGAGGGACCTGGAAAACTGTGCAGAGGAAGGTGTGTGCAAGTTCTCCGACTTTATTCAAATGTAATAACATCTGTTAAGATGCATTTTACAATCCTTCTACTTGATTATGCAAGTTTTCAAGAAGTAGTATTCGGAGAAGGCCTTACGGCTGAGAACGTCTGACTTTTCCATTCTTATTGCTAATGTGTTACTTAAGCTGTTAAGACTTTTTTGCATGGACTTGGATAAGGACATCATTCAAGGCCCACCTGTCAGTATCGGGTACCATCTGATGGTAAGCTACCATGAATAAACATGTCAGGCTTGCTTCAAAATGTATAAAGAGATCTTACAGCATGAGCATGGGGCCTTCAAAATGCAGTATTGGCAGTCATGCCCCCTCTGACTTCCTTCTTCTGATGGCCCTGCAACCAATTGTTTAATTGTGAGACCAGTAGTTAGTTCCATATCTGCCATTAGTATTCATTTTTACTAGGGATGGGTGAAATATTCCATCCCGCCGGCGGAATTGGCAGAATTTTGGAGACTCCAAAATAACTTGGCACGCAGAGTTCCGACCAAATTCCGCCAATAGCCGGGTTGCAGAATTTTTTCTTACAAGTAGCTTCAGAACGGTAACTTGGTGAGCGTGAGTGAGATTTAGCATCCTGTAGCGTGATTTCCGGTCGCTAGGAGGAAGTCTGGCGATATTTTTGTAACACGGGCAGCCACGACCATTCACGGTCAGCAGGCTTGAGTAGAAAATCTACTTGAGCGGCAGCAAAACGAACTCAAGTAGCTGCATCCTCTAGCGCGCCACTTGATGCCGTTCACACAGATGTTTCAGTGTGGAACGCTCTCCTGGCGGTAAATTACACCGCAAGCAGTACAATGTGCCTATTTCTGCCCATTGGCGGAATTCTGTGGAATCTCGTGGTCTTTTTATGTAACTCCGCAGAATTCCGTGCATTAAAATTCTGCAACTTCTGTCCACCCTCGATTTTTACTTGAGATTCAAGTTTAGCGGGGTTCATTCAGAGCAGCAATAGACTCTAACTTTGTCCCAGAATAATTACATAACCTTGCATTATACATGTTTGTGTGATGGAATACTTCAGGCCGGAGAGGTAAATGACTGGGTTTAACTGGGTTTTATCCAGTACTATGTCAAAAGGTCCTCTCAGATATCTGTAATAGTAAATCATTGATGAAATTTGGGCATGGTTGCAATATCGAAAAAGGCACCCTGGTTCCCTGATTTTTAGACGAGATGAAACTGCTGCATTTGATGCATACTTTGATTCAGCCCAGCTGCTAATTCTTTTATTTTGGTGGAGATCCAGACAGCATCAAGTAACAACTGTTTGTGTTTTTACCGACCGTCTGATCATGTAAATGTGAGCCCCTTGCGGGCTGACCAGGTTCCTTTTAGATGCTACAAGGTCCACAGGGAAGGGAAACCTGACAAATTTTGGGAACTGTATACTTGTTAAGTTAGTTGTCTTACATGGATTTTACTTATGTCTCATCCTTAAGTTTTTTATGTACTTTGAAGGATGTTTGTTGTGTACAAACATATTCTCACATATTTATGATCTAACCACAGCAAAGGACAAAGGAGAGAAGAAACTATTTGGCTTTGCCTTCACACCACTGATGAGAGATGATGGCACAACTTTATCGGATGATGTCCATGAGCTCTACGTCTACAAGGTATTTTGAATACTCTGCACTTGGCCATTTATCGCTGTTCTTCAGTACCTTCATCCAACACACTTCTTGAAAACACTATTTCTGTGTTATCCATTTTACCAGAACGTTTCTTCCCAAAATTGTGTGTACACAATATACGAACTCTGTTCCCACAGTCGTAGAAATGCTGTTTATCACCATACTCTTCAGTAACCTTCATCAACAAGACATAGGGCCTGATTTAGAGTTTGGTGGAAGGGTTGCACAGTCATAAACGTGATGGATATCCCGTCCACCTTATTAAAAGAGCCAAAGGATATAATGCACTTGGAATAAGGCGAACGCGATATCTGTCACGTTTGTGACAGAGTAACCCATCTGCCAAACTCTAAAACAGGGCCATAGAATTTTCTTCTAATAACTGGACCAGTGAGTGCTTTCAAGCTTCCAAGGCAATGAGGCCAGTGCCTTATTTATGGGCTTACATCATGTGAACCATTTCTGACTGATCAAGCACGGTTATTGAGGGAGGAAGAACACATTTCTTCTGTTCCCTCATTTCCTCCTTGAACATCTTGATGATCATGGTCAGGTTTTTCAGGATTTTAGTTACATTCTGCTAGCTGGCCATTTGACTCAAAGGAGGAAAAAAGAGCAAAGAGGAGAGCAGAAAAGGAAAAGGGAATGAAAAATAAAACATTGAAATAACGGGCAGAATAGTCGCTCCAGCCTTTAGATGTTTGTGACCAAGTGCGAGGCAAATAAGATGGTTGTCCTCTTAAATTTCCCTGATGCATTCAGCCAATTATTTTCATTTCAGTTCAGAAACTATTCAGCCTATTAGAGAAATTGTATCTATTTTTAGAATTATTCCAATGTTCTTCTACCACTGATAAACCATGAATGTGATATTGGCAGACATAAACTGTCAATAAAACTATTCTTTCCTGCTTCCTTTTCTCTATATTCTCAGTGTGATGAGAACAGCACTTTCAACAACCATGCACTTTACCTGGGTCTGCCCTGCTGCAAGGAGGACTTCAACGGTTGCCCCAACATCCCATCCAGCCTAATTTTTCAGCGCAGTACCAAAGAATCCTTTTGTATCTCCACGCAGCTCTCCTCTACCAAGCTCACACAGAATGGTACGACAACTGATTCTCACTAGAGCCTCAATATGATGACTACCTTAGAAATGCAATTTTCTAAGCGACCTGCAATAAGAAGACGCATGTTTTCCATAACTTTCCTCCTTCTTTTCTTTTTCAATTGACGTCCTACTTTTTGATATCTCATAATTTCCCTTGTTTATATTTTTAACTATTGTCACCCTCTTGCTACTCTGCCTTCTGTCTTCCTTATGTTTTCCTCACATTTACTCCCCCATCATATTTTATATCTACAGCTCTTTCCTGTGCTCCTTTATCTGTTTTAGCCACTTATCACCTTTAATGCCTATATTGCAATAGCTATATACTTACCTATACCTATATTCTTACTTACGCACATGTCCTCTCCTTCTCACAACTTCTCCCATCCCACTGGCTTCTATTTCTATATTACTATTATTGCCTTTAATCTTCTGTATGCTCCTTTACTGACCTATTTGCAGGGCCACTGGAATTATGCAATTGTGCGGCGATTTTAGCATAATTATATATTTGCCGCATTTGCCACACAATCCATCATCTGCTGTATAATCTGCAGATTTTAACAAAAACAAAAGAGGGTTTCTAGCTGAAATAGTTCAAATGTTTCTAAAAATGCAGCGGCACCTGTTACCGCACAGTGGAAGGCCTTTTGTAAAGGATGACAGGTCACCTTTCTGTGTCTTATTGCTATATTTGGGTATTAAACCGGTTCCTAATGAGATGCACCCAATGCCCAGACAGTGTAAACAAGTGTAAAAAGTACAAAATAATGAGTACTATTGAAAAATGTGCCGCATTATGCCGCATAATTTACCTTATCTTGCTGCATAATTTACTCAACCCTTCTGCATAATTTGGCCCTGTCCTGCCACATAATTCCAGTGGCCCTGCCTATTTGCCACTTCCTCTCCTACTTCTGTTTGGTTTCTCCATTTCTGTCTTCAGTTGGACCCACTCTTGCATCCCCATCTCTTGTTCATTATTCTGTGCCTTCCGATGTACCCTCCTTCTTCTTTCTATTGGATACATTGCTGTTTAAAACAAGCTATCTCCTTCTGTCTTACAGTGGATCTTCTTGCTCTTCTGAAGTGGAAAGCATATCCAGATAGGATCATGGATATTTTGGGGAGGTTGCGGCTCGTCAGTGGAGAGGAGATAGTGAAGGTATGAAGCCCTCCAGGCAGATAAGTAGAACACTATAGTGTGAGAACCCCATCAACCACTGCACGTCGAAGTTTATGTGATAATATTTATTCACTTGTATTACCAAAGCTTCCATGCATTCCTTACTATGAGTAAACACTACGAGCAACAGCATGTGAAGAATTACTTGAAACGAGTGCATTTATAGTGCCTGGATGAAATTTAAACTACACAGGTTTAATCTGCATAATTTTGGGAATTTACCTTTACACTTGTTATCACAAATTTCCAAAATTATGCCACTTTGTGTAATTACGTGCCATTCATGATAAATATTTACTGTGAACCCCCCATATCAAACAAAAATAACAGAATGAAAGTGGCTTTTGCATTTTTCACAATTTTTTTAACACAAAATGCGTCCTCATGTCAAAAATTGACACGAGGCCACGTTTAACGCTAAAATATAGCACAGGTACACAGGTATAGCAGTGCATAATATCAGTTTACAGGGTGAAAACTAGCTTTGACAATGCCAGTAGGTCTTGGCTTTAATATAGCCTTAGAGCCCACTGTAGCGGGCTCTACCAGCCATTAAAAGCCCGCTCCAGCGTTTTGGCTCGGGCCTTTAACAAGGAAGTGGGCCTTTAATAGCCGGTACAGCCTGCAAGGGAGGGCTCTAAGGCTATTAGAACATTCCGCCCCTAAAGGGTAGAATGTTCTAATTAGTAAAAAAATAATCGCCTTGCGGAGCCCGAGGGGGTTTAAATCCCCTCAGCTCCAGAGGTCTTAGTTCACAGCAACAGCTGTGAACAAAGGCAAACATTGGAAACATTGGAGCTTCGGACTTCTATCAGCCATTAGAAGCCCAGCGCACTACATTGTTTTCAATGGAGCTCCTAACATTCCAATGTTCAAATGAGCTAAAGCACACAAACTTTGCATGTGTGTGTTTGCATGCATTAACATATTCAAGTCAGATGCATAACCATATTGCCACTGTCAACATTTTAAAAGACACGGACCATAGGGAAATCCATAGTGCTAATGTGCATCCTTGATAAGTTGAATCCATCTAAAATTTGCAAGCTTCACAATGCTTGGAGTTTGGTGACAAACAGAATGAAAGCATCTGAAATGGTGGCAAACAGTGATCCCTTACTTGTCTTACAACGTAAACCAGATCCCTGCACATATGTGATTGCAAATAGAACAAAAACAGCATTATAATTTTAAAAAAAATCAAAAAAACAACTGTCAGACGAAAATTCATATGGAAGAACATCTGATAAGATTCTCCTTTTCTGCACATATCTGAGACCCATAACATGGCCGTGCCTATCTAATGATGAACAACATGGCAGAACACGTCTGACTAAAAAAAGCTCAGTAGCGCCTATACGATGGGTTGCGTTTATTGGATGACAAACAGCATTATAGACCTCATTCTCCTGTTAAACAATGTGGCGTCTGGTCATCAACAGAGTGGAAGTATCTCAATGATGACAAACAGCTGACAGCATCAGTCTGATTAGAAAATGGGTACAGATACCTGCGAGGTGACAAATAACATGTCTGATGTAAACAGTGCTGCAGCACCTGTCTGATGGAAGACATCATGGTTGAATTGTTTGGTAACATTCAGCTCTTATCTTAAAAGAACATGTTCTGTTGTCAAGCAGCACCAAGACACCAGATAAAAGACCAACAAGATGGAAGCAGCCATCTGAAGATAAAGGGCACACAAAACAAATGTAAAATATAAAAATGTAAAGCACGCGTTCACCGTGAAAGGCATCTTGGCACTGACTGCCCGGTACCTATTGGTATCCAACTCACTGGTACTCATTTTTTTTACCCTCAGAAGGATGAAAGACTGAATGAATCCCCCAGGATACGAACATGTGACAATTAGGCCACACACAAATTAACTGAACCGCCAGAACCAACTCATGGAAACTCAAACAGCACAGCAATGCCCAGCTGTTGACAAGGACAGCAGCAATACCTGCCTGGTGATAAACACCCAAGGAGCACCTGTTTGATGTCAAACAGTGCAACATCATCAGGCTGGTGATGAACAGCGTGACAGCACCTTCCTGGCAGTAAACAACAAAGAAGTCCTCACTGATGATAAACAGCACATGGATCCATGTCTGATGACAAAAGGCTTGTGTTCATCTTTAATATAAAAAATAGGACCTTGTGACCTGACTGTGGCAAACAACACTTCCACACTCGACTGGAGCTATACAACATGGAATCACATATCTGATGACACACAGTACTATAGAATGCCTGACAGCGCAGGGTGTGACAGCGCCTCTCTTTGACCCAGCAGCATTGAAGTGCCTGAGTGACAACTAGTAGCATAAAGACACTCGGCAATGGAATGACAACATCTGTCTGGGGATTATATCCCTGCAGCAGCTGCATGATTACTAACACCTCTGGAGCGCATGTCTGATTACAAAGTGCACGGTAGTGCATTCCTGGTGCCATGTAGGATTATAAACACCTAAACATCAGGACATGAGAGCCACGTTCTCTGTAAACATTATAAATAACAGACTTCTTTTCTTCCAAAATTGTTTATCTTGGGAGATTCACAACATCAGCTCATGTTGCATTTTGCTGGCTAAAGATTGGATTCACATGATGGACACTTTTTTAAATCATGTTTTATATTATGTTGTTCGCACTCCATTTTAGTTTTGTAGCCAGATGTTCGAAACGCTGCCCGTTTTTAACGATTCCCTTAGCAAAGGAATCCAACTTCGATAAGTGTGTCAGTCAGTCAAACATTAGTTTATTTAGACATTTGTATATCAAACAAAACATCTATACAACAAATACGATATCTAAATATACCTTCTACTAGGATAGAAATACCGCTATAATTTATATCTATATAAAAGCTCTAAAATACCGATTACTCTCTTCTGTTAATAGTGATTAAAAATGTATCCACAGCACAAAATAAATTGAAGAACTCTTTCTTACACAATAAATCAATAACTTCATAACGATTCCTTATTCCAAGTGTGTGATACTTTCGTTCCAGTGTCCATGTAAAAAAGCTGGGGTTTCCAGTGAATTTACATATTTTTTCTTTTTGAAACCGAAGAGATGGCCTTCCAAACCCTTTACTTACCTGTCGTGGACACTGTCTCCTTTCGCATACCTGATTGGCTGGGCAGTGTATCCTTGGGCACCCCCTCCCCATGAAAAGAACTATTGCATTGCAGCTAAGTAATATTTACTATTGCTAGGCACCGGTGTGAAGAGAAGCCACCACAGTCCACTTCTGTTAGTTCACATTTATTATTTTTGAGACTCTTAATTAGCCAGTCCGAAAGAGGATTCATTTAATTTTTGGATGCAATGGTGTGAGGGAAAACTGACAATAATCAAAGTTTCAGGCCAGGCATTGGCCTTCTTGAAGGTTGTACGGAAAAAATGCCTGATCAATAAATACCTTTAGAGTGGAAGTAGCTTAATGACATCCTTGTGGGGTCCCATTTTTAAGCAAGAACAGCAAAGGTTAACTCCATTCATACAAATTCCAATCATTGCCCATTTTCCCAGCAACAGCACAGCAAACTTTTTCAACTAGTAATACTATTCCAGGTCTCCCATAGGTTTTCTGGGCCCGGGAGAAATTTCTGTCCCAACAGTGTAATGTGCGTAATTTTAGAGATTTCACACTTTGCTTGTTAATGTGAAATTCCTGAAATGGTACCATTACACGACGCTGCGTAATTACACAACAACATTGTAGTGCAAAAGAGGCTGTTGGTCATGTAACTTAAACTTTTGGCGCTATTTTTTTGCTGCAAAATGCATCCATGCATTTAAAATAGATGCCTTTTATGGTAACATATAGAAATGTCGCAATTGCTTTTGACTGAGGGCCAGATGTACGACCGTTTTTGCATGCGCAAACGGGTTTGCGAACCCGTTTGCGCATGCAAAAACAGCATGGGCCATGTACAAAGCCTATTAGCGAGTCGCAATTTATTTGCGACTCGCTAAATAGGCTTTGCGACTCGCTATTAGGAAGGGGCGTTCCCTTCCTAATAGCGAGCGCAAGCCCATGTACAAATGTTTTGCGACCGCAATTGTGGTCACAAAACACTCGCAACTTACCACCCTCTTCAAGAGGGTGGTAATGCACTCGCAAAGGGAAAGGGTCCCCATGGGACCCCTTCCCCTTGCAAATGCAGGGGAAAATATTTTTAAGGGCAGGCAGTGGTCCCTGGGACCACTACCTGCCTTAAAAAATGAAACGAAACGTTTCATTTTTTCTTTTTAAATGCATCCCGTTTTCCTTTAAGGAAAACGGGCTGCATAAAAAAACAAAACTGCTTTATTTAAAAGCAGTCCCAGACATGGTGGTCTGCTGAGCCCAGCAGGCTACCATACCTGGGAGGGCCTGCCATTCCCAATGGGGTCGCAGATTGCGAGAGGCTCATTAATATTCATGAGCCTCTCAATTTGCGACCCCATTGGGAATCGCAAACAGTGTGATACACACTGTTGTACATCCAAAATAGCGCCTCGCAAATTGCGAGTCGTAAAAGACTCGCAATTCGCGAGGCGCTATTTTGGGCGTCGTACATCTGGCCCTGAATTCGGTGTAATTTCACTTAATTTTCCTGAAATTTTGTGTAATTACGTCAAAGCAAGTTGCATGAATTCCCCACACTCCTACTGTTTTCATCAGTGTCCAGGACCAGATTTACTGTGTATTTTTGTGGATGTTTGCATGATGAATGGCAGCGCTTCACCCTGCTTTGCAGTGCAAACGCAATGCTAGTTAACTTTGTTTGGTGCAAAAAATTATTTTGGCGCTGAGAGTTAATTCTAGCATCTGCAAAATAATTGCTCTGTGGTGTGCACTGCGGCAAAAGAAGAGAAATGCAATAGGAGGATAATGCTGTGGGAATGTCGCAAAAACCAACATGTTTTTATGCAAAGCTTAATATACTAAAATAGCATAACTTTCTTTCGTGGAAAGTCCTAATGCCAAATGAAACAATGCTCAAACAAAGGGCAAACAAAATATCACTTGATATTCTTACATGTACTATGTGTGATTACCGTGAATTTCCACATTTGACATGGTTTGCCCTTGTGTTCTTATCCTCATATTAAAATTTGTTCTGGAAGGTTGTCCCTCAAATACAGCTCTCAATCATGGGTCGCCTTTGGGCTATAACCCAACACCTAGCATCACACTGAAAAAGCTTTTTTACTGTGAGCATTTTCAGTGACATCTCATATTGAACCAGTAAAGGTGCACCACAAATAGTAACAATATAAATAACATTTCCAAATAGAGTTCCAAAATATATGCAATTCTCCTTTTCTATTCTTGTATTCTTATAAAAAATGTATATGTCACAAATTTTACAGCAGAAACAGCAACATCCTTAAGCTGCAACTCTTGATAAATCTGGTGGTGTTAAATTTTTTTCAATTTCTAGTCATACAGCGCTTCTAAATTTCATGCAATGCATGAATGTTTGTTTATCTAGGCCCGAAGCAGGAGTGAACTTCTGTACCCGGCGAATGATATATTTAAAAAATTGTTGCAATCATTCCTTGGATGATTGTATCTGCTATAGAAATGTATGCAACTTGCAGGCCATACCTTCCAAATCTGGCAAGGCTTAGCGAGCCATGCTGCCTTTCAACCATTGTCTCATCCCTCCTCTCTGTGACTCATCCCAAACCTTTCTGACTACTATGAACCCCCAAACATCCTTCTCAAACTTTCCCCTCCTTTTTTTTACCCATGTCATCCAGCTAACAGGCACAAAGAACAATTGACTACTTCTTTCAAATCCGCTCCCATCGTTCTGTTCCTACTGTAAACTCTACTAAACACACAGAAAATCAAGAGCACAAACCTAACACAACTAATGCACATAAGAAAAAAAAAAAAAATAGATTTTACTAATCTACTAACTATTAACCTCTAATCCATGGCTCTGGGGTAGGGTGCTACTCACCTCAAAGTACTTGAACACCTTGTAAGGAGTAATAAGCGCTATATAAATACAATTTGCAATCAAAATTCCAATTCCAATCCTACAATGATAAATTGAGTGGCAGTGCATTAGTTAACATTACAGATCTATGAAGCCTCAAGGCTGGCATCAATGTATATATGGAAGTCAAGGAATGCTTCTACTGCTGCTTATTATTATCATTAATATTAGTAGTAGTGAGAGTAGTAGGTAGTAGAAGTAGTAACAGTATACTATTACCATTATTATACTGCTTGTAGATAATACACTATAATTTTGACGTTGTATATCTGTGTTCACAAATTGCGGCCACCCTAGGTAAAATGGTTCTCCAACCATTCAGTGTGTGACACAAATTACACTAGCCTAGGCAAGAAGCTGGCTATTCCATTCTCATTATTTGTCTCTGTTTTATTTCTCCATCATAGTTCCTTCAGGACATCTTAGACACTCTCTTTGTTATTCTTGATGACAACACAGACAAGTATGGACTGCTGGTTTTCCAGTCACTGGTAAGTGTTCTCACACAGATTATGGTGAACTATTTCAAGATGGACTATTTTTACTTAGTAATATTTACTTTTATTGTTGCCCGAGGGAGGATATTTGCTTAGTAGTACACAGACATTGTTTGTACCTATGGGAAATGGCAGTAGAACAATAATATGCAATGCTTTTCGGTCTGGAAGAGATAAACCCTTCCATCTGTTTTAACATGTAACCTTAGGACTGGGTTCAACTGAATTTTGCCAAGTGCATTTTATTTGAAATTATTTATTTATGATGCACACTTGGAAAATTCATAACTTAAATTGTAATTAACAATGCCAATTACAGTTATAATAGTATACTTCTTATTCCCAGTGCATCACAGATATTTATATAAATGCATTTCACATACCGATGCATACATTATTTTATTTATGCATAAACTACAGGGATGTCATATTCAAATTACTGAACACAAGTGGGGTTGTGTCAAAGTTATGGTCAGGGTTGTTTTATGCTACTGTGACAAATACTTACTCAGCCAATGCCTCATAGTAAATTTGTCAATCCACCTGAATGATTCAGGTCTAAGTGCTGAGGGAGTAGTGTGTTTTGCTGGCTGTCCGGGAAGATCTGCAAAGCTAGTTTGGGAATATTTACCTTATCAAAGGATTTCCTGTGACCGTTGTCGCTGAGCGATGATTCCTAGCCTTAGATGGCTTCAGAGCACCTTATGTGGTCAGTGATTCAACGACTTTGCAGTGCTGGAGAAGTCTCCACTTCTTTATTTTCCGTCTTACTGAAAAGTGGATCACTCTGTTGTATCTCTCCCATTTCAGGTGATAGATGTCTTGCAACACTGAGGTCTATGCAGGTATCTCCTCTTCTCCAGGGAATGGAAACCTGTACCTTCTATTTCCTTCCAAAGAGTGCGAGGAGACAATTCAAATGTTGTTATTTCCTCCATTTCATGTGCAGGACCCTGGCACATAAGAGTGTGCCAATATTTTGTATTCTGCTCAGCATACGAGGTGTTGAGGTTTACCCAACCAGAAATATTGGGTCAGTAGGAAAGTGTCAGTACTTTAACTACGGGGACTCTCCTTTCGATCTCTCTAATGCAGAGAGTCTCACTTGAGCATTTCATCATTCTTGTACCCAATTTCAGTAGCTCCCAAGACACTTCACTGTTTTTTTCAAATGCATTGTCAAGTGGGTTTGCTGCTTTGTGGAATATTCACAAGAGACTCATCCATAAAATGCACGGGCAACACATTTTTCCTGTGTGGAATCTTATTTCCTCAGACCTCCATTAAAAATGAATGCATACTCTTTCATTTTGACCGTATATAGACATTTACTCTTGCCTTTTATAGGAGTATGTTTACCTGGCTTTCTATGATAGTTACTTGCAAAGGTTTCGCATGTGTTCACTTCATTTTGCATGGCCATCAATCCATAATTACTACTTTCCTACCCCTGCTCAAATATAACACCAGCCACTTCACAATACTGGCAGATTGTCAATGGATTTTCCTTACTGAATATTCACATCTGAGGCTGCATAGATGCACTGTTCCTAATCTGTGACGAAGGCTCATGAAATGTACACACACTGATAGGTTTTTAGCACACATAAGTTCCACTTACATGTGCTTAAACTTTGTGAATCAGGCCCAAATGGTTTACCACATCGTTTTCAGCTCTACCAACTGAACATACACCTAATGCTGGCATTCTACAAAAGTATAGTTATCAACTTGGTCACACTATTTGTTAGGTGAGAGGTAACTTCATGTACAAGGCTGAAGCCTGTAGTGACCTTTACCTCTGCACATGAGACTTGAATCTGACTTCCTGAAGTTGCCAAGATGGCTACAAATCTAAGGATTGGTAGAGCCTTTTGACCACAATATACAGATCTTTTACCTCTTGTTCACCCTATCCAAACTTCAGTGCTTTAAGAATCTTCAAAGTAATATGAACATACATTATTTCAAAAGGGCCTTTTCACTTACTTTCTGTTTTTGAGATTTTGGATGCAACTTTGCTTGCTTCAATACATTATTTCTTCCATGAAGGTCTTTTATCAGTAGCCTTATCGCGCAATGGAAAGTAGAGTTTGTTTCCCTGAATCGTTTATCATTACAGGTCCTCATTATGTCACAGAATAACTGTTTTTTCCTGGAAAGGTTCAATGTCCTTTTAAATGTACTGCCGTGCCATATTTTGATGTTTCTATGATCATAAAAAGCAATCTTCCACCGTTCCCACCCATCTAATTATGGAGCCATAAAATAAGACAGCATAGTGCTTGCCCTAGCTATTCTTTACTGCCTGCCTTTTCTGGCTTCACTTACATTGAAGGCCTGCAAAAATCCTTAAAATGAGCATTTTAGCATTTCCCCTCTTGGCTCTGCAATATCTTTTTTCATTTTTTAATACAATTGTCCTTCAAGCTTCAGCAGAAAAGATTACATATTTTCTTTAGGTCTAGTTCATCTTTCTTACCATATTCTGCAGTTTTTTATTTTGTTTTATTTTGTATGAACAAAGTTCTTACCGAACAAAAGGGAACAGCTTTTATGAACTAATTATATTAAGAACGTGACAAGAGCAACCAACCATTAATATTTGATATTGTAAGCATTACATTTATTCTGAGATAAGCCCCTTACATGTTTACAATATTAAGAATATGTAACTTCATAGTAGGTATAGAATCACATTTAATAAACAGATGAGTGGTGGCTTGCATACACAGCAAGTCTCAATATGTACAGTTAAAAGCTTGTGCGATAATATTCCTAATTATTTAATTCTCCTAAGTGTATTTCATGTTGTCTCCTTTAGGTCTTTATTATTAATCTGCTGCGGGACAGCAAGTATTTTCACTTTCGCCCAGTGATGGACACCTACATTCAGAGGCACTTTGCTGGAGCCCTGGCTTACAAGTTAGTGTTTGCCCTATGTACACTATACCTTGATATGCAATGATGTTATTATTAATATTGCAGTTGTTGTAAAGCTCTCAAATCAGAAATTGACATTTCAGAGTACAGGGAGGGTAGAGTAGAGAAAATTGAAGACACGTAGCTGCCACGTAAGAATATTTGCTGTGGAGGTGTGGAAAAGATTAAGAATGAACAGAATTCTTATATGTAAGGTGAAATTTTAATAATGTCTCCAGTGACGGAAAAGTCTACACGGTTTATAGTCGATGGGTCATTTTTAGGAATTTTACCGGATGCCTAATCGTTTCCCATTGCATGTCAATAACTTATCACAATTTGGTTGTTCCACAAAGTTGAAGGTTTAACTTGTCTTTGCTACTGTAGTGCAGATTATCAGACAACACAGACAACATGAAAAAGCTTGAATCGCGTTGCATGTTTTAGATCTTCAATTTCCTCTTAGTATTCACAGTCTGCTGTACTGCTGCCAAAATTGAAGCATCAGAAAGGAGGGTTAATGCATGTGTAAATGTGAAAACACTGATTTCAATTAACACAGAGAAAAGAATCCCCTTTTATATTTCTTGCTTTTTATAGGGTATTTTAGTTTCAAATGATTTCACCATGGTTCTTCACCATGGAAGTTTAGCTTGACCTCAAAATCCTTGCAGTGGTTATTGCAGAATATGTCAATAAGCCCTTTGGGAGGTTTCCACCATTTTGTTTCCTAAAGGTTTGATGTTATAGTATGAACCGTTCAAAACAAAAGGCAGATAGTGATAATTCATTCTAGAAGAGATTACTCACCATAATCTTCCCTATTTATGGATACATCTGTGTTGCATGACAGTCTGAAGCCTCAAACAGTTGAGTTGTGTCTAAATGGCAATACTTTTTTGGTTGATATTGAAAATTATTTTTGGAACACATGTTATTCCTGATAAGTATGGATAGTCTGAAAAATTTGGAAAGAAAACACACATACAAATGGTCATAAAGTGGTGACACCAACTTTGGTAAAACATTGTTCTCTAAATTAAAGAATAATTAGTATTTAAAATATCAAAACACTTGACAAACAGAACATTAAACTTTCAACCTCCAATTACTTTTCTTATGTGTATGATTCAACAACACGTTCAAAGTTAGTAGATTGGTTTTGTAATTACACATGAGAGGTGTGGCTGGTGGCAGTGTGAGTGGAGAGGTATCCAAGCAAACCCAAAGCCTCAAATACCTGAATCTCCATCAAGCTTTAAAGAGTTAGGTGAGTGTTCATAACTGTAGGTATAGAGGATGAGTGGTTAATTTCAAGGATTCAGCAGAATGTGTAGACATCATTTAAAGACTTCAAATGCGCATAACAAATGCCGGAGGCTAAGTGATGATCAGTTAAAGATGATCTCTTATGATATGAAACCTATGCTTTCTCTCATTAATTTGTTCTCTGAAACTGTCTTCTACTGATCCTTTTCAATCTGGCAAGTGTTTTGACATCCTGGTCTTTCAATTCTCTGCTATATTATTTCCTTTGTACGTCACAACCTCGTAGAAAAAGTTCTGCAGGACTAGTACGTTATAAACATATTTAAAAACATAGACAAAAAACACATTGCTTACGTTTTCTAAACACACAAGCAGAGGCTCATACTGGGATACTATCTTCTTAAAGGATAGGAGGCAGGGATAACCCTTAATGGCTTGTAGCCTGGTAGCCATTTCAATTCTAATTAGAGTGAATGAGTAGTTTATCACCACTTCGATGAACGCAGGGGAGGCAGAGCAGGTCGGGTTATTCATAGATCTGATTAACATACCCATGATGGAAATCTTTGTTTGCAAATAAATATGCTTTTCTTTGTCTGTCTGGGATTCATAACCTCATAAAAATGATCAGCAAGGTGAACCTGAGAAGCCAAAGTTAAAATATCACAATAGGAGTATTACAAATACTTAAATAAGTTCCTGAGTCTGAATTATTCCACCTGAGAATCTGCTGAGTGGCAAAACTCTGCAGTGAAGATGTTGCCTTGAAGCGACAGTACACTAGAACAGATGGTCACACATGTTTCTGGTGTTCATCCGCATTTAGCTCCTTTGGATTCATGGTGACGGGCAGTCCATGATTAGCAGCTGGGTTTCGATTAGGTAGTTTTGAATATTAGTAGACTCAAGTTTTCACATCTCCCTCAGTCCTGAGGAGGCCATGAAAAATATGACGTCAACCTTGTTCTGGAGTAGTGTCATGATTTTTAACGGCATGGGATAATTTCAGTCTAGAGGGCAAATAAAAGAGGTGTTGTTTCTCCAGGACTAACTACCTCCAGGTGGATTGATCTTTTTACTTACCTTATAGCCACTCAACAGAAGGATATGGACAATGAATCTTATTTACCCCAGGGGGCATTATAGTATAATGAGATTGTTTGAATAGTTTATGTTTGTAATGTTTTCCTTTCAAGTTTGCTTTTAGAGACCTATTTATAACATTTGTGGAAGGGTGTTTGCAATTACCGTGGCAGGCTGTATATAATGAATATAACAAATTGTATAAGTAATTAAATTTCCTATGTCCAGTGAAAATGAATTGTTTCATTGTGCGTATTAGGCAGTTCAATTTATCCCTGCATTACTCCATTCTTTTGGCTTGGTGTGTTGCCTTGAATTGCAGCTGTGTCTGCCTACTCAATAATAGAGTGAACTCTTTGTCTCTTCATCGTGAGCCTATTAAGAATTTCATAGAAAAAGTTAATGCATAACAATCCATAAAAGCAGAGATTCTGTATTTTACCAACTACTAACTCTCCTTGAAGACATAAAGGCAGAGAGTTATGCTGTCTTCCATTGGATGCATTTTAGTTCTGCTTCATGATTCGATTCAAAGGGGAAAACAGAATTCTTGAATCAACAATATTGAACTTCCAAGAAATCCTTCAAAATGTATGCAACCCATCAACAAACTCCTGTTCCATACTTCTAAACGCAGATTCCTAATCTAAGAGTACTCCAGAGGGGCCAGACTGGATCTGGAAACTTTTTCCAGCAGTGCCCTCATGCACCACTACCTAACACCATGTGACTCTGCGCTAGCTCCGTAACGCCCTGGAAGTGCCGCATATAAGCGCCACTCCTAAGCGCTGAAGTCAACTGCTTTCTTTCAGCACTTTCTTACATGGATCTGGAGCTTTGCTCTCGAATTCAACCTACAGATGATTCCTAGAAGCAAATCAAGTGTGTTAGGCAATGATACCCCCTCCTAATGTAACAGGTTTCAAACCATGCTTAGACTGTAGAAAACAGATGTCGGTCATGGATCCGCAAAAGGTGTGTTTCTGACTCGAAGTTGTGCGATAAGTATACCCTCATCCACCCCAAGGTGATCTGGGATCAAGGAGCAAGCATGTTCATTGTCAAACATAAGAAGAAGTTGCGGCCCTAATATAAGTCTCACTTCCACTACAGGAGGTGAGTGCGGACTCAGTCCTGCTCTCAGGGCTGTTCCCAGGAGAAGTCTATTTCGTGGTCGAAGTTTTCTGGTAAGTCCAAATCGAAGTCCAAATGCAAACACAGAAAGCAAAGAAGAACCCTATTGCATATCGCCTCTCTGTATTTATGTCGCGAGGGTGTTACAATGTCAGTTGGTCTCACTCAGGTTCCAATGTCGCAGAGTTGATTTCCCAACTAATCCAGGTGCACCAAGAGTTTCCCAGGGCATTGCTGACACTTAGGTCATTAAAGAGACTTGCTGTAGAATTTTGGCACACTTCCACCTCCCTCTGGCGCACCTTTTAGCCCCAAGGAATCCCGGGCAGTTCCTCTCTGACATTGGTACTGACACCACCAGCGCCAAAAGAGGATCCGGTGCTGATTCTGCTGTCTGACTCTGAACTGACTTCAGCTTAATCTCGACCGATGTCATGTGACAAAATTATTATAGCTCAATCAGTCATCATAAAACTCTGTACCAATGCCTCTAGAAGGAAGGATGTGCCAGCAGAGACTCCATTTTATTTTTGGTTCTGACCCACATTATGACGATGACAATTTTCACTTGGATTTATAAGAGGCCAGTGGCCTTGACACCTCCTCTGATACAGGATTGTACTCACCACTTCAACAACCAATAAAGAGAATGCCTCATTGGCAATAGTAGTCAGACAGGCAGCTGAGGTCCTGCAGTTGTAGCTGTCTTCAAGTTGAGACCAAGAATAACATCCTTGTGGAAAATTTGCATTATGCACCACCCACATCTAAGCCTTTGCTTCTCTTTAACAAGTCCCTCACTGAAATCTTGATGGGCACTTGGCCAAAGCCCTATACACATCACAGACCAGCGCTAGGTGATCCTGATTTTCTCACTAAACACCCTACCGAAGAGAGCCATGTGGTTCAGGCTTCAGCCAGCAAGGTGAACTCCAATTTATTCCCCACAACACCTCTGGATAGGGATTTAAAATGGATTGAGGCATTTGGAAAATGAGAGTTCTCCTTTGCCAGTTTGGTATTGAGATCAGCCAGTGCAGTCTGTCTTTTGGGGTTCTATATGCATGTTGTTTGGGACATGGCCAACAAAATCTTACCAGCAGTCCTGGAAGACCCTTGGTCCTCTCTGGCTCAAACAATTCTTGATGGTCAGGATGTGGCCAAATGATTCGTGCTGACCACAATGTTAGTGATTGCCTGGGAAGGGTTGTTGGCACTAGAGTTGTGCTTCACCCCATGCGTGAATGTGGACTTCAGGATTCTCTGCATATGTATAAGCCTCTCTCATGGATATTAACTTTTGATGACTCCAATGTTGTTGGTGAAAGAGCTGATTCTGCCCTAGAGTGTTTAAGGTCAGTAGAGCCGTGGTATGATCCCTGGGTCTCTTGAGCCCTGCCACATAGTTCGCACATCAGTTCAGAAAATTCAGGGGCTCCACGAGGTGCCCGGCATGTAGACAGTGACACTCTTGTCAATCACTGCAGCAGTCACCTCAGCCCTTTTGAGACTGTGGACATGGGTCTGGCAGACAACACACACACCAGCATTTTCACCAGACTTCTCAGTTCCCTTCCCCTGCGGCAACAGTCACCAAGCTGCTTTAGTTTGCCCTTAGTATCATGCACCCATCTCATGGGAGGCAGGATTCAGTATTTCCTCACAAGGTGGCGATCCATCTTGTCCGACAGATGGGTCATACAAATTAATCAGCATGGCTAAGTCCTATCCATTCTTTTTGTACTGCCAAATTTCCCCACACCCAAATAACTTTCAGAGGAGCACTTCTACATTCTAGTACAGGAGGTGCAAGTGTTGCTATCCAAAGGTGCTATCGCAAGAGTTCCAGACTTGGAAAGAGAAGAGGGCTGGTACTCTAGTTACTTCCTTCTGCTGATGAACAACAGAGGCCACCAGCCTATGTGCACCTTCAACCCTTGAATGCTTCTTGTGGAAAAACAAATTCACAATGCTCATACTGGCACACATATTGGCTGTACTGGACTTGGGGAACTTAATGATGTCCTTGGATCTGCGAGATGCTTATTTTCACATACTTTTCCTGCGGTCCCACAGACGTTTCCTCTGGTTCAAGGTCAGCAAGGAGCACTTTCAGTTTGCAGTGCTTCCCTATGTCCTCACCAGCGCCCCTCGGATATTCACAAAAGTGATGTCAGTGATTGCAGCACACCTTCGGAAAATGGGAATGCCAGTTTTTCCCTACCTTAATGACTGGCTGTTAACGGCGTGCCAACCACAGTCAGTCATAGATCCCCTCCAGATTATGGCAAATCTCATGGCTTTATTGGCGTTCTCCATCAATGAGCTCAAGTCGCACCTGACTCCTTAGCAGAGGTTGCCATTCAGAACCAGAATTCTCTTTATTCGGCTGCGAATAGCCTTAAAAGCATGCAGGATATGTACAAAATAGCAATGTAATACAAACAAATTATTAAAAACACACGATTAAAATACATAAAATCATCAGGTTTGGAAAGTTAATAACTAACAATCTAAATAAAACAGGCTGGGATGAACAAAACCGAAATTAAAACAGAGACAGGTACTAATTCATTACTCTACTAAAATGAATCTAAAAGCATCGACCTCCTGGAGCGGACTGCAGCTTTAGGAAACAGAGGGCCAGATGTACGACCATTCACTTTTGCGAGTCTCAGACACTGTTTGCGATTCCCAATGGGGTCGCATAAATTGCACGCCTCATTAATATGCATGAGGCAAGTGCAATTTGCGACCCCATTGGAAATGGCTAGCACTCCCAGGGATGGTGGCCTGCTGGGGTCAGCAGACCACCATGTCTGTGACTGCTTTTTATATAAAGCTGTTTTTAAAAAAAAATGCATCCCGTTTTCCCTAAAGGAAAACGAGATGCATTTAAAAAAGAAAAATGAAAATTTTCAGTTTCATTTTTTAAGGGCAGGCAGTGATCCCTTGGACCACTGCCTGCTCTTAAAATTTTTTTTTGCAAACACGCACAAAGGGTAAGGGGTCCCCTGGGGACCCCTTCCCGTTTGCAAGTGGTTTACCACCTACTTGAAGTAAGTGGTAAACTGCGAGTGTTTTGCGGCAGCAAATGCGGTCGCAAAACAATAGTACATTGCATTGAGACTCACTATTAGGAAGGGATGCCCCTTCCTAATAGCGAGAGTTTCAAACACTATTTTGTGAGTCAGTGACTTGTATAATAGCGTTTGTACATGCCAGGACCCTTTTTTGCAGTCGTAAACGGGCTGATCTCACGTTTGCGACCTCAAAAAAAGGTCGTACATCTGGCCCAGAATCACTTGTCCACACATTTCATCGTCTGGTAATGCTAGTAAAAAATTATATGCTAATATACAAAGCCGCATATTCCTAAGCCTTAAAAATGGTATGAGGAACTTTTTGGTATACATTTTATAATATTCACAAAAAAAGAGAAAATGTATCATAGTTTGTTTGTGCAAGTTAGTGCATTCTCTAGTGTTGAGCTGGGGTTGGTGTCCTGCCAGAAAACAGAGAAAATATTTCACTATACCCACCCGAAATCTAAACAGTAAAAGTTTTTCCCAACTCTTGGTAGTATTCTGTAAATAGTTGGTAAAAGTGGCCCCGGGATTAAGATATAAATAATGCTTAACACTTGATTTTTATCTTTCAGCCCTCAACCACTCTTCTTTAGCTCGCTCTAGCAGCAAGACTTGTACTTCCTTTCTGACAGGAGCTGCCCGCGGTGTTTCATCTAAAAACATACCAGCCAATCCAGTGGCTTCCAGGGAATTCTTGACTTACGCCATCCAGGGGATCAAAATACCCTTATCACAAGCCAAACAGTCTAAAACTATCTCTCTAGTTAATTTAGCTTTTTCTAAGCTCCAGATAGATAGCCACAAGACAGTTGGCCGGCTATGAATAAAATCGCTCAGAAAGTCTAATCCTAGTTCGTTGTAGCAAATAAAGCTAGAGGTTGACATGGGGGTGACAATACTCTCCGACATAAACGATTTTCCTCCTTTGGAGGGTGGTCAAGTCACCCAAGCCCCACATACCTGCCCCATAAGTTGCTATAGGAACACATTGTGCCGAATATATTTGCAAAAGGGGTGTAAGAACCCTCTCTCCCTTGGGTGACGCAAGTCTTAGCAGGGAGCCAACAGCCCTGGAAAACTTGGTTCTACTTTGTGCAATATGCGCAGACCATATCCTAGGCGAGCTGAGTGTAACCCCTAGGTAAGATAAGGAACTAGTGCTTAGTAACACATCCTTACCCACCGTAATAGTTAAGGGTCGCGGGTGCTTTGGGCCACAGGTCATTATAAAAGACTTAGTAAAATTAGTTAATAAATCCAGCCTGGCCATAAGCTTAGCCCGATTAACACAGTCGAAGGCCATTGTCAAGTCAATAAAGGCTAGAGGTTGCCGTTCATTGAAGCTATTGTTGATACAGTGCAGTTCAAGGCCTTCCATCCACTGGAATGAGTCCAGGGCATTTGGGCTATGATCCTGATGCTCAGCCTCAGTCCTGGATCTTGGTGATAGTAGTTCTGAGATTTCTTGGCCTCTTACACTCCTGTATCTTCCTGGCCGAGCATGCCTGCTAGCACATGCAGACTCAGCAATGGAATCTGAAGTTCCAGTCAGCCCAGCACCGAGGACATTTTTGGGATGTCATCCAAATTTCAGTGCTGCATTACTAATCAACTGCAAATCAGGCCCGGAATATTCTGAGAACAAAAATTTGTCTAAGTTTTATAAAGTTGCTCTTAAATTTTAGGTTGAAAGCAAAAAGAAAGTCATGCAGCTTACTAGCTCACACTCAAATTAGAGGCTGTATTAATACTTATATGTGAAACAATATTAGGGGATCTTCCAAATTTACTTCTAAACGTGAGAAATGTTCCAAGTTTGAAAATATATTGAAACTAATATGGTGTTACACAATTGTGCAATGGTTGTCTCAGAAATATGAAATAGAAAATCCATGTTTGGATTTTTTGGGATGAGCAAATCTACGTATCTCTCCCAGTACAGGTGAAGCTGAGAGGTATTGGGCCAGGATTGGGTGCATTATTTCTAGCCAGCCTTCTTTACCTTCATCTACAAAAGCATTCTACTTTCTAGACTACTTATCACACTTTCTTGATGGTATTGTCTATTGTTATTCAGATGGTGATGCTTTCTCTTTCACACAGGGAACTGATCCGATGTTTGAAGTGGTACATGGACCGATCAGCTGAACTTGTGCGGCAGGACCATATTCAGGAGGCCATGAGGGTACGTGTTTTGGTTGCATACCTTTGGTGCTACCATATAAAGGCCTTATATGTGCTTGTCAGCTCCACCCTTGTCAATTCTTCATACACAGAGAAACATCCTTGCCCTTGTGAATAGCCTGTTCTTTTGTCCTGCACATTTTATTTAGCAGTGAGTGGTGGAACCTTTGGCATAACCATACTTTTGGGTATTTATTTTCAGTAGTGACAGTCTTCATCTCAAACATATATATGGGTCCTGGAGGAATCAACTATATATGTGATAAAGTACCCGCTACCGTGCATTATAAGGATCTTACAAGTTGTTGATATGTCCATAAGGAAATAAAATGAGAGCGCCCCTCAAACCAAAGGGACAGGGCTCCATATCAGACTCTAAAGTCACAAAACTTTCCCTTTAGAATCATAAATCACCCCAAAGACTCATTCATTATTGTTCCATCACACATGTACACGACCCCAAACCTAAGTAAAGTGCCACAACAGTTACTGACTCTGTCAAATATTTAATAAAAAAATAGTTTTTCATATAACAATATACATGTAATATAATCGGATCCTTCATATGCATAATAAAACATACATTAAAAAAAATGTTCCTACTCTGTTATTAAAAGTTCATGGTGTCATAAAAATTACATACAGTCAACATGTGTATAAAAGAAAAGAAATGAGAGAACACACAAGACTCTGTCTAATTGTTTGATCATTTGTACAAATAATTAATATAGGCACATGATTATGACAAAGTTCTCATCTAGTGTGCCAATATGTTCCACAAATTTAGCGCTGTATATGCGTCGGTGGTTTGAAGCCATTTCTGACCACCTTCTTCAAGACAACAGAATATCACTCACATGTCAATCTTATTGTTAATACCTGTGTGCAAACATATAAATGCTACTATTACCAATCATATATCAACATTGATAACCTAATCATATACATAGCTACAATAAAAATCACCTAACCATTTTATCAATTAAGAGAATAAATACATATATACTGTGATTTTTCAAACTGTGATCAATAATGTTACATATATATAAAACACACTCTCTTCTAATGGCACTTACCTCACTCAGGCTTAGGGGTTCACCCATATACACTGCATGAACCAATCTTCTCATACATAACTCACATACGTATTACACTTCTCACATCATGGAATACTTTCAGGAGACCTCTCTTTTCACCGAAATGCAATGTCTGTCATTCATCATTCCACACTCTATGCATACATAATTCGACTTCTTACTTTCACGCATAATGGTGGTGGGCAATCTTTATTTATCAAGACTCACCAGGTGGACCCTTAATTTGGCCCTCGTTCTGTTTTTTCAGTCTTAATCCAGATCCGCTGCATTTATTTAAACAGTCCGGAGCATGTAGCACAATGCGGGTACTCCCGTCCCCTGCTGGATCAATTCTGAGGGAGACTCAAACGTGAATTTAACCCTCACTCCCTCTTGGCTTCAGGGTCGGCCATAACGTATATCGTTCATTAATCCTGATTAAGGTGGCTTGCAATATTCCTACCTTTGTCTTAAATGAAATATCCCTTTTCAATGAATTGCAGGGATCTCTATTGGATTCTTAAACCTCCAGGTTTCCTAGCCAGTCCGAGCACAAGATCAGAATTACTGGATGCCTAATCAGGCCTCCCTATAAAACAATGTTTTAAGCATAGTTAATAAAACAGTCCTCTTTTCCAAGACGGTAAGATCTTATTACAATATGCTCTTATTATGGGGTTCTGAGACTCCGCCCTTTTCTCATATTTGTTTGTTAACCCCTCTACTCTGGACTTTCTAGAATGTAGCCCCTGTCTCTTGTTGTTTGTATGTTATTTCTATTTCCTCAGACAGGGCCACACTCGGGCTTCGTTTTATTGTGACTTTCTCTTGAACATATCAAAAACATGCCCCAAATTACTCAGCCCCCCCATATCGGGGCATGTTGTACCTGTTATTCTCTAGTGCTGGTTTATTCCCCCTTGTCCATACCTCATCCCCCACATCAAGTGTGACGACCTCTCTTCGCTGGGGATGTTATCCTTCACGATCAGGGGCAGTGCCCAGGGCTAAACTCACCCCCTCTCGTAATGAGACGGGGTGTTACTGGAGCATTTGATTTCCGTCCCACCCAGGAGCCATTGTTAACACCTTTCACCCGGGGCCATCCCTCTTACCTCATTACTGGTGTACCGCGTGTATGCGTCTGCACGTCTTGCTTTTCAAATTTGGTCTAATTTGAAAAACGCCAATTTCCGGAGTTTTTCCACCCTCCTAATGGTATGACATGTTTACGTTCCACCAATCATGTATTCTATTCTCTTGAGTGGGAGAGGCTGTATCATAAATGTAGCGCCGTCTTGTAATAAATTCATCTAACATCTACTACACGCCTGGTGCCTTTCGACTACCCACCTACTATTTCCCATTGGAGCCTCGTGAGCGTGTATTATCAATAAATGTGAAACCAAAGGGCTGTTTTTGCTATTGCAATGCATACCTGTTACGTGGCACGCCTCTCTCTATATGTTAGTCACCCACTACTGTTTACGTCAATCATGTTTCAACCTCACTTTCGTGGCAATGATTACTATACAGAAATCTCATTGTCTCTGTCAATATCAATATCTTGATATTACTATAAGGAACCTAGTCATTCTGCCACACTACTACTCATTTCCGCATATTTTAAGTAGCGCCATCTTATAATGTGGCTAGCTAGCATGTTGGGGGTCACAGTCTATGGACAAAAGGTCTATTGTTAATGTAACAGCCTAACTTTATTTAAGTTTCCAATTATAATGATCTATCTCAGGTATAATGTGCATGTTTGTGAGAAGTTGGCCTGGTATATGCTGTTCACTAATTAAAGTGGGCACCTTCCACCAGTCCAAACAACCCTTATGGTGATTTAAGAGGTCAAAGATAACCTTAGAAAGCTATCCAAGTGGTAGCTGTGGAGAGCAGCCTTCAGGCTTAGTCTTGAAGGAATGTTAAGCAGCTTGTTGTACCAGAATGCAACCTTATTGTTTTGGTTAAATGAAAGGAGAACCACACAGTAGTTATAAAAATATGTATTATTATTATAACACACCTTAAATACCTCACAGTATCTGCTACACGTAGATAAACACAAAGCACACAATACTATAGCACAGAAACAATCGTAAGTAGCTCTAATACACAGTGGGCTCCAGGGGGAGACCAAACCATATGCTAAAATAGTGGTATAAGAACCACGACTCGAGTCAAGACAGTGTCTAGAGGATGTAGAATCGCTGGGACCCCAAGGAACCACCCAAGGTGAGTAAGGCGGGACCCCACGGAGGACAGGTGCAGTGTGAGAAAACGACCGTGTGCTACGTACAATTCAATGGGAGAGTCGCAGTTGCAGTTTTAAAGTTTAAGGACCCTTCCCAGTGGATTACGAGGAAACCCTTTCGAACATGGAAGGTTGAAGAGCCACCCCACCCGTGTTTACCGAAGTACCGGAGTTACCTATCCCAGGGAAGCCGGGTGCATAGGGTCGAAGTGGCGTCGGAAACTGCTGTCGTTCTCAATGGCAGTCTTCAAAGAAATGCCACTGCTGGAAAGAAGAAAAGTGTCCGGTGGAACCCACAGGTGGATTCTTGATGGAAGGAACCTGAAAGCAGAGCCTGAGAAAAGCAGTATTGTCCCTCAAGTGGACTCACAGGTTGAAGGCACAGGAGTCGCGAGGGTACTTCTAGCAGTCTCACAAAGTAACAGCTTGCAGGGCACCGAGTGCGAGGAGGCCAAAGTCCTTTGTACGAAATGTGCGTAGAGGTTGGGGCTATCGATAGCCCAATGCACTTAGTTGGCGAATGCCAACCCGCATATGCACTTGCAAAAGTACGCGGTGCACAGGGGTTCGGGTTATGCGGTCCCCACGAGGGATACTGGCCTCAAACTTGGTGAGAGGGCAGCTCGACCTCAAGGAACATCGGAACCCACCTCCTGTGTTGCTGGACCCTTCGGAGTCCGCAGGAGCTCAGGATCAGCAGACCGGTCAGTTGCGTTACGGTGCCTGCGAATGCAGGGGAGTGACTCCTTCACCCCAAGGGAGATAACTTCCGTTGTCCTTGATGCTCCACAGGTCCTGCACGGAGCCTGTATGGTGCACGGGCACAGACAATGCTTTGGATGGAGAGGGAGATGAAGTCAGACCCAGTTGAAGTCCAGCGAAGTCCAGAGTGTCCAGACGGTCGAAGGTCAGTGGTTTCTTGATCAGAATCTTGTCCACGTCGAATCTAGGGTCCTACAGCCAGGTAAGCCCTTTTGTACCCACGGGAGAGGGTTGGACAGATTCAGGGGACCCTCCCAGGGGAAGGTCAGGACAGTGGGGAGGATACTCCCCTGTCCTTTGTCCAGTTTCGCGCCAGAGCAGGAGCCAACGGCTCCCAGGACTGGTTTGAACTGGACCATGCACAGGGACACCAAGTGTGCCCCAGATGCAGACTTTCAGGCACTTTGGAAGTGCACCCACCCAGCCCAATACACTAAATCCTGTCTGGGAGGTGGTCACACCTCCCTGTGACAGGATGCCTATTGTGCTACCTTCCTCTGCTCGAGCTTGGCTCAGCAGTAAGAGGGCAGAAATGTGTCTCTGGTCGGCAGCAACCATTTTGTGTTGTCCGGTTCGAGAAGGCTGGTACCGGGAAGACCAGGGACCCCACGAAGCTCGCTTCTGAAGGGTGGAATCATACCCCCCACACCGGTTACCAGTGTGAAGGTATGATTCCAAGGTGTTTGATACCAAACACGACATGGTTTATTGTAGCCGTTTTCGAGATAGCATTTTACGCAAGCATATAATGCACCTCTACCTATATGTCTGGCTGCGTCACCGACAAACCAGGTGAATGGTCTCCGAAGGCTGCAGAGGGGCTCTGCTCATGCAGGGGCACCCTCTCACGTAAAACCCAGCACCCTGCCTTCAGGATTGTTAAGGCCTGCTAGAGGAGTGACTTATAGGTTTTAAGTGTAGTGACCTATAGATATAGTAAACCTATATCTAAAGTAAGTGGTGCATGTACCATCTTACACAGGCTGCAATGGCAGGCCTGTAGTTCCATTTTGCATGGCCTCTCATGGGTGGCATAATACATGCTTCAGCCCATGGGAGGCCTCTGGGGTACCTATGCCCTGGCTACATGTGTACCATATACTAGGGACTGACAAGGGTACCCCAGTGTCCAATCTGGAGTGTACCTAAGTACATGCATGACATTTTAAGGAGAAAGCAGATAGACTGGGGTCCTGATTAGCAGGATCCCAGTCAGACTAGTCAAAAACAGTGTAACATCAAGCAAAAAGTGGGGGTAACCATAAGAAGCAGATCCTACTTTCCTACATAACCCCCCCCCCCAAACGTAAGGAGATGAGACTAACCTTGCCCAGTTGAGTCTTCATGTTCTAAGTGGAAATATCTGGAGAGTCCATCTGCATTGGCATGGTTACTCCCAGGTCTATGTTCCACTGTATAGTCCATCCCCTGTAGGGAAATGGACCACCTCAAAAGTTTGGGGTTTTCACCCTTCATCTGTTTTAGCCATAGGAGGGGCTTATGGTCAGTCTGAGCAATGAAGTGAGTGCCAAACAGGTATGGCCTCTGCTTCTTCAGGGCCCAGACCACAGCAAAGGCTTCCCTCTCTATAGCTGACCAACGTTTCTCTCTGGGGGTCAACCTTCTACTAATAAAAGCTACTGGTTGATCCTGACCCTCTGCATTACGTTGTGACAACACAGCCCCTACCCCCAATTCAGATGCATCTGTTTGGACAATGAATTGTTTGGAATAGTCAGGACTCTGCCGAATGGGAGCAGGGCACATGGCCTGCTTGAGATCTTCAAATGCCTTCTGACAGCTAACTGTCCACTGAACTTTCTTGGGCATTCTTTTTGAAGTAAGATCATTCAAGGGAGTCACTATAGACCCATATCCTTTTACAAATCTTCTGTAGTACCCAGTCAGGCCCAAGAAAGCTCTGACCTGAGTCTGGGTAGTGGGAGCAACCCATTCCATGATGGTCTGGATTTTGCTCTGCAATGGTTGAACCTGGCCTCCACCCACAAGGTGGCCCCGGTACACAACATTACTCTGCCCTATCTGGCACTTGGTGGCCTTGATAGTGAGACCTGCGTTCTGCAGAGCCTCCAAAACATTCGTCAGGTGGACCAGGTGATCCTCCCAGGTGGAACTAAAGACAGCTATATCATCAAGATATGCTGCACTATAGGCTTCCAGGCCTGTAAGGACTTTATTCACCAGCCTTTGGAATGTGGCAGGTGCATTTTTCAAACCAAAGGGCATTACAATAAATTGATTATGCCCACTAGGGGTTGAAAATGCTGTTTTGGGCTTGGCATCCTCAGCTAGTCTGATTTGCCAATATCCAGCAGTGAGGTCAAATGTGCTCAAGAACTTTGCTGAGGCCAAAGTGTCAATGAGTTCATCTGTCCTAGGAATAGGATGAGCATCATTCCTAGTGACTGCATTGAGCCCCATGTAGTCCACACAAAACCTCATTTCTCTCTTACCACTCTGGGTATGAGGTTTGGGTACCAGGACCACTGGACTAGCCCAAGGGCTATCTGAGGGTTCAATCACTCCCAATTCTAGCATCTTTTGGACCTCAGTCCTGATGCAATCTCTGACATGGTCCGGCTGCCTGTAAATCTTATTTTTAACAGGTAGGCTCTCACCTGTGTCCACTTCATGGGTACACCAGGTGGTCTGACTAGGAGTCAAAGAAAACATATGCCTGTATTGATTGAGGACCTTCCTGCAATAAATCTGCTGTTGCTCAGTGAGGCTGCCTGCCAAAGCTACACCATTAACTGAGCCATCATCAGGGTTCTGTGAGAGGAGGTCAGGGAGTGGGTCACTCTCTTCCTCCTGTCCCTCATCAGTAGCATGAGCAAGCCAATGTCTGCCCTGTCCACATAGGGTTTGAGCCTGTTTACATGGAGACCCTATGGGGGCTCCTAGGAGTTCCAAGGTCCACCAAGTAGGTGACCTCTCCCTTCTGCTCAAGAATAGTATGGGTTCCACTCCACTTGTCTTGGAGGGCTGCTGGGGCCACAGGCTCCAACACCCAGACTTTCTGTCCTGGCTGATAAACAGTCAGTACAGCCTTTTGGCCATGCCAAGCTTTTTGCAATTCTTGACTTGCCTCAAGGTTTTTGCTGGCCTTCTTCATGTACTCAGCCATCCTGGAGCGGAGACCAAGTACATAGTCCACAATGTCTTGCTTAGGTGGTTTGAGAGGTAACTCCCATCCCTCCTTCACTAAACACAGGGGGCCCCTAACAGTATGCCCAAACAGAAGTTCAAAAGGGCTGTAGCCAACCCCCTTCTGTGGGAACTCTCTGTAGGCAAAGAGAAGGCAGGGCAACAGGACATCCCATTTTTGCCTAAGCTTTTCTGGGAGGCCCATGATCATGCCCTTTAGGGTTTTGTTGAACCTTTCCACCAACCCATTGCACTGTGGGTGATAGGGTGTGGTGAACTTGTAGTTCACTCCACTCTCCTTCCACATTGCAGTGATATAACTGGACATGAAGTTTGTACCTCTGTCAGTTAAGACCTCCTTAGGGAAACCCACTCTGGAACAAATTCCAAGGAGGGCCTTGGACACCACAGGTGCTGTGGTGGTTCTAAGGGGTATTGCTTCTGGATACCTAGTGGCATGGTCTACCACCACTAGTATGTAACTATGCCCAGATGCAGTAGGAGAGTTCATGGGACCAATTATGTCAATCCCAACACTCTCAAAGGGAACCCCCACCACAGGTAGTGGTATGGGGGGGCCTTTGTGGAACCACCTGACTTACTACTGGCTTGACAGGTGGTGCAGGAGTGACAAAACTCCTTGGTGTCCTCAGACATGTGAGGCCAGTGAAAGTGAGGGACAAGCCTGTCCCAAGTCTTACTTTGGCCTAGGTGTCCTGCCAAGGGAATGTCATGTGCCAAGGTGAGTAGGAAGCCCCTAAACTTCAGAGGTATGGCCAACCTCCTAGTGGCACAAGGCTTGGGGTCTCTACCCTCTGAGTAAAGGAGTCCCTCATCCCAATAGATCCTGTGGGATCCACTGACACCCCCAGCAGCCTCAGCAGCAGCTTACTGTATGAGGGGTTCAAGAGAGGGGCAGGTTTGCTGCTCCTGACTCAGTTCTGCCCTGGAAGGGCCCCCTGTCCCCAAGAACTCAACCTGATCAGGTTCAAGTTCATCTGAGACAGTACCTTCACAGGGACTGAGATCATCTCCCTCAAGAGACTGATCCTCTCTCTGAGCCTGGGGGGAAGACACAGCCTTACCCCTCCTGCTCCTTCTCTTGGAAGGCACCTGGTCCATCCTTTCAGGATCGGGGGCCTGTTCAGTAGAAGTCAGTTTGGCCTGTGACCTGGTCACAGCAAACACATCTGCAGAGATGCCCAGCATTGCTGCATGGGTCCTAAGTTCCACTTCAGCCCAGGCTGAAGTCTCCAAATCATTGCCCAACAATCATTCTACTGGAAGGTCTGAGCTAACCACAACTTTCTTAGGGCCAGTTGCCCCTCCCCAGATGAAATTAACATGATCAGTCCTGACATTGTTAACATTGGACACTTGGTACATCTCACCAAGTATGATCTGGTCAGGGCCCTCAAGATCCTTTGTCACCATAGTGACACTTGCACCTGTGTCCCTGTATGCCATGGCCTCCTTACCATTAATCAAAGGCTGCTGCCTGTATTTGCCCAAGTTACTGGGACTGACAAATAAGGTGGCAATATCCATGCCACCATCACAGACAAGTACAGCCTGAGCTGGAATTCTGACTAAGCCAGAACCCATCTCAGAGCCCAAGGTTAACCCTACTAATCTCTTGTTCCCTGTACCACCACTTGAAACTGTACTAGGGGGAGCAGTTGCCTTAGGGGCAGTGGTGGTTGGAGTTGAATCCTTGGCCTTTGGACAATTGGCATCTTTTGTCCAATGGGTCTTTTCTTTACATAAGTAACACCAAGGTTTCTTTTTGCCTTTCCCTTTGTTGAATTGTGACTCCACCCCAGATGCAGGGTTTTGGGGCCCTGGTGAAGACTTGTCATCTTTACCCTTGTCCGCACCCTTATCTGAAGTTTTAGCATCTTGCTTCTTTTGGTCACCACCATGGTTCTGGTTTCTCTGCTTCACCCTGATTCTGACCCACCTATCTGCCTTCTTTCCCAATTCTTGGGGAGAAGTCAGATCAGAGTCAACCAGGTATTGATGCAACAACTGATTTTGGCAATTATTAGGGATCTGCTCCCTCATAATCAAATTGTACAATCCCTTGAAATTATTCACTTTGCTGCCAAGCAACCAGCCTTTCAGAGCCTTAATGGCACTATCCACAAAGTCTACCCAGTCCTGATTCTGTGCCTTCTGTGTGTCTCTGAACTTAATCTTGTACTGTTCAGTGGTTAAGCCAAACCCATCAATGAGAGCACTCTTCTGAACTGAATAATTGTTAGCATCCTCTTCTCTAACAGCGAGGAGCTTATCTCTACCTTTGTCAGCAAAGGAGAGCCACAAGATAGCTGCCTACTGCTCTTGGGGGACCCTCTGAACTTTACAGGCCCTCTCTAAAGCAGTTATCCATTTATGGATGTCATCCCCAACATGGTAGGGAGAGACAATCTTGCTCAGGTTCCTATTGTCAAAAGAATGTTTTTTAACTCTAGGGACACGGTTGCTGCCACCATGGGACTCTAGTGCCAACTTTTTTCTAGCTCTCTGGACTTCTAGGGACTCTTTATCAAGGTCCAATTGCTCTTGCCTGAGCCTAAGCCTAGCTTTCTCAAGTTCAAGAAATTGGTATTCCCTATCAAAAGAGTGGTCCCTCTTGCTAGATACAGAGGTCCCTACAGACTGTCCTGAGTGATAAGACTCTGCAGAGGGAGATCTAGATCTCCTTGGTAAACTCTGCACACTTCCAGGAGGGGCGAAGAGGGGGGCATCTTGGCCTTTTTCAGCATCTCCCTGAAGATCTGAGCTGTCCAGGTGGGAACCATCTTGTTCCTCCTGGCCAGGGTTTGAGTCTAGGTCATAAAAGGGGTCACCTCCTGACCTGTCCTCATTCCCTGCCCCACCCACTTTCTCTTGTTCATCTGACCCAGGGGTCTTCCTAAGGTGATCAAGAAGTAAGGCCTCTATGAGACGTTTCTCCCTGTCTTCAGCTTTCTAGAGGCACACAGGGCTTTCAATTCTTGGAATGAAAGCTCACTGTATCTAGAGGGCAGAGATCCACTGGCATCTCCTTTAGAAGACATACTAAGTGTGGTGAGGTGTTGCACCTACCTAACCTAGTGGAATCTAAACTCTCTGAGGTTGGAGAAAGGGTGTGCTAGACCCTTGACTAGCCCAACCCTAAGTTCAGTAGAACTTATTCTAAGCTAGTATTATATGTACCTAGTACTTAGTGGTTTTCAGTTAATCAATACAAAGATTTATCTGGTAAAACAATGCAGGCTTGAATCCCAACCGCTGCACAACAATGTGAGAAGTTGGCCTGGTATATGCTGTCCACTAATTAAAGTGGGCACCTTGCACCAGTCCAAACAACCCATTTGGTGATTTAAGAGGTCAAAGATAACCTTAGATAGCTATCTAAGTGGTAGCTGTGGAGAGCAGCCTTCAGGCTTAGTCTTGAAGGAATGTTAAGCAGCTTGTTTTACCAGAATGCAACCTTATTGTATTGGTTAAATGAAAGGAGAACCACACAGTAGTTATAAAAATATGTATTTATTATTATAACACACCTTAAATACCTCACAGTTTCTGCTACACGCAGATAAACACAAAGCACACAATACTGTAGCACAGAAACAATCGTAAGTAGCACTAATACACCAGGGGGAGACCAAACCATATACTGAAATAGTGGTATAAGAACCACGGCTCGAGTCAAGACAGTGTCTAGAGGATGTAGAATCGCTGGGACCCCAAGGAACCACCCAAGGTGAGTAAGGGAGGACCCCACGGAGGACGGGTGCAGTGTGAGAACACGACTGCGTGCTACGTACAATTCAATGGGAGAGTCGCGGTTGCAGTTTTAAAATTTAAGGACCCTTCCCAATGGATTACGAGGAAACCCTTTGGAACATAAAAGGTTGGAGAGCCACCCCACCCGTGGATACCGAAGTACCGGAGTTACCTATCCTAGGGAAGCCGGGTCGAAGTGGCGTCGGAAACCGCCGTCGTTCCCAATGGGAGTCTTCAAAGAAATGCCACTGCTGGAAAGGAGAAAAGTGATCGCTGGAACCCACAGGTGGATTCTTGATGGAAGGAACCTGAAAGGAGAGGGGACAGAGTCTGGGTCACTCAGGAGTGACCAAGGGCTCGGTAGGCAAATGCCCACCGATGTCGGGTGCTTCAGGTGTGAAGATGGAGACCTTGACTCTACAGCTGCAGGGACCAGGAGACATCCAGGATGACCAGGAGGTGGATACGAGCTGTCCCACGAATGTTGTCGAGTGCTTAGGGGTCGGTGTCCGGCGGGAGCACCAACAAGCCTTGGCAGCGGCAACCCACGAAGAAGGTCAAAGAAGGTTACGGTCTGGCCCAGCAAGGACCAGGGGACTTGCCACAGCAACGGGAGTCAGGGCAGGCCTGGAGCAACCAGGGGAGCCCGAGAAAAGCAGTGTTGTCCCTCAAGTGGACTCATAGGCCGAAGGCACAGGTGTCGCGAGGGGACCTCTAGCAGTCTCACAAAGTAACAGCTTGCAGGGCACCAAGTGTGAGGAGGCCAAAGTCCTTTGTACAAAATGTGCGTAGAGGTTGGGGCTATCGATATCCCAATGCACTTAGTTGCGGAACGCCAATAAGCATATGCACTTGCAAAAGTACGTGGTGCACAGGGGTTCGGGTTATGCGGTCCCCACGAGGGATACAGGCCTAAAACTTGGTGAGTGGGCAGCTCGACCTCAAGGAAAGTAGGAACCCACCTCCTGTGTTGCTGAAGCCTTCGGAGTCTGCAGGATCTCAGGATCAGCAGACCGGTCAGTTGCGTTACGGTGCCTGCGAATGCAGGGCATTGGCTCCTTCACCCCAAGGGAGATAACTTCAGTTGTCCTTGATGCTCCACAGGTCCTGCACGGAGCCTGTATGGTGCACGGGCACAGACGATGCTTTGGATGGAGAGGGAGACGAAGTCGGGCCCAGTCGAAGTCCAGCGAAGTCCAGATTGTCCAGACGGTCGAAGGTCAGTGGTTTCTTGATCAGAATCTTGTCCACGTCGAATCTAGGGTCCTACAGCTCCGACAGATTCAGGGGACCCTCCTAGGGGAAGGTCAGGACAGTGGGGAGGATACTCCCCTGTCCTTTGTCCAGTTTCGCGCCAGAGCAGGAGCCAACGGCTCCCAGGACTGGTTTGAACTGGACTATGCACAGGGACACCAAGTGTGCCCCAGATGCAGACTTTCAGGCACTTTGGAAGTGCACCCACCCAGCCCCAATACACTAAATCCTGTCTGGGAGGTGGTCACACCTACCTGTGACAGGATGCCTATTTTGCTGCCTTCCTCTGCTTGAGCTTGGCTCAGCAGCAGGAGGGCAGAAATGTGTCTTTGGTCGGCAGCAACCATTTTGTGCTGTCCGGGTTGAGAAGGCTGGTACCGGGAATTCCAGGGACCCCACGAAGCTCGCTTCTGAAGGGTGGAATCATACCTCCCACACCGCTTACCGGTGTGGAGGTACGATTCCAAGGTTTTTGATACCAAACACGATATGGTTTGTTGTAGCCGTTTTTGAGATAGCATTTTACGCAATCATATAATGCACCTCTACCTATATGTCTGGCTGCGTCACCGACAACCCGGAAGAATGGTCTCCGAAGGCTGCAGAGGGGCTCTGCTCATGCAGGGGCACCCTCTCACGTAAAACCCAGCTCCCTGCCTTCAGGATTGTTAAGGCCTGCTAGAGGGGTGACTTAGAGGTTTTAAGTGTAGTGACCTATAGATATAGTAAACCTATATCTAAAGTAAGTGGTGCATGTACCATCTTACACAGCAGGCCGGTAGTTCCATTTTGCATGGCCTCTCATGGGTGGCATAATACATGCTTCAGCCCATGGGAGGCCTCTGGGGTACCTATGCCCTGGGTACATGTGTACCATATACTAGGGACTGACAAGGGTACCCCAGTATCCAATCTAGAGTGTACCTAAGTACATGCATGACATTTTAAGGAGAAAGCAGATAGACTGGGGTCCTGATTAGCAGGATCCCAGTCAGACTAGTCAAAAACAGTGTAACATCAAGCAAAAAGTGGGGGTAACCATAAGAAGCAGATCCTACTTTCCTACAATGTTTAAGTCCTAAGACCTCTTTTTTATATCCTCTTGTTCTCTAGTTCTATGGGCATCCCCAGCAATTCAACGTATGACTTACAGTCTGGTTCAGCTAATGGCCCCCCTGTTCCAATTATTATTTTATCTTTAAAGTAAAAGAAAGGTGCACTGCTGAGTAAAAGCAAAATATGTAATTGACGTATGTCAAGTCAGCTTGACAATGTGCACTAATTAACTTAAGTGAATTCTAGTGGGCATGCATGGTTCCCTTTATAAGAGAACCAAGAAGATTGATAGCATGACATAAAATATATATTTAAAGCTAAAACTGTGTTTTTTCAAAAGAATACAAATTTCTGTTTCTTTGTTTCCAGTTAAATGTGCAAACATTTTCTTTACCAACCATTGCCCTGAAGAAAGCTTTGTATGTATGCAAAAGGTCAATGCAGATTTTCAGAGTTTATTGGAAACATGACCTTTTCAAGGAATTGGGAAACTTTGTGAATTTTGTTGTCTGACCTGGTTTCAACATTTTGAATGAAAACTAGGCAACCAAATGAAAGAGCCCAGTGCGCCACTTCTTTTCATATCTAAATGTCAATGCACAGAATTATTTCTGGTTTATATGATGCTGCTTAATTTGAATGTTTGCTTTTCATCCTGTACTGATGTTAGGTAAGAGCTTATCCCTTGGCATTTGCACATTTCAAGCAGGATCAACTTTTCATTACAATTGTCTGGACCAAATTCCTAAATCTAACTTGAAAAAAGCAATGGAAATTCAACTTACGTTTAATGTATTGCTTCTGCACAATATATTATTGGTATCTAATTAAGTTTGACTCATATTAATTCATTTTGCTAAACAAACGTTTACAACTCTTAGGAGCCTAGGAGATAGAATCCTTCTGATGATCAGCAGTAATAAATGTTTGTAGTAGCCCCAGTTTTGAGGGCAAACTCTCCTGATTTGTGTGACTGGGATATGAAGTTGTCACAAAACAATAAAGTCACAGGATAAGTCCATTACTTCAGCATTTATATACCCAGACAACTGTTCCCCATAAGCAAATATAAATAACATCTTCACTTAAGCACATCAGTAAAGCTTTCCATAAGGACCTGGCTGTTTAAACAAAAGCAGAAAAGCATAAAGAGCAAATTGGGTTTTATTGCCCATGAAGTGAATAGTTTGATTTATACCATATGAGATTGTAAAATGTCAATAAAATAATGTACTGCCTTTGGATTGCTCCGCGATCCAAATAAATCAATTGAACTGTTTAGAGTGCAGAACAACTAGTGCAACCAAATGACTTGCAGCTAATATGAAAGACAAATGCTAAAGAACAGGGGCCTTTGCAGCCTGAATAACAACAGCTAGATAGATAAATAGGGTCATCATCATTTAGCATCTGATAGTACTTCAAAGGTTGGACCAAACTGGCCTACTTGTTAATACACAGTGTTCATCCATGATGAGTTCCTGGACGGATTGTAGTAGAGAATATTAAATCAGAAAAATCGGTTGGTCACAATATCGTGACCACAATAATGAGGGACAAAATATCGAACAGGTAAGTGCACAGGGGGAGGTAAGGATTTACTACTCTTGACTCCACATCTACATACCTTGAAGATATGTATATCACCAAGGTACATATATATATATATATATATATGTATGGAGTTAGGTATAGGAAATGTATACACATTCACCTTTCAATATTTTGTCCCTCAATAATGTGGTCACAGTATTGTGACCCGTATATATTTTGCATTCAGTATTCGCAGCCTACACCTCCTGGAGGTTATGGAACTGAGGAAGGTGTTGAACATATATTCTGAATCATGTTTTAAGACAGGTACTACTGTTCTTAACTGAGAGAAGTGGATTAATGGTTCTCTTCTACAAAGCAACATCAGTGTAACTTCAGAGGAAGATGTGTTTTTACCATTGATTAGGAAAATTGGTTTGTACTTCATAGATCTCCAACTGTGTATTAAGCTCACCTTTTGGAAACTATCTGCTATCTCTCATTTCCAAAAACATATTGGCTATAGGAGCTTGTTGGATATGTCAGTCAGGAGTATGCTCAGACAGAGCTCTAGAGGTAACACTGTTTTTTCAATATCAGCATTTCATAGAAATCAAAGATATAATTCAGTTTTTATGCCAGAGACCCAGGTTCACTTTGATCTTTGGAGTCCAGCTTGTAGTCATTTTAGCTTAATCTTTGGCTTGTGAGCAGTATAAAATTGTGCCCACCTTTGTATCTGACAGTGATTGTTTTTCCGCATCCCATTGAGGGAGCTCAGAAATGTGTGTGTCATGTTTAGTTCTTTACAGTTTTTGCAAAGCTTCAATGTGTTTCTGTATGGTGGAAAAAGAGGTTACTTGACGCTGGGCAGTCCGGAGACACATTGTTGTATTGCAGTCATGACAAGACTGCAAGGTTGAAGGTTGTTTCTGGAATGTTGGTAAAAATGGGAGGTCCCCTTGTTTCAATACAAGACTGACAGTCCTTTGTGATTAATTAATTCACTTTAAGCATACAATAGGAGTCCTCTTCTATGAGTCCTCATCTAACAACAGTCCGAGGGGTCAGGCTTTTGCATCAGCTGCAGGAGAGGGTCTCAGAGTATTTGGACAGCTGAAGGGGAATGGGCCCTTGAAAAGGACTTCAGTCTTGCACGGTTAACCCAGTGCTAGTTCTGATGCATTAAGTGCTGGAAATAGGCACATTGCATCTTGGTGCTAGTCTCTAGACTCAGACTGAAAAATTAGATAGGCTTATGTATTATTTGCATACTCATGATAAGTGATTATGGATAGAGTTTGTCTCAGTGATGCGGGCCTGTAATGCCAAGTAGTATCTAATGAGAGGTGGAAACAGATGAGATCCCTGTGGTTCCTTCTACATATGATTTTGAAGGTTTTGAACTGAAAGCTATTTTAGTCCTCTTTTAACCCTGCAAATGGTCTTATAACAGATGTCATTGGAAAATGTCCAGATTCACACGAGCCCCAGGGATGGAATCTGTACACAAGATGTAGGAAAGTTAAAGGTACCCCCAAGATGCAAGCAAGTATTTCCCTCCATCATTCTAGAAGTTGAGTGCCTCTTTTAGCCAAATACTACTTAATAGCCCAGTCACATGCAAGTTGAGGCTTCTGGCTTAGATAATCTGTGTGAATAGTCTTACTTTTTGCCTGATGTATTATCTCGCCCATGGAAGAGCATTATAGTTGCATGATAAGCACACAGTAGAACCGCTTTCCTGTGGTGACGTTATGTTCTCAGTCCTTCCTGCTTGTTCATGTACTAGATTGGAATTGATTAGATAGACTGACAGGATCAGGAGATTTTTCTGAAAGGAGCAAAGCTTCAAGCCCAGGAATCATGTCTAGGTTGACTATACCTGTTCTGCAATTCCTCATTTGGTACAGAATTAGGGGAATTCAATCCCGCAAATTGCGACCTCCAACTCCCTGCACCCTGTGAAGGGTGTTAAAATTGTTGGCTGATGCACCGCCAATCAGATTATCCTGGACATAGGATTCAATCTCCTGGGTTCCAAGTGGCCATTCAGGCTCTGAGTAGCTGAAACTTCAATAATGTAATCAGTATTGCAGAGAATCTGAATTATCACCCTGTGGTCAACCATATTTGCCCCTGCATTTAGGCTAATCTAATTGGTCAGTTTGTCGAAAATATGACTGCTGACCCTCCCCACTGCTATCCAAGCCAAAGTTACTTCTACGAAGTAGACCACTGTCTAAATGTTTTTCAAAGTGACATACCCTGATAAATCATTCACACTCAGCGTCTCTGAGAAGACATTGACGAAGGCGAATGGCAGGATTTTATTCTTAAAAGTAGACTTTGCACCTGTAATTCCTATCACTCCCTCATAATATTGCTTCACAACAGTGTAATATTACAAAGGGAGTATATCCCATTCCATGTTCCGCCTTGTAAGTTTGTGAAGGCGTACAAATTCCTCGGTGTCACTCTTCTCCACCATGGAAATGATTGGAAATTTACCCCTGAGAAGGGAGGAGTTTATCCCTTTCCTGAGGAGGAATGGCAGAGATACATCTCCAGAGTTTAAGAGTGTTTAGATGAAGTAATTTCACCACAGAAATACTACTTTCCCCATGGAGAAAGAAGAAGAACAACAACAAAATTATTCCATTCAATTGATATTTCAACAAGCGTAATCAATAAGGTGTCACATATTACAATATAAATTATTTGTTTCATGTACATCGGTGATACCCTCTGGTAAATCATTCTAGTAAACAGTATTTAATTCATAAGAGATTGATGAAAGTATTCAACTCAGTTTGGTTAATTAAGAAGAAAATGTTTGCTGTGCACATTCATGCATAGTTTAGTTTATTGATTCATTTTTGTAAAACTATGATGTAAAGCTAAATGCAGAGCTTGTCATTTATGATCCTTTTGCTTCTTGATTTGTCTTTGTAGCACTCACTACAAGACCATGTTTTGCACTAAATTCCAAAAGTGTTTCCTTAATTAAGTGTAATTACTGAATTGAAAATGTCTTGTAATCAGAAGTAAACAGCAAGCTCCTATTATGGTGTTGTAGTTGGGAATCTCTTTGTATGTTCAGGCTAAACGGGCCTATGCTAGATAGAGATCTTTTCTGCATGAATAGGCTGGTGTTCAGTTCTTGCCAGCTTTGCTGCACATTTGGTTTTGCACCTAAACAGATTAAAATTATTTATGTGTGTTAGTTTTTTATGTTCCTGGGGATTATTTATGGGCTACAGTAATGTTTGCCTGTTACAAAATCTAGCCTGCCGCCTTGTCTTCTTTACTACTATCTTGATATCCCCCATCTATAAATGTATTTTTAAAGAGAAGCTCAGATTCCATTAAATCCAGGTGTTCTAGAAATTGAAGAAGAACCTCAAAACCTGTCAGGAAAGGATATTATTCCTTTTGTTTCCAGGGTTCTGGCCATTAAAAGCAAGAATTTCTGCAGTGGGATTCTGGAAAGCTGAAGTATATATATGTTTAGGTTCATGACTTATTTTGAATTTAAGACAACATGTTTATGTTCAATTCCATGGTGACTTCAAGCCATTGTTTAATTAGGTTGCTCAAGCAAACATTTAAAGGCATCTTGAGATTAGGAAGATATCGTATGTGCATGTGCCTTTCACATATTTTTTAGAACCCCTATAGTAGACATAGGTAACAAACGGAGGGATATTTAGATCTTTCATGGACCTCTTCCCACAGGCTAATGTAATAATCTTAGGGCTCCATGGGAAAGAGTTAACCCAACCTGGACATCACCCATGACCAGTCGAATGGGTAGGAGTTAATCACTTAGTGAGTTACCTTACACAGATAACCCAGAAATCAAAAGAATACTAAGAAAGAGAAAATAAAAATGTAGTACAAAACAAAATCTGTGACCAAAGTAGGAAAGTTTGTGTATTGCTTGAGTCATCTTTTCATGCAGTGTCTACAAATTTGTACCCAACAGACTAGTCATAAATGTTAACAGGCTCCTCTTGTTTTCAATTATGTGTTCAAGTCTTGATGCATTTTAGCTTTACTTAACCAGAGTTTGAATCTGGGTGTAACTGACACTTTCTATTGCCTGATCAGTATAATTTTCAAAACCCTTTTGGCAAGCATTACTAATATTGACACTTGTGATGGTGGGACATTGCACAAGCGTGTACTCATAATCAGCACTATCTACTTTTCACCTAGGGCATTAACACCTACTTTGTGTTGATATTTTAGATAGTTTACTTGATGTTTAATATGCATGATGCAATGTTAAGAATCAACTGCAATATTTTATGCAGCAAATAGTTTTCAATTGAGTTTCAGGGCTTCCAATTCAGAATTCGGGGTTAAATAATTACCTTTGCATTCCCACTTTTTATTTAGCTCTTCACTGGATTTACTGGATGTAATTTATCATTAAATTGGATTAATGCTTTCGTTTTGTAATTAGAATTATAAGTAGCTTGAGAAAAAAAACAGTAAGCATTTTGCATCTCATAATTAAGTTTAAATTTCCCGAAGAACATCTTAAATCTACCTATCGAGGAAATATGTGATCTTATTCCCGTATTTGTCTCAGAGGAGATGAAGATCTTCAAATGGTTCCCAAGCAACACTAGAAAAACCCATGCCCTAGTCACTAGCAGGTTGGATTACGGTAACACCCTATGCAGGAATCACCAAGCAACTCGCTAAAAGACAAAAACCATCCAGAACTCAGCAGCCAGACTCATCCTCAACCTCCCACAGAGAACTCACATCACACCACACCTCAGGAGCTCCACTGGCTCCCTATACACAGACTAGCTCATTCCAAACTCCTCACACACACATTCAAGGCACTACACAACTTAGGCGCCAACAACCTGAATAGTCGCATCTCCTCCCACCGTCTACCCAGACACCTCTGCTCCACAAGACTTAGATCAGAAGGCCGGTTGTTCTCTTAAATCATTCCTAAAGCGTGGAGCATCCTCCAATTCCATATAAAAGCCTCATACTATCTTCTTGAGTCCTCTTGAATCCTGCAAGAAGCTGAAGACCTGTCTTTTCAATTAACCATAGGCAGGGCTAGGCCTTCACACCTGCTAAGCAACAGGATACCCTTGTGGGTGGTAATGCAATCTAAAAATACAATGACATAACAGAGTGTTAGACTGATTAAATCATAGGTTTTTCTACCAATTTTGCATCTGATCAGGTTCTAAGAGCGTGAAAATCCATGTTTCCCAGTACTGCTGTATACTTTCCAGATATGGGAACGCTAAGGTATTGCTGTATGTCCCACAAGGTATGCTATATCTTAGATTGCCTTTAACCTAATTAAAATAAATTAATAAATAATTTGGTGAAATAAGGGTCTGGTCTCATCTGATAAATCATAGCTCTAATAAATGTTACACATCTCTCTGGGGCAAGCACAGCATGTAATCTAGCTGCTCAATAGTTGTGTTGAAAGTCAGTGCTCAACAAATCTGCATCGTCCATTTTACAATACAACTTTTGTTTTAGACTCTTGGTAGCCTACTATACCATACCATATCAATGAATAGATTCGAGTTTCTCTTGTGTTAATATAAATCGGCAGCCAGGAAATAAAAACGATCATTTTGAACAGTGTAATTTAGTTAAGTAGCCCAACAAGTAAAGGGAAAGATTTTTTTTTTCAGATCGCTTACTCAGATAATTAATTTGGAAAGAATTCCCTCTTGTTTTCTGGAATTAACACTCCTATATATTGTACACTTTTGTTTACATATTACGTCTATTTCTTATTGGTGTGGTAAATATTCCAAACAATGACTTCCGTTTTAGAGTTGTTGATATTGTGGCCAGAAAAACGGACAACTATTTGTGAGGTATTTATAATCGTCAAATATGAATCACGATCATTGCAAATAATCAGGAGATCATCTGCATATAATTGAAATTTCACCATAAAGGGCCCATATGGAAACCTTGAGTTATTAGAATTTCAAACTTATTGCTAAAGGCTATATGAAGAACGCTAAATGTATATCGGAGACAAAGCAGCCCTGGTTCACCCATCTCGTGGTAAAGGGATTGCTGGACTATTCATAATTTGTGATGCTTTGGGATTATGACAAAAAAACATTTATCATATTGATCAAAGCAATTGGGAACCACCATGGATAGTCCCAACGAACTAGATCAAAGGCCTTCCATCAAGGTGGCCATGAATGGATGGAAGAAGCCGATAGATACATGAGTGCATTATAAGAAAGTAGTGAATTTATAGTTTAATGAATGGGTTGGGTCAGGTGGCTGAGAGGACTCATGTTGCCAATGCAGTGACCTTTGATTGATCTCATCTTCACTGGCTCAAGTCCCAGCAGATCCACTCAGCCGTTCATCCCTTTGACTTCGATAAAATCAATTACTGTTACGTTCCGCTACAATAAACATCTGTTACTCAGCGTCAAGAAACACTTCAGGGTGAATGTGTGATTTATAAATGCATATGTTCCATTATGAATGATTAAAAACTATCCTTGCTGATCCATGTGGATAGCTTTCCATTACTTTTTCAAAGTCTGGCTAAAACAAGCTTGCCTATCTATCAGTATTTAAAAAAAAAGTGGGCTGTATGATGAGCTTAAGTACGGATCTATGCCTGATTTGCAAATGAATATTACACTAGCTTCCAGCCAAGAATATAGGATGTTCGATTGTTAAAGATATTGTGCACCGGCTTTAGAGATGGCTCTAGTATTCAAGTTCCAAAACTCGCCTGGAAGGCAGCCTGGGCCAGAGGTTTGCCTCTATTCATTGAATCTGTTGTAAGTGTAATTCCACAACAGAGATTTCCTGTAGTATTGCTTCTTGGTCAAAATAGGAAAAAATGGAATTTAAAGGCTTGTTGCAAATTGACTCTAAAAATCTAAGTTAGGTTTAAAGGGATTCTGTAAAATAATCCATTTCTGTATTAATTCCTGATCTTCCTAATAAGTCCTGCCATCTACTGTAATCTGTTTGATGTTGTCATTTGTCTCTTTGGCATTCATTTGTTACACCAGCACACTGAACAATTCCTCTTCACATTCGTTTAATTTTCCCAAAGCTTTAATTAGAATACATTCATTAAAAAGTAGTTGTTTTACCTACCTTTTTGCAAGGTGAACAGAAGTTCAGTGAGTAGAAACTCTGATCTCTTTGTGATATTGCTTGTCTTTCCTTTTCCAGTTTACTTTGTTAATGCATAGATGGTCGTCATCCCTCTGATAAAAGCCTTATATGAGTCCCATTGTAAGAAACCTTTTGTGGAGTCAGGTTATGTTTTTTAAAAAGTCAATAGTATGCATTTGACTATGTTGAGCAAAATCAGCGTTCTGCAATAGGGAACGACCCAAGGTCCAGTACTTATTTTGACATTTCCTTAATAGTAGTCTGATAAAAGATCAAGATAGCATGGCATGGCTGATATATGTCTTTGATATACTTCCACCTGAAGGTTATCTTGAAATGTCTTGGAGATGGGGAACAAATATATAAGTAAAGGGGATTTATGGAGCAGTGAGTTATAAGTAAATCCTGGATCATCTCTGGATTTCTTATGCCATATACCATACACCTCAAAATCTCAGATGAGATATTTTTCTGCCTCTAATGTTATTGGTTTGGAAATCCCAATGTTTTACTCAAATGGTATTAAGATGTCTCTACTACGTTACAATTTTTGGAGGAGAGGTGGCTGGTTAATTCAAGACCCAGTTTTATTACTGGGATTGGATCATTTGTATTAGGTCCATATACACCTATTGCCAAAAATGGTAGTGCACCCGATCTTAAGACCACTGTTATCTGTCTCCCAGTAAGATCTGCATTTGTTCTCACAATGTCTCAAAATCACAGTAGCTCAGGCCATGAATTCTTCGCTAGAAGTTACAGCTGCAAACACCCAAAGTGTATTTAACAAATATGCTTTCTAGTCATAATATGACAACATCCGCTTTTGAATATTGAATTATATGGAACATGGCTCTTCTCTTGTGAACATTATTTTAGTATACCATCAACATTCCAGGTGTTGACTTGCAGTTTTATCCCATTATTCACCTCCCACCTCTCTAGCCGTAAACTGTTCATCAGCAATCTTGAGTATCATGCTTGTGTAAATGAAAGAATATCAGTGTTTCTTTTTTTGGTAGCCCTTGCCGCCCTATCTAAACTTCCTATGTCTTTTTTAACTCATACTCATCCTATCGGAGGCTGAACCATTCTGTGACTAGGCACCTCTAGCACTCCATGGAAAGCCCTTTGGAGGATCTTGAACTGATATTGGAGCAAAACAAATTTCAATTCAAAGACTACACCGTAAACTGTCATCTATGACCAGAGAGAATCCCTCTAAATCTTGTAAAATCCTGGTTACTTTTCTGACCTGTAAGGTAGTTGATAAGATACTACAATCTACCTGAAAATCGGTACCCTGTATATAATATCACATTGATTCACCAAAAAATTTAAATCCATGGATATAGAGGTTTACCTACAATTCCTTTCCAAACTGAAAGTTATGGTGATGGTTACATTGAAGTTTGTTTTTCCTTGCGGTCAAGCAGAGAAACTGTTGTTTGAATTGACTAATTTCTAATCACTGTTGGCATAGGATGAAGCAGAATTTGGGGTGTTGAAAATTATTTTTACCTCGTTCTCATTTTGATATGATTTTTAAAGCATTAAGGTTTGTATAAATCGGATGATTTTCAAAGCCAAAAACTACATTGTTTTCCATATCAAGGGCAAATGAAGCCTCTATCGCTGACTCATTAATCTGGAGGTCAACCATTTCCTAAAAAAAGCGGATTTTAGCTAGAGCTAATTTATCATCCACAATCAGCGTTAAAAAACCTGGATGAAGAAACGGGGAACCCCGTGACAATCTTTCTCTGTTCCTATATCTCAATAACGCAAGAGAATACCCAATGCCATTTTTTCAAAATTCTGAAGCAGCCCAAAAAAAAATCTATCTTTTTGATTCATAACCGTTTTTTAAATATTCTAAAGACCAGATGTACATAGCTTTGTGTTTGCGATTACCTAATAGCGGTGGAATGTTTGCGATTCGCCATTAGGTAATCGCAAACAGCGATGTACAAATGTGTGTTTCACACATTTAGAGATTCTCATGGGTCGCAAATAGACCTACCTTATTAATATTCATGAGGTATGTCTCAGTTTGCGACCCATTGGAATAAGCAAAAACCCCAGGGATGGTGGCCTGCTGGGCTCAGCAGACCACCATGACTGTGATTGCTTTTAAATAAAGCAATGCTGTTTTTTTTTAATTTAGCCCGTTTTCCCTAAAGAAAAATGGGATGTGTTTCAAAAAGAAAAATGAAAAGTTTTCTTTTCATTTCTTAAGAGTAGGCAGTTGTCCGTGGGGCCACTGTCTGCTCTTAAAACTGTTTTTACATACATTCACAAAGGGGAAGGGGTCCCTCGGGGACCCCTTCCCGTTTGCAAATGAGTTACCACTACTTGAAGTAGGTGGTAAAATGCAAATGTTTTGCGACCGCATTCGGTCGCAAAACATTCACACATACCACTGCGAGTCGCTATTAGAAAGGGACGCCCTTAACACGCCCCTTACTAATACCGGATCACAAACCTATCACAAAATAGTGCTTTGTACATAGGAGAATGCTTTTTTCCAGTCAGAAACGACCAGATTCTGCAAATCAGGCCATTTGCGACCTAACAAAAGTATCGTACAACTGGCCCTATGTCATTATTACGAACTACAAGATTTTTTATAGTGCAGTTTCAGTTTTCATATCATGATATCACGTCAGCCTTCTAATTCACTATTATTTAAATGCAATAAGCAAATATGTTTATTTCCAAGGCAGAGCATGCTGTCTACTTTTCCAGGGGGTTATTCTCCCTTCCAAGAAAATAATTTCTACTCCTAAAATGAATTGGTAAACTTTACATATATACTATCATGGAACAGGAGCCCCTTCTTCAAGCCCAAATGTTCATACTTTGTCACACTGCATAACCTAGAAAAACTTTTACTACGTTTAGCAAACAGGTTACTCTTATGAGTAAATGCAAAACAGTAACTTGGGCCTCTTTGCGTAGCTACTCCAGGCCGAACTGTGTGAATTGCGTGACAACAATTCAAACTAGTTTTGGCTGTACAGTTCTCAAGAATCTCCTCTGTGGGCCAGAGTTTCTCATATTTTACAATGACATCACAAGTGCGCGCAACAGTAGTATATTCATGTACTGGGGGGCCAGCAAATAGAATAACATGATCAGTAAAGGAAACGTTACACTTTACGCTAATATGATAGCCATGAGTCCAGCTTCTATGAAGTGTTACCTATCTGACCTTTAATTGTATGTGTTTACCTCTTTCCTGTGCCAATCTCACAATATCATACACTTTTCCTTCTTTTGCTAGGCCCTGGAGTACCTTTTCAAGTTTATCGTCCAGTCGCGGATCCTTTATGCACGAGCGACATGTGGCATGGAAGAAGAGATGTTCCGGGCAAGCATACAGGAACTCTTTCAATCCATCCGATTTGTGCTTAGCCTGGACAGCAGAAGCTCTGATACTCTCATCTTCACACAGGTGAGGATTCTTTGTGACCAGCAAAGGTATAAGGAGCAAATATTCTCTTATATATAGAGTGTCTTTTTTCCAGAACTTGTCCCCTATCAGTGACTCTTAGGTGCTCAACATGATGTCAGGAAAGCCAGTGACAGCCTTTTGTTGAAGAAACCTTTGTTTGAAATCAAAAGGTTGCCTTTTAAGTGATGTGTGAAGGCCATTTAAACAGCTGCTTATTTAAAACCTCTGGTAAAATAGAGATTTCAGAAACACAGCATTAAAGGTTTCATCTTTTTACAGAGTTGATTTGTAATAACTGTTTTGGTACTGGCACAATGCAACAGAATTCAGTGTTGGACAATCAGATTGATGGGGTTCTATGTGTTTCACAGAATCCTGTATAATATATGACTACATTCCAAACGGATGCAATTTAATTGGTCCCTCAGATGTCTTCTGTGCAACACTTCCTTCCTTTTAAGCTTTTATTAGATTCTCCATTTTTCTTCCTTCTTTTTCTTTTTTCTTCCTCTATTTTCCTTTCAACCAATTGATTCTTGCCTGTACCTCTACCAGTTCATCTTAAAGCATTGTACTTCCTTCTCTCTGTATTTGCTGCCCATTCACTGATTCTTTACCTTTCGCTCCTTTTTTGTCTCTTCCACCTTATCCTCTTTGTTTCTTTCAGTCTCCCTTCAACATTTCCTGTCGTTCTCCAGCCTTAGATCCCAATTTGTCTTTGTTCCAACTCAGTGCTCTGGACTGAGTTCCTATTAGAATGAACAGACCTTTCCAAAGGGAGAGTACTTGCTCTCTCCTTTTAGAAAGTTCTGTCCATTTACATCACTCCTCCAACTACAGTTCCTCTCCCCATTTGAGGTTTTCTTTATCTTTAATGAATATTTTCATTTAATTATCACCATATTTTCCTGCTTTAATTCTAGCCTTCCTCCCTTAAAATGGAGGTAGTAGACACTGTGGTGCTCCATTTTGCCTTTGTTTCAAACCATCAGCTCTTCTGAGAAAGGCCCAACAGTGATAATTCACCTTGCAAACAAGGATGAATAACCTTTGAGAACAAAGTACAATTCCTGGATCAACACTAGGGATCATTCAACAATGAGTAATGTGAGGATTCTGGACCCCTCAAAGGTGATTCAGAGAGGGTGTGTGTGAGTTTGAACCTTGTGACTGTGACCTTCCTGGAACTGGTTCATTAATAGTTTCATTTAGCTGAAGGAAATGCCACTATACTTTTCTTCCTTAACTGTTAATAGATTTATATAAATATATAAAGGAATGCAGAGAAGTTCAACAAATCCCGTAATATGTTTCAGAACTAGATATATATTTACTAAATTACAAGAAGAAGGAGCAACACAATTTAAATACAATAATGTCTATATTAGAATCAATTCTTCAAAGCGAAAGAAGTCATTAGGCAGATAATTCATAATGTAGATCCATTCTTCAATGGATGAAATGCTTGAGCTACTATAATTAACTGAACTTAATTCATCTATTTTCTCTACACCCCCGGTAACTTTAGGTTTTAACACTTCATCAAAGCCTCTACTAAAAGTAAAGACCCTTCCCTGGTTATAATCTCTTTCATCTCTTCTTATTTTGCTCAACTTTTTCTCCTTGATTTGAATCTGATGTTTATTAATCACATCTTTTAGTATAGCATAATTTTTTTCGATCAATTCAACTAGATTCATATCTTTGATTTCTTTTTCCAGTTCCGCTATCTGGCCCTTCAGTTTCTCCACCTTCCTTTCTGCATTCTTGATTAATATACCCATCATGCAAAATGATGAAGAATGCAGATTATCCTCCCATTCTTTGAGTAAGTCATCATAGGTTGGAAAAATTAAGATCCTTAAACCCCTGGGTACTCTTTTCTGATCCATATAGTTTTTAAGGGTGATGCCATCCCACCATTTAGATAATTCAAGTTTTTTAAGTCTTTCTAATTTGAGGAATTTTGCTCTTAAACTCTCATGAGTCCTTTTGAGCATCAAAAGTACGTTTTTTAGTTTGAGCAAAAAACTCAGCCGCCAATTTCTCGCGATCGTCCTCCATCTTGGACACTTACTGATGAAACAGTTTATATTAAATTACCAAAAAGTCTCTATGCCTGTGTGTCTCCGCCCTCAAATACTAACAACAGAACTCAAGCGGTAGGGCTCCCGGCACTAGCGCACTTGTGCCGGGAGCCCTACCGCTTGACTTCTGTTGTTAGATATATATTTACACCCAATAACATTACGCTCCCACCCTCTATGGGGCTTTACAGTAGCATGTTAACGCATGGATCCTGCTGTTGTAGTTTTGCTTCTCTTGCCATTTTCAACTGTATTTTTACCAAAGGCATATGAAAAGCACAAGGATCCCTCGCTAACATTCAATTAAGATAACAAAGTAGTCAGCAAATTCTCTTGCGTTGCAAATTTACATGGCCATAACTCAGGCACCTAACTAAGTTATAATAAGTGCATTTGTATAGTGCATTCCCATCATATGCACAGTTTGAAGAGCTCTGAGAATGTGGGTGGATGTACAATTCTTTGATTCTCCTTAAAGGTAGTCTGCTGTTGTATTTTGTTGAGTTTCATTATATTTAGGTGAGCCATGTTGGATGGTAGCTAGCAAGGGTGGAGCAGAGTAATGTATTGCTTACTGACAGATGATACTAGATAGTAGCTAGCTAAAACCTGTTATGAATTTGTAGGAGGCTTTATGAACATGAGTGGTTGTGCCAAAGGACACTATTGTTCGATTGCTCTGTTTCAGGTAGTTGTTTTGTTTCAGAGAATCCTGGTTCCATTGATGCCATTCTGTTTGTGGATCTGGCATGTTTAATTTTACTTCTTTAACATGGTTGATATGTAGGTTGCTGCGATGCTATAGATGTGTTTAAATAACTTGAGTGTGTGTATTGTTGTGGTAATTAAAAGCAGAGCCAACTAAATGACTTGGAGTCATGTAATGCAGGGGACAGTGCAAGAGGCTTCAGTCTAATGAGTACTGCACTTGAAGGCCATTGTTTAGTATAGAGTAATATCAATATGTTCTTGAGGTTGCAAATGTCTAACCAACAGTATACTGGTGAGATTCATCGATAGTCATGAAAGTGATAAATCTATTCATGCTTTCTAAAATAAAGGCATTGCCAGATGGAGGCTGAGTTGACAGGACAGTGCTAAAGAAGGTTTGCTCCTAGTATATGGTTTTCAGTGAATGCAATGTTTATGGATGTTTTAAATAGATCTCTAGGAAGGCTTTTATTGTTCCTTTGATGCCATTTGTAGAATGTTTGCTTTTGGACTGAAGTCCAGTTACAAGGCAAATACACAGGAACATGAAGCATTGATCCCACTTAGCTCCTGAAGTATATTATACAATAATATTAAAGACAATCTTCTCTGGTGGGTCTTGGCAATGTTCCCCATTCCTTCTTGGGTGCTTGTAGTGTCTTGTGTGTTGTGTGTTCTTGCCCATGCCTGTCTCTGTGGCCCCATGTCAGTGTGGAGTGTGATGGTGCATGAGTATTCTTTGTTGATTGAGTGCTCAGTGAGCAGGGATAGCTTCTGCTCCCTCCTGATAAGGTGTCTATGAATCTGCATTGAGATTAGATAAAAGCCACTTGTAACTTATAGGACTCCCTGCTTCTTCTTCCTGGTACATGTAAGAGGTCCCTTTAGAACATTACACTACAATACTCTTTGTAGTATGGGGAAGCTATGCAGATAATGTAAAGAAAGTCCTGGCAGGCACAACAAAGACAGTAACCAAAGACTTCTTGGCAAATCTTTCAAAACCCAGTCTTGGGTTGTATGCCCACTTTAATGTATCATTGACTTACAGCAAGAGCCATGCTCAGGTATGTTGGACAGTGAAATAAAAAAGAAATATAATAAGAATAATAAATAATGTAATGTCTAGATGCCACACACATGTTTTTTAAAAAGCAATAGACAAAGAGGGAATAAAGGACCAGAGAAAGGTAATAAAGCAGCCCTAATATTGAGTTTGGTTGGCGGAATTTCCATCCTCAATTGTAGAACGTTTTCTTTCTCCACTAGGGCAGTTGAGAAAACACTGCTACATACAGAGGATCCAGGCAGGGTAATAGACGTTTTAGCAGCATTTGGCTATGTCGACCACCAGTTAAGTCGATTGAAAGTGAAGAAGTTTACTCAAAGTCCACAAATGCCCATCTATTCCAGTGAAATTTCAGAACAGGGGACATTACCAATGCACACATATGTAGCCTCCTTAACATGCTAGGAAGGGTTGTCTGATCGCATATTCAGGACACTATTTTTATCTTACAAAGAAAGTATGCTAACCTTTCTTTCACTGTCTTGTATTGAGATAACTCCACCAGACAGGGTGGCTGGTCATCCACTTTAGATCAGGCGATCGATCAGCTGTTATTGCTAGCCTTGGTGGATTTATCATTATCACTCTCACATAAACAAGGCTGTCAGTATCTCTGTGGAACTTTTAAGTGGGACCGGGACAAATTGGAATCCGACTTACGTGGACAATAGGGTTGACAAGTGATTAAACCTACCTTCAGGCAGTGATATATAGCCTGGCTGACCATTATTAAGTTAGGTAACAGTACCACATGCTAGTTACAGCATGTCAACAAGTTATTATTGAGAAAGTGGTGAAGCCTATATTGTCCTTTTCTTTGCTGGCGGATAATCATCAGGAGGGATCACAAGGTGGGGTTGTTGGAAGCAACTGATCAGCAGACTTCTGCATGGGAAGAATCCTTCAATGAAGGAATTAGTACTTTCTGCACGATTCTCTGCTACCATCAAACTCAAAAACAACCCCAAAGTCTCCTTCGTGGCCCTAACTTTATCCATAGGATGGGACTGTGGGTCTCATTAACTAAGGGCTATGCACACTTGAATTGTCTCTCTGGGTGATTGTGAATAACTAGATAAAGAAAAGCTAAAATCGCTAGGGGATGTAGATTGCCACTCTATGGCCAATGCGTAATGCAGTTTATTTGCTCAAGCCGGCTGCCTGGCAGCCTGTGGTTGAGCAGAAAACCAGAACCTAAGTTAGGACTAGTGGTGGAAAGGTTCATGGTGATTCAAAAAGCTCTGATTGCTACTTGGTTTTAGGAGAACAAATAAATGCATTTGTAATATAAACAGGATCCATAGCTACAACCGCATCTTTGTTAATCCTTAATCCTTGTAACTTTACCAACTAAATGAATTATGCAAAGGGAAGGATCTGTATTTTTAACAGAAGCATGGATGGCTCACAGCAGGTACACACACTGGAGACCTCAATGGAGGTCTAACAAGGTGCAACAGAAGCAAAATACTTGGGGGTTCATACTAGGGCAAATTGTGTACTGCCACTGGAGCCTTCTAATTTGTATTGGGAGAAACACATAAAGAGGCTTAGATACCCAAGTTACTGGTACATTCACATGTATTTAGGGATTTGTAAACTGAGACTCCGAAGGTTCAAATCTGTAAAAGCCTTAGAGTTGTAAGGTATGAGAAAGTAAGAGTAACATAAATCTTTGGCAAAATGATAACCATGAATTGGGGTTTCAAAACACCTTGAGGAAGATCTCTTAAAGTAACTTGCATAAGTGTACATAGATACCATGCAAACACAAAGGTAATGTTTAGAGGTTTTGTTGAATTTAAAAAAAGATTTATTTAAACATTTTAATAAATGGAAAGTGCTTCTGTGTGTGTGTGTGTGTGTGTGTGTGCATATGCATGTGTGTGCCCACACACACTTATTTTAAGTGCAACTATCCGTGTGACTATTAGAAACGTAACCAAGTAGATACTCTCTTAAAAACATTGATGAAATAGGCTATTGCCCTGTGTCTGTTGGCGATAAGTTCAGTCTTTGCTGACTATGCCTGTTGGGACAGTCTGATTGTGAGCTTCCATGCCACATATTTTCTTACCACTGTCTCAATTTTGAATTCATGAAACACAATGGCATTCTAAAAGTGCAGATTGTATTAAACATTCAATCTGGTCATAGCTGGTCTCTTTTGTTTCCCTTAGTGCAGTGTTCGGAGGCCATTGCCCTAGCAACAATAAAAATGTGCACTGAATAGCCCAAATATATGATGTGAGGAGGAAAGTTATGCTGGAAAAACACTGATACAAGTACATAAGGTTTTTTATAAATGTTGTCCTATAGTTAAACCTTTCACGCATAGCACTCCTGCTCTCTCTCTCCTTCCTCATGCTACCCTTCACTTCTCACCCAATTACCCTTTTCTTCTTTCTGCTTGGTGGTTCCTCTTTACCTTTACTTCAGTAATTAGACTGTTCAATTGTTAATATGCCTAGTTGTTGTAAGTATGTTATTTTCTTTCTCACCTTGCCGGTATTTTTGCCCTGTGGCCGCTAATTTACATCATAGGCCCCTCTGCCCGAAGGGGAGGTGAGCGGAACTGAGACATGTGCCCCACAAAAGAGCGGGGGCACATCAAGGCCAGCAGCATTCTCTCCTGTAAGTACTGGCACTTTTCTCACACCCCTGCCCTTTCCAGGTGTCTTTCCATGGATTGTGCCCTGTGACTCAACCCACATTCATTAACCAGACAACCCCTCTGAACTCATCTGCTTCTCTGGAATACACAATATTGCCTGTGCGGGAAATCTGGAGTATTCAGACGCATCATCAAAGATGGTCTGCTTCATATGAGGCTGTAAATTTCAGAAACACCTACAGCAATACCAAGGGAGTTAGAAATGTTCTCTTCAGTCAGTGGTGGTATGAATACAAGATCCTACTAGATACAGCAGGTGATTTCACATTAGGGACCAGATTTAATCAAATTTGTGCAGCACGGAAATTTACATCACTGGATTTGCCTTCATCCTTCTGCACAGGAAGTGACATCACTGGATTTCTTATCATCCATTTGCACAGAAAGTGACATCACTAGTTTTCCACCCATGGTACCCTGCGCTCCTGCCTCCTTCCAAGACCTATTTAATGGTGGTTGCAGCGCAGATACGACGTAGGCACGCTGCATGCTCTCCAAAGGCAAACCCCTCTATGCCCATCTGCACCTGGACCGCGCCCATTGCCAGGAACCCTGGTTCTCCTCTTACCCACTGATACCCTGCTGCACTCCTCCATGTTCTTAACCCTGGCCGCCGTGCACTGCTGCAACACCTCCCCATACATCACAGAAGGAATGTTCACACGCACCTCTCGCATGTTCTCAGGCACTCTCCCAAACCCTACACCCATCACTCCCACACCGAGAGCACCCAGCACCCCTCTCACTCACATGCAAATAAACCAGCCACCCGCTCATACTTACACAGACGAAACACCACCAAACAACATGCCAAACTTACATGCATGCTGCCCAGCACCCGTTCGTTCACCAAACATACCACTGAGATATGACTAAACTACACGGCCATGTTCTAGACCTGCACTTTCTCAGTGAAATATGGCTAAACTCACCCTCGGCACCAGACATTGCTAATGCCATCCCTGCTGGCTACAAGATTGTTAGGCAAAACTGCCAGCACAAACCTGGAAGTGGAGTTGACATCATATGCAAAGATACCATCAGGTGCACCACCTACACGGACACCCTTATCAGCTACATGGAGCACTTCATGTTCAAGATATGCACCACCGCCAACTTCTCCCTTGGCTAAACAATTGTGTCGACAAGCCAACAACTATGACCTGGACAGACAACACTCTCCTCCGTTTCAGCATACCCATTCTTTACCATCCAAGACCTAACATCACCAGAACTGCCCACTGCAGCTGAAAAAGCATCAAAAGAGGAGTGGGCTTCTGGTTGGTCCTAGCACTGATCTGAGAACACTAACGACTTGATGAAGGTAGCAGAAACCTCAGCAGCTGGCTCATTATATGCGCCAACACTCTGACTCCCCTCCAGTGCAACCCACCAGTTTTTTGCCTGACCACAGGCCAGCTGGTACCCAGAGGAACTCAAACTGACGTAACGCCACTGCAAGCAACTGGAGTGCAAAATGGAGAACTAGCCGAGACCCCGCAGATAAAGACCCACCGATACCCTGCTGCACTCCTCCATGTTCTTAACCCCGGCTGCCGTGCACTGCGGCAACACCGCCCATACAACACAGAAGGAACATTCACATGCGCCTCTCGCATGTTCTCAGGCACTCTCCCAAATCCTACACCCATCACTCCCACACCGACAGCACACAACACCCCTCTCGCTCACATGCAAATAAACCAGCCACCTGCTCATACTGACACAGACCAAACACCACCAAACAACATGCCAAAGTTACATGCATGCTCCTCAGCACCCGTTCGCACACCAAACATCCCACTGAGATATGGTTAACTACACGACCATGCTCTAGACCTGCTCTTTCTCACTGAAATATGGCTAAACTCACCCTCAGCACCAGACATTGCTAATGCCATCCCTGCTGGCTACAAGATTGTTAGGCAAAACTGCCAGCACAAACCTGGAAGTGGAGTAGACATCATATGCAAAGATACCATCAGGTGCACCACCTACAGGGACACCCTTATCAACTACATGGAACACTTTATGTTCAAGATATGCATCACAGCCAACTTGACCTGGACAGACAACACTCTCATCCGTTTCAGCATACCCATCCTTCACCATCCCAGACCTAACATTACCAGAACTGCCCACTGCAGCTCAAAAAGCATTTCAAAAGAGGAGTGGGCTTCTGGCCGGTCCTAGCACTGGTCCGAGCACACTAACAACTTGATGAAGGCATCAAAAACCTCAGCAGCTGGATCATTACATGCACCAACACCCTGGCTCCCCTCCGGTGCAAACCAACAGTTTGGCTGACCACAGGCCAGCTGGTCCCCAGAGGAACTCAAGCTGACAAAACGCCACTGCAAGCAACTGGAGCGCAAAATGGAGAACTAGCCGAAACTCCGCAGATAAAGACATTTTCAAATCAGCTCTAAGACGCTACAACACGCACATACAGAACACAAAGTGCAGGGCTCTTCGAAATCTCATTGACACCAGCACTAACAGCAATCTACTAACTAATCTTCATCATTTCCAAAGATTTCACCATGCCTCCAGCAACATCACCCCATCACAAAACAATTGCAACAAGCTCTTGGAATTCTTCTGGAAAAAAATCACCTCCATATACAGCAACTTCGACCCTTAACCCCAGACAAAAAAGATATATTCCTAACTCAGCTTAAGGAATACAAAAATGCCATTTTGCAAACCAAGGCCGAATACTTTTCCAATAAGATCTTAAACTCTACTAACAGGTCCAAGGAAAGCTTCGCTATTGTGGATGAATTATCAAAACCAGACAGGGTCACAGTAAAACCCGCCCCCACTCAAACCCTATGTGACTCACTTAACACCTATTTCATTGAAAAGATTGCCACCATCAAGTCCAGTATTCCTACTAATACTTCTCCTACATCCTTATCGCTCATATGTAGAAACCATCTTTTGTTAGATCAGATCCCTTTTATCTCTAGGGAAGCATTTTTTAGCCTTCTAAGGAAGGTTGGATCCGGCTCTCCTAATGATTGCTGTCCCCCACACATTTTGCGGGAAGTTTTTCTCACCTGTCCGGATCCTCCTCTCTCGCTCCTGAATAACTTCCTTAAACAGAGCATTGTACCAAATGCATTCAAAGATGCGGAAATTGTTCCAATTCTGAAGAAATCAGGGGCAGATCCCTCAAACTTAACTAACTATCGACCTATCTCATTGCTCCCCTACCTAGCTAAAGTTCTGGAAGCTCATGTAGCTAGTTCCTTTATTGAACGTTCCTACTATCTTGATCCTCATCAAGCAGGTTTCCGGTCGGCACATTCAACTGAGACGGTCATCCTCACGGTCATGGATGAACTTAGAAGGGGGGCTGATAGGGGGATCACCCAGGGCTTGGTACTTCTTGATCTCTCTGCAGCTTTCGACATGGTTGACCATGATCTTTTGATCAACCGTGTGGAAAACACCGGGATCCAGGGCTCGGAGCTTGAATGGCTCTCATCCTTTCTTAGTAACCGCTCTCAAGCGGTTCGCCTTGCCAACTTCTCTTCTGCCAAAATGAAACTGACCTGCGGAGTACCCCAGGGATCTTCTCTTTCACCACTTATTTTCAATTTATACCTATTACCCTTGATTCGATCTCTTGGAGAAAGAAAGGTCATCACCTTCAACTATGCCGATGACCTTCAACTGATATTTGATATCGATCAATCGGCATCTTCTGTCCTCAACTTCCAATCCACCATGAGATTTATCAGTGAATAGATGAATAGTAATCATCTAAAATTAAACCCTGATAAAACAGAGTTGATCCTAACAGGTGGACAAGCCAACCCATGGAATTCCAACTTCTGGCCACCCCAATTAGGAAACCCCCCACTCCCAGCATGCTCCATCAAAAGTCTGGGTATTGTTATCAGTAGTGATCTGTCTGTGAAAGCCCAGATCGGGACTGTGGTTTCCTCCTGGTTCTTCCAGCTGCGACGAATCAGGAAGATTAGTAGATTTCTGACTACAGAAGCCCTAATTCAGGTCATCTTGGCGCTGATAATCTCCCGCATTGACTACGCCAACTCACTTTATGCAGGTATCCCAGCATATCAACTTAAACGCCTGCAGTTGGTGCAAAATCAAGCGGCCAGATTAATCCACCACCTGCCAAAATGGCACCATGTTAAGCCATTAATGGAAAGTCTACACTGGCTCCCAGTTGCCAAACGCTGCGCATTCAAGCTGTGGTGTATCCCCTTTAAAGCTCTATACGGCAACAGCCCAGCATTTGTATCCTCTCGGATTCAGCGCTATATTTCCTCCCGGGACCTTAGGTCTTCGCATTTGAATTTGTTGGTCATCCCGTCCTCTAAACAGAAGAAACATGGAGGACTAAGGTTTGTGGTCTTGGCCCCTCAATCATGGAATTCTCTCCCTATAAAGATCAGATCACTGACCTCTTACGCACAGTTTAGAAAACAGCTAAAGACCTGGCTGTTCCGCCAGGCATATGACTAATCCCCTCTCAGCAGCATCACTCCCTAGACTCTAGCGCTATGAAGCTGTTTGGTGTGCATGCGCTTTATAAGCTCTTTTAACATAACATAACATTAACCGGACCCCAACACCTTTGCAACTCAATTTCCCATCAAGGCCAATAAGCAAACCCTGACCTCGTGGACAGCCATCACTACTGTAGGAATCGCTACTACCATGATGACCATCGACTTGGAGGCTCCAGCTGACGCTTGACTCCACCACACCTTTACCAAAGAACTCCTACCAGTCAGTGAAGCACTAACACCCATCCTCAATGCCTCCATCGACTCAGCCACATTCCTGGACACCTGTAAATATGCCACCTTTAAGCCCCTGTTCCAGAAATCATGGGCTGACCCAGTCACTTATTTCAACTACAAACCCATCTCCCTCCTACCATACCAAGCAAAGGTCTTAGAGAAACTAATCAACCGATATCTCTCCAACCACCTCAGCAACCACTAGTTCGTCAACACCATGCAGTCTGTATTGAGGCCCAACATCAGTGCAGAAACATCAGTGATCACCACCACAGGCAACATCCACATGATCCTTGACAGAGGGGACACATTAGCCCCCATTCTACTGGACTTCGTCGCAGCAGTCAACATGTTCTCAAACCCATCCTCATCAGGCACCTGCACAAGATTGGCTTCCAAGGACTTGCTCTCCATGGGGTCAGCTCCTTCTTAGCAGATAGAGCACAAGTTGTGACCTGGCTCCTTACACCTCAGAAGCCCGCAAACTCATCCGCAGAGTCCCTCAATGCTCATTATTCAGCCTCACCCTCTTCAATGCAAACATGATCATTCTGGTCAATGTCATTCACACACATGACATCAATATAATCTCCTACGCAGAAGACACGCAACTCATATTCTCCCTCTTGGACAATACCCCAACACAATAAAGAAGTTCACTGCCTGCATGACTGAAGTTGCTAACTGGATGAAAGCTAACTGTTTTAAGCTTAACACCGACAAGACAGAAGTGGTGATCTTCGGTAAGGACACCTCACTATGGAACTCCAACTGTTGGCCGGCCAAACTCGGACCCTCACCCTGAACCCATGCAAGGAATCTCAGCATCGACAGCAAACTGGACATGACCAGACAAGTCAACACTATCACTGCATCCTGCTTCCAAACCCTGAAGATACTGAAGATGTTCAAATGGCTCCCAAGGAGCAATAGAAAAACTGTCACTCACACTCTAGTCATCAGCAAGTTGGTCTAGGAGAACACCCTCTATGCCGGGGTCACCAAGCAACTCACTAGAAGACTACAAACCATCCAGAACTTGACAGCCAGACTCATCCTCAACCTCCCACACAGAACTAACTCCATACCTCAGGGAACTACACTAGCTCTTGATACACAGACATGCTCAATTCATACTCCTCACACACACATTCAAGGCACCTCACAACTCAGGCCCCACCTACCTGAACAGTTGCATCTCTTTCCACCAACCACCAGACACCTCGCTCCATAGGACTCCTACACAGACACATCCCATGCATACACAGAACCAGATCAGAATGACAGCCATTTGCTTACATTGCTGCTAAAGCATGGAACGACTTCCCATTCCACATCAGAGCCTCGTCCTATCTTCTTGAATTCTGCAAGAAATGGAAGACCTGACTTTTCAATTATCCAGCCTATCTTATGCAGTGCTAGGCACACATACCTACTCATCGCCAGGATACCCTTGTGGGTGATAATACACTTAACAAATAAACAAAACATAATATAACAATAAACATCCTGAGTGAAAAGTGTGCTTTAGCAAGAAGTGTAGTGTTGTGCTAAAGGCCCTCCCTCCAGTACAAAGTTTGACTTGAAAACAATCTCCCATGGGTGAGTAAAATGAGTAATCATGTTGAAATTACACATCTAACAAATAGGAATATCATGTGATATTCTGCTTGTTCTTTAATTTTGTTTGGTTTTGTTTGATGCTAGGATGTCACATAAAGCCAGGACATTCTATTTAAGTAAATCTGGCTTTGTCCTGAATCTAAGGGTTTGTGCATTAAGGTGGATTGATCCTTATGTTTGCGCCACAAAGCATTGCATTGCATGTGCTTGTGCAAATGTATAGAAATTCTTGGCTTACTAAACTACAGATATTCACTAGCAGAGGAGCTGTAGTCCAGAGTGAACAACAGAGGTGCTGGACAGAGGGAGACACCAAAAGAACTGCTGCTAGAATAAAGCAACAATAGCTATGCCTCCCCATGGAGACCCTGGCATGTGTGCTTTTGAGGCAAGAGGGCAGATGTGTACTCCTGCAAGTAGAAGCAAAGAATTATGGTTATGCAAAAAGCAGCTGACGTTTTACAAAAAGGCACAAGACAATTCACTTACCTAAGCTGCTGCATAGGTACTGCATTAGGAGCTAATGTTTGACAACAGTAGCAGTAGTGATGATGCAAGTGTAGAAGATGTTTCAGACTCACACCAATAGGGTGTGATGTAATAAAACCCTGCACATGCTTTTCTAGTGCTTCAAGAATGTGGATGCTGTTCAGATGCACATAATCAGGAATAGTAACAGGAAGGAAGTGGCATGGCCTGATCTAACGGCACACCAGTGGGAGCTACTGTCGAGTTATAGCCAGAGGACTTGCTCTAGACAGGTATAAGCCAGAGCTGCTGGCATCTATGAAGAAGCTGGAGGTATTAAAACAAAATAATGCATGAAGTTTATGCAGCAGGAAAATTCCAATGGCAGGTGCTCCAGCTTGGGAATCCCCGCTTGACAATTGCAAGGTACCATGAGCAGGAAGCGATGTAGTGATAAAAATGAATGAGGTGCCACATGGAAAATCTAGTTGTACGTGTTAAAAGCTGACACTACAAGATATTTGTAGACTCAGCAGGATAGGGCAGATGATGTAGAAGGAAGACAATAATAGCTAGGAGTTGGAGATAATCTCTGAAGGTGGTATAGAAGAAAACAACACCAAATGGCACAAGGAGACCTAGTGACAAGGTTTCAAGGTTTGTCAGAGATACACATGAAAGATATGCCACTTTGAAATACTGGCAAGAAGTGCAACTTCAAGACATGGGTAAAATGTGCATTGGAGAGACACCAACATGCTATATCACCAGGAGAGACTACCACACACTACTTTTAACAAATGGCAACCAATGCTGCCTCAGAATTTTAAGAATCTGATGGGTGGGCTTAACTGCACCAGTTCAAGAATTCTCCCTATCTTCTCATACTCATATACCCATTTCCCAAGACCATCTGAAAAAAATCACCTCCTACATAGTTTACCTAGCATTCAGCCTCCCATATGTTCCCTCATCACTAACATTTTATCTGGAAATGCCCTCCTGCCTTTCTCCATTTTGCACAGCTTTCAGTAGTAAACTCTCTATAGAGTGTGAAGTTGCTCTTGCTAACCGAATACATTTGAAGGTATCAGCAGCAAAGTGTGGATCCTTTTTCCCTACGTGTTTGATGCCATCAGCCAGTCACAAAACATTAATGTTGAAATAGATGGGTATGCATCCATAAGTAAGGGAGGATAAAGGTTCTCAGTGTGTTAGAAGGGCAACAGCAGTGTGTAAGTGGAGGTCTGAAGCAATACATATACTCATGCATTGGTACTCAGACAATGTGTGACATGATTGCAGGAATGCAGGTCCGAAATCTGCATTGTCACTTAAGTTACACAAAAGATGCAAGTACAGGCAGAGTGGGGATGCTTGGGTAGAAATCTTAAAGCTGTAAGGCAGTAGCAATGCTAGCAACCCTTGGTTCCAGAATTTAAACCTCTCTGGGCATAGAAATCCTCAGACAATGGGGTATAAAACGCAAACTCATGAAGCATAGGTCCTACTACCAGAGGGAGATGGACGGATGAGGATCATCTGTGGGGTATAGTTCATTGGATGAGGACATAAGTACTATAGACCCTAAAACAGCACTAGTGTAATCTGAGGTCTAGGGAATATATAGGGTCCTTGAGTAGAGAGAAGTACAGGGTAGCAAAAACAGAAAGGAAGATGCTTGGGAGTGTCTGAAGTAAAGTGTCTGATATAGGACTTAAGGCAGATTAGAGGAGTGAAAGGTAGCTGTTGTGAAAATGAATGGATCCTTGGAAATTGTGACCTCAAACCCAGTTTTTGTTTTGGCGGGGAGTAGGACATTGCAGGGTTATGGAGCATCAGTCATACCCCATTTGCTGCTTTTGAAGGTCAATGGGCTGCTATTCCAGATATTTCATCTCACCACCTGACTTAACCTGAACCAATCAGTGATCACTCGGAAACAACCGAAGAGATCCTCTACAAATCAAACATTGTCACTGAGCAATGTTGATTCTTACGTCAACCCCGGTATTGTTATACCTGCATGAGGCTGTGTATCGATCTGTATTTGTAGCACAACGAGTATGTTAAACTCTGTCTTTGTAAGACTATCCATGTGTGTATCTCTTTTCTGCCACTGACAAATTATATATGTTGGACAGTGTGTTTTCATGAGACCACACACAAGGCCCAATTCTAAAGTCTTTGAATGAGGCCATAAAGCTTTGAATGAAACCAAAATTATGAATGACATGGCATATATATCTTTCTGAAATCTGTACGGGAGACAATATGGTGCAAGACTGTGTGAATGTGTGTGTGTGTGTGTGTATGCGCACAAGTCTTCTAAATGTGTTTATCTGCATGTGTGTATTTGTGTGGGATTCTGTGCATCAACATGAGACAATGTGTGTATGAGAAGCCTGCATTTACTGCATCGGTGTTTATGATCGGTGATACTGCCAAATTCACCAGTTTTCTTCCCTGAGAACTGCTTTTTGTCCTTGACAGGCAGCTTTATTGAATTCCTTTCCTGCGATCTTTGATGAGTTGCTGCAGATGTTTACTGTGCAGGAGGTGGCAGAGTTTGTACGCGGAACTCTGGGGAGCATGCCAAGCACAGTGCATATTGGGCAGTCCATGGATGTGGTGAAGCTGCAGTCCATCGCCCGCACCGTGGACAGCCGCCTTTTCTCCTTCCCAGGTAAGGATGTCATGTTTGCACACAGAACACAGTTTTGTGTGCCAACTAAACTACTTGTGTTAACAGAGATTAACAGAATCCATGCAGACAATGATGAGTCGTGGAAAGGAAGGTTGATAGTATTTTGAAGATTTGGGAAAATACCTAATTAAAGTTGAACAGATAAGGCAACATATGTTTTGAGATGGAACAGTCCTCTTCATGGTGTATGGGTATGTTTCCCTACTCTGAATGACTGACTAATTCTGTATCTGATATACTGACTTTTATTTTGTCTAACAAAGCGTGTGTGCAGAGGCCTAGGACTGTCCAAGACTCTGTGAGATTCTGGTCCTTTGGCCTGGACGGGCACACCAAGCATTCCCTCTTAGTGGAAAGAGGACTACTGTCACTGTCCTGGGTATAGCACATAAAACATTGGTAGCAACCTTCTATGTTTTTGGAACTAATTTTGTGACCATACCTTCTTATCAGTATCACTGAAACTGTGGTCTACAGACCCCCTCTTGTGTAAAATTCTGCTGTTATGTGAATGCCCAGAAATGACATCTTGTGTGTACGTCGAGTGTGTGTAACTGTGTAAAGAGTGTGCAGCACATGTACAGTAGTATCACTCTGTGTAAAAATAAATCTGAGCACTAGCTAGTGCGATACATTTTCCATGCCCTTGATTTGGCATGGCTCAATATGGGGAATGATAGCAGCTTCCCTAGACAGTGGAAGTGTATTATGTGCATTCCTGTGGCTGGAGATTGGCGATCCAGATGCTGAAGTGAGGAAGACAGAGACAGAACTGCCTTTTGAATTTCCATGAGGACTTCTGTTATCAAGTGGAGGCTGATTAATTCTTCCTGGGCCATGACATTTGGTTGATGGTAGTGGTAAGGGACTGCAGTTTCTGTTGTGCAAGGTAAGGTAAGCTGGCCTCCAACCAATATATGTAACACAACAAGAAGCTACCCTGACTCAGTGTCTGATTCTTATTAAAAGTTAAAGGCACATTTTGCCGATGATCAAGGTGGTGCTGGACATCTCAAAAAACATGTATGGACTGGCCTCACACACCACCAGGTGTCATCATCGGCTGTCCTCGCCCTTTAAAAACCATGTTTGATAAAGGGCGGGCCTAAAAGTGAGTGAGTGGCAACGCACATGGAGATGGGGTACTAGACCCCCTAGTCTCCACCATTACTTTTAATATCGAGCACACTCTGCACTATTAAAATTTCACGCAGGACTGTGCATCGATTTTTAAACATCACTCACTCACTTTTTCAGCACGGGCCCCCACTTAGTTATAGAAGTGCCTCCCTGTCTCCAGGTGTAGGCCCGCCCTTTATCAAACGTGGTTTTTAAAGGGCGAGGACAGCCGATGATGAAGCATGACACCTGGTGGTGTGTGAGGCCAGCCAATACATTTTTTTGAGATGTCCAGCACCACCTTGATCATCAGCAAAATGTGCCTTTAACTTTTAATAAGAATCAGACACTGAGTCAGGGTAGCTTCTTGTTGTGTTACAGTTTCTAGATCTGGCCTGCTCTTTTGCCTATCCCTGATTACTGCTTCAGAGAGGCTGAAGACAGCCAGGTGCAGAAACCTCACACTTCATAGTGTCTGTGTTGTGGGGGCTCAAGTTTGAAGACAGCCCCAGTGCTGCCTGCTGTAAGAAGCATCACACTACACAAAGGCTGTGCGTAGAGAGCAGCCTGAGAAGGACACTTGAAATAAGAACCACCCCAAACTAGTTTGGGACAGTGGATCCATATCCCCTTTTAAGAAAATGTGTATAAAAGTGAAACCTAAAGCACCCCTCTTTGTTCCAGTTCCTTCATTACCAAGGAAGAGAGTGCTCTTCAAAGTCCTCAAGGAACTGCTATTGGACCAGGGCTATTATCTGCCTTACAGCCAGTCTCCCCGAGATGAGGAGACATCATTTGAAGGCTGTATTTTCTTCTGGAGGAGCTCAGGGCCTGCATAGTGGCTAAAACCCTGCCTGCCTGCTGAGTGAGGGAAGGAGCCTGATTACCCTTGCTGGAGAAGCCCAACATTCCCCAGGGACTGAGGAACACCCAAAGAAAGCAGACTGCCTGAGAGCGAAACTAGGAGCGTTGCATGCTGTAGAGGGTCCTATGGCCTCCCAGAAAGGTTCCAAGGCCTGCAGCTTCTGTGGTAACTGTGCTGACTCCATCGGGACTGTAACTGCTGTGGTAACTGCATTGGTCTGATTGTGGCTACAACTGCTGTGGTGACTTCGTTGGTCCAATCGGGGCTGCAGCTAGTGTAACGACTGTGGCTGCTGGGTTACCTTCCTTGGTGCTTACCGAATAGCCCAGTCAGAACTAACTCCATATTTGTGGCTGATTGGGCCACAGCAGGAGTGTCTGCACCTGCTCATACGTCCTGTCGCCGTCGATCACAGCTGAACTATGTCTGCGCCACCACCTGCACAGAGATGAGGGCCGTACTGGGCCTCTTTAGTGGCACCTAAGATAGCAGCGGCTCCTCCGCTAAGCTGGAGGAGTGTTGCCCACTGCTCTTAGAGCAGTGGAAAAAGGAAAAATAAAATGATATTAACACAACGTTATTATAATTTTATTTTTCGTAGCTATGGGGCTAGGATAGGGTGGGGCAGGGCTGGGATCACAAGGAGGAGGAGTGGCTTGTGCACCATAAGTATGCATGACAGTTTAGCCAGCCGTCCTGGGTTGGCCAAACAGTCATGCGCACTTAGCATGTTCTCCACCCAGCTGTATTGCTCAGGCTGGGTGGAGAACATGCACAGGCTCCCACTCCGAGTGCCAAACCACATCGCTCAGACCAATCATGAGGTTGCTGTCATGCTCGTGACAGCTGCGTCGAGATTGGCTTGGGTGGGGGGGGGGCGGTGTGCTTCTTTTTTCCGAGACTCGTAGCCAGGAAGAGAAGCGAGATGACGGAGAAGACATGGCGGCCGTGGTGAGGTGTTTTTTTTGTATTTAGTTTTTTTCAAAGCCCCTCCGCCCCGCCATCCCTGTTCTGTACCAGCCATCACTGACCTAAGACTGACTTCAATCACCGTGGGCCCCCATCTGAGGGTGGACAGAGAGTCCTCCAAATACATGCTGGATGAGCCCAAGAGACTAAGGGCCTGATTATGAGTCTGATGATCGACGGACCACCAGACTCACGTTGGCGTGGCTGTGGCGGTCCAACCGCCCCATTAGAATTTGGGTGGTCAGACCACCATTGCACCACTGCAACCGCCAGGGATTCGTGATCCCTGGTGGTGGCGTGGCGGTATGAGGCTGCAATATGCTTGGCGGGGCCGCTGCAGCCCAGCCAAGCATATTACGAGTTTCCTCACTGCCTGCTGTCTCATGGGCTGGTGCCTCGCTGCATGGGGGTGCATGCAGGGGGGCACATGGTGTGCCCCCTGTCTGTATGCACCCCACAGTTCCTGCACGGCATGGACTTTACAGTCCATGCCATGCTGGAATGCGCTGTGGCTGACCCACGGAGCTGCCTTTCTAGAACTCTCCTAGGACCACCCACCCGGATTACAATTTGTAATCCGGTGGGTGGTCGACTTTGGCGGGAGTGGGTGGTGGTGTGCTGCCCTGCTCCCGCACCACCAAAGTCGTAATCAGCCCCTAACTCATTACCTATTACACCACCAGGGGTAAGAACATTTGAAACATGTGAATTGAGTGCACAGCTGAATTGTGGGGCACCAGAAACTGCATCTGATTCATGCATCTGCCCTAAGTGATGCAGGGACAAACATATCAGGGGTCTCCCGGGAGAGATTAGCACTATGGGAATCAATTGGTGTAGTGCCATGAGGGACAATTGTAACCAGGATCACTGCCCTGTGTACTCGATTAAATTGTGTAGTTAATAATATTGCTGTGTATTTAAAAAGTACTTTCTTTTCCTAAAAAAAGACAAGCACTGGGCTGGACATTACAATTGTGTCTGTTGGTTGATTGCTGAATTCTGTGCTTGTGTGCCCCACACTACCTCCTTGAGAAACCAGTGACTGCTTGCACTCGCTGCCCCCAGAATGCCAGTGTCAAATGACCTCTATTACAACCCTGTAGCTGCTGTATGCCCCGTAGTCCCACAGACAAACACTGGTAAATGTAAAGTAAACAGCATTGAAAAGTTAATACCATAGTAGGTTTACTTTTGTGTCATGAGCTCTTCATTGTGGGGTGACATTTACGGTAATTACTGTGGCCCGTGGGATCCTGGAACAATTTTGCTTGATGTTGTGATCAAAACAAAAACCAAAGTGCAAAGCATTTGAAATCTTTTTTTAAATGTTTTCGAACACCTGCTCAAGTTTGAGTCAAGTTTGGACGGCCATTTATAGCACACATTTTTCTTCTTCTTGCCAGCCCTGGCCATCAATGTTAAGGCTGATGCCCATCATCTTGGGTACAGTGCCTGTCTTTCTGTCAACAAAATACTTTGATTATCCATTATCCATATATCCACTGAAACTGTGATTTTGATTTCAAGTTATTTATTCCAAAGGGACCCCTGTTTTAGTTTTTAGATAGAAGGCATGACCTTGATGTAGGAAATTGGATTATTAGTTGTGTGTCCTGCACAAGTAATAGGTCCACTATTGTCCTTACTGGAAACCAAGCACCGCATTGTAGCGCTTGACTCTCTCAGGATAGTGAAGCAGAGCAGTCCAGGGCCTACTCAGGGGAGGTGGTGTGGGCTAGTAATCACCATTCAATAAAAACTCAATAAATGATTGTCCAGTCAGTACTATTTTTCAGAAAAAGGAGAAGTACATTTATTACACACACATTACTAAATACCACGCAGTAATTTACAAATATGTACATTGGCAAATGGCAAATACTATAGATGGCATCACATAATCACATTTGACTCACTCCCTAAAGGGGTCATGTAAACATATCAAGTAAGTCTATTGGGTTGGTCAAGGGTCAAGAGTAGCAAACCTCAATTTAAAAACTTAGTTTTACTTAAATGCAATAATCAGAAATAAAAATGATGTGTAAATGCGCTTATTAATGTAAATAAATCATATTCACTTTAATCAATAATCATTGTCAACATTATTAAATCAATAAAGCGCTTAAAATGAGCAAAGCATGGCCTGTGTATCTTTATAAACTTTCCAACCATAAAAATGCCATAATAAAAGCAGTGCCTAAAGGGCGTCACAATTTGATTACATTACACTGCACTTATAGACTTATCCGCTAGAGGGCGCTTCAATACATGTACTTTCTTACAATAGCTTT